>CM051384.1:17643234-18358808 GCA_028015245.1 Cardamine occulta
TGATAAACCAATCCAAACTTTATTTTTGGATTACGACCCAACGGAACGGGATAGGGGTTAGGTTAAAAACTACAATTGCTGGAACTGTCCGATTGTGAAATAATTGAAAGAGCACGAAGTCCATTTTCTGTGTTTCTTCAAAGACAATCTAATCAGAAACAAGTGTACGTAGCCAAATGTTCTCCACCACGAATTTTATGTTAATGCATATAATGATTAACTAATTAGATTTTTGTCACCGGAAATATCTATACCCTGAAGTGAGTAATACTATAATTATTTTTGGTGTTTTAAAAAGAAGATATATAATACATATATAAAAGTATAGGTTAAGATACATCACACTGTAAAGTAAGATTCAAGTTTAAGCTAATGCTTTGATTCAATGGTAGTTTGTTAATTTTCCTTTATTTGGGGGCTCCGTTCTCATGGGTGATAATTGCTTTCCTACTTAGTAACCACTTTGTCTTCATTTAAGAAAATGATATATTGCGTATATGCATAATCTTTCAAATAAATAATCTTGAGGCTTCCGTTATATCAGTCTGAATCTCAAAGAGTTCAATATACATGACCCTACTACACTTGTACAGTGGTCAACCTCAAACTACTCAATTGTTAATTTTAATGCGATTGTTTTGTGTATTTTATTTTTCCTTTATCTGGCTTAAGACTTTAGAGTTACACTAACGGTATGTTAGTTAGATTTAGCTGACGTGAACATATAGTTAAATTTATAGATTTAAGAGTAAGATATTTAAAGTTTTGTTTTTGAATTAGTATTACTAAGAGATTTTCATAAATTATAATTATATTTTCATATATTTCTCTGTCGTTCAAAGATTTGTATGTTTGTGATTTTTGTTTTGTTTTTTATTTGTCAACCATACTTATTACATAAGACTAAAATATAATTCCTCCATTGGTTATCCACTCTGGAAAATAAGTGATTTTGATCCAAATTTAAACTTATTAACTCTGTCATAAAAGTAGAAATTTTTATCTAAGGTTCACAATTTTGTTTAAAAAAACATCTGTTACAGTTTGCTTACAAAATAATGATTTTTTAAAAAATATAATGATTGTTTCGTTGGTGAAGAGTTAATTATATTACCAAAACTAAGCTTTGCTAAAGTTTTTTTGGTCGTCTGACGACAGAATGTACATAATAGGAAGAGTTTCATAAAGTATGGTACATTGGGAGTAAAATACGAGAATAGATGAAAACTTGGGGCTATATATGCATGTAATGAAAACATGAACCAAATGCTTAGATGAGAGTTTGGAGGAGAGGTAACACCTAGTTTGAGATGGTGAATAGGCAAATAGCGGATGATGGTGCTGACAGGCCTTGATTTTGAATTTTCAATATCTTCCAATGCTTTATGTTTGTCAACCAATTCTTATGGTCTAGACCCAAGATCTTTGGCGCCTCCATTAAATATCATGTTCAAGGTTCAATATTCTAACCTCTTTTTGTATTTTATTTGTGGATATTTTATTTATGACTGTATAAAAAGTTATGCTTTCTGGACGGGTGGGCGAATTAAAGATATTTATACTATAAATCATATGATTCGAGAAGTTAAAATCATGACACACGTTTATATTAATAAAACCATTAAATAAAGAGAAAAAGGAGCGTAATTTTTTCTCCATTACAATAATTTGATTTCTTCAAGTATACGTGTTGGTGCGCGAGAGGGTTGTGTAAAGCCGAAGCAAAACCTCTTTCTCGGCTAAGCCTCACAAATATAAAAACAAACAAAAAAAGAGTTATGACACACGTCGATTCATTATTTATACAATCAATATATGCTTATATACCTACACAATTAAGAAATAACAGAACATTTTTGCTTACCTTGAAAATGAAGACATCTCTGAATAGAAATAGACATGCTCATGAATATATACTAATGTTATATATTATGTATACATACACACGTAAGGTTAACGAATTAGATATGTCTGTAATGTATACCTTGTGAATGAAGAAACTAATAGAAATGAGTTATATATTCAAAAGAAGAAAAAAAGAACAAGTGAAGAGCACTTCTCCTTTTTTTCTCTTTGATTTTTTTGCATTTTAAGTCTCTCTCAAAACCGTTTTCGTCCATGACCGATCACCTAACGTTTCGTCATATGGTCAAATTCGTTATATACAAGCGTACATTTGTTGTTGGTGTATTTTATTTACCCCAAACAATATATGCCGACTCAAAAGGTATTAACTTAATTTGAAAAGAGTCGGGTTTCGGATGTTTAATTTTATGTTTTAAAACAAAGCAACACACCATATATTATATTATATAGTATATAAAATAATACTCTATAATTAAGGAATAGAGATTAAAAGGGAACAAGTGCAATGGTTTTTCTTCCCAGAATTGTAAGCAAACCATACAACCATCCCTTTCATCATCATCATCATTCTCCTTCATCAAGTCTCTCTTTCCTCTCTCTATTATAAAACAAACTTCACTCGTTCACATCAATCGATCCTTGAGAAAGACAAACAAAATAAACAGAAACAATTAACTCAACAAAACAACAATGAGGAGACCAGAGGTAGCAATTGCAGCCAATCATCAAGTAAAGAAGATGAAGAAGGGACTCTGGTCTCCAGAGGAAGACTCAAAGCTGATGCAATACATGTTAAGCAATGGGCAAGGATGTTGGAGCGATGTCGCAAAAAACGCAGGACTTCAAAGATGTGGCAAAAGCTGCCGTCTACGTTGGATTAATTATCTTCGTCCTGACCTCAAGCGTGGCGCTTTCTCTCCTCAAGAAGAGGATCTCATCATTCGCTTTCATTCCATTCTCGGCAACAGGTTTCTATTCTAATTAACCATCATGTTAGTTTTACATGATAACAACTCCAAATATATATAGCTAACTAGTGGATCAATTTGTTTCAACAAACTAGCATAGGTGAATCTTGTTTTTTATTTGTCTAGCTTAAACTTTTTTTTTTATTAATAGGTAAAAAATAAAAATGATTAAAAGCATATATATAAAAAGCTACTCAACTGATTTAAAGCAAAAGTCCACCTTAAAGACTAGATTGTCAAATTAGATCTTGAGTTATGTTTAAAATACATTCTTTTAAGCCCTTTTTCTACCGGTTAAATAAAAACTGAGCTATCTGTTTATCTCTATTTAGAATTCACTCTTGCTATATATATATATTGAAATGTAGAATACTGTGCGACTGTGTGCATATTGCTCTATAGTGAATATGGCAATTAGTAGATAGAAAATTATTTCACTATATGTGCGTGCATAGTTTCATTATATATGTAGTATCATATTACATTATGTTATTTTCATTTCTCTTGGAATTTGGCGAAAATCTTCCTTTTCATCGCACGAATGGTTTCAGTTTATAGTACATTTTACAGTCGCAATAATACTATATAATACAGCGTAAAATGTATAATCGAATTTCCACGTGGAAGGATAGAGTTTGGTTCGAATTTTCATTGGCACGATAAATGTTTAATTTCAAAAGGTTAAGTGATTGTTTTGTCAAGAAAAAATAACCCAAGATAAAGTTTATAATGATAATAGTAACAATGGAAAATAGACGAAAAAACAAATTAGGTATGAGTACCTTCAGATGTTGCTATGTGAGTGGTCCAAGTTCGTTAATCGTGGGTGTTAAGACTTAAGAGTGCGTTTTATGATCTTATCTAATTAACAACAAACACTTGTTTTAGTGAAAACGGCATTTGTTTCTTTACCAGCTTTTTCTTCTTCTTTAGGGTTTTACTTCAACTTTCATCTTTTGATTATACATTTACTATATTTTTTCCTGTCACTTTCTCTAGAAACATATATTTAGTATTTTAAACATAGTACATGATTCCTCGACAATTTTTAAAAACTCTTTTCTATGAATTGATTTATACACCATATAATAAAAAAACATATTCTAGTACGTACAATGTCCTTGAATTATTTTGATTGTATATCTAGCTAATATTCTAATAGTTATATTGCGTTGTTTTCACATACTCAAAACATATAAAACATGAAAGGTCAGCTTCTAATTCCCATGCAAACCATCCGCTCCATTCGTATAAAAACCATGCATGTACTTGTATAAGTTTTACATAGCATCATCTCATTAAACTACAATCTACTCTATTCCTCATAGGTGGTCTCAGATTGCAGCAAGATTGCCTGGTCGGACCGACAACGAGATCAAGAATTTTTGGAACTCGACTATAAAGAAAAGGCTAAAGAAGATGTCCGATGCATCCAACCTCATCAACAACTCATCCTCATCACCCAACGCAAGTGACTCCTCTTCTAATTCCTCCTCTTCTTTGGAGCTTAAAGACATTATAGGAAGCTTCATGTCCTTACAAGAGCAAGGATTCGTCAACTCTTCTTTGACCCACATACCAACCAACAATCCATTTCCAGCGCCACACAAAATTAGCCATCCATTGAATGACGAATTTACCCCTTATACAGATGGTTTATATGGAGTAAACGCAGGGGTACAAGGGGAACTCTACTTTCCGCCGTTGGAATGTGAAGAAGGTGATAGGTACAAGGCAGATATTAACAACCACATAGACGAGATGAACACTAATGGAGCTGGAAACGTACCTGAGAATATGAGAATGGAAGAGTATTGGGACCTTGACCAGTTGATGAACACTGAGGTTCCTTCGTTTTACTTCAACTTCAAACAAAGCATATAAAATTTTAAGTCGTCTTATTTTTCTCGGTTGCGGATTTATACTCAAGATTCTTAGCCACGCATAAATGCAAATATATATACATTGTTATTGATATGTAGATGAAAGTTAGAGAGTTTTTTGTATTCCGAATAATATTTTCGTACTAGGGCTTGACGTGCCATGTGTAATGATTAGTCAATGTAAGATACGTATCCCCCCCAATCCAAGACGCAATAAACACATACAATTCATACATACATGTGCAAACATTTGAAGAATTTTGTATTTTTGGACTAAAATGTACTTTTAGATATGCATAAATGAAATGATTTGTTTTTTGGGTGAATATATAACGCAAATCACTGATGACATCATAAGTTACTTCATTTCTCCTCTATAAATGATTTTGAACTACAAGTTTATGTTTTTTTTTGATAAAAAGAGTTTTCATACAATCATACTACAAGTTTATGTAATGAAAACTTCATATAGAAATGAAGCAGTAGACAATTGTCTGAAAGAAGTTTAGAGATTTTGCAATTGGGTTTCCTTGACAGTAAAATTTGCGACACAAAAAGTCTTGTTCGTTTTGGGCTTGACAAGTAAACCCATTTCAATAGACTAAGTTGCTGCGTAGGTCATTGGCTTCTACATATAACTCTCCTTGGGACATTGTTGTAGCCTTGTAGGTTGACATCAATGGTGACTCACTAATGGTCATTTGTGAGTATATATATATATATATATATACATATTGATTCCTGTGAGTCTCTTTCAGTTCACCTAAGATTCTTTTGTAAATTGGCAATTGGCGCTCTCCAAAGCTATTCTATTGCAGTGAATCATAGGCCATATGGTTTTTTAATGAATATTTAAAAATAAGATTCCTCCGCTTCATATTAGTTGTCGTTTGATTTTAAAACTCATTTCATATTGTTATCGTTTTTATGTTTTCAACGATATGTTTGATAAGATTTCTAACTTTTCGTCCTTTTTGTTTCTAGTCCTTGACAAATGAAATAATATCAAATAAACATTAATTAGAGGTGAAACTAAAAAATTAAATGTTAAAACAATTTTAAACGACAACAATTTGAAAGAGAGAGAGTATATGTTAGTTTTCACTTTTGATCGATCTAAAAGACTACATGGCTTTTCGAAAGTATTTCAGCCAATAGATGAGGTGACCCACCAAAGACGGAGATCTCAAATCTCAACCTTACGATCACTCTCTCAGCTCCTCGCCGTATCTGATCCCTCAACTCTGTCCGTATCTTCCTTTTTCTTCCACCCCCGTTCGATTTTCATCCAACGGTCATCTTTGTACAACCTTTCTTCTTCTTACTCTTCCACTTCCCCATCACCATCCTTACTCTCTCCGACGCTACAACAATGGCGTCTCTCGCTCTCTCCGGCTCATGCTCTCTCGCTTTTCCCCTCAAATCTCGATCTCTTTTCTCCGTCGTCCTTCTTCTTCTCTCCATCTGTCGAAACCTCTCCAATCTATAGATTCTCGCTTCTCCTATGTCAAATCTCCACTTCCCGTCGTCACTCTCAACCGCAGATCAACTCTCGTTCATGCCTCTTCTGCTGCAGGAGCTTCCTTCTCTCCGTCTTCTCCCGTGGCTCCAGCTCCCGCGCCATGGCAAGGAGCTGCGATTAAGCCGCTTCTCGCATCGATCGCAACCGGTTTGATTCTCTGGTTCGTCCCTGTTCCTGAAGGAGTCACTCGAAACGCGTGGCAGCTACTCGCCATCTTCCTCGCCACGATCGTCGGGATCATCACGCAGCCGCTTCCTCTCGGTGCTGTGGCTCTGTTGGGATTAGGAGCGTCAGTTCTCACCAAAACCCTAACGTTCACAGCTGCCTTCTCCGCTTTTGGAGATCCAATCCCGTGGCTTATCGCTCTAGCTTTTCTTCTTCGCTCGTGGTTTCATCAAAACCGGTCTCGGTAACCGTGTAGCTTACCAGTTCGTTAGACTCTTCGGGAGCTCCTCGCTTGGGCTCGGTTACAGTCTTGTCTTCAGTGAAGCTCTCTTAGCTCCGGCGATTCCCTCAGTCTCAGCTCGTGCCGGTGGAATCTTCCTCCCGCTTGTGAAATCTCTCTGCGTTGCTTGTGGTAGCAATGTTGGGGATGGAACTGAGCACCGTCTTGGGTCATGGCTTATGCTTACTTGTTTCCAGACTTCTGTGATCTCTTCTTCTATGTTCTTGACGGCTATGGCAGCCAATCCTTTGAGTGCTAATTTGGCGTTCAATACGATCAAGCAGACGATTGGATGGACTGATTGGGCTAAAGCTGCTATTGTTCCTGGACTTGTGTCGTTGATTGTCGTCCCGGCGCTTTTTATATGTTATCTATCCTCCTACGGTGAAGAGCAGCCCTGATGCACCGAAGTTGGCTCAGGAAAAGCTAGACAAGATGGGACCTATGTCTAAGAACGAGTTAATAATGGCTGCCACTTTGTTTCTCACGGTAATGTGCTTCTGCTTCATGAGCTCTAATCTAATGTGGTTCTTATGAAATGGGTTTGCTTTTTCAACATAGGCCACTTTACATGGCAAATCTACTTGAGTTTGATTTAAAAGGTGCTTGAGTTTGATTTAAAAGGTGCTTCGAGTTTGATTTAAAAGGTGGCTTCGATGTTGAACAAGGAACAAGGAGATTTTTAGCTATTGTGGCTCCTTAGATTGTAGTCATTTCATCTTATTTTTAGATGAAGCAAGGGCTCTGCTTTTGGTTAACGCATTTTTTGTTTGAGTGTAATGTTCTGAGTTGGTGTTTTATGAGAGAAGATTTTTTTTACTAAAACAAGTTCTCTTCTTGACACAGGTTGGTCTCTGGATTTTCGGAGCTAAGTTGAATGTAGATGCTGTGACTGCAGCTATTCTTGGATTATCAGTCCTCCTTGTGACAGGTGTTGTGACATGGAAAGAGTGCTTAGTTGAGTCGGTCGCATGGGACACACTCACCTGGTTCGCTGCTCTCATTGCGATGGCTGGCTATCTTAACAAATACGGTCTCATTGAGTGGTTCAGCCAGACCGTAGTCAAGGTTTGCTAATGAATGCTTATAAAGCCTGATTAGTTAGCTCTATTGCTAATGAAATGTTTTGACATTGTTTGGGTTTGATTGCAGGTTGTGGGAGGATTGGGTTTGTCATGGCAACTATCTTTTGGAATCCTCGTCCCCTTATATTTCTACACTCACTACTTTCAGGAGTGGAGCCGCTCACATTGGAGCCATGTTCACTGCCTTTTTATCGGTCTCAACCGCTCTAGGCACCTCCTCCTTACTTTGCAGCCTTGGTTCTTGCATTCCTTTCGAACCTGATGGGAGGATTGACCCATTATGGTATTGGGTCTGCGCCTATCTTCTACTAGGGGCTAACTACGTGCCGTTGGCTAAATGGTGGGGCTATGGATTCCTGATTTCAATAGTCAACATTCTTATCTGGCTTGGTATAGGTGGTGTCTGGTGGAAGTTCATTGGCTTGTGGTGAGGACCACCTTACACCAGTATACCCATTCTTTTCCTTACTTATATATAATCTCTTAGAATGGCTTTGAGATTCAGATTTGAGAAAGGATTAAAATCAGGGTTTGAAGGATTGAGCTGAGGTTTTCGGTTTTTTTTTTTATAATCACTCGCACATTTTGAGATGTAAGCAATCTTAACTTGCGTCAATTTTGTTTTATTTCTAACTTTACTTTTTGTGTTTTTGAAGTGAGACCACACACTTTACTTGATACTTAATTTCCACATCCATAAACGTTAATTGCGCCACCAACCCATGAGATATTGATGTATTATTAGAATGTGGTTAGGTAAAACCTTTAATTGGCTGGTTAAAGTATAATGGAAAGACGCAAAACATAGAAGCCTTTGGAAATGAATGAGACTTATTATAGCTGAAACAATATGTTATTATTTTCTCATACAAAGTTCTTTGACAAATAAGAATGAGATATTAGAAACAATTGACAAACGAGAATACAAAAAATGTAAATCAGAAATACGAGAAATAATAGAAGCAAAGAGGAACACTTGGCCATTGTTACAACAGCGAGACAATAATTAATTTAATGAGGTGATAAAAAAAGAGGGTAATGAAATTTCGGAAAGAAGCCTGAAAAAACTGAGCCTTTTAGGGTTATTAGAATCGAAAAAGCGCTTACCCGGAATTTGGATTTCCGTTTGCTTGGCTTTCTTGAATAATAAATAAGCGAATCATCAGTTTCACAGCTTCACAGAAATGTGAACCCTCTCCCTGACTCAGCGATCTAGCTGCAGCTGCTCAAGCCACGCATCAAGAATGTCGCTCTCACGAGTGTCACTCTGGTGAGGGTTCACACTCGAACCACCTTGAGTCAATGGCCTCGCACCATTCATGTTCACGACTCGGTTGCTGTTCCTAGGTGAAGCAGAGTCATTTACCATCTGCTGAACCCATGACACATCTGCTTCCCTGTTTGGGTTATTAGCCAAGGAATGAGATTTTCTTAATCGACCTAACTCATCTGTTTGTACCCGACCAATCAATCTTGCTTCCATGAGTCTGGTCCCAACTTGACCATGGACTTAGTGGCGAACCAGAATCACTTGGCACTAAATCACGGGAAGACTGGATCCAAAATCACGGGAGCTAAGGCTACGTGATTGTAGCTGCTGCTTCATTCGAGGCGCTCATTGGAGAAATAGGCTCAGTGGCTCGAGGTAACGTGGGTTGTTGCATAAGAGCATGTTGCTCCACATTCTTTGGGGAAGACATGAGACTTGTCTTAATAGGAGACAGCATACTCTGCTTGTTATTCTGCAGCTGATTAAGAAGCGCAGATTTGTGGGAAGGCGATAGAACAGATGAGACAGCAAGCTGATCAGAGAAACGAGGGGATGAAACCTCGGCTGAGAAAAGATCCTCCAGATTCGAAGGGGTCAGTGTCTTGGGGCGAGCGGAATGATTCATAAAGCGTGGACTGTGCATATCACCAACAAGCTGACGTTGCATTTCAAACTCTTGCAGCATGCAAAGCTGCTCAGAAGGAATATCCCTAGCATTGAGAGAAGATCTCAGACGACTCAATTGGACGTTGCTTCCAGGAAGATGTAATGCTGGTATGTTCTGTTGAGGCCAACCCATGGATGAATGCGGCATAATACCATTTCCAGAAGGAGAGATTGGTGGGGTGAACGAATGTTGAGCAGCAGATGGTGAGCCTGGTAACATGTTCAAAACAGAAGCCATGTCCATAGTAGAGGCAGAAACAGCAGAAGAAGCCCGAGGAGATGGCAATCCGGATCCTGTGGAAGGGTACAAGGGACGCAACTCTTCATTTGCATGAGCAAAGAAGCAAACCCTTCAGGTTGCAACCAATCCCATCCTTGCACAATCGTGTTCTGTACTGAGCAGGGTGTAGCCAGCATTCAAATACCCCATGAGCATATTCACACATATCTCCTTGCTTACAGGATCCCTTCTTAAAATCCGGCATGGAACACATGTATAGTGAAACTTCCTTGGGTCTCTTCTTCTTGCATTCTCACCTGGGTGTGCAAATGGACATTCAGTCCAGTCATGGGAATAAGCACGAGAACATGGACGGATCTTAAACGAGAACATGCGAAACTCATCAGTTGAATAAATCCCACTTTTGATGTCTGGCAATGATGGATCAATTGGGTACTCTTTTTTCTCTGATGCAAAAGTTCCATCAATACCATTTGGCTTAGTAGGAGAGGATACTGAATCTAAAGAGAGTAAAGAGGAGCCATTATCTGGTGATGATGAAAGAGACCGGAAACTTGATCCCAAACTAGATGAAGAGGCATGCAGATCTTCAGATACAATCTCATCTTTCTTCAAGATCTCTTCAAGGATGGTTCTCAAACCAGGAGCGTGTGGAGACACAACAAGAACATCAACAGGACGATTACCATGAGCATCAGGGATATTAGGATCTGCTCCAGCACTCAGAAGCAACTTGACAACATCCAAGGAATTCACAGAAGCACCAGAAGCAGCGCAATGAAGAGCAGTACTTTTATCTGGACCACAAGACAGATTCAACTCTGCTTCCGGGAAAGAAAGAATAAGCTTCACAACGTCTAAACTTCCATAAATCGAAGCAACCATCAGGGGAGTTCTATGCTCAACAACCATCCTTCTAACAAACCTCTGACGTCTGTACCACAGACCCATCTGGTTGATACAAGACACAACAGAGAGTTGCCGCTTAAAGCCCTCCACATCGTTGTCTGCAGCAAACTCAAGTAAGGCAGAAAATGAATGTTCCCACTCAGCATCATGCATGGGTTTGTCCAAAGAATCACTCTCCGGATCTGACAGAGTATTCTCCGTATCCAGCTTCTTAGAGAGACCACACATGCTTCACGGCACAGGAAAAAAAAAAAAGATCTGAACCAAAAGAGAAAGCGTCGTCACTTGAGTAGTAAATAAGGAATACAATTGAATCGATGACAATAAATAAATTTGACCACAAATAAGGAACTAATTTACTCTCCCGTAGAATTTGACATGTAGACAACGGAAAGTTAAAAGATTTACCAAAAGAAGACTCAAAGATCAACTCTTTACAAACGGATCTAATAAATGCTGAAACTTTTCTGAAGAAAACTAATCTAATAACCAATAGATTCAATATAGTTCAGCTGAACATCTTCATCAAACATTCTCTTACAAAAATTTCCTACCAACCAATCAGATAAACAACTTTAAGAACAGACGATTCAAAATACCAACTAACTTAAAAAAAATAGTTAAAATAAAATAAAAAAAAACTTGAAAATAAAAGCTGAAAGAAGAAGTCAATGAACAGTCAACCATAAACGAAATCTCAAAACTTGACAACCAAAACTATTTGACTTAAAATCTCAATCACCCACTGAAAAATCTCTCAGATTGAGAACATCTCTAAAGAACCAATAAACAAACACAACATATTCCAAAAATAATAAAAATGAAAAGAATCAATTTTAAAATGAAGAAATCTACACCACAAAGCTTACCCTATAGGAAGATCACAAGGTGAATCGTGCGATCGGGAACACAAGACAGCTGAATCAAAATGGAAACGCCTGAAACACAGAATCACATTCACAGATCCAAAAGTGTGAAATGCAAAAAGCACAAATCTAAGACTGACAAATCTAAGATCGATCACCTCAGCTGAGAGCCTGAGAAAGAGAGAGAGATAGAGGCGTTTATTTTTTTGAAAGGAAACCAAAAAAAAAACGAAAGCGGATGAGAGGTAACTGGTGTGACCGGAAGAGGTGGTGAGAGATAGTGTAGGGAGGTTAAAGAGCTCTGCAGCGTATGTGACGGGATAAAGCGGTAGAAGGTGGCGGGCGCGTGTGGATATATTTAAGCGTTTTGGAAAACAGGTTTCAAGTCCACGTAAAAAAGAATCTGATTCTTTTAATCTCAACCCTTGGATGTGAGGAGCGGACTTGCAGTGACTTTTAGACTCTGGTCAAGGTGGATGTGTTTTTTTTTTTGTCAATTAAATAATTTTCTCCCTTTTTTTATTGAGAATATAATATTTTTTTGTCGTCATTGAGAATATAATTTAAAAAAATAAAAAATGTACATTTTTAATTGGGGCGGATCTAGTGTGTAAAGGGGTGGGGCATGATGCCCCATATTAAATTTTTTGAATTAGTTTGTAGCACCAACGCTTAAATATGTTTTAGCATTGTTGGTGATGTACTGATGATGTATTGTGCCTCATTCAATACGTCAATCTAGATCCACCCATATTTTTTTTGTTCAAATCCCACAAAAAATGGGGTTAAAAAGTTAACAAATAAAAGAAAAAGTCGGATATTTGTGCCGATTTAATAGGAATCCTATTGTTTTGTTATCCCAAAAGCCCTCGAAATCAAAGATGAAACCACAAAAGGCTTTGTCTCTTTTTACAGCTCTGCTCTCATTACTATCGAAGGAGAAAGATGTGCAGAGAAGGTGTTGGACCTGAGTGAACGTAAAGTGGGAGAAATGAATCTTGTAGTTGAATCTGCTATGCGGAGATCGGAAAAGCCTAAAAGAAGAAGACTTTGCGGACGCGACTCCTGTGGCTATAGTCTCCAATGTACGTAAATTTGCTCTTGGTTCTTGATTCTTGGTAACAAATTAAAACCTCTCATTTATTTCGTTGTTTATGTTTTATATTAGCTGTGGTGGCTAAGAAGAAGAAGAAGAAGAAGATGGAGAAGGAGAAGAAGAAGATGGAGAAGGAGAAGACTCGACGAACCTCTTTGGTGTATTTAACTGCGATACAATGCAAACTTTGTATAGAGTCCAAAAAGAATTGCATGTCAATATCGTGGGGAATGGCGTTCGATATTCCCCACAAAACCGAAATAGTAGTCATGAGTGTTAACCTAATAGGTTAGGTCTTTTCTAACCACATAATAAAACTAAGCTTGCATGGATCCGTTGTGGGACTTGCATGTTAGTCAGATTTTAGGGACTATAAAAAGTTGTCTTTAATGATTTTATGTTTAATTAGACATAATGCTTTAAATGGTGTAACCACCACTTTGTAGAAAACCATTTTTAATGAGAGAATATTTTCATATCTCGCATATCGACCCAATATTGACATAGACAAGTTTTTTCAATGGGCAATCCATGGAATTCAAACCCATATAATAGCGTATTTAGACATCAAATCTCATAATTATTTCTCAAACTACTTTTCTATTGTCCAACCCATCAATATGTCCATCTCACCAACATACAAAACTGCTCTTTCAGCTTAAAAAAGGTTATCAAATAAAGATTTAAACAAACTGTACGAGACAGCTAGATGAGTAATCACCATGAAAGCCTTGTTACATTCAGTTTTCTAACTTGTACGAATAAGATGACCCGTCTTAACAAATAACAACATCTATCCAATTTTTGATGTGTTGTCATAAAAATTGAACCAATCAAGAAGGTAGTGACTTAACGAGGATTTCACTAAGATAATAGACTCTGCGTAGAGTATATTTAGTATTTGCTCTTTTACTTGGTACATATTTTTTAGTCGTTTAATCAAATATGTCATCGACCTTTGAAAAAGTTTTCTTTTCTGGCAATCGTTAATGCTAATTCATCTTGTCAGTTTTTTTTTTTTCATCAATCATGTTGACAATTAATATTTTTTCGTGAAGAAAAACAAAAATTCCTTAAAACTTTTTTCCAAAAATTAAATTGTTTTGGCAATGGGATCCCTACATTCTACACGTGTCACTCGTCCCAGCCGATCAGTTACGTGTCACTTGGACCCAAATTTCTCCTGTTAATTTAATTTTTTGTGATCAAATAAATAAAAATACAAAATGAACCTATGATAACGTCACCCGGAGAAGATCCCAGATCTGCGCGCGCTGGCATCTTTCATAGCGCGCCACGTGGCAAAAGGGTTTTACTTTCGGTCTTCTGATCGATAAAATCATACTATAACTTACTCAAATACGATTTAAAATAAGAAAGTATACATTAAAAAAAAAACACACACACACACACACGGACAAATACAATTCTGGAAAAAAAGAAAGAAAATCCCCAAAATCTAGGGTTTTCTTCTCCCCAAATTCGTCTTTCTTCTACCAAATTTCATTCCTGCCGGCTGTCGGGTGTTATCAATCGCTTCTCCTCACCAAGTTCTTCCTTTCTGTTTGTTAGATTCTGGTTTTTTTTCTGTGCAAAATCGTGATCGATTGATTCACTTCAGGGTGTTTTGAACTTTGAAGAAGTTTATCTTCCTAGAAGGCGATTGCTATATAGCTCTGCTTTGAATTTCATCTGGTATGCTGATTTCTCCCTCTCTTTTTTTTTTTGTTTTTTTGTTTTGTGTATTTGAATTTTGTTAGCTGAAAATCGTTAATGGATTCAGAAAATTAGATTATGTGCCAAAAAATTGATTGACTTTATGAGCTTATGTAGTTTGAATTGTAAATTTAGTCCTTTTTACCATTTTTGCATGCTTCTACATTGCTAGATAGCCTAAAAATTGCTCCTTTTTGAGGGGGTAACTAACATATGTTGACCTAATTTTGAAGAGATGCAATCAAAACCGGGAAGAGAAAACGAAGAGGAAGTGAATCACCATGCTGGTCAGCAACCAATGATGTATCCAGAGCCCTGGTGGAAAAATAACTCTTTTGGTGTCGTTCCTCAAGCGAGACCTTCTGGGATTCCATCTAATTCCTCTTCTTTGGATTGCCCTAATGGTTCCGAATCAGCATCTGAAGATGGTGCGTTGAATGGTGAAAACGATGGCACTTGGAAGGATTCACAAGCTGCAACTTCCTCCCGTTCAGGTTTGCGCCTGGACTTATTATTCTCCAGTATCGTTTTGATGCGTGCTCTAGTGATCTCTACGGCTTCTTGTTAAATGGTTACTAAGTGACGTCAATTTGGTGAAGAATTGCTCCTCAAGCAGGCAGGAAAAATTAAGAGGGGGACATGCCAAAGTAGAAATCTGGTCCCTGAGATGTACTTGCAAAGGAGATTATGTCTTCGTTGAAATGTGGCATTTGTGTGTGTTTGTCTGTACTGATGTCTCTCTTCAATTTCAGTAGATAACCATGGAGTGGAAGGGAATGATCCTGCGCATTTGACAGGTGCTATGCGTAGCATGCCTGATCAGCAACATGTACAACCACCAGAGCTTATTGGGCACTACATTGTATGTGTTTCCTCTCATTCCTTAATTATATATGATGTTACACTTCTTGAGCCGTGTAATTGACTTCTTATTGGTCCTTGAAAACGATTTATCTTCTATAACGCCCTTCCTATGTCTGATAAATTTAAAACTCCATTTTCAGGCTTGTGTCCCAAATCCGTATCAGGATCCATATTATGGGGGATTGATGGGAGCATATGGACATCAGCCATTGGTATCTTGTCGAAATCTCTCAATCTCTACAATAGTTCCATATGGTGCAGTGTTTACTTGATGTATGTGTGCTCTTGCCACGAACTAACCTTTGTGGTGATTCTGTTTGCTGGTTGGAATTAGTCTGGATTCAGTAATTCTGTATGTGTGTCAGTAATATATTTTTAAAATTCATATCTTAAATAACATAAAACAAGTCTTGGCGACTCTCAGGCTCTTTTGTAGATGATCTAAGTCTATTTGTTACATTTTTTTCAATGGGTTTAAACAGGGTTTTCGTCCTTATCATGGAATGCCTCGTGAAAGAACAGCTCTGCCACTTGACATGACACAAGAACCTGTTTATGTGAATGCCAAACAGTACGAGGGAATTCTTAGGCGAAGAAAAGCACGTGCCAAGGCAGAGCTAGAAAGGAAAGTCATCAAGGACAGAAAGGTATTATCTTCGTATATCAAAATTATATCTTTTTGCACAGGTTGGGAATCTAAGAATGGTGTAGAGTCATCTTAAAAGAGAAGGTCAATGTTGTAAAAACTAACTGGATTCGTGCTATATGAAGGATTGAAAATGAGCATGTAGAAATTTATAATTTTTGTGTGTACTACTTGTATTGATTATGTTTGAAATGCGACAGCCATATCTTCATGAGTCAAGACACAATCATGCAATGAGAAGAGCAAGGGCTAGTGGAGGCCGGTTTGCGAAGAAAAGTGAGGTAGAAGCAGCAGAGGATGCAGGAGGAAGAGAAAGAGAACAAAGGGGTTCAGCAACCAACTCATCAGGCTCTGAACCAGTTGAGACAGACTCTAATGAGACCCTGAATTCTTCGGGTGCACCATGATAAAAAAAGCCAGAGCTCTGAGACTTTGGCTAATATATCCATTGTCCCAAACCGGCAAATCATTCTTGGCTTTTTTTGGTTTTTGTGTGTTGCTAGTTGGTCTTGTCAGAGTCTCATATTGTGTGGGTTTTGCAGTTTATGAATGTACAAAGAGAGACACGAGTTGTGTTAGGTGTTAGATTTGGGAGACGAGACACACGGGGTTAGTAAGTAGGTCTTGTTTTTATTCTTTACCAACCTCCACTTTTATCTTTTGCAAAAATTGGAAAAATACGTTTGTTTAATTGTTTGCCTTTCTGACCAAAATGTTAACAGAGCTGTGGTATCCCTGCTATTTGTCCATTTTCTTTCTCGATTTCGTGAAAAGCATCTCACATGATTATTTAGCATACCTATTTCATATTTCGAAATAATTCTAAACCAATAATAACAAGTGAAAGATTCGTATAAAGGTTTGCAATCTTACTAAGGTTTTGTATGAGCCTATAAGAAAACCAATGTTGAGTCTAAAATGTACAAATTTTTGTGTGGTTTGCTCACAGTGAAACGAATTGGATCCCAAGTAGAGAGTGAATCTATTAATAACAGTATATACTATAGAGCATATGGTGTATATTGCATATTTTGCTCATGGAAAATAGCATTTAAACCCAGATCAGATTTCAAAAAATGTGCAAAATATTGATTTTTAGTCAACAACGGGAAGATTGGTTAATTATATCAACAAAAAGATCACAAAGAGCAAATGAAAAAGAATAAGGAAACACAAATTAAAAACTAAGCGTTGTCATTCTTTATATCTACACACAAGATAGGAGAAGACGAAGAGAGGTCAATTTGTGTGTGTTTCTCATTTGAAGAAGAGAGAGAAAGAAGAAGACTTTTGACTCTTCTTCTTCCTCTCTCTCTATCACTGCATCTGTTTTTTTCACACCGTATGATGACTTTTCCCTTTAATTTATCAATCTACATTATCTCTTTTGCGTCAACTGATTATACCCATTAAGTGTTTCTCTCCGTTTACGTTTTGAGGTCTGTGTTTTCCCCTTTCTTAACTAGGGTTTACTTATCTGCTTTTGAATGTTTTAGGGTTCTATTTGATTTCGGATGTGTTGTTGAGTCACAAGCCTCATTTAATCAAACCCGTTTTTTTGTTACCTGTTAATTGGAAATATTTTTGGCTTAAGAAACTAATAACACCTTGGAGAATAGTGCTCAAAGTTTTGAACTTTCCGGTTTCTTTTTTCAGGAATCCTGAGATTTGATTAGATGGGTAATTGTTGTGGCAATCCAAGTTCGGCTACGAGGGAGATTAAACAAGGGAAAGCACCCAAGAACTCAAACAATCCGTTTTACAGCAATGAATACACTGCAGATAGATCTGGAGCTGGTTTTAAGCTCTCTGTGCTGAAAGATCCTACAGGAGATGATATATCCTTGCAGTATGATCTGAGACACGAGGTTGGTCGAGGCGAGTTTGGTATAACATATCTGTGTACTGACAAGGAAACAGGTGAGAAGTATGCGTGCAAGTCTATATCTAAGATGAAGCTGAGAACAGCTGTGGATATAGAGGATGTGAGGAGGGAGGTTGAGATAATGAAGCATATGCCTAAACACCCAAATATCGTCTCTTTGAAGGATGCTTTTGAGGATGATGATGCGGTGCATATAGTTATGGAGTTGTGTGAAGGAGGAGAACTGTTTGATCGGATTGTTGCAAAAGGTCATTACACTGAGCGTGCTGCTGCTGCAGTTATGAAGACTATTATTGAAGTTGTTCAGGTGCCATAGCTGTGTTTACAACGTCTGACATCCCTAATTTGTTGTCTATTTTTATGTTCACACATCCCTGGTTTATCTTTACAGATATGCCATAAGCAAGGAGTGATGCATCGTGATCTTAAACCAGAGAACTTTCTTTTTGCAAATAAGAAAGAGACTTCAGCCCTGAAGGCCATTGATTTTGGATTATCTGTATTCTTTAAACCTGGTACATATATAGTATCAAATTTTGATGAGTATTCATGAAGCACATCTATAATAGTGTATCTTTACTTTACCTGAATTTGCTAAACTGTAACAGGTGAGCAGTTTAACGAGATTGTTGGAAGTCCTTATTATATGGCACCTGAGGTGCTGCGACGAAACTATGGACCTGAGATCGATGTCTGGAGCGCAGGAGTCATTCTCTATATTCTTCTCTGTGGTGTCCCACCATTTTGGGCTGGTTTGTTTATGCCTTACCTTGTTCTCTTTGTTTCATCTGGATTATTCACACAAGATCTCTTTCAGACTTTTTTTTTTTTGGTACAGATACTGAACAAGGGGTGGCTCAAGCGATCATTAGGTCAGTAATTGACTTTAAGAGAGATCCATGGCCAAGAGTTTCTGATGGCGCCAAAGACCTTGTGAGAAAAATGCTTGAACCTGATCCAAAAAAACGGCTTTCTGCTGCACAAGTCCTCGGTAGGCTTCCATTTTTAGCAGCGCTGATGGATACTTTGTAATCGTATACTCATAAAGAAATGTTCTATTTGCAGAACATTATTGGATACTGAATGCAAAGAAAGCTCCAAATGTCTCTCTTGGGGAGACTGTGAAAGCAAGGCTCAAGCAGTTTTCCGTTATGAATAAGCTCAAGAAACGAGCTCTACGAGTATTGATTCTGTTAAACCATGCCACTGATAACTGATTTGCATCCAATCTGATTCAGAAGCAAAATCAAAATAAAAAATGAAACTTGTTTTTTCTAGGTGATAGCTGAACACTTGTCAGTGGAGGAAGCAGCTGGGATAAAGGAGGCATTTGAAATGATGGATGTAAACAAGAGAGGCAAGATAAACCTTGAGGAGCTAAAGTATGGACTTCAAAAAGCTGGGCAACAGATTGCTGATGCTGATCTTCAGATTCTTATGGAAGCTGTATGAATCTTTCATCTCTAAGGGTTAAGCTTGAAACAAGTGTTATATCACTTCTTGGAATTGAAACTCTTTTTTTCCTGCAGACTGATGTTGATGGGGATGGGACATTGAACTATGGCGAGTTTGTGGCTGTTTCGGTTCACCTTAAGAAGATGGCGAATGATGACCACTTGCATAAAGCTTTTAAGTTCTTTGATCAGAACCAGAGTGGTTACATAGAGATTGAAGAACTTCGTGAAGCTTTGAATGATGAATTGGATAATACTAGCAGCGAGGAAGTTATCGCTGCCATCATGCAAGACGTTGATACCGACAAGGTAACCACAAAAATAAAAGAGAAGATAAGATCTTTTCACTTTTGATTGATCCATTTGATTAAAGCGTATAGAGATATTGGTATATTCTTCTGAATCTTTTCAAAAGAGTATTTCAGAATTGTACATTCTTGGATTCACCACTCATTTTGAGATATTTGTTTTCGTGTGATCAGGACGGGCGTATAAGCTATGAAGAGTTTGCTGCGATGATGAAAGCTGGCACAGATTGGAGAAAAGCGTCACGGCAGTATTCCCGGGAAAGATTCAACAGTTTAAGCCTCAAGTTAATGAGAGATGGTTCATTGCAATTAGCAGGCGAGACCTAAGGACTCAAAGTATGGATCTTTTCGAAGAAGAAGAAGAAGCAGAAAAGCATCGGATGAGAAATTGTCAAAAACACATAAAACTATGTTCTACAAGCATTTAACCACGATAGTGATAGAGAGAGATTTGGTATTGGTTTTTCTAGAGTTGTAGGGTTGTCAATTGTTTGAAAGTTTCTTCCTTTTGATAGTGATATGATGATGTCAACAAGTTTCTGAGTTTCCAAAGACGAGTGTTTGTGATTTTCTTATGATACAAATGGTTAGTAACTAATTGGTGTAAGATGCATCGTCAAAGACACGCGCCCATTGGAATCTATAGTGAGGCCCACCAAAGAAATTAAGAAAAACCCTTAAAAACATTACAAATAAAGAATCTAACTTTTCGCTGACTCCACTGCTCTCAATCGTCCGCCTACGTAGACAGAGAGACACTGAACCAGACGACTTTTTAAGAGATCTCTGTCTCTTTCTCTCTGTAGCATCTATGGCAATCGCTTCATGTTTCTTCTGTGTTCCAACCCCGAACATATCTTCTATCTCTGAATCTAATCTCACATGGCCTAACTTCGTTTCCTCTCCTAGACTCTCTTCCTCCTCCTTTTCCGGTGTAATCTCTGCAAAGTCCATCTCTTTCCACCGCCGTGTCTCTATTTCCCCTGTTTTCTCCGCCTCGATTGATAACGGTGGGTCTGATAACAACGGAGGAGGTCTTGGTGGTGGTGGTGGTGGTGGCGATGAAGAGAAGAACAATGGGGATAGAGATGATGGTGATAGGGATAGGAACAGGAATGAGGCGATGCTTTTACTGGCGGAGTCTGGGACTGAATTGGAGAGTCTTCCTAAGGATTTAGCGGCTGCTATTGAGGCGGGTCGGATTCCTGGATCGGTTATCACCAAGTTCCTGGAGCTCCAGAAATCGGCTGTGATGCGGTGGTTGATGCAGTTTGCTGGGTTTAGAGAAAGACTATTGGCTGATGATCTGTTCTTGGCTAAACTCGCCATGGAATGTGGTGTTGGTGTCTTCACCAAGGTCTCTGCTTTCTTATTCACTTCATAACAAATTTGACTTGCAAGTTTGGATTTTTAGTTTTCCTTCTTTGGGTGATTAATTGAGAGTGTTTTTATTTTGGTTTTAATCCATTCTTTGTGTTATTTAAGCTAATATATGTGGGAATGTGTTGCTTGTTTTGTTGCAGACTGCTGCTGAGTATGAAAGGCGTAGAGAAAACTTCTTCAATGAACTCGAAGTTGTCTTCGCCGATGTGGTAATCATTCTTCTCTTCTCTCACTTTTTCCTGCTATGAGAAATTGTGAAATTGTTAGACGGTAGGGATGAATGAGAAAATTGAGAAGAAGAATCTTTTAGATGACCTATTCGGATACTCGAAAGGTTGGGTTGTTTGTGGTTGTGATGGGGTCTGCTCTTTTTTCCCCATTAGTTTTTTGCATGACTATGAGAAAGTAGTTGAGATTCGGTTTGTCTCTGTGGTAAGAACCAAATTTTGAACTGTTCAATGGTTTTCAATTTTTTTTTTATTTTTTTTGGTTTACGATAAAAAGTCAACTAGCAAATTTGGAGAAAATAAAAGTAAAGGGTCATGCTTTGCTGTTGTGTCACCTAGTAAGAAGACAAAGTACCTTGAACTATATGGAAAAATAGATAAATACAAGTTTGTTCACTGCTATGTTCATTGTGATGTTCTGCTCAATGGTATTGGATTTAGATTTTGCTTTTCTTTTGTGGTTAAGCGGATTCACTGTCATTTTGGCCTATTTTTTCTTTATTAGGTGATGGCTATCATTGCCGATTTCATGTTGGTTTATCTTCCTGCTCCCACGGTTTCTCTGCGACCACCTCTTGCACTTACTGCTGGAGGTATATCCAAGTTTTTCCACAACTGCCCAGATAACGCCTTCCAGGTATCATTTTTTGTAAAATGCAGGATAAGTTTACAAAAGCTCATTCGATTCTCATCTAATTAGCATGTGTTTGCTGCAGATGGCTCTCTCTGGAACATCATATACTCTCTTGCAAAGGCTAGGTGCTATAGGGGTGAGTAATCAATGTCTTCCTATGTGATCTTAATTTTTGTACCAAACAATTAGTTGGTTTTAAGGGCTGCTAATTGCTGGATAATATATTTACTCTTCGTGTATGTTATGCAGCGTAATGGGGCTAAGCTGTTTGCTGTTGGCACTACATCATCTCTGGTGAGCCAAAACATATCAAAACTGTATCTCGTGTAATTCCTTGGCTTTTTGTTTCTACATTCTTGTGAGTTAACGAATCTTTATAATTGGTTAGGTTGGTACTGCTGTTACAAATGCATTGATAAAAGCACGGCGAGCTGTGGACCAGACTTCTGAAGGTGAAGTTGAAACTGTTCCAATAGTCTCCACAAGTGTTGCATATGGTGTCTATATGGCAGTTTCTAGCAATCTAAGGTACTGAGTTTCTTTCTACCAAACTTTACTAAAGAAGTTAAAAAGGAAAACAAAAGCGTAGATAAACAAACCCAAATAAGCACATTTCAGCATTTAGATTGGATGATGGAAAGAGCTGTGGTTTGAAATAAACAGGTACCAAGTAGTGGCTGGTGTGATTGAACAACGTCTCCTGGAGCCAATGCTACACCAACACAAACTTGCACTCAGTGCGTTGTGTTTTGCAGTTAGAACAGGCAACACGTTCTTGGGTTCCTTATTGTAAGTTTGTTTAAAATCCAAACCTGGTTTCTTACTCTCTGTCTACAACAGCGGCTTTAATTCACATGTTCTTTTTGTTGTTGTCTCAGATGGGTAGATTATGCTCGCTTCATAGGTATCCAGAAATCTCATTGATGAAGCAGAAAAGAACTGGATGTGCCTGATTCGACATGGTCTTTCGACTTATGTATACGCAAACTACTTTGTTTTCGTTCATCGATTGTTTCTGATTTGGGGGCTGTTTGATTTTTCTAGAAAATTAGTCGATAATTCCATGCGAACCAAGGCTATTTTCACAAACCACATAAAGACTACGTTTATGCATTTGAGGTTTGAAACCTCTTGATTCCTCTGTGGGGAAATTACTGTTCTCACTTTCTATTGTGGCTGCAATTATAAGTACTACGGCACTTGAATAAATGACAGATTCATTTTTGTTATACAAAATGAAAAATGAATTTTACATGAGTAATATTAGGGAATCAGAGACGTAGCTTAAGCAAGAATTTCATCTTTATGACAAGCTCTTATCTTCACTTCCAAAATCTGAGTGCTGTTAACATTTTGTACATCGCAACATTCAATTCCTTCACCCTGTTAAACATTTCAAGTTGGTTTTAGATCATATATTTTAGAAATTTAGCTTGAAAGATTATTGAGGATAAAACTAGTTACCATCTTGTGCATAGTAGCAGCAATGACTCGGACTTGTGAAATGTTACTAGGAGAATGGTTGCCATTTGTGAAACAAGGAGGCAAACTTCTTGCCGTTTTCACCGAATACATAGTAGTTACCAAGGTTTGGTTCTTGTCCACCACAATCGAATCAAAGAAAAACTGACGAGGCATTTCGCAAGGATCATTCGTCACACGTCTTGTGTTAAAAGTATACAACGGTATTCTAACATATTTCCATGGCTGGAACGTTTCGAGGGGGCGTTTCAGGTAGTTTCTTGGGAATATAGATTGGTAAATATGGACTGAGTATCCCCAAGAGACAGAGACTGACCAATTATTTCCCCTT
This sequence comes from Cardamine occulta, assembly GCA_028015245.1. Classification (NCBI taxonomy): domain Eukaryota; kingdom Viridiplantae; phylum Streptophyta; class Magnoliopsida; order Brassicales; family Brassicaceae; genus Cardamine; species Cardamine occulta. The sequence goes on from CM051384.1 coordinate 17,666,982, forward strand.
TCGTAACATATTGTTTGCTGCAGGACACGGGATTCATCGGTTTTCGCAGTTTTCATAAGGTGGTTCACTGAGTCCTGACGGTTCATGCCTGGGAAAATCGGGTCTATGACATCGAAATGGTGGAGGCTGATAAGAGGAGACTGAGGATGAGCTGATAAGAGACCTGATATGTCACCGTGCATATCAATCTGGTTATACACCACAAACAAGAAACACGAAGTGAGAGTCTGTAAAATACATAGTGAGGCACAAGAATCATTGTATTTAGATAAACCTAACATAACACCATACCTGGTGCATGCCTTTCTCCAAAGTAAGATCAATTCCCAAGTCGGACAAGCAACGAAATGAGAGAAGATCGCTATAAACTCCAAGGTATCTTCCGATACATTCTTCCATTTTATTGAGAAGTGTTACTACCGTTGGATAGCTCAATGCGTATCCACCGCCTCCATATCCCATGTCGAAAGCGAATATCGCATTCGACCAAACGTTTTCTGAGTTGATCCCGATGTAATAGTGCTTCTTGTGGTCATACCGGTCGAGAGCTTCCACTAAATTGTCCAAGAAGAAGAGTGTATCATCATCTGCTATCAAAAACCATCTTGTCTCTTTGGAGGCCTTTTTAAAAGACTCATAGAGCGATTGGAAAAGGCGGATCTGAGTCTTGAATTTGTTGTTCGTGGTGAGTGAGTCTTTGTTAACAGAGAAAGGAGGAGATTGGTGAGGCCAAGGCAAGAGATTACGGCCAGGTGGTCTTTCTAGGAAGACATGTCCTTTTGTAATGTTTGGTCTCCACCAAGGCTCTATGTAGCCTCTCCTATGTCTCCAAGTCTTTGTACTACCAACAATGACAAACATGAGATGACTGATATTTGTAGGAGGCTCTCTTGCTATTTGTGAGGACGATGATGCCGATATTTCAGAAGAGGAGGAAGAGAAAGATGAGGAGAAACTAAGATCCAGAGGCGCAAAGAGTTTATGGGTTAGCATTTTATGAGGATGGTTAAATGCAAATGTGTGTAACAAGAAAAGTAGTGCACCGGAAATTGCAATGGACTTCCATAAGGTGAATAATGATAAGTTTTGTGAGATATGACTCAATTTGGTTAGTTTGGTGTTGTTATTGTTCTCAAATGCCATTGAGAGACTCAAAATTACACACAAGGATATGATAGAAGATGTGTCTGACTCCATATATGTATAGAAATAGTTAGTTAATAAAGTAGAGGGGAATGTTGATCATGAGAGCTGATGTGCATCAATCATGTGATTTAGAGTAGGTGATCGTTAGTCTTAAAAAGTACTGAAACTTTCTCGTTTTGGGAAAAGGGAGAAAACAAACAAAAATAAAGGCAAAAAGGGGTGATGAAACAATTTTCATGCTGATTCTATGCATAATTGCATGTAACCATACAGTTTCAAAACCTTATACACCAATCTTGAACCATCTCACTTAAATATGAGATAACAACTTTCTTGTTTCTTTTACTTGAAGAAAATACTAAATTTACTGATGAGATGTTTCTTTTTGAAATTGCCAAGAAGGGGAAAAAAAAACTCGGTATGTTTTGCTTTATTTAATCTGGGAAATTTCTGTAAACCAAAGAAATGAGTAAAGAAGAGTAAGGTAAAAGCAACTGATTTTTGCCTCATATATATATAGATTGTAAATTATAGTTGAACTTGAAAATAATTACATAAGTGATTAAGTTACTTGGTGAGATAATATTATTGGACATTAATAGATCAGATTACTTGAATACAGAGACATCTTAGTTGCTGAAACGTATACACCAACTTGTAATAATTAAGATTGAAAAATACAACATTAACTAATATATGTGCTCTCCATTTTTCATTAGGCGATGATTTCGTCTCTCCTGCAATCTCGAAGTATTATGTTAGCAACATCTGCAACCTCATAGTCATATTCCACGTCGCAACATTCTACTTTTCTCCCCTAAAAACAGAAGAAGAAAAACAATATTAATTGGGGTTTTAATAATGGGATAAAATCAAAGATACCGGCTCTAGTGAAAAATTACATTAACTTAAAACCAGTACTGCTTAAAACACAATAGATAAATACTCAAATAAAGCAAAATCTTTGTATTTTATGACTAAATGCATCTCTTTCTAAAAAAAAGCTTTTAATGATTAGATTTTAAACCCTAATACAGACAGGTAGATAGACCCAATTGTGAGTATAAGAACAAATCCTATTCAAATGATCTTGATGATAAATAGTTTTTTTCAAGTGACAATAACGATAATACTTAGTGGTAAGCATCATTCTTTTAGATATTACTTAAGAGTAATTAATTGTCATCATTTGTAAGATGCAAATGCCATGAGATAAGATGAACGAACCTGTTTGGGAGTTTTGGGAGAGAAGACTCGGATCGAAGTGAGAGGATCAGCAGAAATATTACCAGAGAAGGAACAAGAAGTCATGTTTCTAGGAAACTTCCTTGTGTAAGAAGTAACAACTCTTTCGTCCTGTTGCTGAATTGAATCGAAAAAGAACCAGTGAGGAGCTTCACATGGATCTCGAGAAACCGGTCTAGTGTTAAACATGAAAACCGGAGGGCGTCCTCGGCTCCAAGGTTGGAATGTCTCGATGGGACGCATCAATTGGCTGCGTGTGAATATCTTCTCATAGATATGAACGGAGTATCCCCAGGAGACAGAGAAGGTCCAGTTATTGGCTCTGACATAGCAGATGGACTGTTGTAGGGTCCGTGGTTGGTCCACGTTGCCCGCTTTCATGATATGAAGGACAGAGCCAGGACGGTCCATGGCTGGGAAAAGTGGTTTGACCGCCTCAAAGTGGTGGAGGCTGAGAAGAGGAGCCGTTGGATGGGATGAGAGTAAGCCTGATAAGTCACCGTGTAGATCCATCTGTCCTTAAGTATCAAATATTTATTATGTGATACAAAATGTTTTTGTAACATATATAGTAGTGGTGACATACCTGATGAAATCCTTTCTCGGGGATAAAATCAGCTCCCAAATCAGCCAAACAAGCACTTTGTAATTGATCTCCAGCCCAAATGAAATGATACCTCTCTACACATTCATCTAATTTTGTCACCAAAGCCTCCACCAGAGGATAACTTAGAGCATATCCTGCTCCTCCATATCCCATTTCAAATGACATGTGGTGATTCGATTTTATCGTTTCTGAAAACATTCCGATGTAATGTTTTTTGGTATGGTCGTATTTTGACAATACATCCACTATGTTGTCTACGAAGAAAAGACTATCATCATCTCCCATTACATACCTGTTTATTTTGGACAAGATTTAAGTGAGTTCACTAGTTTTTGTAATGTCATACACAAACTTTTTTTTTTTTTTGACAAAGTCATAATCATGATATAAAATAAAATTAGAACTAATAATTAATTTAACAATATTTTAATGGCCTACGTACCATCTGACGCCCTCGTCTTGCTTGAGCGTGTAAGTCTCGAGAATGGATCTATAGATCCGAATGTGAACAGGGTTTGCGAGCTTCGGGTAGATTCTCAGTTTCTTGATGTCTTCGCTTATTCTGAACGGCGGGAGCGTCGGAGACCAAGGCCGGAACTCTTTTGATGGCTCCACGTCCAAGAAGAGATTACCACGTGTCACGTTGGGTCTCCACCATGACTCTATGTAGGTTCTTCGATTCTTCCACGCACGTGAGCTCCCCACCAACACGAACATCAAATGGCTCAAGTTTGTCGCCGTCTCCTTAGGCTGCAAGAGCCTATCTTGGCATTTTATGGTGAATATGTTACGGTCGAAAGGTTGGGAATTGATGTAGGTTTGGTTGAAGAAGACCAAGATGAAGAAGATCGCCACGACGGCGCCCAGGATGTATAAGATGTTTGTTTGGTAATTTGGAGACGACATTGTCTACACAAAGATAGTAAGTAACGATTTGAGCAAATTTTAACCAAAGAAAAGTAACGATTTGAGATTTAGATGGAGAAGGTTTGATGAGGGAAATTTTCAGGTCGAGAGAAGAGGTTTTGGGTCATGGATGAACAAAAAATTCTAGTAGAAGAAAAGTTTTAGAGTCTTTAGTTTGAAGCCATCGAAATAATATTTATACATTGATCGGCAAATTTAGGATAAAATTTTATCAACCGGTTTCGTTTGACCTCATGTGTTGTCTTGTCGTTATAGTTGATGAGTCAATGTGACGATGGATAGCCGTATAAGTATTAACTTAAACTTAATTAGAGATGTGACTAATTGGAAAGTTTCAGAAAATTTGTCCTTCATTTGTCAAACGTTAAAACAATCTTATACGACATCTCGGGTTTAGATATTTTCCTAGAAACATTTTCTCAACAATTTAACGAGGTATTTTCTCAACAATCTTATATGGTCACATGAACAATTGTAGTCATGATTAGTTCTATAAATATTTCTCAAAAGTCTTATATGGTCTATATATAACTATGAGAAATGTTTAGTGTAAAGAAATTATGAATGAATGATTATTGGAAAATAAAACAATGATAGTTGAAAACAATTGTATTGACAAAAAAAAACAATTGATTAGAAGTCTAGAGGAAGTAAATAATAGCTAGTGTCTCGGAAAGCCTAATCATTTAAGTACTTTATATAAACACTATTTTATGTTTTTTTAGAGCACTGATTGCAGGTTGAGACAGTAAACATGTTTGAGGTTTAACCGGTTCGATTAGTCGGTTCGGTTTGAGTAAATGATGCTAAAAATATGGTTTTTAGTTGGCGATTTGTTCTGGACTATCTCTTCTTCAACCTTGTTCCTCCTTTGCAAGCTTCAGTGCCTCTGCTCTCTTTCAGGGCAAATCACGACTTTATCCTTGACCCAGCGAATGTAAGTTGTATCTCAAAATCACAAACACAATCAATTTAAAGATTCCAGAATTTAGGGGTTTATTGCAATTGATGATTAGCATCTTACCGTATACTCAGATGAAGACTTAATTCAGCTATTTCAGATCCCAATTGCTTGAAAGAAATTTAGGGTCTTGAGGATGAAGTTTTGGGGAGGCTTCTTAGTGATCATTGGTTCCATTTCCTTCATTGGATTTGTGGTTGCAGCTATAATCTCCAAATTGTTTCCGCTCTCTCACAATCCCATTGTCCAAGCTATCCAGAATGACAGGTACACTCTTGTCTATGTTTTATTTGTAACCAACACACACACATATATATATATATATATATGTTGTAATCATGATCTGGATTTCATATAAAAACATTCTCCAGGTATTACTGCTTCTTGGTTCCACTTACTCTACCAGCACTACTGGTCGCTGTCTACTTTCATTGGCTTATCATGAAGCTCTTCAAGCACGCGTGATACATCAACTACCAACATCTTACTCCTAGGTAAATCAGAATGGGACACTTATGTCATTGCAGAAAACTAGTTAAAAATGCAACTGTTTTTTTAAAGACCAACATCTTTCTGTTGATTCAATTGTCTTGAAACTTGGTAACACACAGTTCACAATAGACCACATTCTTGTTCACCGTTGAATATTTCTTGTCACTAAAAACACACTGTAGATGACTAGACTTTAACACATTTTTTTTGTCTATACATGTCTTCATAATCTGTTTATGATGCATCAGTTCCTAATATCATTAGGATGATGAATTATAAAACAGGGCCTCTAATTTCAATTGCACATTGTTGCTAACTGCAAGAAACCCATATGGACTCTAGAGAATAAATTCATGGGTAAGGCTGAAGACGAAGAGATTACAAGCTGCACTATAGATGGGAATTGGGAAAAAGACATGGAGAGGAAAGTTGGGGGATGGTGGAGTCAATGGACGAGGATAAGTAGAGAGACAAAGAGAAGACAAGGCTGAAGGGGAGGAAGAGGATGAGGAAAACATATACTTGTATTCTTTTCTTTTTTTTTGTCGTCAACATATACTTGTATTCTTATTGCAATTTGGTAACAAATTTATCACCAAATGATTTTACAATGATAAATCTTGACCCAAAATATATCTATCTAAATCCATCGCAAAATCAAATTAGGGTCGGAAGATGAGCTTATAGGGAGAGGTGTATATCCAACGTCTTATTGTTGTCTCTTTGAAATTTTGATCATAGGTGTATCTACTAGCCTACCTAACCGGAAGAAAACTGCGTTTTTCAAGGATCACTTGTCACTTCACTACAAATTTCATTTCGTGAACAGAAAAAAAAAGTCATAAAAATAATCGTTACAAAGAAATGGTAAATATGAAAAGTAAAAAAAAGTTAGCTCATGGTCATGTGCATAAAGGTTGAACTTTTGAAGGACTCTTTTGTCTCATATTTTGTGACTTTGTTTTTTATTGAGTGGTTGATTAATCCATCAAGTCGTATGCGAGTGCATCTGTCCTTCCTGGATCCATGTGAGTGCGTATTTCCAACTCATATTATATTATATATAGTATATTTATTTCCTTTAATCTTATGGTTCAATGTGATATGAAGATGATTCTAATGCCATATACTAAAAACCAGTTTGACTGTTAGTAACTTATTTACTCATATTACAATTGCTTATATTGTCATTACTGTGTTTGACTGCTGGTTATATACTGATATTTAGATGAGTCATACAATCAAAGATAGAGAATAATAACTACTCAAACTCATTTAGTACAATCAAATTATTACGATAGCTCATTTCGTTAGAGGAAGGTTGAATACTGAATTTGAGTGACCATTGGAGAAAGATTATTCACGCCTTAAGAAGTATTATCGAAGCTGGGCTTCGAAATATCTTCATTATGAAAAATAGAACTGCCTAACAATTTTTAAACATAGCATATTTGAATTGACGATTCAGTTGAACTAATTATATTTTGTACTGAAAGATTAATCTAAAATATCAATAAACTCTTTTAAACTATTATATACTAGTCGGTGAACCGCACGAAATCACTTAATGATTTAGTTATACTAAAACTTTGCAATGTAAAAAATGTATCTCATATTTAACGGTTTTATATGTACTTAATAAAAAGAAAATTTATCGACAACATATATATAATATTAAATTATATCTATCAAAAATCAAATATTAAAATATATTTGAGTTCATAAACTTTTTTAAGTATCAAATTTGTGTATATTTATACTCACACACAAAATTTTAGATAGTTACATATGTAATTTTGATGGAAATTGTTAATTTTTGATCTAAAAATATATATTGAATATTATAATTAAACAAACAATTTTAATCATTTGATTGCAGTAGACATGCATTCCACTGATATATGAAATGCATCATAAATGCTACTCAGCTAGCCTCGTCAAAAAAATTACTTATTCGAAAAGCTTCTTACAACTAGCCATATCAGATGTTCACAACTACATATGATTCAACCCTATTCAATCACACATAAATTTAGTCTACAAATCTATATCCCTAAGTAGCTTTTTATATCGCATAATAAAGTGTGAAAACTCTCAAAAGGAGTCAAAACTTATATTAGAAAACAACCAATGTTTACACTTCTCTGTTTCAAAAATTGAGTTAGATGTTCATTCATGAGATATTGATTTATATCCATAAATGTCTAATTTGTTTTCAAAATACATTCATTCTCTTTTTCTCTTGATCTCTTTTTTTTCTCATCAACACAATAAAATTGAACCATATAACACATTACATAGATCACCAACAACATTGAACTCTTTCCATAAATGTCTTATGTGTTTCTAAGTTACACTTATAATATCTTTATTTCTCTCATTGATGTAAAAATTGAACCACATACAACATGTTTGCCCGATTTAAACTTAATTTTGACTATCTTCCTCATATTTCTCTTTTTCTGGCCATTTTCGATGTATTCTCGTTGATCAGAGCATTGTAAAATTTCCTTATAAGACTTTACTCATTTTTTTCTCTTAAATATTGGTTTTAACATGTCAATGTTTTAGGATACCAGAGTTAATCTCTTATAACATGCATTTTCATATGCCCTTTAAAAGTTCAGAGTTGTCATTCAAGCTTCTAGAAGCTCCTGTGAGTATTCCATTGCTGAACAAATCCTCCTTCGCTTGAACACCAATTCTAACCATCAGAATGCATCTTTTTGTTTTTCTCATCTAAGCTATTTAAATTCAATATTTTTCCGTAATTATAAAACTGAAAATATCAATATAAGCAATGTATTTTAAAATTTATGTACATTTGTTTGAACTAATCATTATTGATTGTTTTAAATTATATATCATAATTTCATAATTTATAAACATGAAACTCTATAAATTTTTTTATCATAAGTTCAATTACAATATGATATCATAAATTAGAATAATAATTATTAATACTTTGATTTATTTATTTGAATGTAAATATTTTTCTAAACTATATAAATAAATCTAATAGGACTAAAACTATTACACTAGAGAGAATAATTATTATTAATACTTTGATTTATTATTTGAAGGTAAATTTTTTTAAAACTATATAAATAAATCTAATAAAGCTAAAACTATTAACTTAGAATTTTTAAAATTATTTTCTAAGGAGATGACTTTTCGAATTCTTTTCAAAATGATTATATTAAAGAGTAGTAATTATTATGAAAATTAAAATATAAATAACATAATAAATAAATAAAGTAAGTAATTTAAAACTAATAAAAATAATTGCTTATGTGTCACATTATTAAAGCAGTGGCGGATCCAGTGATTAATATTACCGGGGTCATAATTTTTTTTAAAATTATATATAATCTAATTTTTAATTAAAAAAATAGTGTTGTAAGTCACAAAAATGCGGTTATTTAAAAAAACATAAATATAAAATAAAGAGGTGTAAATAAGTTGTCAAAAAAAAGAAAAAATTAAACTAAAAGTGTCAACTGTGGGAATTGAACATAAGTGTAGGAATGTCATACTCTTTGGAATTACCATTTTTGTTGCTATTACTTTCAATAAAAATAGGCATAATTTTTATTTAGTTATTTTACCGGGGGCAAGTGACCCCTCTTTTCTCTCAGTAAATCCGCTCGTGTATTAGAGTTTTAAAAAGAGATTATTCTACTTTGTATATATAGAGAGTGCAACATATTGATAAGATCTCTTCACAGTTTTTTCGAAGTTAGTTTTTTTTAATCTATAGAAGCAAATTTGGTTTCCAATTCTTTGTGGTGAACCATAACAAGCCGGATCAGTCACTTGTATCCCATACTTTGATTTATTTGTACCGATCCCATAAATATGCTAAAGTCCAGAGCACAAACTTTAGTTTCTTTTTGTTTTTTTGTAACACATTCAGTTTCAATTCTTAAGAAGAGAAAATTCTTTTGTATCCAAACATTATTTTAAGGATACAGGAACACCAATTCGATCCTCAAAACCAACATTATAACGAGGTTGAAAATTCTCCGACACATTTGTTGTCGTTGTTATTGACTTATTGCCAAAATTTCATACAATCCCATTAGAAAGGTCCCCCGGAAAGAACCTATAAAAGAAACCATTTGACTCCAAAAAAACACGCACACATGAACGTCGGAGACAAAACGCAACTAAATTATTTTCTTGTTCCGATAATCACGTCCGTCCAATTATCAATTAATCATGCATACCAAAAAAAAAAAAAAACGTTACGGAGCAGTGAAAATAAAATCGGTGCTCGTGATGATTCCTTAAAAAGGGATTTGACCCCACGCGCGCGCGTGGAATGCACTGCCTCTGAAAAAAGCCTGTCTTAAAAGTTGGCATCCATACACACGCGCTCTCTCTATCTCTCTGACACTGATTTAACAGTACCTGTAGATTTTATCATAATCTTCATATTTTATTTTCTTAATTTTTTTGCCTTTTTTTCCTTAAAAACAAATATTTTTTCCATCACTGAAAAAGGCAACACAATTTTTCCATCTGAGCACTATTACATTAAAATTTTGAATAGGGAACACAAGTACCCAAAAATCTTTTGCAATCTTAAATTCCTTATTTACATGAATTAACAGGTAAAACGTTTGGATTTCCTTATAGGACAAAATAAAGAATAGTATATGCTGCGGTGTCAACAATTAATAATATTATTATATAGTATGTTTAAATCGACAGCAAATTTTTTGTTTATCACTTTATTGATTTAATCTAGAAGACGTAAAACAATGTCCGACCGAATTAAAACTCTATAGTCCATGACTCATCAAACCTATAATATTTACAAAAATCTTTTATATAAGAAAAAACAACCCATATTTTGCTAAACACAGTCTGGATAAATAAGCAAGAGCATCAATATAAATCCAAAAAATGGGAAATTACAGTTTCCTAGAAAGTTGAAAATATTAAAAGCAGAACATTTCCCCAAGTGGTCTTACCAGTAAGGAGAGAGCACCAACTGGAGCGATAAAGATAGGAGTAGTGAGTGAGAGAGTGAGATTCAAATAATCCAAAAAAAAAAAAGAAGGGAGGATCTTCCCTCTTCTCTTCTTATCTACTCTTCAGATTCTTTTTTCTTCAACTTTGTTTCTAAATTCCTAATCTTTCAAACCCTTAATCAAACCTTTCAACTAAGCAAGGAGAAAGCTGAAACCTTTTTTCCATGGATTCCGATGACCCGACAGCTTTGCTTTTGACTAAAATTCGAAGCTTGGAGCCAGATTATGCTCCTAAGATTATTGGGTTTTTGCTTTTACAGGATTTTGGGGATAGCGAGTTGATGCATCTAGCTCGTGGACCTGAATCAACCTTGCAGACGTTGATTCTCAAAGTTAAAAGTCAGTTAGGAATTTTCACGAACAACTTGTCTTCTCCTTCTACTCCTCCGTCTCCTTCTCCGTTGAATCCTATTTCTCGACCACCCATTAACGGAAGAATGAGCTCTCAATCTAATGGCTTTATGGATTTCCGTAGAAACTCTCCTTGTTCTTCTCCTTCTTCAACCTCTCCTTGGTCACTCATCAACGGGAACAGCACCCACATTTCCCCTAAACACCCTCCTCTTCTTTCTCCGCTTGAAGGTGTTCGTACTGCATCGATCTCGAAACCCTTGAGCTCTCTCCAAAACAATGGAGTTTCTGCTTCAGATTCTGGTGCTGACGCTACTGATTTACTTGATGATCAGCAGCTTAATGATTACCTTTCTTTTCTCGACGATTCTTGCCCAAAAACAGAGGATTGTGTGGATCCTAGGATTCCCTTGGACTACTCTGTCGACAATGGTGAAACCCATCTGCATAGGAGGAGTTTCTCTGCAGATGAGTCTTTTGGGTCTGAAGATGATGGATTTGGTGCTGGATTCAAACCATGTGTGTATTTTAGTCGAGGTTTGTGTAAGAACGGAGACAGCTGCAAGTTTATCCACGGTGGGTATCCTGATAATGCTGATGGTAATGGCATTGTCGCTGATTCGCCTAGGAAAATTGAAAACTTTGTTCGGCAGCAAGAAGAGATGATGAGGATTAAATTGGCTTATCAGCAGCAGAGGCTGGCTTCTCAAATCCTTGGTAGGGCTCCTCAGTTGCCATACGAGAAAAGAATGGACTTTCTCTTGCATCAGCATGCTCTTAGGTAAAAATGGAACCAAAACAATTTGTTTGTCTTTCTAATGTTGCATGGCTCTTTCTTTTGGAGATTATCTATTTGGCTTTTGCTTGTCTTATCAACAATTTTCTAACTTTAGCTGCGTGGACGGGTTTATAGTCGTGGCTGCTATTTTGTTAGCATCCGCAGTTATTAAGTTTTGTGCTTTCTTATTGTAGCAGGGATGGTGCAGTACCTTTTGATGATGAAAGATATTGGAGCAGCAGCCCAGGACGGCTTGAGAGGATGGAACTAATGGCAATGCATTTTGGTGATCTGTCAAACTCGGCATCTAGACAGATTTACTTGACATTTCCAGCTGACAGCACTTTTAAGGATGAGGACGTTGCAACTTATTTCAGGTAACCATCTCTGCCAAACAGGTGTTGGATAAAGATGATGTTTCTTTTAGATTTATATGGAAGTATTCAGCAAATAAGTAGCATTGATTAATCAGGTGTTCTTTGGTTTATTGATGTCTGAAAACTCATGGATGCGGCTTTTTGAGAAAAGAACATTATTGATTCGTTTTGTCTATGAAGCCTTTTCGGAACAGTGCAAGATGTGCGGATCCCTTACCAGCAGAAGCGTATGTTTGGCTTTGTTTCATTTGCCCATCCTGAGACTGTGAAGGTTGTATTAGCTAGGGGAAATCCTCATTTCATTTGCGAATCACGTGTTCTTGTCAAACCTTACAAAGAAAAAGGAAAAGTCTTGGACAGGTATGGTGCTCTTTTTTTCATTCTTTTTAATTTTCCTTCTAGTCTTTCTTCTTTGGGGTTTAATGTGTCATTGTAAATAACAATGATAACAGGAAGCAGCAGCATCTGCTACAGCAGATTGAGCGCAGAAATTACTCCCCATGCTCCAGTCCATCTGGGATTGATCCTAGAGAACAGTCTGATTTCCACCTTGGTTAGTATCCTTGTTTATTTATTTTGAAAGACCATCTTGGTGATAATTTCTGCGTTTTTTGCTAACTTGTTATGTTTTTATGTGGTAGGTTCGAAGATGTTCTATGAGAGACGGGAGATGATGAGAAGGAAAATGGAGCAGGCTGATCTGCTGAGGGCTATTGAACTTGAAAGGAGACGCTTCATTAATTTGCAGCTCCCTGAGTTAAAGAATAGTGTTATGCAGAATCATCACCGTAGCTTTTCTGTGGGATCTCCTGGTTATTTTTCATCTGCCAACCACCAAAGCCCTGATTTTCAATCTGAACCCGCAGGTGCAGATGCTTTAAAAGGTTGGTGAAGTGAACAATTTCTATTTTTGAATGTCCTTACTGATCAACTGTCACTCTAGACTCCATAATGTTGTTGCTTTGTTTTGTGGCAGTAGTTGATGATACCTCGGAGCTGCATCCTTACCCAGTAATCAACCCTAGAAGTATTAACAATATTTACTCAAACGGTGCGATAGAAGGGACTAACAAGAGTGAAATGCTTGAACCTGACACTGGAAGCACTATTGAGCTTGTTCTTCCTAGTAACCTCTTCCCTTCTGCAACTTCTACCGATGACCACAAAACTAATTACACTGCTGAAACCAATGCAAAAGTTGGAGTCTCCTCTACTAATGGAGATGACCATGAACCAACAGTTACTACCGATAATCTAATGCAGTAGGCTGTTTCACCTCATAAATGCCAAGGGTTGGTCTTCTCTCTAATCTCTTCCACATTGTTCTTTCAAGTTATATATGGGTAACAAAACCCTTATTGTGGGCGCAGGTTCTTTTTCTTCTGGATAAGGTGAGGCTATCCGAAGTGTGTGTAATAAAGGTTAGCTTTCTTATCGATACTATAGCTGCTACCTGAATGAGTTGTATTGTTTAATGTTGATGTTAATATCTTTTTCCTTGGGTTTGGATTTGTGCAGACAAAGTAAAAAGGCATACACAAGGAAGTAGGATGATGTATATGTATAGCTAAGTTATATATATATATATATGGAGAACAGAAAGAACGTAGGAGAGATGATTATATCGTATGAAGATCGCAAGTTTCCTCAGGTGATACTATACTACTAACAAACGGATGCGTAAGACATACTTATAAAGACGAATCTGTTTTGGAACTTTCTTTTCCGCTCTATATATCTTTGCTTCTAGTATCCGTTGCTCATGTGGTTGTTCTTGTTTGTGTGGGTAATAAACATGGTTTTGAAAACTGGACTGGACTGGTCGGTCGGACAGTTCAACCGACAACTAGGAATCGGCCACCTAGCTGAGTCCGGTTTGAAGCAAAACCCGGATTTGAATAAAACTGGTAAAACTGGCCAAAAATCGGTGACCCGGTTTATTACTAAAACTTGGTTCACGAAAATTAAATCATATTTTTGATTAATTAAATATTTTGAGTTAAAATTTAAACCATAATTTAAACTTATTTTTTTTCCTTTTTTTGATTATAAATTTTGATATCTACGATTTTTATCGTGTTATCTTTTGTTAATTATTATTTTACGATGAATTTTAGAAAAAAAATCATATTAATTTCTTGTTATTTATTTGTTATAATTTTAAATGATCAATCTATTGTTCTATTGTTTTTATTTTGTTGAAAAATACAATAATAATTTGTTTTTAATATTCAAAAACCCGATTCGATCGGTTGAACCGGTCCGATCAGCCATCCAATAATAATACCGAGTTTGAATCTGTCCGACTAGCCATCCAGTGATAATACCAAGTCAGTATCCAGTCTGGTTGTCAAAACATTGGTAATAAACTCCAAGAGTCTCTAGTGTACTGAGAAGAAATAGAGGGATCTGCAACTTTTATATTAATTAAGCCGTTTCTTATACTATTCAAGTATATGTGCATCTACATTATAACCCTAGTTTTGGAGAATCTCATCCGGGCTCCTGTTTTTGTACATACATTTCATGTTTAGTTGCATAGTAGTTGGTGTTCAAAGTTCTCGAGGATCTTCATTGTTCAAGTAGCCATGTTGGTATTGTTGATGATTAGGAGGAAAAAGAAAACTAACCATATAGAATTAGTAGTTACTTACATATATAAAGGTTTATGGAATATTAGATTACTAAAGAAGATATAGACGTAAAATTAAACACTTGATAAAAATATCAAGTAGCTAAACATCATTTTCCTTGGCACTGAAAAATATAAAATCTCCGTTGACATGCAGCTAACGGAGACAGATTATAACTAATGCAACTTGAAACGCAATAGTAAATGCGGGTTTTAATGGACATATGATCTGTATACTTCACATTTTACATAACTCAAACGCATTGATCAAATGATATTGTACAAGTCCTTTGGAGTTTGGTCAATCATACCAAAACGGTTTCCACATCATATCCAAGGGTTTGGTGCTTCCACACCAGGCCCAAAATGCAACCTATAAATATATGATCATGTATAAATATATGATCCATTCCATTAATTGCCAATTATTTTGAATTGATGGACTAACCGAATATTGATATAAACAAGTTTATTGGTGTGCTATAAATAAAACTGTTCATGTGATAGAACTCGTAGAATTTTCATTCAACTCGTTAGATTGGTTCCTCGTAAATATTAAAATCAAAATCCTATAGTAAAAATTTTATTTGCTGATTTCTGAAAACAGTCCATAACTCGTGATTTCCAAGTAAGAATAACAATGAAAGTGTTTTCTAGTGATAATATAATGGATTAAGGAAAAAAAAATGTTGACTTTGGATATGTACCATACATTGCAACTAGATTAATAACCTACAAAGGCTACAATCTATGAAACATTCTAATGATAATGTGATATTGTAATCGATTAAAAAGAATAAACACTAAAGATGATGATGATGACTTTGGACATGAACCATACATTGCAACTAGATTAACAACCTAAAATCTATAAAAACAGATGTCCCGTGTCCAACCATAATACCAATACCAAATAATAAGTTGAGATGCATTAAAAAGAGTTGTTCTTTTTTTGTTGAATTTAGAAAAAAGGTTGGTTAGACTTAAACCATGTTGGTATGGTTTATCTCCTCGAATTGGTTTAGGTCGTGAAAGAACAATATGGAAGAGGAGGAAAATAGAACCAGGGACGGCGACACCAAAGCAATCATTTTTTAAAATTAATTTTTTTCTTTCTTTCTTGTGTTCTGTAACAAACATGGACGATGACCCTATTTTCTTTCAATCTGCCATTAATTTGAAAATTTCTTGAATTTTTGTTTTTCTGCTTCGTCTTCTCTTTATCTCCTGATCGATACATCTTCTGAAAGATTCAACCTTTAACATACCCTTCTCTTAGATTCGTCGTATTTCCATTTCCGATTAGACGAGTTTCTATATATCTCTTTATGTCGCCGACTTGACCTCTCTTTCTCTTCTCCTTCAGATTTTTCTATTCCTCAATTTTGATAAAAGAGAATCTATAAACAATGAGCAACTTCGGGGACTTAAATCCTCTCTTCTCTGGTGCGGGTCGAAGCAGCAGCAATAACCCTGACCCAAGTTTCAATTCAACGCCTTTTTCACGGTCCTCTTCTGGTCTCTCTAAGCCGAGATTCTCTAAGGTGAGAAAGCAAGTAAAGTCTCAAAATTTGAAGCCCTCGGGGACTTCAGATTCCTTACCGGGTCAAGGTTTTAACCCGTTTCACTACCGTGGGTCTTTTGCCACGTCTCCTGGTCCCGTTTCCGGTGATACACTTCCTGTTGAGACCCGATTTGGCCTGAGTAGTAATGAGAACTTTGTGTTTGGATCAATTGATGGTAAGAAATTGAGCTCTGATGAAGAAGTTGGGAAAAGAGTTATGGAGGAAATTGGAAAGTTGAACATTGAGGGTGAAGATGATTCTGGTGAGCATTTGGTTTCGAGCCTTCCTAAAGATATGCAGAATTTGAATATCAAGGATTCTCAACCCAGCTTTAGTTTTGGTGTGAAGAAGGGAAGCAACTATGCGAGTAAAAATGTGGAAGATGAACTTCCAACACTATTAAGTAATAAACTGAGATTTGATGTCAGCAAAGATAGCTTCGATTCTTCGAGAAGTACAGGACATGTGATCCAGGAAAGTATGGAGAAATTGAATATTTCGGAGAGGGTGAATGATCAGAAGCAAAATAATAACGTCAAATCCAAAGATTCTCTGGATTATGTTGGGGAGAAGATACTATCTGATGAATTGTGTAGAAAGTTAAACGTTGGAAGTATGGCTACTGATGGGAACCTTTCTGCAGATTCAGTTCAGGGAAATGTGAATGAGAAGAAAGTTCATGATTTTAATAGTTCATGTCCGATGAACTATAGTTTTGCAGGTTCAGAGCCAAGTGAACATCTGAATCCTAGAAATGTTCCTGATGTAACGACCTCTACTGGAAATACTTCTGAGTTTATTTTTTTGAGTAATCAAAATAGTAGGGGGACGGATTTTATCGAATTCAGGACCCCCAATTCGAAACCAAACCCATTTTCTAGTTTGGACCAGAAATTGGGGTTCAATGCAAAGAAGGAAAATGTTGGTGCCACAAGAGCGAGAAGAAAAGGGAGTAAGCAGCCTGTGAAAGTGCAGCTTAATATTGGAAATGAGTTTGCTTTTGCAGAAAGTACTTTTGGAAGCAATGAGGCTTCTGAGTCGTATTCACCGATGGATATATCTCCATATGAGGAGACAGAAGATTGTAGAGGCTTCTCTGCTGTATCAGATCAGGTTCTGAATCCTGGCAAAAGCCATTACTCGTCTGATATACCGCCAGCTGCTTCAAATGATGTGTTTGATGCAGAGCTAGTTGCCGCAACTGAACGAATGGAAATAAATGAGGGGGATCAAGTTAGTAACTATCAAGCTAAGGAATTTAATACAGGGAAATGTGGTGATCATGAAGACCTCGCTGAAGATTCTATATCTGGAGCTGAAACTGAAAGTTTTAAATCAGCAGCGGAAGAGATGGAAACTAGTAGTGAAACTTTTGCTACAGCTTCAGAAAGTGAGGTGACTTCACGCTTTAAGTCTGATAGGCAAGAAAATGACGACCATTCCCTTTCTAATTCAGATGCTGCTAGCTCGAGCTTTACCTTTTCTGCTTCATCGTTTTCGGGAGTTCACGGGCAACTATCAACTCCAAAGCGTATCAATAGGAAGAAAAACCCAGTTAAACTTGGGCAGGATCCATATATCTTAATTCCAAATGCAACACTTCCAAATGCTTCATCATTAAAATCGTCACAAAATTCTCCGTTAACTGGTGTGCAGTCACACTTTTCCTCTAGGAAACCCAGTGAAAAGGATCTGCTTAATCGTTTACAGAATCCTATTAATAAATCGGTGATGAACAAAGTACTAGATGAAAAAGATGTATCTAATGTAGCGCAAGAAGCATGTGAAAAGTGGCGATTAAGGTTGTTCACAAGTCAGCTATATACATGCCTCTTTTTATTCTTCTACTCATTGTTCCTGAAATGTTTTGAGTGGTCTAGTTGTTATTGTTTCTTGCTCAGGTTCTGTCTATATTTGATTTACCTTTTTTCTGAATGACTTTTCTCCAGAGGAAACAATGCTTATAAAAATGGAGATCTTTCCAGAGCTGACGAATCTTACACTCAAGGGATTGATTCTGTGCCTAAAATCGAGACTTCAAGAAACTGTCTCAGGGCATTGATGCTTTGCTACAGCAACCGTGCTGCAACACGCATGGCCCTTGGAAGAATGAGAGAAGCAATAGCAGATTGTAAGATGGCTTCTTCAATAGATTCCAACTTCCTTAAAGTTCAAGTCAGAGCTGGAAAGTAATAATCAACCTTCCTTAAACCTTCTTATAATTTCTAATGAGCTGAGATAAAACTTCTTATATTTCCTTAAAACTTCTTATATTTCCTTAAAACTTCTTATATTTGATCAAAGAGCTTGAACTGGGTATTGAATGTTTGTGATTTTTTCTCATTTATGCTTCAAGTTGGAGCTGTCCTGGTTACCTTGCTAGTTAATGCTCTTACTCAGCTAGAAATAAGTAATACTATCTTACCATTTCATGATTTCTTATTGGCTGATTTAGGCTTCTTGTCTTGGTAGTTGTTATCTTTCACTTGGGGAGATTGAAGATGCATCCACTTATTTCAAGAATTGCTTACAATCTGGAAGTGACATCTGTGTGGACCGTAAAATTATTGTAGAGGCTTCTGAAGGTCTACAGAAGGCACAGGTAGAGTTCACTTTTCTTTTTAAGGGACACTGTGTTCTTTGTTAAATTATGGATATTGTAGCACATGATAACTGGACACATGTTGCACAGTTATTTTTCCCAAGGCCTTTTCTATGAATTAGATCTTGTAATTTTCATTAGTTGATTTAGGATCTGGACTGAACCATACTAATTGTATGGCTGATGTTTTTTGTTGTCCATCCTAGTCGCTATTTGCAGATTTTTATCTATGTCCAAAATCCCTCTTTACTATTATTCACATGAGTTAATATTATCTACCCACATATTTCTAAATAGAAGATTGACAAATTCAAATTATTCGTTTTACCAATAAATATTGGTTTTGTCTTGCAGAGAGTTTCTGAATGGATGCATGAAGCTGGCCGCCATTTGCAAGCTAGAACATCAACTGATATTGAGAAAGCTTTGGAAATAGTGGAAGAATCTCTATTGATAAGTTCATACTCTGAAAAGTTACTCACCATGAAGGGAGAGGCGCTTTTGATGGTATGTATGGTTCACTCATCTTTAATCATCTGAATGTGTGCATTTTAAACCTCTGATAACTGTAAGTACGAAAGCAAAAACTTCTTACCGGGACAGATTATGAAATATGCTTTGTTTTTATTTGATGACAGCTTGAGAAGTATGAAGCAGCTATAAAGCTTTGCGTGCAGACAATTGATTTGGCTGAAAAGAATTCTCTTCCCGTAGACACAGATTCTCATGACACTCCCAACGACACAAACTTTAGAATTTGGCGGTGTCATCTCATGCTTAAATCATATTTCCATATGGGAAAGCTTGAGGAGGCGATTGCTTCTCTAGAGAAGCAAGAACAGTTAATATCTGCTACAAAAAGGTGATTTAGGTAAAAACTATTACGCTTCTTTTTGTCAGATGAGGTGAAATCTGACAGGTCTCTTTTGACTGTGTCACTCGAATACAGAGACGGAAACAAAACTCTCGAATCCTTCATTCCATTGGCTGCTACTATACATGAGCTGTTGCGCCTTAAGGTAATGCCTTTTTCTGCGGTAGCTATAGCTCTGAACCTGCACTTTATTTTCAGAACCCAACTTAACATTGTGACCTGTGTATTACAACTTGCACGTCTTAAGGAACAAAAAATAGGAAAAAAGGAGTACACATTAGTTGTTCTATTAACTCATTTTTCATGCTGTTTTGATATTCCTACCAAATCACAGTCGGCAGGGAATGAAGCCTTTCAGTCTGGACGACACACTGAAGCAGTTGAACATTACACAGCAGCCTTGTCTTGCAATGTGGAATCACGTCCTTTTACAGCTGTGTGTTTCTGTAATCGTGCTGCTGCATATAAGGCTCTTGGTCAATTTTCTGACGCTATTGCAGACTGCAGCCTTGCTATTGCCCTTGACAAAAATTACTCAAAGGTTTCTTCCCTAACAATTATCATTATTTGTTTTTTTTTTCTTTCCACGGCATGTAGTTTTGAAGGTTTCTACGTTTTGGTAGAACCTGGATTTGAATGTTGGATAATAACTACTTAAAGAAGTAAAGTAGTGTTAGTCCAGCTGTATATCAGTGTTTCTGTTTACGTTTCAAATGCATAAGCTATAACATTTTGCCTCTGTTCCTATGTGTGTATGGGTTTTATGCTTACAGAAAGATTTTGCAATGATGCTCTTATGAATCAAGGCTACTTTTCTGTCTGATTGGCTGAAAAAGTACTCCATTGTGTCACTTAATTGTTAAATTTTTCTTTATTCGCAGGCTATTTCTAGACGGTCCACATTGTTTGAGATGATTAGGGATTATGGGCAGGCAGCCAGTGATATGGAGAGATATGTTAATATTCTTACCAAGCAGATGGAAGGGAAGACCTCTGGAATTCATGACAGATACACTAGTTTGGCCAATGACATAAGACAAGCTCGTATGCAACTTTCGGAACTGGAAGAGAAATCAAGGAAAGAAACTTCTTTGGATATGTACCTCGTCTTGTAAGTAGACTATCTTGCTAATTTAACTTTTTCCACCGATAGTTGCTTTATATTCTCTAGCTCTTATATGAATTGAAACATTTTTCCTTTTTCCCCGACCAGCATGCCAAATTCCCATTTTCCATAGAAATTAGAAAAGACCCAGATTTAGAATGCACGAATCTGTTGTTCCTTTGTTCATGGAAACTTGGGTGGGAAGAACCTTATGCACAGAGATGATTATTTTGTCAAAGCTTGCTAGTTAGAATGGACTTACTTTGTCGCAGGGGTGTTGTACCGTCATGCTCGGCTTCAGATATCAGAAAGGCGTATAGAAAGGCTGCACTCAAACATCATCCAGACAAGGTATTTGCTATGCTGAAACTGTTGACTTTGCATACTTGTGGATGCAGTTAAAACCGATTTGAATGCGGAAAGCAAAGAGCTGCAGATGGTAATAGGTCCATAAAATTAACTTTATCTTGTTTTCACTATTTGAAGGCTGGTCAGTCTTTGACAAGAAACGAGACGAAAGATGAGAGGTTATGGAAGGAGATAGGAGAAAAAGTGCGCAGCGATACCGATAAATTGTTTAAAATGATTGGGGAAGCATATGCTGTACTTTCAGACCCTGCAAAGGTAAAATATCCGAACCTATCCCAACCTCAGCTCTGTTTTTGTTTTCTCTTCAGACTGAAAAAGATGATATTAGTTTCTTCTCGAGGATTTATGTATCCCTAGAGTTTCTTATATTATACTAGTATTTATGTGCAGCGTTCTCAGTATGATCTTGAAGAAGAGATGCATAATGTGCAGAAGAGACGTGATGGAAGCAGCACATCTGGAGCAGACACAGATGTTAATTATCCTTTCAATAGCAGTAGGAGATATTGGAAAGATGTATCACGTAGGGACCCATCAGCTCCGAGGTGGTTTGAAACAAACCGATCAAGCAGATACCCGTTGTAACTGTAAGCATCTCGAAGATATCTTTTACCAAATTCCTCAGCAGAGTCCTCCTGCAAATACTCAGGCCCTGTAAGGCGCTGATAGTATTATCAGATGGTCAGACTCATGAAAAATACACATTACCCGGTAAAGATGAAAGACTTTGAGATGCAAGTAATGGAGAAAAAAAGAGAATCCTATTAATTGTATACTCGTTTTGTTGGTGAGGTAGAGACTTCTCCATTGTTCTCCATGTGAAGAAACATTGTACAGGTCACAGGGAACGTAAAGTAGGCGATTAAAGCAGACATACATGTAACATCTTTTTTGTTGTGTTTCTCTTCTTTGTGGTGTTCAAAGAGGTCGTGAAGAAAGACAATCTGTGGTCCCTTTTGATTGTAGTTTCTCTCAAATCTCAATTCATTGATTTCTGCTCTAAGTCATTTAGATTTAATTTTGCATATTCATGACAATTATATGACGTTTGAGTACTCTGTATAATTTTTTAAAGAAAAATTATTTATGCAGGTAGAGAGTAATATTGCACTGAATTAGAAAAATATTAGATGTCTACTCCCTCCCCAAAATATGATTCTACTTTTTTCTCTCTCTATGATGTATCATTTTGACAGTAATGAAATAATTAAATTACTACTGTATCGGATGATAATTAACAAAATATGTCAACAAAATATGTCTTTTCCAAGTAACTACTAAAATGAATTAATTTTAGAGATCTTCTTTTAGTGTCACATTTTCAAATAATTATATATTGTATATTATAATTTATAGATGGAGGTTGAATCCTCCATGAGACTATCATTAGAAAATATTTGGGTCAATACCACTGTTAAACTTATTTGACGAAAAGACAAATACAGTGTCACTGTCGTTCACAGCTCATAGAATAAAAAACATTCAATTGTTGTAGTGTTTCCTCAAACAATTTTGTTGGAACTAATTTTCCAATTATAGGTGGTCGACAAAGATAAGTCGTGGCAATTGTTGGTGTATAATGAAATACTACGGACTTTCTTTCAACAGCATTGATGGCATTTTAGACCCATAAGGTAGCAATTTGATGCATATCAGTAAATTAAACTTAGGGTTCATTTTCGCTTTGTGATTATAGTGACCGTTATTAATATTCCAGCTTTGTGTGTAAGCTGGGCATGTCCATATATGCCTGTCCACAAGGAATAGTGGTGTGAAAGTAGGTGGATTAGATACGGGCTTGTGGGTCCTTGAGGTCATGTAACCTAGTGTTTATGAATGTCGTATTCGTTTGTGTTTTCGTAAGAATCACTATATAAATGATACGAAAATATAAATCAAATTTGAAGTCGGAGATAAGAAAGAGAGAGATATGAAATATATGACTTTTTTTCTGGTTGAATTTCAGTTTTTCTAACCAACATAAATGATTTTAAATTTGATCCACAAGTGACAACCAAACGATCGCTTCGTCTCTTTTGCTACAAGTTTTTGGGTTTAGGCGACCAACCGGATTATCAGCTGGATTGTTAATCTACCATTTTGAGTGGTTGGGTCAATCCGGATTGTAAAGCATTCTCTGATTGAACCATATTTTATATAAATATTTTTTGTCGATTCACTTTTTATATTAAAAAGTTAATAATATATTATGTAAACGTAAAATCTTATTGATGAAATTAGTTAAAATATTTTCTTAGCTTTATAATATATATATATATATATTGTTTGTATTTTGAATTAACTACCAATTTTACTGATTTCAATATTATACATTTATGATTCTTAAATTAATTAAGCTCAGGTAAATTATTAGGTTTCAAAGTTCAAACAATGGAGAATTATGTTTTATCATATATGTATCTATTATAGAGAATTGATATAATGTGTTGTATTATTATCAATGTGATTACATGCAATATATAGACATGAATCTAATTACATAACCTAAGAGATAAAGAAATGAGAGATATACACAATTTTGAGAAGATACAATGTCTTGGAGAGTAAGTTATTCTAGAATGGTCTTATCATATCATAAGAGATACGATATCTCTCCAATATCTATAAACTAAAAGAATTAATTAATTAATTAAATGATGATGTATCATCTATATATGGAGACACTTAGTACACAGATTAAATTTTTTATTTTTTTAGCAGGAAATTTCGTACTCTAGTTGAACTCGTACTATCTCTAGATCCAGGAGTAAACATTGATAATATCCATTTTAACTGTAAATCCTCCCTCTCCAAGGCTCTCGAACAGGAGTGCTAGGTTTGATTTATTTTTTTCCTTCTTTCAAAATGATGTGGTTCATAACACGATATAAATTTCTTATATATTTTTTTTTCTCACATTACAAAGAAAGTTATATACCCGTGAATTGATTAGCGACAAATGGCACTCATTTTAACACACTAGTTACATCATTTTCTTATATAAGTGACTGAGAGATTGGATGATAATATATGTCTGCCACGTGATTTGATTCGAAACTTTTTTTTAATTTCCCTCCTTCAAATTCAGATGCAGCGAAAGTGTATCTAATTTATTAATATCCGTAACCCGTATTTGATTAACGACAATTAGTACTTCTCATTTAAAAATGCACGCGTAATGAAATTAACTTTTTATAATATATCAGTAGTAAGAATTTGATTAATTTCGTCTGGATATTAATGAAAGTGACAGAAAAAAAAAAAAATTCCCTAAGACTCTAGCTAATCCGTGGTTTGTAAGTATAGGTTTTTTTTTTGTTAAAAAAAATAAAAATTTGTAAGTATAGGTTAACCAACCAAATCTTCAAAGTACGCGTCAGAGACTCTATCTTCAGCTTTGGACCACATTAAAAATGTGGACAATTGTGAACGTACACAACCACTAAAGCCCCAACTCCAAGCTAATGTTTGAAAAAGTTAAAACACCTGGAAAATGAATTATGATACTTTGTTAAAAGATGCTGATCATCAGTCAAAGGCGCATTAAATGTAATTTTACTAATGTGAGAAACAATATTATATTTTGGCCACTGATAAATTGAAGTTATATATAACTTTGGAACATGAGAGAAGAAATACACATCTAAGAGGACAGGGAGAATGACGCATGAGGAGGAGGAGCCGCTCAGCCCGATGGCGCGTGTATTCCAATCGCCGGGCATAGACTATTGCGCCGTCACCATCGTGGGGTTTAAGACCACGATTAATCCCGACGTTATTCTTGATGCCTTGAAGCTTAATGTCTCAAAGCATCCTCGTTTCTCCAGCAAACTGGTACTCGTGTTTTACATCACTTACAAGTGATGCATTCAAACATGGCCCGATTTTTTAGAATTTTAAATATTCATATAAATTAGGTCTTTTAATTTTTCAAAATACATGTTTGATAAAAAAAATTAGTACATAGATCTCTTAAGTAGTTTGAGACGGACATGGTGTTATAGATAATACAAATTGTGTTTAGTTAAGTTCTTCTTGGGATTTGACATAGTACTGTTTGGTCTCCATTTGTCTTAACTTCACAGTCTGATAATGGTGCAAAATGGATCGAGACCGAAGTCAACGTAGAAGACCATGTAGTTGTACCATACATAGATCCAGAAGAGATAGGTGAAGATGGAGACAGCTTCGTCGATGATTATATCTCACGTTACACGATGATTCCTCTTGATAGATCAAGACCCTTGTGGGACATTCACATCCTTAACGTTAAAACCTCAGATGCTGAAGCTGTGGCTTTTATAAGATCTCACCATTCGTTGGGAGATGGAATGTCTTTGATTTCCCTCATACTCGCATGTACACATAAAACATCAGATCCCGACATGTTTGCTACTGCTATCCCTTCCATGAAACGACGAGCCACGGTGTCGCAAAACCTTAGAAACAAAGGCTGGTTCTTAAGGTCAATATTCACCATTACTTCTACAATGAGACTGATTTGGAATACAATAGTAGATTTGTTGCTGCTTTTGGCGACTTTATTGTTTTTGAAGGATACAAAAACGCCT
The DNA here is from genome assembly GCA_028015245.1 of Cardamine occulta. NCBI lineage: Eukaryota > Viridiplantae > Streptophyta > Magnoliopsida > Brassicales > Brassicaceae > Cardamine > Cardamine occulta. The sequence continues at coordinate 17,692,623 of CM051384.1, forward strand.
CTAAAAGGCAGTGCGAGTGTTAGGAGCAATCCAAAGAGATTTTATCACAGAATTCTCTCTTTGGATGACATTAAGCTTATAAAGAAGACTATGGACATGGTACGTTACGATTTAAGTGCATAATTAATTTTTTAGGGTTTCTTTTATTCTTTTAGTGGATCTTTGCTTTCTCTTGCATGTCCTGCTAGACGATCAACGATGTTCTACTTGGAATTACACAAGCCTCTCTTTCTCGCTATTTGAACCGGCAATATGGTAAACATTAAATTCAATATATATGATGTATTATTAGTTTATTACTTATAAGAGTTTCTAACAGTTCTAACAATAAACTTCTTTAATCCAAAAAAAAACTTACAATAAACTAATAAACTTACAGAGAAAACAATAAACTTACAATGAAAAGTTAATTCTAATAGAATGAAAAGAATATGTATGTTTTTTGGTTTTTAACTATATCTAATGTTTTTACACGTATATCTTGTTTCTTGACAAACAAGCCAAGAAGAATGAGGAGGATGGAGCATTGACATCGTATTCGAACAATCTTCCAGATGGAATACGATTTCGTGTAGCTTGTACAGTAAATCTAAGGTCCGACATCGGGTTCAAGGTTCGAGAAATACTCCTCAAATTCAAATATAAACTCTTAAATAATTGTCAACAAACAATATGTAAATGTTTTTCTTGTTGTATAAAGCCTTTGGCCGATATGATGGTCAAGGATTCAAAATGCAGATGGGGAAACTACTTCAGCTTTACCTTTTTACCCTTCTCCATCGGTTTACAGACCGATCCATTGATTTATCTAAAAATATCCAAATCCATGATGGCTCGAAAGAAGCACTCTTATCTTGCGGCTCTAGTGTATTTTATCATCAAAATCGTCCTAAAAGTGTTTGGCGCGAAGGTAAATAAACCTACCCAAAGAAAAAACAAATAAATAAATTGAGATTTGTGTTGCAAAGTCTGAACAATATATATAACATTATAGGCAGCAGCAGCAATATTCGATCGACCAGTGATGAATACAACGACATGCGTTTCAAACGTCATTGGCCCCATGGAAGAAATCAGTTTCCTTGGCCATCCTATCGCTTACATCGCTCCAAGCTCTTATGGACACTCACATGTACGTTTTTTTTGTGTGTGTGTAATTCAATTTAAATGATAAGATAAGCTTGAATTATCTTTTTGAATTATTTTTTGTTTCTGTGTTTGATAGGCATTGTTGATACATTACATGAGTTATGGGGATAAAATGATAATCTCCATGGCGGTTGATCCTACCGTCATACCAGACCCTCACAAGATTTGTGATGATATGGAAGAATCACTGAAAGCGATGAAAGCTGCTCTTTGGGAAAGAGGGTTACTCTAAGGCGGACGAATCATATATTACTATTAGTAGTACCCATTCTAATCCGCAGACTGTGGTTGTGGATATAGTTATGTTTGGTCTAAAATGTTATGTTTTAGAAGTTTTGTTGTTGTTGTTGTTGTTGTTAAAGTTATGTTTTAGAAGTTTTTAAATGCTTTTGTAGTATCTATAAATGGTGGAGTCAGAAAAGTCCTAGTTGTTGAAAAAACTGAACTTAAGGTTGTGGATATAGTTATGTTTGGTCTAAAATGTTATGTTTTAGAAGTTTTGTTGTTGCTGTTAAAGTTATGTTTTAGAAAATTTTAAATGCTTTTGTAGTATCTATAAATGGTGGAGTCAGAAAAGTCCTTGTTGTTGAAAAAACTGAACTTAAGGAATGTCAAATATTTTAGACTTTTAGAGACCTCATTTCGTAGTCCTAATTAAGAAGCTATGCAAGCGTTATTCAAGGTTTGTATGAACATGAAAACATGTACGCTACTCTAAAGGCTAAAGTTTAGAGAACCTTCCGAGATTTGTTTACCTAATTCTCTCATAAAAGTTAGATAATGATTTTTTTTTTTGACAACAGAATAAATTATTGCTTGTACTTTTTATATATCTTGAATGAAAATATGTTGGAGAAAAACATAATGTTTGAAAAATGTGAAAGGCATGTTAGGTAATTCACAAAGTAAACGAGGCTTTTGATTAATGGGTCAAAAACCAAGCCCAATAGGCCCATGCCGCCATGACCTAGTAATTTTTCCTGTCACTGTGTTTCGCTCAAACTCCGCAAAAAAAACTCTCTCTCTCCGACGATGGCTACCGGTGACCAGAGCAAGAAGAGAAAGCAGCGTTATCTCCCTCAAAATGTAATTCTCATCCTACACGTTTGTCTATGAATCTGCAGCTAATTTAATTTCATTTGAGCTTATTTTTTTCGTGTAACTTGTTGTGCAGAGACCAGCGAAGAGGAAAGGGTCTTACCCTTTGATGCCAGGGGTTCAAGGTTTTTTCATATCTTGCGATGGCGGACGTGAACACCAAGCTTCTCAGGAAGCTCTTAACGTCATTGATTCCGTAAAGTTTCTCTCTTGTTAAATTGATTTCAACTCCAGACTAGTAATTTTCGTGCTCTGTTAGCTTTTTGGCATATCTTCATTAGAAATCTCAAAAGTTTGTGTATTTAGTGAAAATCTAAACAAAGTGGTTATGTGATCTGTTTTCTCGATCTCTTTGTCAAGTTTGAGCAGCTCTTATAATCTCTGGAGTGTTTTTTTTTTTTTTTTTTTAATGTAAATCTCTTCATTTTAACAGTTTTTCGAGGAGCTAATACATGGGACCAGCTCGAAAGTAAATCCTGGTTTGTTTGATAAACCAATAAACAAAAAAGTTACATTTTCGTATAGCGAGGATGAGGATGATGATGACGAGGAAGATGAGAGTAATAATGGCGAGGAAGAGAAAAACAAAGAGGATAGGGAGAAGATAGAAGTGAGTGAAGGCGGTGATAATCAAGTGAAGGAGAAAGAAGTAGCAAGCGAAGGCTCATGTGAAGTCAAGCAATTCGCAGAGACTGAGACTGAAAAGGACAAAGAAGATGAAGAGAAACAGAAGAATGGTTTCAATGAACCTCCAAGAAAGAAGACTTGTATGGAAGAGGCAAATGCATCAGCAAAAGTAAACAAAATTGCTGAGAAGTCGATTGATAGGTTGATTGAAGATGAACTAAAAGAACTCGGTGACAAGAGTAAGGTAAGCTACGCTATTATTGAAGAGTAAATGAGAGGAGCTCTCATAACAAATTTCTTAAGTATATGTTTTTACCTCTCTGTAGATCATAACATTCTTATTATCCATTTTGCTTTACATTTTTTAACAGAGACGGTTTATGAAGTTAGATCCTGGTTGCAACGGTCTGGTCTTCATCCAAATGAAAAGGAGAGATGGTGACCCAAGTCCCAAAGATATTGCACAGCATGCAATGACTTCTGCTGCTGCAACAAAAAAGCATATGTCAAGGTTTGATCTTACTCACAAAACTTCATCATACCAAGAATTCTATAACTATTACGTCTTTATCAGGTTTTTGCTAATATATCTTGTGTCGCTTAGGTTCATCCTAAGACTTGTACCAATTGAAGTATCGTGTTACCCTTCGGAGGAAGAAATTACAAGAGCCATCAAGCCACTTGTAGAACAGTACTTCCCCATTGAGACCGATAACCCCCGGAAAGTAATAATACTATTAGGATCGATTTTCGTATCCCTTCCTAGATTCCAAAATGTTTACCTCTCTTTTACCATTCTTGCAGTTTGCTGTATTGTATGGAGCGCGGGCAAACACGGGCCTTGATAGGATGAAGTTAATAAATGCGGTTGCAAAATCTATTCCTGCCCCTCACAAAGTTGATTTGAGCAATCCGGAGATGTCGATTGTGGTGGAAATTGTTAAGGTAAACAAGGATACATTTTGATCTCTAAGTTTTTTGCATTAACAGATTGGTTGGTTATAAACTCAAATCGGGTTTTGTGTTGCAATTTACAGACAGTGTGCTTAATTGGGGTGGTAGAGAAGTACAAAGAGCTAGCAAAGTACAACCTCAGGCAGCTTACGTCTTCCAACTGACACAATCTCCTCTTTTTCTATCCTTGACTATGTTTTGTTTCTGAAGACTAAAGATGCTTTGTGTTTACTGGTAGTGTTATAGAGTTTCTGGCTTAACTTTATTAAAATGGCTGAAGTTGCTCTTTTGATCCTATTTTGTCTGATCAATAAAGTTTTTTCTTTGACGAAGTTTGGTCGACTGTCTGAGCATAAACCATAGAGATTTGATTTTGTTGGATGATGCCTCAATCAAACAAAATTACAGGTTCAAGTATTTTCAATTGATGGCCTAATTTAGACTAACAAATCAATAGAAACATTAACTGATCCACTTTAAGAGGAGAAAATCAAGTTAAGAGAAGTTGAGAAGACTTCCATAGATTCTAGAGATAAAGATTTTTCATGATCTCAAACACATTACCAGGACAGAAGAGAGAAATTGGTCAATCGGGTATATTTGCTTAAGAGAAGAAAAGAGCCAACATGCTTGACCACTGGAGCCACCATTTGTACAATGATGACAGCAGAAGCAATTGCCTCTGTGATGGAAGAGACGAGGGTTCAAAATTACTATTTGGAACCTAACACGAATAGATTTTAATAGAAAATGGATTCACAATATTCTTTACATACCTTCACTAGTTTCCTGACTCCCTCCAAATTGAAAAGCAATATTAAATCATGTTATAAATCAACTCTGGTTCTTAAACCCCCCTTTTGTTCACTCTAAGTCTAAGCCTAAGTCAACCACCTCACTTTAGTCAACCTACTTCTCCTAGTTAGCAATCCCAACAAGCCAAACTACCAAACTGTTTCCTCTGTTTCTGCTTCTCCTGCATTCTCTACTCATTTTCTTCTTCAATAATTGTATTGACATCTCGAAATTTACACCTTCCGCTCTCTGATTCTTCCAACTTCATCCCCACAGCCTAAGATAATTATATCAGCCTTTAACAAATTCACAGCTTAGGATGCAGTAGGGGATGTAGTAGATCTCATATGTGGACAGATGGGTGAACACTGTTTGCGACAGAGATGGCACCGGAATCCAATCACCATACTTGAATTCTTCTCGTTCAGCCCATATGCATCTCCATGGTACCATTCTACAAACATTACAAAAACAAACTAAAGCTGAGCAACAAGAAGAAACCAACTATTGAAATGTGAACCAAAAGAATATCAGAAAATGAATTACCTCCACAGATTTCACAAGCAATAAAACTTGATTCCGATTCAGCATCAATCGAGCCGCATAAATGACACTTAGGTTGATCATGATTAGAATCAGAGTTTTCCAAGGGAATATAATATCTATCTTTCCGGAACTTATTGACCCGTTCATCACCAGGCTTTCTGGATAACATGAGGCCATTCAACCAATAGCTAAAGCACCTTTCTGTTCTCTCCTTTCTAAGGGAGATCTCTTTTTTTACTTTCTTAGGCCTGCCTCTGCCTCTTTTGGTTTCCAGTTTCCGTTTCTTACTCCCTTCAGGAACTTTACTTTCGTCCTGCAGCCGAGTAACATTCTTTGGTCGCCTGCCTGAACGTCGCAACGGTTTGCTTGCAACAACCTTTTTATGATTCTTTAACCTTATGGCAATTCTCTCTGCCATTGACGTTTTAGTCTTTGTTAGCCGAGCTGATTTTCGAGCAGGTATTATGACCTTTTTATGCTTTTGTGTCTGAACTCCAATTTTTTTACGGAAACTCCCAGGAGGCCGCCCTCTTTTTCGTACGGTCGGTTGTGCTTTTGCTAGCACTTCACTTCTGCACTGAAGACAGATGTACATGCCTTGCTTCTCTGCTCTCCTGATATGCTTTTTGTGAAATAATCCTGAAATTGTTTATCATATAGGTCAAATCAATAAACTATGACTAATTATTTTCTAGGAAAGATAATGTAAGGAGTCTCCTCTTGGTTAGGAATGAGTCTTACTAGTGCTTACAATTCTAAGGGCACCTTCAGTTACCTTTTGGCGTAAACATTCATTGTCTAAACTCAAAAGGGGATCACATTGGTTAGTGAACTGAATTGCCCTTGGAATCACTGGGTAATACGTCGAAAATGTTTTAATTCTTTCTAATATATATAACAGCAGTTTTTTTAATTGTTTTTCCAGTTGGAGGTTCGCTTATTTTACATCTTAGTTAATCAGTTGTGAAGTTTATAATATTTTTTCATAAAATCAATTAAAGAATCACTGAACCAGTGAAAAAGCTAACCTAGACCGGATTTTCTTCCAGGTTGGGTTTAAGAACATTGGGTCCACCTATAGGTTTTGGGGATTTTGGTTTGTGTAAGTATGGGCTAGGTTCTTATTGGATAGCCAACACAAGCATAGGTTTTGCGGAAGAATATCTTTAACAAAAATAATAAGAAAAGACACTCACTTTTGCAGATATGGCAGCTCGCAGCTTCACTGTCATTAAAGAAAAATAGACACCATAAAAAACAGTTAAGAAAGATAATTACTCAAAAAACAAAAAGAAAACAAAAAAATATGTTTTGTCAGTCAAATGACATGCTATTAGATTCTAAGCAGAGTCCAACTGACGATCCCTTTTTAAGGTTACTCAAGATAGGATTGCCATTCTGATCAAGAAAGGGAATTTTGAAAGCAAAAAGGGTTGTAAGAAGTACATACCTCAAAGGCACATCTTTCTTACATTGCTCACACAAAGAGGATTCAGGTCTTTCTGCCCTTTCAAATAGGTATGAGAATCCTTTTCCCTCTAAGGATCTTTTCCGAACTTTGCCTATTTCAGAGTATCTGAAAGAGCCTCCTGGCTTACTAGTTTTACGTACAGCTTTTTTCTCTTCAAATCCTTTCAGAAGATGTAAAGGCACATATGATTCATTCAGCCAGAACTTTTTTCTTCCACTCGAGGATTCTTCAACCATACAACCATTTTTCATCACAATATCTGGGATATTTCTCCTTTTACCAAAGTCAAGGAGATATTTCACAGTCTCTTCCTCTGTGCACTTCCTACGGACAATAGCTTTTTTGAATAGCCTGGCAGATTTTTTGGATTCTTTGTCCAATGCAGGAAGAAGATGACTGTTTTCAATATCATCCCAATTTATGTAAGAGTGGAGTGTCCTCACCTGTAATCACTGACTTGTTAAAATCGTCCAAGGTTGAGAAGCACCCCACAAGTAGGCATAATTATAGGAAACAGTGGTACAAGACAAATATTCAGTGTACAAAAACTGCAAACGTAACTAACAAATCCATGTAACAGTAAACAATATGGACGAAAAACTCAAAACATTTAAGGATCTTCTACCATCTAAATTCATGCACAGGCCAAATAAAAACAGAAATTCATGTCAAGACATGTATTACCCTTATACCCTAGAAAACTTCAACATTGACATTTCTCAGTCACACCAGATGAGACATCAATTACATTCAGTTGGCCAAGTTTATTACCTGCAAACCGAGCTGCTCTGCAGTCGTAGATGACTCAACAGCTGCTTCCCAGGCAACACGTCGGCTTCTCCTGGCGGACTCTGAATTCTCAGGATACAATATTCCTGGAATATTCATACTTCCACCTGCATAGTGTAGAAGGTATGAAGAATGAAACAACAAAATGGAAACGAAAGGAACAAAAGAATTGTTAAAGATGGTAGAAGAACAAAAGCGAAAGCAACAAAAAAAGAGAGAAAGTAAACCTTGTCTAGCAGCCTTCGAGATCAAAGAGCGAGGTAAAACCTTCCAATTGAATAGCCGCCGTGAAAGTCGGCCGCCTCTCCACCAACACATGGTCAATCCACCATTTTTCTTTGCAGTTGGGTTAATCCCAGACTCCAACAATGTCCCCCTTCTTTTACCAATAGCAGTCTTTGACCATGATCGTGTCGAAGCAATGAGAATATGTATAGCTGAGCCCATTACTATGGCAGTATCAACATGGTTTAGCCAATCAAGTGAAAGTACACGATGGTGCAAATTTGCCTCTAACTGTGCAAAAGTAATTAACAAAATCTTTCATTAGGAATGAAAATTGATGCACCCCTAGAATAGTCACTAATGCAGTATACAAAAATCAAGTGCTCAAGAGATCATACTTAAAGATAATTAAGTTTTAAGCAAAAGGGTAAGTAGGAAAACATTCAACATTCCAGACCACACTAAAAACTGATTAATGCAAGTTTTTCAAGTAGGAAGAAAAATAACCAAATCTTAAGTTCTACACGGCAAAGGATTATAATGAAGAAATTTGAATATGACAGCTTCCGCACGGGCAAGTTAGTGTGGTGGTTCAGAGATTTGAGCTTTTGCCAATACAATGATTCAACTCAGAAACAATCACATATCACCACTTGCCATTGGAAAATGAATGTTAAAGGAGGAAGAAACATGTGAAAAACTTACTTCAACCAATAAATGCTTCAAGCCTGAGATATTTGATGCCTTCAGAATGTGTTCACGCCAAATCCTGGAATGCTGAGGATTCAACCATGGACCAACCAAAAGTCCTTGCAATCGACTTTCCATGGATAGTATCTGGCATATGATGGCAAAAGGATGACTTTTCTTCTCAGCGGATTGAATGTTAGCAACTTCACTTTCCGAAAGACCACGTAAAGCCCCGAGGCTCATGTTAAACAAACAATTTGTCTCACTCCCGGTATCCTCAGAAGAACTTTTGCAAGAATGACACCATCCACATTTTTCTTTCCATGCATCTAGGTAGAGGCTTTGGATGTTTCGCCATTGGAATTTGGTGGTTTTCATCAATATAGTCTTCACCTGGGTAGAAGCTATTTCTTCATCAGATCTCATATCGTTGGTACGCATTGGTGACTTCCGTATCATCTCTTCATAAATTGCTGTAGTCATCTGCGCAAAGATGTAATGGTTCCTGTAGCCTGTTTCATTCTGCACATTCGGTTTAATACCTTTCCTTGTCATTCTAGCCAAATTATGGGAAGACGAATGGATATTCGTATTTGGCTCCTTCATGATATCCAAAATGCTTGATAATGCTGGCTCATGAAGACTCTGAACATCCAAACCATTTTGTACAGTTTCAGCAGATCCTTCAGAGCTCATATTAAGGATATTAAGTCCAGTAGCTGAATCTGATACCTTTCGACGAGTTCTATGACCGTGATTAAGGGAACATCCATTTCTGGATGTTTCTTTTTTAACACCAGATGTTGACTGTTTTTCTAAAGCTGGTAGAGGAGCCTTAAACCCATCAATAGAAGGAATCATTCCTTTGGCTGACTTTTCCAAGCATACAGACATTTGGGAATTCACACTGCTGATTGTCCTTATCGGCCCAACAAGGATATCCCAATTTTTTTCAATTGCACTTATTACACCACTGTAGAAACTACCGCATGACTTTAGCCGCTCCAGCACAAGGGTCACATCATTCACATGATAGTTGTTCAATGAGCCCGTGTCATCTGTATCTATCCTGCAAATTCATAATGGACGACATCAACCAACCTATGAGATGTATAACAGTTCCTACAATCAACACATGAAAGAAGTCCCTAGAAGTAAATGATAAGAAAGATTCCACATCTGCATACATTGAGGGAAGGGTTAAAATTTGCATCTAAATATCGAGCAAAAAGGCTACTCACAGGTCCAAACATGCAATTCAACTTATTAGAAAAATTGCAGCGAAGGACACATAATTTTACAGTTTTTTCATGTTATGTGCACATTTTAGTTAATCCTGTATATTTTACTTAATCATCCCGCAAGCTAAAACTGGGGTAATATTTCTAAACCTAAAAACTTCACCTACATGACATATAACCAACATGTGTCTACAGTGCTCGACAGACATCATCACAAAAATTGTACCACTGAGGTGATATAAATAAAAAAATGCCCACTATTCATAAAACATATATGTTTATTTACTATGAAAAACAAATTATAGAGGTGAATCCATATATCAATTCCACTGAGATCATGAATTAGCCCTTCTGAGACAAAAGAACCACATTAAGAAACTTACACCAATAAGTAGCCACAACTGCTGTAGTATTTCCGGCCATGCGGATCAATCTCTATAAATTCTGCTCCTCGAATTTGCTTTTCAGGCTTCAATCCTGGTACACGCCGATCAAATGCACATTCAGGGCAGTACCAGTCACCCTCAGGCAAAAGGTGACTGGCAAGACCGACACACTTAGAATGATAGGCAGCTGGACAACCATCACAGCACAGTAAGCTCCCATCCATTTTGCAAAAACAGCAATCGTCACTGTTCCGGTCAAATGAGGTATCAATGACCTCTTCGTTCAAGGACAAATCATCTGCCAGCTCCATCATATTTACGCTTTCATGCCGCATTTCTGTGTTCATCTTCCTATCATGTTCCATTTCAAACTCAGCTGCATAAGATCTCTTATTAAGCTCTGACCTCACAACTTCAGCATCTGTCATATCATCGCACAATCGACTAAGTATCTCAATTTTCAGATTCATGGGTTGTCTGAAATATTCATTTCTGAAAAAGTTCAACCGAGTAAGATCCAATCCAGGGTTGTCTTTAGACCCAGAAAATAGTAGGTATTCAACCACAAAAAGGGGATAAGTAACCACATCCAACGCATCCCAATCAAGACTCCTGCATTCAACACATCACCAGCAAAGCATGAGAACCAAAATAGGAGAAGCTTTATATTCATAAAACAGCAGTAAAACTAAAGTACTCGAGAAAGAAAATAAAGAGTATACCTCAGGCAAGCAGAGGCAGATAGGTCACCTTCAGCAGCGAGTTGTTTCAAATGTTTTCTTAATATTTGCAAGACAGCAACATGGATGGTATCAAATAATAGACTAGGAGACATACACCTCAATGCTTCCACAAAATCCTTCAACTCAAAGGGACTCAAAAACAGCAAAGTACTGAATGACCTCAGACAAGAGTAAGCAGTAAAGACATTGAGTATGGGAAGACCGTCTAAATTCAAAATATGCGAGGATGGAGGCAACTGTGGCTTTGGCGGTAGCACAGAAATATTCTCAGCTTTTCCATCAGCGATCCAAGTTTTCTCCTCTGTCAGACTACTAACTGAAGGAGAAGGGGATACTTCATCAACGAAGCAAGCTGTTTGAGTGCTACTGACAAGAGATCGAGCTAACCTTCTACGAGCGCTTCTTCTCAACCGAGGTTCATTCATGAATTTTGGATTGTCTGAACCTTTTCTTTTTTTCCTCCTACCACTCGTATGTTCATCCGAATTTCCCTTATTAGAGAGAGACTCATCTACAATCTTAGCATCATTCTCAGGCAGATCATGATCCTTCTCAACCCCATTAGAAATAGGAGTATTGAGATCTTGCAGGGAAACAATGTTCTGCTTCCGTATCTCCTCCAGAAGCTGAGAGCTTGATACTTGAGCAACATGAACTTCTTTATAGTCTCCAGTCTCAAGATTTTCCTGGACACCATTCTCGTCCTGCATGTTAATTTCCTGAACTATGTCACTTCCATTCGTTTGATTGTACACGTCATCCTTACTAGTCTCCAAGTTAACCTCCAAGTTCAAATCAAACCCTGCCTCCCTCTTCTGCGGATTCAAATCACAGTCACCAGCATTGTCCAAATCACAGCTGGCATCCATGTTCAGATCAATATAGCCCCTCCTTTTCTGACTACAATTTTCCTCATAATCGATATTAACATTAACTAAACCTAAACCCTCATTCGAATTCCAATCCAACCCTGTAGTCAGATCAAATCCAGATTTCGATTCCGGCACCGTCCTATTCAAATCCGTTACAGAGTCCCATGTACTACCTAGGGTTTCCACAGGACCACAATTCAAATCAACATTCCCTCTCAAATTCACACCAAAGCAATCACTAACTCCCGAATTCTCCACAACTCCATCATTTAAATCGACATTTCTCAACACATTTACCTCATTCTCTTCTCGCTTGATCTCATGAATCTTCTCGATCCGAGAGCGCTTCCTTGACCTCCTACCAACTCGCGGCTTCACTTGAACAGATGACTCCTGAGATTTCCCTTCTCCCATCACGAGAGCAACAACCTCAGACAATTCCGAAATCTCCGTAACGCCGTTCTCATAAACGATCTCGAAAAATCCAGAAGAATCGCTAGATCGAACCGTCCCGGAGCAAAACCCAATCCCATCGATCTCCTTCCTAACGACTTTTCCCACCAACTCCATTGCTGCAAAAGCTTGCTCTCGCTTCACGAAACAACCGAATCAAAGAAAACCCATAGCCCACTCTCGATTGCGAAAAAGGGGATATTAATTATTATTAAAAAAAAAAAAAAAAAAAAAAAGCGCAGAGATTTCTCTTTATTCTAGAAACGCTTACAACGTGCAAGGGAAAGAGAAGGAGCAAGAGAGATTCTCTCTCTTTCTTTCAGAGGGAAGGAAAGTAGAAAGATAATTCTCTACAGAGAAACGAAACGCCTTAACGAATTCTCACTGATGAGAGAAGAAACAAAGACGGGTTGGTCAATGTTAGGAAGACATGGCCATCTCTCTCCCTCTCCCCCCCCACTCTCTTTTTTTTTTTTTACTTTTTTTTTTTATGGTCAAAGAATGTGTGATATGTTTTCCTTTTCTTTTTTTTTAACCTTTTTATAACGGATGATAAATAGTAGTAGTGCTCTAACTAACCACTATGTCATTACATGTGTGATTTTGTTCTACTAGTAAAGTTTATTATTTTGAAATATATAAAATAATTTAATGTTACACTGAATCCTTGAATTTTTTTCCTTAAAACATGTTCTGTGTTGGAAAAAGAGTGTTTCTAGGATATAATACAACTTACTTTCCATCATTTTCATATTTCTATTGATATTGTTGTTTTTAAATTTTGTTATCTCAAAAAGTGATTTCCATAAATTAAAAAAATAACTATAAAAAGACTTAAATATAAAATTTGAACCCCTCTCATCAGAAACTAGCATGTATCAAATTTTTAATTAACGGATGTAAGTTAAAACCTCAAATATAATATATATCTTATATAATAAACAATATTAAAATAATAACCCAATTCTATTTAAACTATTGTTAATATATTAAAAAAACAAAAACATAAATTATTTCTTATATCAAAAAAAAATCAAACAATGAACAACAAAATCTCATAAACGAAACATCCCAACACATAAACTACAATGAAGGTCTAGAATAACCAAAAGATGTAGATACTAAAACCTAAATTCTAAACCTCTAAAACAAAATAGCTTTATCACAATACATAAATGAGAAATCTTAGGCATTAACAAAGATATAACTTGATCGAGACCAGATAACCATGTTATAGCGAGATCCACAAACATCGAACAACAAAACAGAGATATAAGCAACAAGAGGTGAGAAGTTTACGTTATCTCCAAAGAGGAAACACACCATTGATTTTTTTTATCTCTGACCCAAATGGAAAAATTCAACCATAAATCTTGTTTTAACGCGACAAGAGTTGTGACAAGATTTAATGACAACAAACAAACAATGGAATAAGGAAAAGAAAATGAAATTGATGCCAACACTAAAAGAGCTATCGACCGTCGATCTCCAAGCTTAAACATTTAGATGTGTTACTGTTATCATAAGCGGGTAGGTTTAGAGAGAGAGTGTGTGTGGGTTATGATAATTTATATTATTAGATTTTAATATGTTAATAATAAAATTATAATATCGAAACATAAATTAGTATATTCATGTAAATAACTATTTTATCCAATTAAAACTGTTTTTTTACTTTTTTCCGAAAAAGATTTTACCTATTTTAAAATTTAAAAACATGCTCATTCGACGGTCCTAATTTAGTATTAAATAGATTACAAAGTTTTTAATTCGTAAATTTATGTCACTATTATATTATTTTTAGTGAATATGGGCTGTATAATTTCGATATTGTGGTTGTGCGATTATACCGCTTAGTTTTGTAAACTATGTCATAGCCCTTGCTTTGCTTGAATGTAAGAATAATTAAGGGAAAAAATGTATGAGTAAACTATAGTTAGAGAAAAAATCTATACAAACCATAAGTATAAATTGACACCAACTCCTCTCTTCAAAGTTCAAACTTCCAAATCTTTCCAAGAAGGAAGAAATAGAAGCCATCTCATGGAGAAGTATCCATCTTTCTGATTCTTTTTCATCCGCTAGGTTTTGGGTTTTCTTCTCTTCGCCTCGATCTTCATAGGGTTTTGCTTGATTCGATGGGTATTTGTTTAGTTCCGAAGAAATTCCTTAGAGAGATATAGAAAGTTGTACACTTTGAATCGCGTAATCGTTCTTCGATTGAATCTGAAAGGTCTTGGAGTTGAAAAGGGGTTTTAATTAGGGTTTCCAAATGGACAGAATTAGTAATCTGTCCGATGATTTGCTCTTGAAGATTTTGGTATTACTTCCTATCAATGATGTGGTTGCAACGATGCTTTTGTCGACACGTTGGAAGTTTCTTTGGACGATGATTCCAAAACTTGAGTTTGATGATAGAGTTCATGAATATTTCGGTGAGGATGTTGTTGAATACAGGGTATTTCAAGAATATGTTGACATGGTTTTGGTTTCGAATAAGGCTCCGGTTCTTGAAACTTTGAAATTGAAACTTGGTTGTCGCCTTTCCAACAACGATGATATAACAACATGGATCAGAATTGCAATTGCTCGTCGTGTGCGTGAGCTTAAAATGTACCGTTCTTTAAAATGTGATGCTTACTCATTCGAAGTGCCACAGTGTCTGTATACATTTGAAAAGCTTGTGGTCTTGAAACTTTATAAATCGATTACTTTGGATGTTCCTGCGAAGGTTTCTCTTTCGTCTCTGAAATCATTATACCTTGTGAGCGTGCACTACAAAGATGAAGTATCTCATCGCGGGCTTTTAGCGGGTTGTCCTGTTCTCGAGGAGTTGGTTATGGATAAAAGTGAAAACGACCTTGTGCCATCTTTATATGTCATAATCCCTTCCTTTCAGAGATTATCGATAGTTGATGAGTTTCACGACCAAGACTCTTGTAGGTACGAAACCAGTTTTAACAACAAAGTTGTGATAAATGTTGCGTCTTTGAAGTACTTGAACTATGTAGATATCTACGACTATGGTCATTTGTGTTCGAGTGAGAATATGCCTGAGTTGGTTGAGGCAAATGTGAAGCTTGTTTGCAAAAGACCTGAGGAGCTAATGAGATCGATTACATCAGTCAACTGAGTCAAGTGCCCCTCTTTATGTTTATATGGTTCATTGCTTGAGCATCGTATTGAATTCGATCAGCTTGTTCACCTAGAGCTATGTGGATGCAGCCCAGAGTGGTGGGATCTACTTACCTGGATGCTTGAAAGTTCTCCTAAACGGCAAGTCCTCAAGCTCAATAATTGTAAGGAGCGGTTTCATTGTTTCGTTGAGGATATTGTAGGTCGTTAGAGACAACCGAGTTGTGTTCCTGAATGTTTGATGTGCCATCTTAATACTTTCGAGTGGAAGTGTTACAATGGAGGACCGGAAGAGAAGAAAGTGGTGGCATACATCCTCAAGAACGCAACACAGTTAAAGACTGTGGCCATCTCAGCTGCGAAATTGTATCAGAGGGAAATTACAACTGGACAACGCGAGGATTTGGTTGCTTTGCCTAGGGCTTCAAGTTCATGTCAGCTTCTTCTGGATAAAAAAAAAAAAAGAAGAATATATTAGTAGTTTGTTCCAAGCTATTAAAAATTGGCCTGTTTAATAGAGAGAATTGCATGTATGAATACCTAAAAAAAAATGAATACATTTTTCATGTGTACAAAGTATTTTCCCCCTCTAAACGAAATGGAGTACAAACAGAGCAACAAAATTAGCAAAAGAGATGGAAACAAAAACAATAAAAACCAAAAACACAGAGAGTTAAATGCTCTTTCTCTATAAAAGAGAGACTATGCTAATGCAATTTCAGATAAACATAACACTTTTTACGATCTCGAAACACCTTTGTAGTAAATGGAAATAAAGACCAAAGAGCAATGGCGGGTTTAAATTGGTTAACGAAACTGTATTTTTTGTGGTCATGTAAGATAGTTAATTATCATTATCATCTTATTAAGCTCCTATAATAAGATGATAATGATAATGATAATTTCCCTTCAAAAACTCAAAATTAACACAGCTTATATTTCTGTCAACGACAGGTCTCGTCATTCGTCAAAGAAAGATTGCAGACTTGTCCAAAGCCGAGAAATCATCATAAAGAAACTCGATAAATCTTCGAGCTGCGACAGCTATGGACGCGACGATAGGGAAGGTTTTAGATTCCGTCTCTGACTTCTTCTCCGGCGCTGCCTCTGGCTCCGCCGATGAGTTCCCCTTGTGCGACGCCGACATCATCTCGGTAACTTTACGATTCCCCTTTTGTTCCACATATTGACCACATACGAACCTCGAATTACGAATTTCCAATTTGTTTGATACCTCTTTCATCTTCTTCGGATTTTAGATTTGAAATTTTGACATGCATACATAACTTGTAAGGCGTTGAAATCATTCTCAGGGATGTGAGAAAGAGCTTGCAGAGGCTCAGAAAGCTCAAGACGAAGGACTTAAGAAGGGATGCATCATGCGTTTATCATGGGCTCTTGTTCATTCAAAGACACCTGGAGATATACAGCGTGGCATAGCAATGCTTGAAGGTCTGTAAATTGAATTTTATGGAATCTCAGCTACCTTAAATTCTTCCAAATGGTGAATGATTTGATTCATAGTACTGGTTTTGTTTTTGGCTTTGTTTTTACAGCTTTGGTGGTTAATGATACAAGTCCAATGAAACTAAGGGAGAAGCTATATCTTCTTGCTATTGGGTATTATCGAAGCAGTGACTTTTCAAGAAGCAGGGATTGTATTGAACGGTGTTTGGAGGTTTGATCATCTGATCCATTGATAGTTCAGATTATCTTGTCGTTGATGTATTCATCATTCATCAATGCGATCTTTTTCTTATTTCTCTGGTTGTAGGTTGAACCAGAGTGGAGCCAGGCTCAGAAACTTAAAAAGGCTATAGAGGATCGTATTGTGAAAGGTACTTGTGCCATTCATCTTCATCGTCCAATAAAGTCTTCATCTACTTTGCCCTAAGTCTCTTCTGATTTTTTTGAAAGCAGATGGTGTTCTTGGCGTTGGAATTGCTGTTACTGCTGTTGGGCTTGTTGCTGGTATTGCTGCAGCCTTAATACGCAGAGGCTGAGGAGGAAAGAATCCACACATATGCATGTTTCCCTGATCCTCAGTGAGTTTGTTTTGTCAAAAAATTGTCTTTATTAAGGGAAATTATGTAATTCCTTTTTTACTGTGAATAGCTAAACAACGGAATTGATTGAGGAAACATCAAACAGAAACTTTATTATTACTTCAGTGTTAAATTTATTCCTTTTTATTGCATACTAGAAATTAGAAGAAATGCTACTGAGTTAAGGTTTTATTTTGAGGCTGAACTCTAAATTTCTCAATGTCCTAGCAAGGCTAGAAGAAAAGCCTTGTAGTCCCCTGATGTCTCTTTTACTATGGCTTGATCGAGACTCACATTGTTCCTCTTGAGATACAGCTCAGTGATTTTCTTCAGGTCCTTTTCTGCTTGTGTGACAATCACACGGTTCAGAGCATCTTCATCAGTCCCCTCTGTGTTGATTGCATTGCGCAAAACCTAGAAGTGATGAAACATATGAACACCGTTAGTCGTATTGGGATAACTTAGAGACCACATTTGAAAAAAACATTTATTGTATCTTACCTTTGCGTAGTACCGGTTAGGGTTTTTGATGCACCTGATAGCTGCACGTAGTGCACTCAGATACTCATTTGTAGGGTGATTGAGGAGATCCTGGTTATCAAAATGTTTCATCAAGGATATCAATAGGACATTATCATGAAGAACTGGTATGATTGCTTTATTTCTACAACTTGATTCCAGAAGTCTTTTTATTGTTGTCTAAATTTTTTCCAACATAACTTGTCACGGTTGATTTCCATTTTTTTTGGTTGTATACCTTAGTGATCGATTTGCCATACACATCCTTGTAGCGGTTGAAGATTGCGCTAAGCTGTGTGCTGCTCCTTGTACTTAACACCCTGATCGTTTCTTCATGGTCAACAGCCTTACCAAGGATTTCATCATGAAGAATTGCAGCCTCTGACTGCACCAGCATCTCATCAATTTCTTCTCCATCATATTTATAAGCAGATGCCAGAGCAACCAAGAGCTGTATCAAAACGCCCAAGCGTTGAAGATCAGTCAAAACAAGAAGCAAAAACATTTGGAAGTTAAAATCACTCACTCTCCTGATGTCGCCAGTAGTACGGGAGGCCAAGTCTTCCTCAAGAGAACGCTTGTAGAGGCTACGGTAAGCACGTCTAGCAGCTAATAGATCTTCAGGGGATCTCATGCAGGCAATTTCGACAAGGACCTTGTGGTCAGGAACAGGCTTTTGAAGAGCCAAGTTGGCCAATTGAGCATCTCTCTCTGGAGGATCCAAGACCCACAAGCAAACAGCTATCTGCAGGTAACAGATATTTATATACGTTTTATGGATTATTGAAATAGAGTAGACTGTAGAGCCATATGAATATAATGTAGACCTCAAAATCACTAGAGAGCTCAGATTTGAGCTGGTGAATGAGATCCTCGTGGTATATCTCCTGGTAAGCTTGTCTTATGAGCTTCCTCTGGAATAAATTCCGGTGTCCTAGGATAGAGATGATGGCCTTTTCGTCGGTTCCGCATCCTAAAACCCAAGTAAAAGAAAGAGGAGGAATGAAGGAAATAGTAGAAAGAAACTTGAATCATATAATCTTTGGAACAGCATTCTAAAGAAAAGTAGAACCTTGACAAGCCTTCTTGATGTTTTCGGCGTCTTCAACAGGGGAGAAATGTGGAGGAGAGACAATGGTGGCCATTCTTTTTTTTGTTTCTGAGTTAGATATCTTTGACTCAGATTGATCACTTTTGGATATTGCTTCCATTGCTTTGAGCTCCTTATATTTATAACTGTTGGTAATGAGGTTACAATGCTTTGAGACCATAAAATGTTCAAAATGCTCATTGATTGTTTACGCTATGTGAACCTGAAACTGTATCTTTTAATGCCGCCCGGTTATGTATGACTTTGCCGTTATTTTTTCAAGGGCAAGTTCATAAGAAAATTATTGCATCCCAAATGTTTATTTTTGTCTGATTTTATTTGTTGTTGTTCCAAGTGTGTAATGAAGCGAATCAAAGAACGAATTGTGTTTTGTATTACAGACTGTCACTTTATTACTCAGGGAGAGCATCATTTATACAAACTTCGGCCTTTATCGAAAAAATCTCCGTAACTCAAAATCTTCGTGTTTATCAATAAAATGTGTTTACATGAAGATTCTTTTTTCACATTTTAAATTTTTTTATTTTTTCGTCATTTTAATTTGTAAAATACAAACGCCAAATATTTATTTTTATTTTGATAAACTGTTAAAAGAAAATGGAATTGAAAAGGATAAGCCTCCATTAACAGAAATTTACTCCCGATTACCACCTCTTAACAGAGATTTCAATAAACCTCAATTTCATTTCCTTTTAACCGGCCGGTTAAAAAAAAAAACAACTGGTAGAAAATAATAAAATTAACAGCTAATTTGAGCTCAAAGATGTGAAAAGAAATCTGCAACTCCGCCATATTAGACCGTCTCTTTTTGCTCCGCCTTTCTCTCCCTGCAGTTACTGGATTTCGCCGGCTAGATCTCTCCGTTCACCGCCGGTAAGTTGCTCCATATTGAATTTTCCGATCCCGTATCGTTCTTCGCGGGATTGGTCGTCCTTAGGCTCTGAATTTGTTGCATTCGACGGAGAAATCAGCGATTACCGGTGATTATATGACTTAGTGGATGTATGCTACTGAAATTTTGATTAAACGATATTGCAAAATCCAGAATCCTACGAAATCTCCCTCCTTTTCTTCTGTTCATTTGATCTGTCAGACTTGATTCTTCAATTCTTTGAATTTTCATTTTATTTTTATCAGATGAGTGAAGGAATCAGAGCAAGAGGTCCCAGATCATCCTCTGTTAACTCTCTTCCTTTGATTCTTGATGTTGAAGACTTCAAGGTAAAGGATTCAGCTTGTGGTTTCTTATGTTTTTACTTTTGAATCATAAAAGGATTTTGATTGTTGGTCGCTTGCAGGGTGATTTTTCATTTGATGCATTATTTGGGAATCTGGTAAACGATCTCTTACCTTCTTTCCTAGAAGAAGAAGCAGATTCCGGGGATGGCCATGGCAACATTGCTGGAGTTGATGGTTTGGCAAATGGGCATTTACGTGGGCAATCTGATGCATCCAGGTTGTCTCAGATGTCCTCTGCTCCTTCTTTCCCTGAAGTAGATGGTCTCTTGACTCTGTTCAAAGATGCTTGCAAGGAGTTAATTGATCTTCGGAAACAGGTGAGTTACATCGACTACAATCCCTTGTTTTTTTCTTTTCATCCTTCTGATTTTTGTTAACTATTTTGGAAGGTTGACGGAAGGCTCAACACACTAAAGAAGGAAGTTTCAAACCAAGATGCCAAACACCGGAAGACACTGACTGAGGTTGGCAGACAAATACTTGCGTACATGGATCACAGCCTGATGAATGACTGAGTTTTTATTTGACACCTCGATCATTTCTTCAAATGGTTTAATTGAATTCTCTTTATAGATTGAGAAGGGTGTAGACGGTCTGTTTGAGAGCTTTGCAAGGTTGGATGGTCGTATTTCAAGTGTTGGACAGACCGCTGCAAAAATAGGAGACCATTTGCAGGTAAAGTTAATCCCGCCTATAACCAACTATTTGGTGACCTATCCAATATTAACCCATGTTTCCTTTTTCAGAGTGCAGATGCTCAGCGGGAAACTGCTAGCCAGACGATAGAGCTTATAAAGGTAAGAGCGCGTCTATTTTGGAAGGTTGGTCGCATAATTAGTTATATGAATGCTTAAAGTAATCCTTGTTCAACAAACGCAGTACCTAATGGAGTTCAACGGCAGTCCAGGGGATCTTATGGAGCTTTCCGCTTTGTTTTCTGATGATAGCCGCGTAGCTGAGGCTGCTTCTATTGCTCAGAAATTACGTATGATATGTTACTTGAATGTGTCTGGAGTGTTTTAGCACTTTTTTTTATCTATTATTTGTGTTAACTAAGATTTTAACTCTTGTGCTTCCAGAACAATGAAAGTTTACATTTAAATTACGCTGCAATTTATTTCCATGCTCTCCTTGTCAATATCAGGATCCTTTGCTGAGGAAGACATTGGAAGGCAAGGAGTGGCTACAGCTGCAGGGAATGCAGCTGCTGGCCGAGGACTGGAAGTTGCAGTTGCTAATCTTCAGGATTATTGTAATGGTAAACTAGTTTGTTTATACTTTTTTTTCTGTGTTTTTAGTGAAGAGGATTTTTGTATGTTAATCTTCAACTTTGTGACATTTGAGTACAATGTTGTAGAATTGGAGAACAGGCTTTTATCTCGTTTTGATGCTGCATCACAGCGGAGAGATTTATCCACCATGTCAGAATGTGCTAAGATTTTGTCACAGGTGAATACTTTATTCTGCAGCATGCACCTTTACAATTCAGTAGGAAAACCTGTTTTGTTTTATCTTAGATTCTGAAACAAACAGGCCTTTCGTACGTAGCTAGTGGTTACATAACGATAAATTCTAGATAAGCTGTCACATAAGGAATGGATGTCTAGTTCTACTCTTGTATATTCTTCTTGATGCCCAAATTTATCTTCTTGATTTTCAGTTTAACAGGGGTACAAGTGCTATGCAACATTATGTGGCAACACGTCCAATGTTTATTGATGTGGAAGTCATGAATTCAGACATTAGGTTGGTGCTTGGTGACCATGGTTCTCAGCCTAGTCCTAGCAATGTTGCCCGTGGACTTTCTTCTTTATACAAGGAAATTACAGGTCTGAGGGATTTTCATTGACCTAAATGCAATACGAAACATGCTTCTATGCGTATTCATATCTTTTGTTAATTCTCATGTGTAGACACTGTACGCAAAGAAGCAGCGACCATTACAGCTGTTTTCCCCGCTCCAAATGAAGTTATGGCAATCTTAGTTCAGGTAATTGGCATCGATAATTTGGAGATTGTAACGTGTACACGGCATATGAATAAGCTTTACTAACTCTTCCTGTTTTTTATGCAGAGAGTTCTGGAGCAGCGTGTCACAGGTATTCTTGACAAAATTTTGGTGAAGCCCTCTCTTATGAGTCCACCACCTGTCCAAGAAGGCGGCCTGTTACTAGTATGTAGATACCTCCTTATCTATTTTATTGTCTATCTGCCTAGTAGAAATGGGATAAGAAACTTAACTCTTGATTTTTGCCTATAGTACCTTAGAATGTTTGCGGTTGCATATGAGAGAACCCAAGAACTTGCTAAAGATCTCCGAGCGGTTGGATGCGGTGACCTGGATGTTGAAGGTCATTTTGTTTTTCTTGTGATTCTGAGTGATGGAAGTTTTGTTTCGTCATGCTTGGTGCTGACAAGTCTTTATTTTGATGACTGTGCAGACTTGACAGAATCCTTGTTTTCCTCGCATAAGGAAGAATACCCGGAGCATGAGCAAGCCTCCTTAAAACAACTATATCAAGCAAAGGTTTAATTAGATTATTTAATATTTTGATTGAGGTTAGAATTATTTTGTTCATTGGTGTGAAGTGCTGAGATATGTGTGTTTCTCTACAGATGGACGAATTACGTGCTGAGAGCCAGCAAGGCTCTGAGTCATCTGGGACAATAGGACGCTCTAGGGGTGCTTCAATATCATCTTCTCAGCAGCAGATATCAGTCACAGTTGCGACGGAGTTTGTTCGATGGAATGAAGAAGCAATAACCAGATGCACACTGTTTTCATCTCAGGTTACCGAACTGATAGTACCCTAGGTTTGATTAGAATTAGGAAAGCAGCTCTGATACCAATTTGATAGAACCCTAGGTCAGATTCTATCGAGATAGTTTGACAGTACTTCGAGAGATAGATGAATCTCCTTGCTCCGTTCTAGAGAATTGAAATCTCCTTTTTAGATCAAAATACTCATATCTTATTAAACGTTAAAAGATATATACTATATAGGATACAAACCAAGAAAAACCTAAAGAGAATTAAGGAAATATACTCTAATACATTCCATAAAACCCTACTAAATATAATATAAATATTCTACTTCTAATTAAACTGTGTATAAGTCGGTGTCTATCACGAACTTAACAATTTTTTTTTTTGGCAGCAATATAGAGATTTTTTTTTCAAAATAAGTTAGTTGCTGTGAATTTGGGGAAAAGATGTAATGTTGACAAAGAAATAATTTAAAATATTGATTTTGGCAGAAATATCCAACAGTAAGTAAACTGTAGTATTTGGGATCGTATATCTGATCTATATAAGTATTTCTTTGTGCAGCCAGCCACACTTGCTGCCAATGTTAAAGCCATATTTACTTGCCTGCTAGACCAGGTATGCTGTTCATAAGATTCTAGAATCATTCATGTTCATTGTGCTGATGCAATGATGGGTTCTTGCAGGTGAGCGTATACATAACTGAGGGACTGGAGCGGACAAGGGATGGCCTGTCTGAAGCCGCAGCATTGAGGGAGAGATTTGTTTTGGGCACAAGCGTTAGCAGGAGAGTGGCTGCTGCCGCTGCTTCTGCTGTAATTACTTACTTTGCTCTTTCCCACTATTTGAAGTGCTCATTATTTCAATTGTTAGGTGGAGTTACTTATAATTTCTATGATTATTTTCCAGGCAGAAGCTGCTGCTGCTGCTGGTGAAAGTAGCTTTAAATCCTTCATGGTTGCTGTGCAACGTTGCGGTAGCAGTGTTGCTATAGTTCAGCAGGCATGTTGGGTTACTTTTATGGTTATCAGTTCGTTTCATTTATTTCATATGAATAGGCTTCTGCTACTCAACCATTGAAATATTCAAAAAGTTTGATCTTGTACTATGGAAATTCTATACATTGACTCATATTCTCATCTTAAAATTTTCTCTTCCAGTATTTTGCAAATTCTATATCTCGGCTTCTCCTACCAGTGGATGGTGCACATGCTGCTTCATGTGAAGAAATGTCAACTGCTCTGTCCAAAGCAGAGGCAGCTGCTTATAAGGGACTTCAGCAGTGCATTGATACTGTGACGGCTGAGGTTATCTGCTTTTTGTGTAATCTACAGATTTAGGAGGCATGCTTAAAATTCTATTTCGACTCATTTTAAAGACTCTGATATCACTTTTTCAGGTTGATAGGCTACTTTCATCTGAGCAGAAGCCTACTGATTATAAATCACCTGATGATGGAATTGCTCCTGACCACCGCCCAACAAATGCCTGCACAAGGTTGGTCTAGCTGAAACTCTACCTTCCACTAATTGGTTGGAAAAGCCAGAAGTGTGCTTATTTTTAGTGTACTAATTAGGTTTCTGAAACTCTCGTACATGATATCTATTGCTCATGACTCAAAGCTGTGCTCTTCTTATATCTGTTTTTTTCTAAATAATTTGCTACTTTGATCTCTAATCCCACTCTCTAGGGTTGTGGCTTATCTTTCCCGGGTACTTGAGTCAGCCTTCACTGCCTTGGAAGGTCTTAATAAGCAAGCCTTCCTGACTGAACTGGTATGATTTGTATCACCTCATTAAACCTTTTGCTTACTATTTAATTCGAGAAGGATGAGGATTTGAATTTTTTTTTTTATTATTTTCAGGGAAATAGGTTCGAAAAATTACTGTTAACGCACTGGCAGAAGTTCACTTTCAACCCCAGGTATGATCCTCAGCTCTTTGATGTTTTCTCTTTTCCTTATTAAGATCACATCTGTAAGCATATGACGAATGAAAAAATATATTGTACCTCTTGGTATAAATGTTTTACCGGATCAAATCAAACTCTTGCCCACATTAATTAACAGAAGCATTGCGAGATTAGGTCTGTGTGAATAATAATAAATCTTGGTTCTGTTTTGTGATATTTAACACTTGGTTGACAGTGGAGGACTGCGGCTGAAACGTGACATCCAAGAGTATGTAGACTTTGTTAAAACCTTTGGTGCTCCATCTGTGGATGAGAAATTTGAGCTTCTGGGAATGTAATAACATTCTTGAACCTGCCATGTTATTGATTCGTAGATTCTGTCACTAAACTTCTTCTTATTATTAGTGTAAATAACTTGTATCATTTCTGTGAGTGCAGATTGGCGAATGTTTTCATCGTTGCTCCAGAAAGTCTGTCGACTTTGTTCGAGGGTAGTCCAAGCATTCGCAAAGACGTGCAAAGGTAAGAGAAATGGATTATATTAGAAAAATGAAACTGAGAGAGGGTAGAAAAAGGAATTTATAAAAAAAAACGTAATGTAAATGTGCAGGTTTATTCAACTGCGAGAGGACTATAAGAGTGCTAAGCTCGCAACAAGACTCAGCTCCTTGTGGCCAAGCTTGAGCTGATCTCAATGTTTAAAAGACACATGAACCACTCAGTGCCAGAATTATTTATGTATATACTTAAATCATTCTATTCTATGCCCTAAAGTCAGTCTCTTCTCCTCATTCTGAATCCTTAATTGTTTTTTCTTTTCATTTTGAAAATTTTACTTGTGTTTTATGTTATGGGTGTTTGTATTTTTTTACTGAGACAGAGACCTTAATTGGACTTGTTTTCCGGAAATTAGATTCAACAAGTGTTAACATACAGTATATGTATTTCTAACCATGGGAAAATAATATTCGAGCTCTGTTTAAATTAAAAAAGAGAGGTTCTTTTGGATTTTAACAACTGAATTATTATTTTTAAAAGAATCCGGACATGATCCTCTAGAAATGAATCCTATATCTATATTTGAATGTAAGTAAAATAGTTCAATTAAAAAAATGGTTGAGCTTACGATTTGAATTTTACAATGAGACCGCTCTCCGTGCTGGTTTGAAATTCCGCCGACCCTAAAGATTCAAATCGCAGGAGTTGTGAATCTTGTGATCCAACTCCATCGTTGTCTTCCTCGTCCTTTTAGATCTCAATTTGCTTATAATTTCCAATTTCTAATTTCTACCCGATTCCTCTCCCACTCATTTGTGAACCTGTTGAGTGAAGTTCTTCTTATCCCGCTCATCGAAATCTGGTAAGCGATTGGGTTAGATTAGGTTAGATATGGATATATATTGGTTTCATTTCTCACTTGGAATTTACTTACCCAAAATTGGTGTATTTGGTGAAAAGAGAAGAGCATGGCCAACACAATTGTTCGCGGGCAGATGATTTTCCAGGACGAGAATGCATTGGCCCATCCCAAAAGTAATCTTTGCTCTCTTTCTTTTTGCTCCTCTTTCTTTGTGCGCTTGTCCTAAGGTTGAAATATCTTTGAGAGTATAAGAAATGTAATAGGAATCAACTACCACTTTGCAACTGTTGCTGTCTCTTTTCTCTTGGATTCATATGAGAGATGTTTGTTTCTTAGTCCTCTTTTGCACATTCTGAATCATATCACTTTGTTCTCCTCTTGGTTAGAATATCTGGTTTCCTTATGTTTCTAATTCCTCTTCTCATTTGTTTGGTTTGTTTCACATTTTAGAAGCAGTTGCTGGGGGAAAAGGTAAGAGTTCACTAGGAGTTCCAAAGAAAAATGGGGCAGGTTTCGGAAGCCGCAAGGCTCTGCATGATATTACAAACAAGTCAAAGTTTCAACCTCAAGCTTCTTCTAAGACCAAGAATAATGTGGAGGGAGTGGATTTTGACATAGCAAAGGAAGGTTTCCTGCATGATCATAGCAAATGCATTGAACAACAACAACAATATCAGTGGGACAGTTACTTCTCTCAACACATCATCCTTCATGGACATGGTAATAATGACTCTGATGAAAGAATCCGTATTTTCTCTTTTTTCCTTTGCTTGGCTTACTCTCTGAAACCTATTGTTCTTCTGCTTTTCAGATACCAACATCAAGGAAGAGATTCCTGAATACAATTTTAAAGATGTAAGATTAGCTTCCCTTACCTCTTTTTTCTATCTAGATTCCGTCAGATTATAAGAGAATTGTTCTAAAACCGCTGATTAAGGCCATAGAGCTCCGGTTTGAGCTCTGAGAGCAACTTGTGTGACTCTTTTCACTTGTTTTTTTTGGGACAAAGCTGGATGACAAAAGCAGCAACACTTGGGACGAACTCAAAGAGATACCAATGGAGGAATGCTCAACTCAATGGCGCTCAGCACCAGACTCGCCCATCCATTACCACTCTTCATTACCTTCATCGCCTTTGCCATGGCGTTTTGAAGCCGTAGAATTCAAGCTCAAGGAAGATGAAGACACCACCTAAGTTCCAGTTTTACTTTGTTCTGATTTTCGATGTTGGAACATATCAGTAACTTTCTAGTTTCCGATGTTATGATGCATCTACAAATCTACTTTTAAAAAACAACTTACTCAGCATTGTTTCTAGGGAGTAAAAACACTGTATGTTTATAGGATTTACAGCACAAAGAATTTACAACTTTGCCACAACCAACACCACACAAATCCCAAACTACAATGAAAGAAGCACTTAAGAACATCTAATCTCTCTCTCTATATATATCTGTTGTTATATCCCGAGGTTCCGCACTCACCTGACTCGGGCGTAGAAAAAAAAATAGACAACTAGTTGGTGTTAAAGAGTTTCAATGAGGCATGTCCTCACTGGCTTTGTCAACGATGCGAACATAGTATTGTTCATAGACTCGTCCTCTGTTATCTGCCCACCACTGTTCCGCTTGTTTCTCACTAAACCTTTTTCGGCTGTCAGAAAACAAAACAGTCAAATAAAATTACATTCCAATCTTCGGACATATAAAAAATTGATTATCTCTATAGTAGGGAAAATAAGAAACTATTGTACCTGAAACGGACGCGTTTGAGATCTCTAGCACCTCCGGCTAAGGCTGTAAGAGTGATGTAGACACCAGGTTCGTCTTGCTCAACCCATTCCTTCTCGTTCTGTGCTTCATTTGTTGCTTCACCATTTCCAAATACAGGTGTCATGGTCCCATTAGAAAACATTGGGGTATTTATACCATTTGGCTCAGGTTCTTGGCTATTTGGTTGGTTTAAGATATTAAAAGGGTCAATGCGACCAGGGCTGGAACCAAATGAATTAAGAGACGGAGGAGACTTCACAGTCCGAGCTGATCCAACGGGTAATCTTTCAGCCATGTCTTTTAACTGCATAGTTACGTTGATGCTTATAATCAGCAATAAGAAATCACCAGTAATTGCATAAACCAGATTTTCATTTTTAATTATGAATATTACTTGAGCGGTAAGTGATTTGATCACTTCTTTTGCAGCCTTGCATCTTGTCGTTTCTTCATTAGCGATTGCCAACGCCTCTTTTAACTGCTTGGCTGTTCTTTCCAGCTCAACTTCTTGAAGCTGGGACTTTCTTGTAAGACTTTCAACCTGATATATATCATTTACTGGTAAGCAAACAAGCAGTCATAAATAGAAACTGACTAAATGACGCAGTAAACGAAAATGTTTCTTCACAAAACCAAGCAAATTGGCGGCCAAGCCTTCTCAAACCTTACATATACCATGATCTAACCAACATCTAATAGCAAAACACAGAATGACAGAAATATAATAGCAAAATCCCACCAACGACGTTTTTTTGCAGCAAATAAACTTGTGAAGGATTATGAAAATAAGAGAAACAAAAGATGGTGGAGAGCAAACTTACCTGCGATCTTAGCTTAACAACCTCTTGGCTTAGGTTATCATTGGTTCTCTTAGTATCATCCACTACAATTTTTGGTGTTGCCAGTCCCGAAAGAGTGGGAGTTGGTGTGGTTGAACGTGGTGGACTAGGACGTCTTGATATTGGAGAAGTTGCCCGAGACACAATTCGAGAACCAGGAACAGAAGCTGAGAAAAACTTCTTCGATGCTCCAAATACTGGATTGAAAGACTTGGCTATGTTAAGTGCACCCCGTTGAGAGCTTCCACTTGGTATAGGCGAGACACGGCTACTATTGAATTCGTATTTCTTGTTCTTCTTATATCGACTGTCCACTTGTCTCATGGAATCCATCAATGAAAATCTAGCTAACTGTCCATCGGATCTAGAATCAAACTTGTCATCTTTGTCAATTGGATCTGATCCCTGGTTAATGCTTCCTCTTCTACTCAGAGAAGAATGAGACGATGGGTCAGTTTCCATGGTCTTTTTCAATTTGTTAAAACACTTGTCACACACTCGATATGGTTTGTTCGGGTTCGGTGCCATACAAGCCTTCAACGACTTTTTATTACTGCACGAGTGGCAAAACACTAGTCCGCAATTATAGCAATTGTGCCTCTTTCTTTTAAAACTGAAGGGCTGACGGCAACCTGAACACATGGACTGGTCCATCCCTGATGCCCACCTGTGAATGCAGACAGCTGCTGTAAAGTTAGTGCCACAGGCAATACTTTTCACCTGTTTATCCTTAAGCGACTCAACCAATGTCGGGGAATTTCTATCATCTACATCTCCATGACCAAGTCTACCATTTGATCCCTTTCCCCAAGTGTAAACCTCAGTCCTTGAAGTTAAAACTGCAACATGATAAGCACCGCAGGCAATCTCTTCGACAAAACTCTTGTGAAGTTTACCTTCGACACGATTTGGAATTTTTCCATCTGCATGTGAGTTTCCAAGCTGACCATAGACAGGACTGCCCATAGTATAGACATGGCCTGATGTTGTAAGTGCAACCGTTAAACTGTGCCCACATGCAACTTGACAAAAATTGGGTTCAACAAGAGCAGCAACACAGGTAGGCACAAGTTTTGGTTCTTTGTTACCATGACCAAGACGGCCCTTATCGCCATCACCCCATGTAAAGAGCTTTCCAGAAGAGCAATTACTCGAGCTTGAGCTTCCAACCATGACTTCCACAACAGCTGCAGTGTGCCATACACCACAAGCTGCCCGGACAGTGCGAAGACCTTTCAAAGAGTCTACCTCCCGAGGTATGAAAACACTTTTCTTGTCTCCATGGCCCAAAACACCAAAGGTCCCATCACCAAAAGTAAACAACTGACCAGCAGAGGTAACAACTGCTGTGTGGTAAGGTCCACAAGCAATGGATGATACATGTATCCCTTCCAACAGAAAATTAACCCTCTTAGGGACCCAGTGACTGACTTCATTTCCATGTCCAAGAACACCAAAATCTCCTTGACCCCAGGTATATAAATCCCCTGATAGAGTGACTGCACAACTATGAAATTCACCACATGCTACAAGCTCAATATTTGTGGTGTTGAGAGCATCAATGAGCTTTGGTTGTTGAATATTGGAATCAACACCGTGGCCAAGCCTGCCTTCAGATTCTTCTCCCCAAGAAAAACTTTCTCCTTGTTTTGTTACAAGGACAGCATGCTGTCCACCACAAGCAATATTTTGGACGTCAAGTACCATTGTAGATTCTAAAGCTTTTGGCAATAAGGAATCCATTTTTATGTCAAACGAACTACCAACTCTACGGTTTCCACCACCCAAAGCACCCTCTCCAATGCCTTCCCCCCAGATGAAAACATCTCCTAATGCATCTCCATCATCATGACCAGAACCATGGCTCGAGGAACTAACAGCACTTGACATACTAACTCTAAAAGCATCCATGCCCATACCCCTCATATGTCCATGCATGCTATCCGAGCCTCCAGAATGAACAGACATAGTTGCAGAATCTGAGGGATAAAATCCTTTTGGAGGAACTGCATATAATGCCATGTCCGAAAATGCCTTATCAATGCCATTTTTAGGCGGGCTCTCAAACGGACTGTGAATGCGATGGTGATTAGAACCATCCTGAAAGGTAAATGAAAGTATCCTTAGTGTTCACATGCACAAAAGTGTACGCAGAAAACTTTTTGTAGTACCTTCTGCAAACTGTCATTGCTACTAAATGGAGAGTGTAAAGGAGAGCTTCTCCGGGTATATGTTCTCGGGCTATTAGCTTCAGATGGTGTCCCGTCACTTCTTGACTCAGTCCTCCTGTTTCTTTGATGGCTTTGCGAAATTAAGGCTTTAAGACCACTAAACCACACCTCAGCCTCATCTTTATCCTTGCATATCTACCAAAAGAAATAGTACCGCCAGATTAATAAACTTCAAATAACCACAGTGACAATACAAATAACAGGCTATTTTACAGTGGAACGGAAAAAGTATATTATTTAAGAGAATCTCACCAAATCCAAAGATCTCTCGCTATATATTAGTGAAAACGACTGATATTCCTTCTCGGGACGAGGATACCTCTGGAAAATAGGCTACAAGAGAACCACCATTGCTAGAATGATCAGAATATCAAACTAGATAGGTTTGGCACAGATATGCACCTGGATAAAGCTCAAGGGAGAATTAAAATCACATCATCCACACATGAAACTTACAGTGCGCTGTCCAGATATGATCCTAGAAACATGGCTCAGCTTCAGATGTTTCTCCTCGTTTCCGGAGAACCATATCAAAACAGTTTCATCCTGAAAATTACAGGCAACTATTTCTTTAACACCAAACAATGAGCTACGCGTAAATAAAGTTGTGATAGAAAAGGTAACAAAAAATATCACCACCTCATTCACGAATAAACCAAAGATAAAGAAAAATGACAACACTAAGGTGGTTGCAATTACCGTAGAGCACTGCTAAGACGAACTTTAAGGAAATGGAACCAAACATGACTTACATTAGAAAGGCGAAATGGGCAGAACTTAGGCTTCCCTCTTCTTCCATACTTAAGCAAGTAAGCTCCCTTTTTCAGGGCAATAATAGCCTGTGTCAACCAAATAGCATTCCATAAGCAAAGTAGGTGAATCTTTTGCAATGGAGATCTCAACTCAGCAATAGTAACATCAGAAGAAATAGTAGATACAGAATATAAGTAGCAATGCACACACTAAAATATGAATCCTGGCAATGAAAAGGGGCCTTATAAATATTCAGCAATCATATCTCCATGATAATTGGATCTAATAAAACTCCAAGCTGAATGGTAAGAAATATAAATTACTATCCAAGAAATGCATTTTTTGATTTGCAAACTGCTAGCAAAAGGAAATCCAAGGCTATCCATCAAGGACTAATACTCTGCCAGAGAGGTTTAATTACAGAAAAAATATGTCTGTGTAGCTTGAATCAAGCCCCTCAACTCTCACAGGGGAATAAGTAAGCTCAAAGGATTCGCCTAGAAAACACTCTTCTCTAACCATATATCTTAAATTCCGAAGAGACATTCCATTAATGATTAATACAAGTACTTAGCAAAATAAATAAGGGTTCGATTAATCATAGCAACATCGAAGAAGATAACAACCTGCTCGATATCTCTCTCCACAGGACCAGCTCTGCTAAGATCCGAAGCCATCCTTCCGTTTCTCGACATAAACCCAAAATCTTAACGAAGCTCCTCTAAATCAAAACCTTCCATCAACCAAAAACCTCGACGAAATCCACACTGCTCAAAGCTCAAAACGCAACAGAAATTCAAAAGGCTATCTATCTACATTCACGAAATCCTCTAATCATCTCCATGATCGTCGATCTCGAAGCAACTCCAGCACATTTACTTCCATCTTGAGTAACAGCAGAGCAACTTTTTCCAGCTGGAATAGATTCAAATCGATCCGAAAAGCAGAAGAAGAAGAAGAATCAGAGAATGCGTTGGGTAGAGGATGCTGGTGAAGTCTTGAGCAGACGCCAGAGAAAGTGAGAACAAATTGGAAGGCAGAGAGAATCTAGAGACATGGAATGATCTACTACGCAGTTTTTCTAGCGAGAGAGAGAGAGAAGGAGAAAAGATAGAGAGAGAGACCAAAAGGCGGATTCTACAGACTTAGAGAAAATCAGAAAATAGTATCAAAAACAAATTGCTTTATATTTTCTTAATAACATTAGGGTCTAACTGTATTAGTTAGCTTAATTTAAATGGTGTATAATTTATATTTAAACACTAGATCATTGTTTGATTGTTTCGTGCCATAGGTAAATATAACATACTAAAAATGATAGAAGAAAAGTTCATATTGTGATGTAGTATTTATAAACAAGGGTATAATTTGTTACAAAATATGATATGAACTTAAGACAATATAGTATATGTTTTTGATGTTAACGACAAAAAGCAAAAAAAGTGAACATTATTTGTTTATCGGTTATTCATCATGTGTTAACGATTATGCGGAAAACAATGTTTTCTCCTCATCCAAGCAACACAGAGCCACTGCTTTTAAACATTTGTAGAAGCATTAGAATAGTGACTGCTACTGCCTACTCGACACGTGTCTCAGTCTTGAGCAGCAACAATCATGGCTATAATACTCGTAGCCTTGATTTAGATTTCACAAAATGTTATTATATACCTCTCTTGCTTGGCTTTCCTTTGTAACTCTTGCTGACTCAAGGTCAAAACAAAGTCTGTTCTGATCAAACGGATTTACAAATGATTTTGTTAGTGGCAAGAAAATATGACTTTAATGCCAAGAATATGGATTAGGTCTGTCACGGGCATCAACGTGACAAATGTACTAGCACTCATCCATCTATCTGTGCATTACCTTATCGAACCGAACATGTTCAATATTGTAAATATCTCTAAAATACTTGTATGTTGTATTTCTTTGACAAAATGGTTCTGCGTTTGAATCAGGCCCGTGTCTTTGGCATAAAATTGGATCCATTTAGGCATTAGCCTACGTCCTTCTTTTGGGCCCACTTTGTCGAGGCCTATATTTAGTATCAACCATAAATATTTTATTCTTGATAAAATTTTCAAAAAAAAAAACTAATCAACAACTGAAAAGAACAAACAAAATAAGGTAACTAATACGAGCTTCTTACCTTTTTCTCCGCCTAATCAAATTGCGGCTCAGGTTTGAAATGAAAAAATAAAAATATATACAAAGAAAGTTTACGGAAATTTCACAACCCTTATGAAACCGTATGTTTCAAGTTGTTGCTTTCAAAGTTAGAATACAAAGAAATAGACGACCATGCATCATGCATGAATCATCAAAATTCAAAGTCTAGTATGGTTATAAATATTTTATACCATATGTTTAATTAACGGTGTTAAATGATCATGGTCATGGACAATAAAAACGAGTAAAATGGATAATTTGCAAGTGATAAGGGAGTATGAATCTGGACCACGTACTTTCTAATTCATCCTTAGTACAGTTGTCATGAAACAAGTCACGAGTTCAACATGTTGTAATGGATATAAAAATACTGAAATAAAATTAAATTTTTGATCATATGTGTAATCACGTCCACGACTTTATCTAACATTTCTGATTAAAATATGATAATGCAACTATATGCCGGGAAACTAAAACAATAATGTACAAAAAGCCGAGAGGATTGACCAAAGAACAACCGGCCACTTCGTATTATCTATCATATGCAAAAGCAAATCTTGGAGTCTTTGACCAAATCAAAAGTCAACTCTCCTTCAAGTGGTTGCCTTTCCAAATACAAACAAAATACAAAGACCATAAAGACAAATCCCTCTATATATATATATCGTTCCTCTCAATACGACAATCCATAACTTTTCCAGCTTCAAAAATCTCTCTGAAACAAATGGGCAAATCTATAATCAGTTCTTGTTTTCCGATAATCCGTAGACGCCAAGCAATTGTCACGCTCGTTTTCTTCGAGAACGGATCAACCAGAACCTTATGTGACTTCAAGAAACATGTTGCTGGAGAAATCATGTTTGAGTTTCCTGATCAAATTGTGTGTCACGCAGATTCTTTCTTCATCGGCCGTCAGATTCAAGCTCTAGCCATGGACGATTATCTCATCCCAGGTCAAACCTACTTCGTCTTACCGATCGAACGTTTCGCCTATAGAATCTTAACCACTTCGTGTCTCTCAATCTTCAACTCTAATCTTGAAAATGTTCGGTCCAATAATCCACCATTGAACTTCACGGCACCGTCGAGTCCACCACCGTTTGAGTATTCCCAGGGACCAAACGGGAAGATTCTGATAAAAGTTTCTCCGGATTTTATCATGAGTCTTATATGTAACAACAGAAACAGCAGCGAAAAAGAAGAAGCAAAAAGTTGCGGTGAAAGCAACGGGATTTGTAATTCTCCCGAGTTACAGAAGCAATATGACCAGCTTGTCGGAACTAAAGAAAACATATGGTCACCAAAGTTGCAGACAATCTCCGAGCATAAGATTAGAGTTTCTCCATTAAGGTTCTTGGGACTTAATCGATGGCAAGAAGAAGTCAACTAAGCTATGATAACTATTCTTATTTCTTCTCTTTGTATTTGTTTTGAAAAAAATTGTAAAAATAAATAAAAAATTAGAGTAGTTAGTTATATGTTTGGTTACAATTTAGTCATGCATGAACAATTTGACCAAGTGCATGGTTTTTGAGTATTTTCTACAAAGTAATATATGAAATTGTTGGGGTGCTTCAGCCTTCAGTCTGTAGATATGATATATATGGTTCATCCTTGACAATTCAACTAATTTAAACTCTCCATCACATGTCACTGCCTTTGTTTAATGCTCTTCAAAAACAGAAGATAGATTAAAGAAGAAAACAACTAACGACGACTTATTCATCTTTGTCTTCGTATACCCATGATGATGGCTACGTTTTCAACTTTGAAATTTTCTATTTCGCCAAGAAAGCCTTTTTTGTGGTCAGAGCAGGTGTAAGTTTCGATATTTTTTCTTGAATCCGTTAAACATGTTGTCGTTTTTTTTTTTTTTTTGTCTACACATGTTGTCGTTTATCTTTGGATATATATATAGTTGTTTCTCAAGCAGGAAAAATTTATGATGTTTGGTTCCTCTTAAAAACCCTCTAATCTTTCTCTTAATCGGATCGTAATCAACCACCTGACTTTTCTACATGTTTATGTATGTTGACTCAGTTTCATTGGCATCACGTGTGATTCTCTTTATTTCAATTTAAAACTAAATTAGGAGTTATCTTTTTCTCACGTTAGATTTAATTTTACTTTATAAAAAAAAATTTTTTAACAATACACTCTATTTTAGTTACGTCAATATCGTCTATATATGCCACAAAAATAAATAATTTCTTTTCCCGAGGGCCAAATCCAAGAAATCAAAGTTTACAAAAGAGATTTGATGGCTAAGTGTCCAATTTGACCAGTCGGCGGTCTAAGATTGAGTATGAATATATAGTGGGCTAGTAAACGATTTTTTGTAATAGAGAGTTTAGTCAAACGCTATGAGAAATATGTTCGTGGTTAAATGACGTACGTGATGAGGAACTGTTTAGCGGATATTACTAAACTTTGGATACTCGAAGGGTGGGTGTTCTAAGGGAGGAGAGTACCAGAATTTGATAGTATATGATGCTGCCCTTAAATGAGAATGTATAGAGTAATTTGGAGAAAGAAAATCAATCGACTGATTTTTAAAAAATATCTTTGTGATAAACACTGAGTGTCAGAATGTATAGAGTAAACGTGTGGTTTATATAGAAATACTTGTACCAAAATGGTGTTTGGGTAGAATGATCGATGGATAAGGTACGAATGTTTATGCGCATAGCACGGTCACTTGTCGCTTCATATATATTTTGGATGCAAGCGCCATGCATTTGTCACACTAGAGGAGAAAATATCGGCGGCATTAAACGTTATTCACTTATTCGTAGTATCCATTTTTTTTGTCGTTTTGGGCATTTACATAATACTTGCAATGAATACGTTATGGATTTGATGTCTGTGACTGGTTGATTATATAGAAGGATTGGGAAGAAAAATAAAAAGAGAGGAACACTTACTAGAGTACAAAAAAACTCTCTTAATTTCTCTCTATTCCCCATTATTTATAGGGTAATTCTGAGTGAGAATTTTTGTTTGGATTATACATATGTTGAATGGAAAAATGGATAAAAAAACTCTAACCTTTTTCAAAAATATTAAAAAACCCTCATTTTTTTTATGGGTTTTTAAACCCTCACCTTTTAATAAATGGTGAAATAAACTCTAAGTATTATCAAAACAATAAATATATCATTATAATAAAATATAAATAAATAAATAAACCATTTGTTAAAAGGTGAGGGTTTAAAAACTCACAAAAAAAGATGAGAGTTTTTTTAATGTTTTTAGAAAATGTGAGGGTTTTTTTACCTATTTTTCCTATGTTGAATACAAATAGTTTTACTTAATTTTTACCTTTCTTCTAATAATACATTTCAGTCATACGACTCATACCCAGCATAACACTTGAATACCATTCATGGGATTCGTAGAGTTCTCTGCCTCTCACCCCTATCTGAGCCATTTGAGGTCGGGAAGCAACGGGCACATTGGTGTTTTTTTGGTTTTTGTTAACTAAACGACGGTGTTTTCAAGCCTCAAAATGTATTTAAATTTTAACGGGCTCACTTCTACTAAAAAACATAGAATTTTTTTTCTTGTTTAGTGTCAATATGTAAAGTATAACAGCAGATGAATCATGCGTGATGCACTTTATACTATTAACATTAGACGATAAATCTAAAATAACATTGAAAACTTGAGGTTATAAAATAGACTCATACTCGATTTTTCCCCGGGTGTTTTTTTTTTTCTGGTTTGCTCGCTTCCAAAAGCCAAACCGTTAAAAGTTATCCGTATCATGAACCGATGAATTGAACCGGCCAATTTGGGTTCCGGTCCGCTGCTTAAATTTTTTTTTTCCCTTAAAAAGGGAAAATTAGGCGCGTAGGGCCAACGCATGTCGGAGAGAAGTGAGACAGCACGCCACCTCCGCCGATTAGGCAAAGAAGCATTAGTCTTTGTCTCTCTCTCTCTCTCTCAACAAGTCTCAATAGCTCCATTATTGGTTTTCCTTTTGGTTTTTGCAAACATTTTCTTCCCTCGAGCCCCGTGTCTCTGTTCCTTTTCTTTTACCTTTTGTCATAAATATACTGCTACATGCTTTTATTTTTCTAGTCTTTATTATTTTGAGAATGTTACAACTTTTTTTTACTTCCGTGAAATCTTAGTTTTTTCTTTTCTTCATATTGTTAATTGTTTTTAGTTTTCTTTGGTGGTGTTAGGCCAACTCTAAATCACATGTGTGAAAATCACACCAAATTTAGTGTTTTGGTGTTTTTCATCTCTAATACACAACATCAAATCTCACACCAAAAAAAATATTCTTTATTATTATATTATTAAACTTAAGATTCATTTATTATTATATTATTATATTAGTAGAGGAGTACAAACAACCCAACATGAAGAACCCGGAGAAGGTTCTCGCAGCTAATATCGTGCATCTCGTCATCAAAAAAATTACACTCAAATAACCGGAGAAGGTTCTAACAGCCAATATCGTGCTTTTTGTTATCAAAACGATCAAACTCAAGGAGATAACGATGAAGGACAACAAACTCAAGGAGAAGACGAAATATCACCAAGTCACCATCAAGATATGTCCAACTACTATGATTTGCTAAGCGGAACCGAAAGTTATTTTTCTAGGTTTTAGATTATGCTTCTTTGAATGTTGGTTTAACCGTTTCTTTTACTGTGAAATTAATGTATAATTAATCATTTTTAGTTTTCATTATCTAACTCTGTTTGTATTATCCAATTTCGTGTAATCTCGGTTTTATGTATAATTAATCATTTTTAGTTTTTATTATCTAACTCCATTTAATATAGCTTTAATGTAATTATGCTTATTCTCGATTTAATCACGGTTTAATCTCATTTATGCTTAACCGGTTTATCCACAGTTTAATCTTGGTTTAATCTCAAATATGTTTAATCTTAGTTTAATCATTGTTTTAATTACAATTACCCCTAATTATTCAGTTATGCCTATTAATCTCAGTTCATTTAAACCGGTTTCATATCAAAAGGAGCCATAATTATCCGGTTTAATCACATTAAACCGTTTCTTTAATCTCATTAAACCAATTCTTTAATCTAATTAAACCAATTCTTTAATCTAATTAAACTAATTTTTAATCTCATTAAACCGATTAAACCACTTCTCAAAACCGATTAAACCGGTTCAATCTCACACCAACTTCACCGGATCACTCCGACGAACCTCACCGGTTCCGATCATCTTCTCCGACGAAGCTCACCGTCCCCGATTTGTATGTCAAATCCTCGCCTTGTTCGGTTTCGAAAGTGGTTTCCAAGATCGATCGATCGATCAATTTTTCCCCAAAATTTCTTAATCCGGGACGTTGACATTCATCGGATCGATTTCACAATTTTTCTCCAAAATGTTTCCCCAAAATTAGGAAGATCGATCGATTTCACAATCGAAATCGATCCGTCTCCTCATCACTTTGCTGTTTGCCGTTTGGTGTTAGCGTTGGAGATGCTCGAAAACGGCAAATATACCGTTTGCCGCGGTGAACAGTGGGACACTATCTTTGGTGTCGTCATGTTCCGCTTTCGGCAAATATGAAATTTACCGTACCTTTTCCCATCCGATTAGAGCACTCTGACGCCAAATATGGGGTTTGCCGTCTCCGGTTGGAGATGCTTTTATCACCATTCACCGACTCCAAAAATCTCGTATTATTCAAGAGTTCGCTTCCGGTGAGAGCGAGCGACTAAGATCGAGAAGAATTGGTACAAAGATTGAAGATATGAAAAATATTTAATTCATTGATTTGTTTCTTTCTCTCAATAATATGCTATTATTCATGTCTACAATGACAACATTAACACAAATCAATAGATTATGTATTTCGGTCATATTTGGATTATAAAAGTCTGAACCTTTGGTTTAAAATACACTAACAAGTTCACAAGACAAAAATATCAACTTAACACACATGAACAAGTAAAGTCATTTAGAGCATAGCAGCATACTTATAGAACAAAGTGGGTTTTGGTTGTGAAAAAAATAGAATTATGGCTTTTACGTTAGTACAAAAGATCAAACGGACACGAAATGCCTTAAAAGAAAACTTATTTAAGAAATCAAAGACCTCAAAAGGAAAGTATAAGAATTCAGAGGATCAGAGAATTTCTGTGTATCATTCATCTCGTCAAAAGGGTACATATATAGTTATCAATACAACTGCATCTACAATCTCAGAAAATCTACAACCAAAGCCTAATATCTCTGCTCTGTTATTGACCAAATCCATCGAGTATATCTCAGTTTAATGAACCGAGTATAGGCCCGGCTCTTCTTGATCAGACCGGTATCTAATACCCTCCCTCAAGCTGGAGCATACAGATTCTGTATGCCTAGTTTAGACCTGAAATATTCAAAACCTTGCCGCCCCACTGCTTTTGTTAAGATGTCTGTCAGCTATGCGTGTGTTGCGACATGATTGAACTGTATGTTTCTTGTGAGGATCTCATCTTGAACAAAATGAAGATCTATCTTAATATGTTTTGTCCTTTCATGGAAAACTGGGTTGGTTACAATATAAATCACAGATTTGCTATCACACTTGACAATCATTGGCTGATCATGTTTGATTTCCAGTGTAATTAACATCCGTTTGATCCATATAAGTTCTTGAACTAGAGTAGCTAATGCTCTATATTATGCTTCAGCGGAATAACGACTTACAGTTTTCTGTTTGTGTGTTTTCCAAGAAACTGGGGAGCTCCCAAATTGTACAATGTAACATGTTACTGACCGTCGCGTCAATGGACAGGATCCCCAATCCGAGTCGTACCACCCCGTTTTCCAAAAATCTGCATTTGATCGTAGTAGAATTCCTTGTTCTGGATCTGACTTAAGATAGCGCACCACTCGTAGCGCTGCATTCCAATGATCAGTCCGTGGTTTCTGCATAAATTGTGCCAAGAGCCGTAAGCTATATCGGGACGAAGTTACCCCAGATATATCGATCGACCTAGTAAGCGTCGATATGGTGTCGGGTCATCTAGGTATTCATTCGACTTTGATACAACCAGATGATGGTTACTTTCAATGAAATGCTGCAGGTTTTGCTCCCAGAAGTCATGTTTCAGCAATGATATCTAACGCATACTTTCTCTTACATAGATAGAAGCCTGATTCATTACGTGCCACTTCTATCCCAAGGAAATATTTTAAATCCCCTAAGTCTTTCATGTGAAAGCAGGATGAGAGATAATCCTTCAATGTGTCTGTTGCTTGCACAGAATTCCCAGCTATAATCAAATCGTCTACATAGACCAAGATATGGAGTTGTGTCGTACTTTTAGTATATGTGAATAGTGAGTAGTCTCCTAAGGACTGTTCAAATCCATAATCCATCAGAGCTGCATAGAGTTTGGCAAACCAGCAGCGAGGTGCTTGTTTTAATCCATAAAGGGATTTGTGCAACCGACACACCTTGTTCTTATCAGGCGATTGAAAACCTGGTGGCATCCGCATATACACTTCTTCATGAAGATCTCCGTGCAAAAAGGCATTATGTACATCCATTTGTTGTACAATCCAACAAATCAAACTTTTCAGATTTTCAGGCTTGGATACCATATAAGAATTCAGAGGATCAAAGAATTTATGTGTATCATTCATCTCGTCAAAAGGTTATATATATAGTTATCAATACAACTGCATCTACAATCTCGGGAAATCTACAACCAAAGCCTAATATCTCTGCTGTGTTATTGACCTAATCCATCGAATATATCTCAGTTTAATGAACCTAGTATAGACCCGGTTCTTCTTGATCAGACCGGTATCTAATAGAAAGCAATGATTCGACGGCCGAAAAGCGTGGGGAGGAGCCGACGAACATTTTATTGAAAGGGTTCTTTCACGTGCATTGCTCAAACTAATTATTCTCCTTTAAAGCTTTTTATATAACAAAGCAACTTTCTTTCTTTAATTGCAATAAAACTACGCAAAAATATGCATTCAGATAAATTAAGAACTACCTCTAAATATTTACTCTGAACGATTTTGGTAAAACTGAATTACTATTATCACTGTGTGATATACAGTATGATTTAGAATAGAATAGACGTCAAAAGAAAAATATAGCAGTAAAAAACTACCGTATCTATTGGTGTTTGACAAGATGTATATTTTTTTTCATGATATACTAATGTCATGGAAGCAGTCTTTAACGTTTGTTGAAAACTTACAAAGATTCACAAAAACAAAAGTCCAAGATTGCGAACAGA
Organism: Cardamine occulta; assembly: GCA_028015245.1. Taxonomy (NCBI): domain Eukaryota; kingdom Viridiplantae; phylum Streptophyta; class Magnoliopsida; order Brassicales; family Brassicaceae; genus Cardamine; species Cardamine occulta. Next base: position 17,734,754 of record CM051384.1, read on the forward strand.
TATCAACATATGTCATAATAAAGTCAAACAAGGAAGTTTACTTATAGATGTTGAGAACCGACTCAACATTTGTAGTATTAATTGTACACCACATTTTGAATTTTGGAGTTTTCGTTGGTTTATACTAACTTTCATCAATACTTCGGCCTTTTGTTTGGTCTGCAAATTAAAGCACTTCACACTTTTTGTGGACCATATGAAGTAGTGTTTTTGTGGACAATTCGATCCAACAATGTGGGAAGGGTGCATGCAAAACCAAGATATCATCGTATATGTGGTCTCTATTTTTTTCCTTCTCAGATATGTCGGTAACAGATATTAAAAGATTTTCATCGCCGGAGTTACTCATTATTACATAGCAAAATGTGTATGGTTATGATACGAGGACAATACTGAATCTTTGATCATGATTCATGACCTCGAAATCTGACATCTTTATTCATATATACGTGTCGAGTTAACATACAAACATATTAAAAAATATCCTAGTTATAAACTTAAAATGAAAATTCTAATAACAATAGAAGTAGTGTAAGTTTCTTAATTCTGAAATAGTGATTCAGTCATCTTTTGTGTAGATTTATGTTGTTTGTCGCCGTTGATTGCTAATTCTCATACAAAAGACTATAAATTAAGTTTTCAAATTGATTTTCAGCAACAAAGTAAAAGATATGTATTAGGGTACTTAAGCGGATAGATAGAATTATAGATTCCAAATATTTAGTCCAACCTATATAACAAAAGGGGAAAAACCATGGGACCTAAAAGAGTGAACCGGTGCAGCCGGTTCTGTAGGGAAGAGAAGCCGGGATCTCTCTTGCACGCAAGTGGAGCCACGCGCACGAGCGCTGGTGGTGAACTTCGTCATCTGATTAAAGAATAACAGAAAACATATTAATTAATTTATTTATTTTAGTCATAAAAATATTAGTACTCTGTTTTCATATATAATGTTTTGGTAAAAGCACATTATTTAAGAGAATCAAATTTTAAATCTTAAAACATAAAATATTATTTTTGGAAATAAAAAAGAATAAAAATTAAAAAAAATATAAACTTTTCTTTAAAATATTTTTTTATAATTATTAATAAAAATTATTTTAACTATGTGTTTTATGATTAAATAAATTAGAAATTGTATTAAAATCTGAAAACATCTTATATATTAAAAGAGAGAGGGTATTAATTATTTTAAAATTAAACTTGAGCTAAAATCCAAAAGCAAAGGAGAAGAAGGCATCATGTGCCATTTCTTAGAGTGATTATTATTAAAAACACACAAATAAATAATAACTAGTCCAGAAATAAAATAAACAAATAAAAAAGTATTAAAAAAAAATTCACCTTCATCTATCTTTCTGCAATTGTCCTGGATGATTATTAGAGAGAGACAGGAACAAGAAGAAACAATCTAGAAGAAGAAAACAAAACATACACACCACTATTGTTTTAAAGAAGAAGATCCACAAGAAACCCAAAGATTAGAAGAAAAATTCAGATAGCAACAAGATAAATATCAGTTTTTAAAAGAGAGCAGGAGACAGGTCAGGATTTTTTGAGAGAGACGAAGCCAAAGAAGAGTCGCAGTCTTCTTTTTCTCCTCAGTGAGCAGAGAGAGAGGGAGAGACAGTGACAGTAGATTTCAAAGAATCTATCGGAGTTGATTTCGTTTTTGGTTTTATAGCTAAAAGTTTACAGGATCCTCTTCATCTGAGATTTGTATTTTTGATTTATGGGTTTTGTACATTTGGAGCTCTGTGCTGTGTGTTTTACTTAATAGCAAAGATAATTTTTTTTTTTTTTTTTAAATTTCTGGGATTAGGGTTTTGAGTTTAATCAGCTGTGGCTACAACGAGGAGGCATAATCTGCCAACGTCAGACTCCGGTGCCTTCACCGACTGGGCGGCGACTACAACGACGACATCTTCTCGAGCCACCGAGGATCTATCTCTTGGTTTCAATGCTGGTCCCACCGTTGTCCACGGTGGTTTAGGCTCAGCTTCCGCCGCCGCCGGCGTTACTTCTTGGCCTCCCGGATCTTCTGTCCGTTACGGCCTACCATCGTCGGCGGCGGCGACGGAGATGGGTATGGTTGGTCTACGAGACGTCTTCCTAGTTGCTCCGGCTTACCATCACCAGAACGCCGGAGTTTTATCTGGATCCGATCAGATTAACAGTAATGCTGCAGCGGCGCTAGGCGTCGGAGTGATTCCTCTTCTCACGGCGGGCCAGCCGCAGCAAAACGTGGAAGACACCGACATTAACTTCCGGAGATGGCAGAACAACATCGACAACAACCAAACGCAGTATCTTCACTTCAAGAGTACTAACCAGACAACGGTCGGAACAAGCTCGAACAACTCGGGGTCTGGCTCAGGTGCCTCGGGTACCGCCACGTGTCAAGACTGTGGAAACCAAGCGAAGAAGGAGTGTAAGCAGAGGCGGTGCAGGACGTGCTGCAAGAGCCGTGGCTTTGATTGTTCTACTCACGTGAAGAGCACGTGGGTCTCTGCGGCTCGGCGGAGAGAGAGGCAGGTCATGCCTAACGCCAATCCAACGGCTGGCTCGTCTCTTTCGACCTCCTCCGGGACGAAGAAGCCGAGGATTGTGGGGTCTAAACAACAAGCTACTTCTCATACTTCAACTTCTAACACGCCTCCTCAAAGTTTCGATACCAGCTCCAGTCGCCAAGGTATTATTATCATTTATCACATTTCATTTTTATATACATACACATGATTTCATGTATGTATTAATATAACGATGTATGCATGCAACACTAAAAGCCCTTCTTGACGATTGATGTCAAGGTTTTGGGATTCTTGGTTTCTGAATAATACAGTAACCAAATTAAAACATAATATGTTCCATAGAGCGGTTTGATACGGTCTTATTTTCTGTTTAAATTCTTTTTCCAAGAAATTTTATCAATAAGTTAGGATCGTTTTTTCATGTTCAGTTGAGGTTTTTGGTTGTGGTTATAGAAAAATTAGATCGTTTAATCATATTAGAATTTCAGTCAGTTTTAGAATCGGTTATTTTGGTTCGGTTTCTGATCGGATTGGTTTATCCAGATTATGATCAAACAATAATGTATTTTGATAATGATCCTTAATGATGTTTTATGTATGCAAGATGGAGGAGGGTCAAAGGAAGCGTGGCCGGGGCAGATTAGGGCCGCAGCGGTGTTCAAGTGCGTGAGAGTGACGGCAGTGGAGGATGGGGATGACGAGTACACGTACCAAGCGGTGGTGAAAATTGGTGGCCATGTCTTCAAAGGCTTCTTGTACGATCAAGGGCTTGAACCCAAAGAAGGTTTTCCTAATATGTCGGATTTGCATTTAGGTGGTGGAGCCAATAACCATAACGGAGCGTCTACCTCGCAGCCTATTCTGGACCAGCCAAATGTCTACGGTACTGGTGGTGGCGGTTCAGGCGGTGGGTTTTACGGTTAAACCAAATCCATACAATATTATTTGAAAGATTTGAAAAAAAGATGTTATTCTCTTTGATGTTTATTTTTTCCAATGGGATTGGATACAATTACAAACGAATAGTTCATTAACTTTTATTGTATGAATTATCCATGTGGACGAAACTACTTCAAATGCTGCGATAACGTTGCAACAAACTTTATCGACTGAGGTTTTTTTTCTTACTTAATTGGTGGTGAAATGTTTAGCTTTTGGAAAACCGAAATCATAACCATTTCTCACGTTTAGTGTTTTGATGTTCCATCAATATTTTTAAACATATTTCACTTATTAGTTCTGTTTTTTCGCGGTTAAGTTATTATCATAATCTTTATTAACAACAAATTAAGTTGCCAGATTATTTTGTTCTCGCTTGTCAGCCCATATTAATATACCAGTGAGAACAAAACTAAATGATATATATCCTTGATATGCATCAATTCATGAGTTATCTCCATCCAATTTTTAGGGTTTAAAAGCTGTTTTTGCTATAAACTGACTCACTGAGCCTATTTGGTGTTACTTCACACACTGACTTGATTAAATTATGCAGGAGACTTGCAATCTTGTGGCTTCTACCTTGGCACGTTGGTGGGCACTGTATACTGTATACGTGTTCGATCCCTATTTCTCCCTTTATGAGACTAAAACATATGGTTCGAACTATATTTACATTTTGAATTGATTTGGGCGTTACAGCATAGTTCTCTTTTGGGGTGTCAACTTCTATCGTCATTTCACAATTAGATCTGTACGTTAAATCTTTTTTTTAAACGACTACATACTACAACTCAATAAAATGAATCTGATTACCGATTATGTCAAACCATAGATTTAACCACCAAAACTGTTAATATCGTAACATACTTAATCTTTTTTTTTTTTTTTTTTTGTAAAAGAACTTACTTAATCTTCTTTGGACATGACCTACGTATTTTCATAAATATACAAATATAATTGCAATAGTAAAGACTTCCAAATCATTTAAATATTAGGTGAAATCAATATTATATTTGAGAACTTCATTCAGTTTTTTTTTTCTTCCAAATTAACTTGAATGTGAATTCTGAGAAATAGAACCAAACTAATTGAAGTCTCGTATGTTTACCGATAGCTTTATGTTGCTAGTAGCATAGTAGGAATAAAGCCAACAAAAAACAATTCAATATATTCCTTCAAACTCTCCACCATAAAAATAATAATACTAAAATTCGACTGTGTCGTAGGCTTTATAGGGTTTAGGCTTTTTGAACTTTCGAACGTATTATTCGTCCCCCCTCGCAAGAAAATGATATCTAGTACAGATCTGTTTTTTATATAAAATAAATGTCGTTTGGTTACATTTGTATAATTTTTTTTTTTCAGTTAATGACATTTGTATAATATTGATGAGCATGTTTGTCAACCAGTGGAAGATGAATCTTATAAGAACTTAACTCACATATTTATTTATGGAGAAATTGGCAAATATGGTAGCTTTTAAGTTTTTATTTGAAGATTGGATAGTTTTTAGGATAGTTTATGTTTTATGGTAGTTTTCACTTTTTAATACCTCATATTTTTCTCTTAAAAACTACCTATTCTTCAAAGAAAAACTTAAAACTACCCAATCCTCCTATAAAAACTTAAAAACTACCCTAAATCATAGGACACCCTTATTTATACGTGCAGACATATTGTTTCTCTTTGGTGGCTATTATGATGAACGGCATCACGCATTGTTCATAAAATGCAGACATACATTTTATTTTTCTCCGTTTCATTTTTTTTTCTTGTGGTCTACTTTTTAAGAAAAATATAGATGCACCTAAGGCCATCATTATCGGGGTCTCTAAGGTGGGTTTCTTAAATTTTTTTATAATTAATTTAATTAAAAAATGATTTTATGCATAAGATACGTTTCTTATTTAGGAGACTTAAGAAACGTATCTTAGTAGACACGTGTTATTCTTCAACTCTTTCTTCATTTATGCGATTCTTCTTCTCTTCTCTCTTCTTCACTTCAATTCTTCTTCTTCTTCTTCACAGTCTTCTCTCTTCTTCTTCTTCAATTCTTCTTATTTGTTTCCCCCAAAAAATTCAAGTCATCCCTCTGAAATCGAAAGAAAAATCTCGAGCTTCGTCTTCTCTACCTCCTCCGGCAATGGAAGATCTCTTCATTTTAATAGACTCATGGGAATTCAGTGGTAGAGAAGTTGAAAACAGATAGAGACGAAGTATATCCTCATAGATGCATCCGATTAATGCGGTGGTGGCGGCGAGGATGTTAGCCGGCGTTGTACAATCTAACACCATAGAATCCGAAGCGATCCCCTTCGGATCGTTATGGTGGATTATCTACGCCGGAGTCTCTTGTTTCCTCGTTCTCTTCGCCGGAATTATGTCTGGTCTAACTTTAAGTCTCATGTCTCTAGGTCTCGTCGAGCTCGAAATCCTCCAACGTAGTGGCACTCCAAACGAGAAGAAACAATCCGGTAACTGATTTCTTCATTCTCTTTTGATTTTTCATTTTCTGGGTTCATTTCAATTTACCTCCTCTATTGTTGTTTCTCTGATTTTGGGTGTTACCAAGTTTCAATCTTGATATTAGGTTATTGGTTCTTGAATTTTGGTCTGCGTTTTGTTATTGAATTATTGAGTTATTGAATTTTTATTTATTCACTGATTCATTAATTTTGATCTCGTGCTGTGTTTTGTTCCTATTCTCGTTTATGTTTAGTTCTTGGCACTCATGTATTGGAATTTTGGAAATGTCTAAGTTCTTTAATCTTTCATTAAGTGTTATTAAATGCAGGGCTGTTCATTCAGTGATATCAGAGGACTTGGCTTTGGAAATGCACACTCAGGTTGGTCCTCATTATCATTGTTAGTTTATCTGAATTGTTATTCTTTAGTTGCAGTTTTGAATGCTCTTAGTTAGATATGTTTAAGTCTTGTCCATGTGGTTAGATAGGTTTTGAATGCTCTTAGTTAGGTTTATGTCTTCTCGATGTGGTTAGCTAGGTGTTTAATGCATTAATTTTCTTTGATCTTCTTTACAGAAGATCTGTTTTTTTTATCTTCTTTAAATAACCGATGCTTCTTCTTTTTTCTTTCATGTTCAAAACAAATCTCTTCTTTCTTATTTTTAAATGGATATGTCCTTTACATATTCATATTCTCAGCCCAATATGAATTGTGTTTCCTTCGGTTCATTCGAGCAAGTCACTTCTCAGTCTACACCTCAAGAGCGAAGAGAAAGAAGGCCTTGGACCCCCAGTGATGATGTTTTGCTTATCAGTTCGTGGCTCAACACCAGCAAAGACCCTGTAGTTGGCAACGAGCAAAAAGGTGGAGCATTCTGGCAGAGGATAGCAGCCTACTATGCAGCAAGTCCAAACGCTGCATCACGTGAACACCGTGAAGGTAGCCAGTGTAAGCAAAGGTGGCACAAGATCAATGATTTGGTGTGCAAGTTTTGCGGTGCATATGAGTCTGCAACAAGTGAGAAGGCCAGTGGCCAGAACGAGAACGATGTGCTTAAGCTTGCTCATCAAATCTTCTTCAATGATCACAAAAAAAAATTTACTCTTGAACACGCATGGAAGGAGTTGAGGAATGACCAGAAAAGGTGTGAGCTTTCACAAACAAAGACTGATGCATCCTCTAAAAGGAGAAGGAGTGAGGAGGGTTCACACCAACCGGGCTCACGTGCAGAGGAGATGAAGAGTGGTGAAGATGATCTTTCTAGCAACCGGCCTCCTGGAGTGAAGGCAGCAAAAGCCAAAGGGAAAAAAGAGAAGGCTGAAGGCAACACTCTGTCTGATTTTCAGAGGATGTGGGAAATTAAAGAGAAGGACTTAGCAATGAAAGAGAGACTTTCCAAGATGGGTCTTCTTGACAGTCTCATTGCAAAAAAAGAACCTCTGTCTGAGATTGAAGAAGCTCTAAAGAAGAAGCTTATTACAGACATGTTGACTAATTAGGGACTTGGTTTGTTTTTCTGTTTGTGTTTGTTAATTTCAGCTGCCTTTGTTGTATGTTTCTTCAGTGTTCTTTTGTGGTTTACCTTTGGCTGTTTCATGTATTAGCTTTATAATATGATGCTATGCTATGTTATGTTATGTTATAAAATCGGCTATATTCTGTTTTTACTTTGTTTATTCGTGTTTCTTTTTAGTTGGATTGATGATTTCTGAAAAATTGATCTTTGTTGTTGGTTTGATTAATATCAATGTAGAACAGTCTCAGTGGAACAATGATGAGGCAATGGTTCTGTGGAAACATATAGGAACGAGAAGAACAAGATCAAGGCTGTGTTCAAGCTTCAGTTTCAGGCAACTCAGGTTTGTGGTTTGTTGACTCTTAAATCTCAAAACCTTTTGTGTTTCAGGGTTCTTCAAAATCAGGTGTTGCCTTAAATGTAACCTCTCTGTCCCTTCTCTTCTTTTTTTAAAACCTGAGTTAAAACAGAAATAGGTTTTAGGATCAAAGGCTAAGAGATTAGGGAAAATATAAAAGGTTTCAGGGTTCTTGATAGCTTAAGTATTGATATAAGCTTCCAGTAACTCGGATGTTTTATTATGGCTATGCTGTAAAGGAAACTTTTCTCTTAAACAAGAAAGTAAGTGTAATCTCTTTCAGTTTTTGTATCTTTGCTTGTTTTTTTTACATATTTGCAACCTATTCCTAAAGTTGCTCCCAATTTGGCAGCTTCCTCCTTTGACTGCAGCTTCTCTTCTATGATCAAAGTGTTGAAAGATAAAAATTCAAATTTTAGCACCTTTAGCCTCGGAGGTAAGACAAGGTATCTCTTTCCTTGAATACTTGTTATCTTGATCTTTCAAGTCTTTTTGGATATATTGCTCAATATTCGGAAGAGTCAAAACTATATTTCACAACAAACGTGCTGCACTTAAAGGTGCTTAAAATTTCAAAGCTTTATGGTTCTTTTGCATCTTTTTCGTAATCATGTCCCTAAGAATGCTCTGTTGCCCTTAATTATGGGGGAAATGGACGATCGAGCGCAGAGATGATATTGGCTTGTATCCCCCTTGACGAACCGCACTTGAAGAATCATCTGTCTATTCTTTTAAAGACGGAGAAGAATGCTCTCAAAAAAGGAAGGCTTCCTGTGACTGATTCATACTGTATATAATGTTAATTGTTAAATCTATATTTCAAATGTAATATTTTTATGTACTAATTTTAGATTAATAAAATTAATTCTATTTAATTTTTTTTTTTTAAGAACCCCATTAGGGGTTCTACCAATAAAGATGATAAAACATAAGTTTTTAAACATAGTTTCTTAACTTCAAATTTATATTAAAATACTTTTTAAGAAACCCATTTGAGTTTCTACAATAATGATGCACTAAGACCACCTCCAATAGAGTATTTAGTGGGTTTCTTAAGGGGTTCTTAGCCCATTAAGAGAAAAAAAATTAAATTAGAAATGGGTTAATTGTTAAGAATCGGTTCTTAGATAAGGGTTTTAAGAACCGTTTCTTAAAATGAGGTGGCTGATTCTCATTCGTCATTGTACTGTGTAAGCAATCTGATTATTATTTTTTTTTGTTTTTCCGACACAACTCACTTATTTCTTCTCTCGTTCTTCTCTCTTTCTCTTCCTCGAGATTTCGGCGAGAATCTAAGTTAGGGTTACACAGAATTGATGAGAAGAAGCCATGGCGAGATCTCGAGTTCTACAGTGGAATTGGTGGAATGGTAACACTCTCTTTCACTTCTAATTTTATACTTTAAGTGTAATCTAATCTCTTTCTGAATCCCTAATTCCTGTTTCGTTTGTTTGCTCTTAGAGATACTCTTTAATATCGTCCGGCGTCGTCGCAGAAGTAGTAGAAGCATTTGAGATCAATGATTCAGCCAATGATGTTTATCAGCATAATTTCAAACATCATCCTTATCAGGTTTCTTCTCTATTCTCAGTTCTGTTAATTTCATTGTCTGGTACTTTCTCTTTTCTCTTGTGATTTATGTAATGCATTTGACGCATGTATGTATCCCTTTGCTTTTCATGGCTCTTTCTACATTAGAGAAGTTTCTCAAGTCAGCAGCACAAATTGATGGCGAGCCAAGAAGTTTTGATGACTCTGAGAATGGGTCCAAGGATTGTTGAACACAGATGAAGGAGAAACTCAACGTAAGAACAAAATGTTTTGATTTATTTACAATGGTTTTTGTAATAGAATAGTAACAGGCAGTGTCTGTGTCTTTAGCCCAGCTGTAGAAAAGCTTGAAATTGTGGAATGTGACTTGGAGAAGAGAGATTCAATACAGCTTGCATTGGGAAATGCATCAGTGATTATATGTTGTATCGGTGCTAGCGAGAAAGAAATCTCTGATATTACTGGCCCTTATAGGATTGATTACCTGGCTACCGAAAACCTTGTTGATGCTGGTAAGATAAAAAAAAAACACTCGAAGCTGTATATTGTCCATTGTCTTTTCCTTGACTCATCATTGCTTCTTGTGGTGTTATGAGCAGCAACATCTGCAAAAGTTAGTAACTTCATTTTGGTGACATCCTTGGGGACAAATAAATTTGGATTTCCCGCTGCTATTCTCAAGTAAGTCTGTAATGTTTTTCTTTCATTACACACTTTTGTCCGAGAAAACTTAATTAATGGCATGTTTCTTGTTATAAGTGCTGCAAGTGCAGCTGCAAAAAATTGATAAAATACAATTTCTTATTTCACTGAGAGTTCCTAAATTGCAAGTGACTGTTAATTTTTCTATTGGATATTTACAAAACAGTGCAAAGTAACATAAGTTTACCTTTTTGTTTATCTCACTAATAACACTCGTTGGTTTTGATTTGAGTTGTATTTTTTGAGACATATTTACCTTTCAAAGTATTTATTATGATAATTTTGTTGCATTTTTCCTTGATTAACATTCTCAAAAATTTCAAAAATCTCTATTTTAATTGCAATATAAGGAACAATTAGTGGGAATGTAATTATGTATTCAATAATTTCTGTAGATACCAGTGCCAGATAAGATCTCAAATGTCACAGTAGAAGAAGAAGAAGTAAAACAAGCTGGGGAAAAGAAAAAGAGGCCTCTTTCCCCTTATGCCAGGTAAAAACCTTATTATCTTTGCGGCTTTATTGTATTCATGAGTATACTATATTATGTTCCTCTATTTGCGACCATGTTCTTCAATGAAACATAACATTAATTTTTAGGATCAAAATTTATATCATTACGTTTTGTTAACCTTATAAGTTTAGTGCTTTTTGTTTCAGTTGTGTTATAGTTGTAGAACTTTTTCGGCTGTGAATTTTCTAAAATTCAATTAACTTTCCAAACCACTCGTGTTCAATGCTTACTCTGATTAATGTTTGGTTGTTTGCTCAATGGTTAATGTGAAACAAATTGTGATTTGACTGATAGTAATCAATGCTTTTTTGTTATCAATGCTTATTGTGATTATGCTTTTTACTTGCTTCTCTACAATGATCTTTGTTGTAGTGCAGTATTGTTGATGCATGTATTGTTATAGAAATTGTGATTTGACTGATACTGAACTATGCTTTTTGATATCAATGCTTGGTAGTTTGACATTAGGAAAGGTCATTGATTGCTAACCACAAACCATAATCTATGCACTTAAACACATAACCATAACCACAACAACTTGTTATCTCACACATAAATGACACCTCTTCTTATATAAAGCACAACAACCTGTTATCTATAACAAAAACTTAAACATAAACAAAACTTCTTGTTAACTCAGAACTATAACCCTCTATTTTCTTTCCCTCTTTCCTTATCCTCTTTAACAGTCACTAGAATCAATGGATTCATCAAATCTATTTAGCCAACATTCAAGCTTTCTAAACCTCTTAAACAGCCAACAAGAAAGCCACACCCTTGAAACAAATCCGTTTGATAATGATCCTGTCTTTAGTAGTCCCCTATGTACTGATCCAAGTGTAGATGCAAACAAACCTAAGGAGCGTAGAGAAAGTAAGAAGTGGTCACACACAGAAGATTTGGTCCTTATCAGTGCTTGGCTCAACACTAGTAAGGATGCAGTTGTATCTAATGAGCAAAAAAGCAAAACATTTTGGGCACGCATTGCAGCTTACTATGCTGCAAGTCCGAAGCTACAGAGTCTTAAAAAGAGAGATCCAATTCATTGTAAGCAACGGTGGCAGAAGATCAATGATGTAGTCTGCAAGTTTGTAGGCAGCTATGAGGCAGCAACAAAAGAAAAATCAAGTGGCCAGAATGAGGATGAAGTCATGAAGATGGCTTACAAGATCTTTAACAACGATTATGGTTTGAAGTTTACCCTTGAGCATGCTTGGAGGGAGCTTCGATATGACCAGAAATGGTGTGCATCCTCTTCCACTAAAGATAACAGACCACCAAAGAGACGCAAGTGTGATGAGAACTCTGCACAGTCATCAACCTCTGTGCCAATTAGCCTTGAAGAGGATCAACCTCGTCCTATTAGTGTTAAGGCATCTAAAGCCAAAGTCAAAATGTCAGGCTCTGTTGGAGAAGAAGGCAAGGCTGTGTTGGAGTTTCAAACTATGTGGGAGATCAAGCAGAAGGATAATGCAATGAAAGATAGGCTTTGTAACAAGAAGCTGTTAGATAGTCTATTAACAAAAACTGAGCCACTAATTGAAATAGAATTGGCTCTCAAGAACAAACTAATAAGTGACATGTTGTCAAACTAGTGAATTTTATTCTGTTGTATCCAATTTCCTTTCATTGTCATGTCCTCCTTTTGTATGCACTTTCAATTTATCTAATGAATTAGTTATTTACATCTCTCTGTAATGTTTATATGTTTATCTAATGAATTAGTTATTTATATGTTTATTTCTGTCCCCATTAGTCATCTGGTTATTGTTGTCATTATTATATCTAATGACATGTGTTTTTCTTTCAGGTTCGTGGTTATCAACTGAAGATTTCAGTGTGTATCCATTACATGCAATCAGAACTAATACCATTTTGTTTGTGTCGGGTTGGTGTGTCTTTTGACAATATACAGAGAATAAGAGAGAGTTATGGTTTTAGATTTTAGTGTTTGTTATGGTTGCTTTTCACAAGTCTTCATTCTAATTATTTTCACTGTTTTAGCTTTTGCAGGTTAAAGATGTGACAAAGAAAACATTGTGAAGACACCACTTCACTTGTTTTCTTGCATGTGCCGACAGCAATGTTGAGAAGGCTTCAGTGAATGAGTGAAGAGACACAAACTAGAAGCCAAACGTGGTTTTGTTTTCTTGTGCCCACAGCTTGTGACAAAATTTTCTCGTGATTTCAATATGTATTTGTAATTTTCCTAATGGCAAAACCACTTGTACTTTCCCAATTATATGAACAACTTGTAATTTGCAATTTTTTATCTATATATACAACACTTCACTCACTCTTACAAACACAACACTCAAAAATCTCTTCCTTTTCCACAAAACACTCTTTCTTTTCCTTTTCTACGAGACACTCTTCCTTTTCCTAAATAACCACACTTCTTTTTCCTAAATGGCATCTTCTTCCTATAATAATTTTGAAGAATCGATGGATGAAAGATTTGAGAAATATTTTAATCAAGCATTCGAAAATTATAATGGTGATCGTCAAGAAGCACCCAAGAAAAAACGAGCATATATTGAAAGACATCGTGAAGAAGGACACACCCGCCTATGGAACGATTATTTTGCAGAAGATGCAACATACCCTCATCAATTATTCTGACGCCGTTTTAGAATGAACAGGTCAGTCAGGCGTATTGTTGATCGACTCTCCAATGAAGTTCCATTCTTTCAACAAAGAAGAAATGCTGCTGGAAGGTTTGGTCTCTCTGGATTACAAAAATGTACAGCAGCAATTCGTATGATGGCATATGGTTGTGCAGCTGATGCGGTTGACGAATACATCCGGCTTGGTGAAAGCACTGCAATTTCTTGCTTGGAACATTTTGTTGAAGGAATCATATATTTGTTCGGAGATGAGTACTTGAGAAGACCCACACCACAAGATCTTCAACGACTACTCGATATTGGAGAGATACGTGGATTCCCCGGGATGATAGGAAGCATCGATTGTATGCACTGGGAGTGGAAAAATTGCCCCACCGCTTGGAAAGGGTAATATACACGTGGAGCTGGTAAACCGACAATCGTTTTAGAGGCTGTAGCTTCACAAGATCTTTGGATATGACACGCGTTTTTTGGACCTCCAGGTACCTAAAATGACATTAATATTTTTGATCGTTCACCAGTTTTTGATGATATATTACAAGGTCGAGTTCCGAAAGTGAATTATTCTGTCAACGGTCACGAGTATCATTTGGCTTACTATCTTACCGACGGGATTTACCCTAAATGGGCAACATTTATCCAATCTATTCCAATTCCACAAGGTCCGAAAGCATCCTTATTTGCTACACATCAAGAAGCGGTCCGTAAAGATGTCGAACGTGCTTTTGGAGTCTTGCAAGCTCGATTTGCCATTGTCAAAAATCCAGCTCTTATATGGGATAAGGTTAAAATAGGAAAGATTATGCGAGCATGTATAATTCTTCACAATATGATAGTAGAAGACGAACGCGATGGGTACACTCAGTTTGATGAATCTGAATTTGCACAAGTAGAAGCTAACAGAACTTCACACGTGGATTTCACGTTTTCTACAGATATGCCTTCAAATCTCGGGAATATGATGGGCACTCGAAATCGACTTCGTGATCAAACAATGCATCAACAATTGAAAGCTGATTTGGTTGAGTATATATGAAACAAATTTAGCGCAAGTCAAGATTAAAACTAATCGTTATTTCGTTTTATGATTTGCACTTATATTATTATATGCTTTTATGTCATGTATATTTAAAATTATATGCAATTCAATAATGTTTAAGTAATAAATTTCTTAAAATTTATTAAATTTAAATTCAACTAAATCTAAATTAATTTGTAATTTTTTTTTTTTAAGAACCCCATTTGGAGTTCTACCATTGGACTCAAAAATATTTAAGAACTCTAAAAGAGTTTCTTAATTTTAATTTTATTAAAAATAAAAATTAAAAATTTGTTAAGAACTCCAAATGGGGTTCTCTGTCATAGATGCTCTAACACAAGGAATGACAAAACACTGCATATACAACAAAGTAAATAGAGGCTAGCTAGGATTAGACTTGGTGGTGATAAGTTTTGACCAAGCTTAAACAACGGTGAGGATTTGAGAATTTTGGACTATTAGGGTTTAGATTTTGTGATTAAAGGTTTCTAAGATTGAACAAAGCTTATAACGATAATTTTGGTTCAGAATGTTGAGATTGAAATTTTTTTTCAAGATTGAAAATATAGTGACGAAAAAGAAATTAACTATTCCGATAAGGAAGATAAGAACAATGTTTATATGAAGTGAACAGGTAAAAATTTAAAAGCTTATGAAGTGAACAATGTTTATATGAAGTGAACAATGTTTAAAAGATTTTTAGACTTCATTAAACAAAAATAGGCAGCATAATCTTCTTAACAAAGAAGGAGTGGAGAATTTGTTGACGATAAACCAATTTAATAAAATTATCTATCACATCTAACATAAAGAGACATATTGCGTCAGTCTGCATCAGAATGAGTCTATGCCGAAAGGGTTACAAAATGATTTTTGCCAACTGTGAAAAAACGTTTATTAAATTGATTTTTTTTTAATATAAATGTTTCTATATCCTAATAACCACGAAACTATGTTTGGTGAAAGTGAAAGGCATGTGCAAAAACAACGTGACGCTTAAGGACAAAAAATGCGAGTCAGTAAATCAAGAGGTGCATGGATATGCCAAAGAGAGATTCATTCCCCTTCGGACTAAACCAAAATTAGTAATTATAACTCTTACTTTATTTAATATTGCCAGTATTAAGGTGAAGGGATGGTGCACTGCACAGATCTTAAAAAAAAAAAAAAAAAAAAAAGGAACGGGGCACCGAAAGATTATCACTTTATATCTTATTCTCCTGGATGGATTTATGATTCCAGTTCTAACTACTACTATAGTCTAGCTAACAGACCAACAGTTCACCGAATTAGAGAATGATGGAAACTAATTCATTTGTATTTAGGTCATAATTAGAAAGGGGTGTATCATAGACTTGTAGTTTAGTGAAGTGTATACTAAAACAAGGGAACTTGTAGTTTAGTAATTCGTACATATGGTTTGATGACAGAAATGATTTGCATGTTAAACCAAAATCTTTGGGAATTCTCAAATCTTGTCTAGCTATTGCATCCATACAAATTAAAGGTTTGTTTGTCAATTTCTTCTCTTTGATTTCCTGAGGATCTCCTTTGTTTACGTTTGTAGTCTTGGCCACTCGGTTGGCTTACCAGTAGCTTGAACAAGCGTGGGCAATGTATTGTTAATTTGGGTTTTGAACTAGTTCACTTTGATAGTGATCATACATCATTATTTCTTTTGTTCAAGTTTGATTTGTATTTTAAGTATGTAACTATATCGTTTACGGCTATATCATTTAACTTTTTTTCATTTGTTTTTTCTGAAGTTCATAGAAAAGGGACAGTTGAAACTATAAAGTCAAATGAAAGTCTAATTTCAGTATTTTTTTTTTAGTGCAGGTTCGGTTTACTTAGAATGTATGCCTTAGCTGCCCACATCTCCACAGTTGGCTTACCATCATTCTTAATTCAAAACTGAAATCTAATTGAAATAAAACCAAACTCAAACTGGTACAGCCCAAAATCAATTGAACAAGTTTGTGTTTGTGGATATTGCAACCATTGTTGAATTTATATAGTTCCAGTTCTAACAACTACTAGTCTAGACACCAAACCAATCCACACTACAAAAGCTCACCTGTAAAACACAGAGAGAGAAAGAGAGAGAGAGAGAACAATTTAGGATGATGATGATGAAGATGTCTGAAAAGTCAGGTCACAGTGGTATTTTCAAGTTCCATTTGTGCAACAGTCATATTGATAGCATCTATAATCTCCATCTTCTGCGCACCAATGGCTTCATCCATGGGAGTCCGCTCGTACCTACCAATTTTCAAGTTTCTAATGGTTCAGCTTAGTTCCTCCTATAGATTAGAAGAAAGATTCAAGAGACAAACCGATTCAAAAGACTTAGACTGGCTCCTGATAAGATCAATCTCTTCACAACCTGTAAGTAGCTTTCCAGTTAGTAAACCAAAGAAACAAAACACTTTCAAGCACAGACATGAGTGTATAGTTATACGTCGACATGACCATTCACGCATGCCCAATGTAGAGGAGCATTGTTCTCATCATTAAGAGCGTTAATATCCTGCTCACCAAAAACAAAGCTTCAATCAATGAAATGACCTATTTGCTTCCCAATGGGTCATTACGACATTAAAATTAGCATCGGGGTTGTTGTTTTCTTACCACTCCTTCACTGATAAGATACTCCACTATAGTCATATGTCCATTTGCTGCAGCCATATGCAGGGCTGAGAAGACAAAAAGAAACAATGTTCCAATAGAGTTAACCATACATTCCAAAGGTACAGTCTTTTCGCATCATTAGTTTTAAATTCACCTATATCTATACGAGTAATTCACACATTGACACATTCCAAGTATTGAGCAAGAGTTAAAGAATCTCATGTGACTGTGGCATTGAGAAGAAGTAATTGAAGATAGAGCTATAAACTTGAAAAAATTGAAACTTTAGAAGAAACAGAGAATGTAATAAGAAACCTGTTCGGCCTTGTGAATCACGAGAGTCAAGAGAGACACCATCAGAAGCCAAGATTCTGAGATCATCAATATCATTGTATCTAGCAGCCTGTCACATCACACAAGAACCTTAAGATTTAGCTGACCTTATTATTAACAATAATTCAGAGGACGAAGAGAAGCAAAAAACCAAAACTAATATAAGTAAACCCCAGGAATGGGACATGAATCGATTAGAGGAGGTTTAAGGATAAAGAGACGGAGACAGACCTCGAGCAAGTCCTCAACTTTCTCTGCTACTGCGATCGTTTCTGCTCCCATCCTCCACCGGACAATACTAATTTCAATCTGAGGGTTTCTGCTCTACGATGCCTAGTCTGAGGTAATTGTCCGAAATATTTATGTTCGGCTCTCCGATATACTTTATGGGAACTCAAAAAAGGTTTGACTTTAAATTAAATTACATTATTGATGAAAATGATTTTTTTCGATTTTGTTTTGATGTATATATAAATATAAAAAACATTTATGGCATATTTTAGTTTTTTTTTTTTTAATCAATACAACATTTTGCTATGGACCATTAAAATCTATTTCATAATAAATTATTTATTTTTATTTTATACTAAAATTCGTGAAAATATAAATTCTTAGGGATTTTATTTGGTCGCATGTGAGCACCGCTTAATTTCTGGTGTACAAGTGGCGAAGTCGTATTCATTAATTTAGGGACTCCTCTCTTATACATCTCCTCGGGCGTTTCCTCCGGAGGATCCCGATTCCTTTTTAATTTATTTTTAGGTGTCTGAATCATTCTCATCTCTGAACTCTACTGTTGTTCGTTAGATTGCTGAATTAGGGTTTTCGTGTGCTGGCGGAGTTTGTTTGGGAGGAACAACGTTTTTTTCTTTTCTTATTACCTAATCTTTCGTTTCAGATCCAATTTTTTGTTCTCTTTCGCCGCTATGAGTTCCTCCATCCAGATCGTTGATGAGAAGCAAGTGGAAGTTTTATCTCTTCAAGATCAGGTTTTTCCCTTATTAATCAATTAATTAATCTGCGGTTTTGTAAAATGAAAAGTCAAGTTTCTTGTGTGCTTGATTCCCTCTATCTTTAGTAGCTCTTGAATTCTCGATTTCATTGCTTATTGATCTATAAATGCTCTGAGAAATTAGGGGTTTCGTGTTATCTTAACCTCCCTATTCGTTTTGTGCATAATGTACGTCAGCTAGATTAAATTTGGGGTCTATGTTCGGATTCATGGCTAGATGAATTTGGTTCCTTGTTCTTATATCCGAAACAAAACTCTTTAGGATGATGTTGATGAATCGCTTTATAACGGATTTCCTCTTATATTTCGTTAACGAAGTTGATTCAACATGTTGTTTGCTCTATTTAGATTGAAAAGAAGACTGAAGAAGTGGGCAATGAGCTGAGTTTCGGGAACCATGGCGGCTGTTGTGCAATATGCTTGGATACAATACCTCTTCAAGAAACAGCTATGGTTAAAGGCTGTGAGCATGCTTACTGGTATGTCTGATTCTTGGCTAATCCAGAGTGTTTCCTTTGCCAATACTGATTATTCTTTTGTCCTTTTGTGTTGGTTCTTAGTGATCTCATTTTACCTGTATATAAGTCTTTTTTCTGTGATATCCTTTTAAATGAAGCCATTGGTTTGTATGATCACTTTTAGTTCTGAGCTCTGTTTTTTTTTAACTTTTTAAGAGGAGTGATTCATTTCTATCTATCTTTTTAGTGTGACGTGCATTCTCCGTTGGGCAAGTTACAAAGAGAAGCATACCTGTCCACAATGTAAGAGTCCATTTGATTTTCTCAATGTCCACCGTGCTCTCGATGGAAGGTAATATTTCCATCTTTATTTACCTCTGGCTTCGTTGTTTACTCCATTTACTGTGCCTTTCTTGTTCTACTCTTTTACATCATTGTCTATGCTTGCTTCCTTTCTAACTAGTTTTGTCTGTTATATTTCACTAGTGTTGAAGATTTCATGTTCGAGGAGAGTGTCTGCCTCCTCCTGAGAGCATCATGGTTTCAGCCACTGGAAGCAGTGGAGCAGGTTTCAGACAATGACAGTTTCAATTATGATTTTGACATTCCACCTGAGTATGAAGATGAAGACGACGATGACCTTGATGAGTTTTATTTTCACGGTTCAAATCTTCGTCTAGGAAACAGGAGGTGGGGTGACAATGGTTTTGTCAGATCAGGCCATCAAGAAGCAAGGCCGGTCCAACATAAGAACCGAGGTGGCAAAGCTTCTGCCTCTGAATCCGGCTCTTCTTCTTCGAGTGAGCCAAAGGACAAGACTAGCAGTGCCATAACAGGAAGGCGTGCGAAGAGGGCAATGAAGCGTGAAGCTGCAAACAAAGCTGCGGAAGCAGTAGCAGCTGCAAAGCACGAGGCCCATTTGGTTAGGTTGGGAAGGAAGTGACTGTGGTTGTATCTCTGTAAATTAAATCAACCCCAAACCCAAAATCCACTGACTTCCTATATACTTGAGAATCTGTACAGCAGTAGAATCTAATAATGGTAGAAGAGCAAAACTTGCTGAACCTTTGTCTTTGAAGATCCTTTGCTAGATTTGATTCGTTTATTTTGCAAATTTCTTGATCATTGGTTTAATGAGTGAGAGACAGTGGCTTGTTTCTTTATAATATGGAATGAGGATTAAGTGGTTATGGACATATGCTGATGAGTGGGTTTTGGTGGGGACTGCATTTGACTTTGGCCAATTTTTGGGTGGTGCAGGCTGCCTGCAATGCTAAGCAAAATCAAGGCGACAAAGAAAAGATTTCTGTTGTTTATAATTGATCAAAAAAGAAAAAAAAAAACTTCTCAATCCCTTACCTACCCCATTAAGACCATGGAATAATTAGTTCAGGTCAACTTTGTTGACGAAATTGGAGTGTTGATTGCCGTTAGTGATTGAACCTGCTCGAGGTTGTTTAATCAGATTCTTCTGTGAGAAGTGTGGTTAGATCTTTTTATTTATATGAGTCTTCATAATCATCATGTTTGTCATCATAATGTTCTTTTTGTCTTCTTGAAATTTCTCTTATCTACTCTATTACTCTTTCCATTTCATAGCTCCTGAATTTCCTCAAAGCGAAAGCTCTTCTTGCTTCACCAGCACTTCTCTCTCTCTTACTCATGACTTCCCTTTGAGGTCATGCTACTGTTCAGCTTCAAAAACATTCTAAACGTTAACTCATCTACATCTTACTCTTGGTTCTCTTGATGTTCTCGTCAACATAAAAAAGCACAACTCTTTCTTTGATCATTTCTCTCTGTTCTTTTTTTTTTTCCCCCTTATGGAATCTCTGAAACAAGCTTCTTCTTCTGGGTTCTGCTACCATCAAGGCTTCTCAGGCGTTCTCCAAGTGTTTGTTCACAACGCAAGAAACATCCACAACATCTGCATCTACGATAACCAAGACGTCTACGCCAAATTCTCTCTGACTTACAATCCTGACGACACCATCTCCACCAGAATCATCCACAGAGCTGGCAAAAACCCCGAATTCAACCAGAAGCTTATGATCGATGTGACTCAGATCGATGCTGCTGTCCTCAAATGTGAGATTTGGATGATGAGCAGAGCCAGACATTACATGGAAGATCAGCTTCTTGGTTTTGCTCTTGTCCCAATCTCAGACATCATAGGTCAAGATAGTGTCACACAAGACTACAGTCTCTCCTCTACTGATCTTTTCCATTCCCCTGCTGGTACCGTGAAGCTCACGCTTTCCATTGTTAACCCTTCTTCTTCTTCTTCTTCTTCTTCATCATCCAATCCCAAGATTAACACTTCCATTTCTTCCGAAGTCGTGTTGCTTGAACCGCAAGTCTCTGAAGTAGTGGATTACACGAGGATTGAGTTCCCTGACATCAATGTTGTTAACGAGAACAAACAGATGGTTACAGAGTACTTCAATGGATTGAATCTCAGATCCGGAGCTGCTTCTTTTCTCTGTCTTGGCTCGACACATGGACCAGAAACCGACATAACAATGGTGTGTTCGGAGGAGAAAGAGCTTTATGGGAATGGAAGTTTTATGGCTTCTTCTTCAACAACAACAAGCTTAAGCGATGACAAGAACACAGCAGATTCAAACGAGAAAGAGATGACAGAGGTATTAAGAAGAAGAAGTAAAGAAGGAGGAGAAGAAGGCGAAGATAAGAAGATGAATGAGGAAACAACGATGCAGAAACGAATAGCTGAGATGTATATGAGAAGTATGCAACAGTTCACTGAGTCTTTGGCAAAAATGAAGCTTCCCATGGATCTTCATAATAAGCCACACGAGGAAGATCACAATAACACTTCAACTCAGATTCAGAATCGGAATAGTAATGCTAATAATAATAAAAATAATGGAATGGAGAAGAAAAAAGAAGGGTCTCGCGTCTTTTACGGTAGCAGAGCATTCTTTTAATGGAATCACCAACGCATTGCAAATAAGTTCATTTACATTTTAGCTTCTTGGCTAATTGACTTTTTATGTTTCTTACCTGAACCTCCAACCAATTTTTATAATTTAATAGCGTTCCTTACGGTTTTAAATTGTTTGCATTTTCTTTTTGTAGATGTATGTAATTTTGGACATTGATATATGTCAATTTTACAAGAAAATGTGGTAGCAAGTAGCAACTATAGAAGGATCTATATAATCCATAATTATTGATTAGAATATTGTGAATATATTATATTATGATAGATACAAATCTATATTATACATTTTTTATATAAACAAAATTTATAATATTCTAATTAATAATTATGGATCACAATATCTATATAGTATATTTGCAATATTTTAATTAATAATTTATGGATTATCTAGAAAAATACTTTAAAGATTACGTTTGAGATTATAAACAAAATCTAAATAGAAAATCAAACTAGATCAAAACTTATTTATAGTCTAATGGTTTCCTTTTACTAATTAATTAACATATTATATATACATTATCGGTTTAGTATTGTCGGTTTATGGAGTCTGGTATATACATTATCGGTTTAGTATTGTCGGTTTAGTATTATATATACATATACAAGGCGTTTTACCAGCACAAGATTACTGAATACAGTGCTCGGAATCAAGATGGAACACAAGTTTAACTCTTATTTCATTTTTTTTAGTTTCTCTTAAACAATGATATTAAAATGCTCGCTAATATTGATTTCTTTTGTCCTTTTACAAATATTTATTTTAATCTTCACTATTTGCAAATCTTATACAGTAGTTTTAAGTTAGGCTATTTAGTTAGTAACTAAATTACATAATGGGTATAATAAAATTAAACAAAATAAATGGTTAGTCCGACAAAAAGGCCTAAACAAACACCAAAAACATTTACACTGTAGTAATGAGCGAGAAATAAGGAAAAGCTGGTAGAGATCATAGCCCTATAACTTTTAGTTATAATTGTAGGCAAACACTAATATTAAATATGTTGGTAATTTTTTTTGTTTGTAAAATTCTTTTTAATTTCATTTTCTTTATATTACTATTATTTTGTAAATTACATAAAAAAATAGAAAAAGGCATAATTATTTTATCAGTATAAGGCATCGAAAAAACGTCCTTAATATTAGTATAAGTAAAAATTGTGTGGAAAACATCCTTTTTCTAGAACGCTCAAAAGAGCCGCTACGATTTGAAAAAGAACAAGACTTAATATTAACTTTGTGTGTGAGGTTATGTTATCATAATGTGTCCTTGTATCCTTTGATCGAGACGATTTGGAAAAACAATTCCTCTTTTCTGTTGGTGAAAGTAGCATGATTCACTGGAATGAAAACGGGACAGAAGTTTGAGAAATAAAATAAAAAATCTCACAAATGTTGATCCTAATAAAAATATTAGATGAGATTAAACGAGACGAGAACGGGAATTTCCATAACTAAAAACATTACAGTCATGTTTGATCGGATGAAGAAACTTATTTTAAAGATTACGTTTGAGATTATAAACGAAATCTAAACAGAAAATCGAACTAGATCAGCACTTATTTATAGTCGAATGGTTTGTGTTAATCATCCGGATCTTAAAAATAAAATTGAAATTTTGACCAAAAAAATAAATAAATTGAATAAGCCCAATAGACGAATCTTCAATACCCAAAGTTTGTAGCTACTTCTGGCCCATTAATAGCCCAATTAAGAACGTCAATTCATTTTCACATTCCTAAAATCTCTACCAAAACGAACCGTCCAGAGCTGAACTGAGAAAATTGATAGCCGGTCACGAACCGTCCAGAGCTGAATCGACTTTAATGGATTCTCAACCGCCGGCAAACGAGTCCTCCCCGCCGACGGCGCCGTCAACCGTCGGAGACCTAGTTCCTTTTTATTCCAATTATCTTTGGAATCGCCTTGCGTCCTTGTTTTCTACTTCTAATTCCATTTTGCTCGGGAAAATCTCCAATCTCTATCGTCAGACTGTTACGAGAAAACGTCATGTTTCCTTTCCTCTTCCTCTACCCTCAAGTTCTTCTACGTAAGTTTCATCTCTTCGATTACATTCTATTTCTTTTGGTAGCTTCTGTTACTTTTCTTCGTTACTACTTTTTGATGATCGCGGCTGGGAATTTAGCTTTTGAGTTCGTCTGATACTGGATTTTCGTGTTTGTTGATTATATCTATGGCGAAAAATGACAGTATGAAGACTGTTTTGACTTTTGAGCACACTAACATTTTTGATATCTTCAGGATTACAAGCAATATCTCGGCGGATACATCTAGGATTTATGGTGTTTTGGAAGAAATAATGGCTGTCGTCCTCTCAAATTTTCATGATATTCAGAAGAGTATAGATTTTTGGCAATCTAGAGCTGAGGTGAATCAACAGAACATTCAATGAGATGTACCTTTTCTTATACTGGATTATGTTGTGAAGATCTTTCATTTAAATGGATTTCTTGGCTTTCTTTTTGATCGTATTGACCACAGGGTTCCAATGCTCGAAAAGCTTACTTCATGATTTTCGAGAGAGGACCAGTAGCTTTTGTGAAAGAGAGTACGAAGTTTGTTAGCAAAAGTCTCAGTGAGGATTCTGCAATGCAGCATCTTTGTCAATCATCTTCATCTCACATGTCGGATAGGATGCGGGTCTTAGTGGAGTTAAGATCTGCACTCGCTTCCTTTCTTGCCCAGGTTGTCATGAAAATTTTAATTCCTTTTTAGCTTAAGTAACGCCACTATAAAGTTATTTGCATGTGTATGTTTGACATACTAATGTCATTACTTTCAATGGGCTCTCTAGCTTTATGTTGAATTGGATAAAAGTGGTGAAGATCTTGTGAAGAACCCAGAAAAGTCACTGCCATCATTGTTAGCTGTTATCAATGGATTGTTTTCGAACTTGGAGGGATCTTTCAGCCATTTGCATGCTGAGCGTGAGGTAAACACACTGATTTCTTACTGGTGATCTTACTTTTCGTTGGCACTACCTTCATTTGTCTGACCATTTATCAGTGTGATGGATATTTATTGACTCACATCCCTTTTGCAGTGTGATTCTTCTGTTGAGGGAAGTTACCCAATGCCTCTTGTATTTGATCAACTGCCTGAAGTTAATGAAGAAGGATCCCAGTGGACTGATTGTGAACTTACAGATGCAATCAATCTGGTGCATAAGAATTTGGAAAAACTTAACTCATATTTATCAGTTATGGTAGGTGGCTGTAGTTTATGTCTCGTTGGCCAGCATGTAAAGATAAAGATCTTTCATTTGACATCAACTCTGAGAGTTTTCCTTCTTGCATTTCTTTTTGAATAGGTAGGGAAACATCGAAAGCCAAGGAGGATGACCCTGTACTGGGTCCGGTATACATGTGGTGCAATTGGGCTCTCTGTTTTCTCTATATGGCTACTACGTCATAGTAGTTTGATGGGAAGTTCAGACATCGAGAATTGGATTCATGATGCTAAAGAAGCAACGATTAGTTTCTTCAGTGATCATGTTGAGCAACCGGTTTGTTCTTAACCTTGCTCAGATTTTATGGAAGAACAGTGACTTTTCTTCCTGTCCAAATGACTATTTTCATAAAACTCTATTAAAGAATACAAGTACAAAATGATAGCTATTGCGACTCTTCAGTTTGTTCCAATTCAAAATAAAAGTGTGATGAGTTAAAATATTTCAGTTTTTACTTTATTACATGTCATTTTGTTAGCCTGGAATTTCTAAATAAGTTTCCTGATTTTTGCAGCTGCTTTCCATTCGGGATGAGCTTTTTGATACTTTCCGGAAAAGGCACAAGGGTGTTATGGAAACTGAAGAAGTGCAGCTGACACAAGACTCACTGCATAGGTTGGTATTCAATTTCCTTCTTGATTCTTTGTTTCCTGGCTCCAATTATTTGTTATTGTATATGTGCGTTCGCCGCTCCCTTTTCATTATGCCATAGCAATTCACTGGTTATATTCATATGGAGTTATTGGTCTCATCCCTTGGATCCGTAGAGGATTCAAATAACCACAACCAAAAATCTTTGTAATTATTTATGTAGTCCTTCATGTTTATTGACTGCATTATTAATGCTCTTATTTCTTTGGCTATCGTAATTGCAGAATGCTTAGGAATTTCTGTGAGCAGGCTACACGTGAAAAGGTCCCAGATAATGCATCTGATCAGGAGATGCTTGAAGTTGTTATGAACCGGTACAACTCTGAACATTATTCTTTGTTAGGCAATTTAAGGCACATGAAATTGCATTAACAACAATTACATTTTGCATTAATGTAAGCAAGGAATTTATTGAGGGTACAAATTCTTGAGTAATAATGGACATTTTCGCATGACTATGTTAGTCATCAGCCTCACTTATAACCGTCATCAAATTTGATATAATGATTTCCTGTGAAAGTTCCTGCATGTCTAACGTTCTTGGTATGTTTTGGAATTTTAATTTTACATTCTAATTGTAGGTATGAAAAGGAACTTGTGCATCCTATACACAACCTCCTTAGCGGAGAGCTTGCTCGTGGTTTGCTCATCCAGGTAATTTAAGTTCTTGGCATGAAGCTAGAGTTTGTGGTTTGTGAGATTCTAATCACGTCAGGATTGTCTATCTTTCAGGTCCAAAAGCTTAAACTTGATATAGAAACGTAAGTTCAGTAAACTAGTAGCTCTTAGTTAACTAGAGTAGATCTCTTACTCATTTTGTATAAAACTGAATAATCATCTTCTGCAGAGCAATGCTTGAACTGGATCAGATACTCCGTGCAAATGAAATAAACTTTGCCATTCTTGCTGCATTACCTGCATTCTTTCTCAGCGTTGTTATGCTCACATTACTTCGGACATGGCTTAAACAGGTTAGGAGATTGATAATTCAAGCATAACCAAATGTGAAAATAATACATATATGTGGTTCAGTTTTATATTTATAAGACTCATTGCCCCCAGTCATGTTTTTCTTATCGTTATTCAGTTTGATTTCACTGGTATGAATCAGGATAGCAGAGCTCAAGGAAGAGGAAGAATTGCTCGTATTCACAGGAGACTACTTGTCGTAGAAATTGAAAAGAGAATTATGCAGTATCAGAGCTACATTGAACAAGGACTTGTATGAAGTCCACTATTTTCCTCTTTTCCCTTTATTTTAATCGTTATTGCTTTACGAATGGGTCTTTTAAGAAATTGTGTGAAAAGTTCCTGGCCGTTTCTTGATGATGTTACAGGATAAGGATGCAGAAACCGTATTTGGTTTGCTAATATACAGCCTCGAACGTTTGTATCAGGTAGTTGAGAAACCTGCAAAAGCAACCGGCGAGTGGGATTTGTAAGTTTACTCTGATCCCATCAAGCGTTTAGCTGAAAACAATTATCAATCATTTTAGGTTTTTGTGTGTTGGGGGGTTGTGGTTGAACTGACTGATCTGTTTTTCTAATAAACAGAGTGAAACAAGATCTGGTCGAGCTAGGAAGGCCACAGCAGCAAACATCGTACAAGCTAAGGGTGACACAACGACTAGTACGGGTTTATGACTGCTTCCTTCCCACTCTGAAGCGACAATAACTTAATTCGGGTTCTGAATCATGCAATCATTCCTCCACAAATGCTCCCATTGGATTTTTTGGTACCACCAACGATGACCATTTCTCCTTGAGATGGTAACTAAAAACAAAGTTACACTTAGAAGATAGTTTTGAAATTCATGATCTTGGTTTCTCGTTTGTTACAATTTAACATATCAAAACATATTTTTTTGTGGTCTTATATGCTTTGGCGTCAATTTTGTGTGTCCATTTTCTGTCAAAGTTAAAACGATTTATTTAATGCCTTTTTTGTAGGTTGGTTGATCATTTGATATATTTAATGAGGATAAATACAATAATGTAAACATCGTGAACCACTACCAACATTTCTTTTTCAAAATTTTCGAGAAATTTTGTCTGCATGAAGAACTCTATACTCTTGTGAAGCTGAGCAGCCAATGTAATGGAAGTCCAAATCCGCTAGGTTGTGGCAAAATTCTTGCTTAATCTTCACGGTGAACCACTATATAGCTCTCTTGGCACTGAAAAGCTTCTATTAAATTTGAATATTTGAAAGATTATCACGGAAGAATGAATTTGGTAGGCACCTACAAGATTATCGTGAAGATATTAATATTGCAAATTTTATGTAAAGATATCAAGATTTGGGCATCCAAATTTCAACAAACTAGTGTTGGTCATATATCGCGAAATTTCAACAAACCATCTCATCTCTTAGCTAAGCATGGACCACTAAGTGATGTTTTCTTTTCTAATTGTATTTGGTTAATATTGTATGTTCGCGTTTAATATATTTGTATGATCGAAAGAAAAAAAATGAGATGTACGATAAGGTGACTGTATATATATTAAAAAAGTACAAATCGATAACAACTGCTCTTACTGGACAAGTATCAAATATAGGCAGCATAATAGATTCCTTAACTATGCGGGAATTTTGACAACTATTATATAGTACTTTATAATTTTGTCGAATCATCTGGTCAGAGATCATAAAACATCGATTTGAGATCATTAAAAAAAAAAAAAAAGCTCATGAAACATGGACATTACATTTTCATATATAATAATATAAAAATCAGAACCTGACATTTTCATGTATATAAAAAGCATCCATATCATTTTTACTATTTTCTTAGTTAAGGATCAACATGGCTCCCCCCACCGACGCCGATCGCACCGACTCCTCAGACGAAATCGATGTTAGAGATTTCGTGGTGAACCAACGGAATGGAGTAAAAGGCCTTGTCGACTTTCAAACGCTTACCACACTTCCATCTTCATATATTCAACCTCCTCAAGAACGTTTCACTTCCGACAAGATCCTCCTGGGATCACTAGTTCCGGTCATCGACGTGTCAAATTGGGAGGACTCACACGTGGGTAGAGAGATCTGCGATGCAGCGACCAAGCTCGGCTTGTTTCAGATAGTGAACCATGGGATAGCTCCGTCGGAGTTGAAGACTGTTATTGCGGCGGCGCGTGGGTTTTTCGAGTTGCCGGCGGAGGAAAGAAGACGTTACTGGAGAGGGAGTTCAGTGTCGGAGACGGCGTGGTTGACCACAAGTTTCAATCCTTACAAAGAGAGTGTTTTGGAGTGGAGAGATTTCCTCAAGTTTGAGTATCTTAATCTTCCTCGTCAACCACATGACTTCACTGCCGCGTGGCCTCCTGTCTGCAAGTAATTAAGTATTATTAATGTTTAAACTATACGTGTAGTGTTTGGTATTATTACGTTTTCGGCTTTATCAAAATTTAAGAAAATAAAGATCATTTACAATATGGTTTTGCATGTTTGCCCATATACATATATATTTGAATAGAATATCAATTATAAGATGGTTTCGTAATTTTGTATAGGGGACAAGTGATAGATCATTTCAGGAGGATCAAACCAATCACCGAGAAGATCTTAAACATACTCATCAAAAATCTGAGATCAACCATCGACGAGTCCAATGAAGCAACCTTAATGGGAACTACGAGAATGAACTTCAACTACTATCCGGAGTGTCCTGAGCCAAGCTTGGCCATAGGAACTGGTCGCCACTCAGACATCAACACTCTCACTCTCCTCCTACAAGAAGACGGTGTCTTAAGCAGCCTCTACGCTCGAGCCACCGAAGATGGGGACAAATGGATTCATGTCCCTCCAATTCCGGGAGCAATTGTCGTTAACATTGGAGACGTATTACAGATATTGAGCAATGATAGGTATAGGAGCGTGGAACATTGTGTGGTGGTCAATAAGTTTTGTAGCCGGGTCTCAGTTCCGGTTTTCTGCGGACCGGTTCATGATTCGTTTATTGAGCCATTACCAGAGGTGTTAGAGAATAATGAGATGGCTCGGTATAGAAAGATCGTGTATTCGGACTACTTGAATGGGTTTTTTGGAAGACCCCATGATGGAAAGAAGACTATTGAGTCGATCAAATTAGCATGATATGATCTAAAAATGTTTTTTTTATTCAAATTATGGCTCAAAATCCAAAACATTATAAGTAAAGTCGTTATTTGGCGTTTGATTCGAGTGGTCAAAATCCTTGTCTGAAAATGAATACTAGTCCCACCCGACGTAAATAACAACTATTATATTCGAGCGGGGGCTCGTCCTCTGGCTCTGTTGGACCTTACATAATTAATCTTTTTTTTCCATTGAGATTTTGCTTGCTTCTGATTCAATTATTTACTAATTGACGCTTTATTGGTTCAAAATCAAACCCTCACGCTTCGAATTGCGTGCATAGTGCATACAGTATTTGGATTTGATTCGATATGGCATGGATGAGTTGGTCTGGTTTAGTATGCGTATGTATATATTATATACACAAAAAATGTGAGCATTTATTTTCGTCCTTCCAGTTCAAGCTGCTAGATACGCAGAAAATCTAAAATGAACATTCAAACTTACTTATCTCGTGTCACTGTTCTTGGAACTTTCGAGGACCATTAATGATGAACATTACGTTTGAGTCATTCAACAATGCTTTCAGATTGGCATGTTAGTTTAACTCCAACTGTCAGGTAACAAACAATATATTCTTGGTATTGATTCTAAAACGAGTGCCATTGGTTGCTGCTATTAGAATTATCTTAATCCTATCGCCAGACAATGGTAATAAGTTTCTAACGTAATGACCTATGACAAACCACAGCCTTGCAAGAGAGATCATCATCAATGAGCCACAAATTCAACTCTTCAAGCCTTGTCCGAATGATATTGGAACCAACCTTAGGCGACCAAGATACCACCGGCTTGCCATCTCCCAATGATTGGTTTACGCTGTTGGTATTGGTATTCTCTAAAATACCCATCATCTCTACAGTCTTAATCCTCTTGCCTTTTTGCTCCACCAGCTCTTTCACTAAATGAATAAAATCTAGACTCTGTTTTGAGGATGGATTCTTAGTTGCTGATGATACGATGCTGTGTAGAAACTCCTTACTCCATAACTTTTGAGTGACTGATGAAGATTGAACAATTAAAACTCCAGAGCTTTCCCCGATATAGAAGTCGTAATCTGAACTGACTCTGTCAAGGAGAGGACCTTTATCAACCAAAAGTGCATTACTTGATAATACCCAGGTATTGTATCCAAGTTCTAAGCATTTCTTAACAACGTAAGCATTGCCCAGAGCCTCCTTCACTGATTTTGGGTAAGAGGTTTTGCTTTTGATCAACTTGTCGAGAAACACATCTGCATCAATCACAGGATGTCCCCTTCTTGAAAGATCATAGAACAATTCAGAGCTCGGGCCTATAAAAATGTGGTTTTGAGTATTAAGCTTCTCGAAATGGCAGAGTAAGTTCCTGGTGAACACCTTGTCTGCATCATATAGACTCACCAATATTATAGTTTTATCTCTCTGCACAGAAGGAAGAATGGTGCCAAGTTCATTCAGGTTTCTCACAACTCTACCAGGAACAACTTCACTGAAACAGAAATCGTACCACTTAAGGTTGCTCAAGGGTTGGAGTTTCAGAGAATCAGAACTGATAGAACTTTTATTCAATAACTGTGAGTCAGGCCCAGCGGTTTTTCCGTAGTTAACACCAGCATCCCTGTGAGAAACACTTAGAGCCCCCTCATTTGGGAAACTGGTGTAGATGTTAAAATAGCCACGAGAATGAACAAACTTTATGAACCAAGGTGTCCATATTCGTTCTCCCAGCTTTTTGTACCATCCATTCGACACCTGAGCAAAACATGGTAGATTATAAATGACCTAAAAGTAGAAGTTTATAAATAATGAAATCCACGAAGAAGTACATGTTTGAAGTTACCATGCCATCAAGGAAAGGCTTCTTGCCATTCGCTTTGTGCTCGTCATACCATAATCTGAACTCTTTCCATGGTTTTGGGAAGAGAAGCTGTCCCCAAGTTCCCACAACCTGATACAAGAGAAGATTTGTTCTGGGATCTACATGTAGCTTATTCCCATGTTTACCTACAGTTGACCACTAAAATCATTCAGTCACTATTTCAGACATTTCTAGGAAATAGCAAACACATGAATCCTTGCTTTATACTTGCATAATTCTATTATCTGGAAAAGGTATATATATCCGAGAAAACATATAAGCATCACGCTGCTTCAATCAACTGACATTAACGATACAATGTATCACTAGACTTACAATTACTAATAACTACAATGGTATATCAATGTCCTAAAAATCTGAATATTCTACTAATCAGAACACAAAGAAACGAAATTTATCAATAGATATGTTCATGATGTATTAGAAATTTGTTCTACGACCTGCATTGCTGAAAATGGTACCTGGGACGAACCTTGGTCTCTGAAGCGAAGCTCCATAGATAGAAGGGTTGAAATTGGACGTATCATAGTAGTAATTGTGAATCACGCGTTCTAAAAACCCGTAGTAAAGCGGAGAAACCTCTAGATCATCTTCAACGACGAAGGCGAATTCGTGATCTGAGCTCGGCCACCAAGCCTCCAGCCACTGCGCTTGCAATCCGGCGTTGTCAGTCCGATAGTGAACCAATTTTTCCCCAAATCTCCACTCGAATTGATCCACAAACCCTAGGATTTCCCTCGCGCTATTCAAGTTATCTTCTACAGGTGTATCGTTCCGCGCGAGGTTGAAATGATCGATGTAGATGTGGAGGTGAATGCGTCCTCTGTCGCCGGCAACGCCATAATTAGCGGCAGCAAGAGATCCGAGACAGCGGGAGAGAGAGTGGAGACGGTTATAGGTAAGGACCTTGATGAGGAAGGTGAAAGAAGGGACATCGTTGTAATTTCGCCGGAAAGTAGTTCCTCGTCCGGCGTCAGAGTGAGTGGTCTCGGAGACGAGAACGAGGAGAATGATGATGGAGATACAAAAGAGAAAGAGAAGAAGAGGAAGTAGGTTTTTCTTGGGTTGTGCAAATACCATCGCCATGGATCTCAGTTAAGTTTCTTCTCGATTCAGAAATAACAGAACAGACATGTTTTAAGGTCTTAGTGGGCAATTGTTTTTATAATGGTTTTTGGTTTTAGATTTTCTAAAAATCTAATTTAATATCATTCATGATTTTTTTGGATTTTGATGATTTTTCACATTTGTGAAGAGAATACATAGTTTTTTTATATAAATTTTTATGAGATTTTGAAAAACTAAAATCAACAGGAAAAAAAACAAAAAAATTAAAAATCAAAAACCAAAAACTACTAAAAACAATTAAAGATTACTGCTTTAGCATATCAGAATTAAAAAAATAAAGTTAACATATGACTGTTCCATGGACATTGAAACATGACAACTATTTTAATTTTAATTTCTATAAATTTTATAATTTTAAACCGATGATGCATCGAAGCTAATTTTGTCTCGGTGGCATCATCCATTGTTCTTGTTGAATAAGAATTATCTCTACAGATGGAGCTGGTGAGCTCGAATTTTCAGCTGCTTTGGGCATCACTGCATATGTTTTTTCAAATAATACTTCAACAAAATTAACAATATTTAATGAGATTTTGAATCTGGCGAGCAGCACAACAATAGTACTAACATAAATCACTAAACTATAGATCTCGATCAAAACGTTTTTTATTTCCAAAACATTCACATAATCCAAAGGAAACACTATATAACTAATTTTAGTAATTTCTTTTAGAGTTCGCTCATACTCCTTTAACCATAACAAACTAAAATTTCACACAAATAAAAATACCAGTCTTCACACTAAAACATCCTCTGTCATTTGTGAACAAATCACTTGAAATAAATAAAGAATATTATATCCATTAATACGAGATAATAACAAGTATTTTATATTCTCACCAAAAAAAAAATAACAAGTATTTTATATGCATTTAAAGACATCCAATTATTAAAAAAAGTATATTAATAGTGTAAATAATTTCTCGAAAGAAAGTATAATTTACTTCATTTTTGGGTTAAAATTTGAAGTTTACTTCATTTTGCATTTTTAGTTACAAATAACTTCTAAAATAAATAAATTAAAACTTAAAGATACTATAATGACATTAACTCTCATATATATTTGTAGGTATAATTAAAATATATAATTGAAAGTGAAAGAGAAAGAGAAGAAACTAATCGTGAAAGAGCAAGAAATACCAGTAAAGACTAAAAACGGATAGAAGAGCAATGAATTAAAAGTGAGGTGAGCTGTTGGAGTCACATGGTTCATGTGCATTGTTCCCTTTTTCTTCCTCACCTCATTTGTCACTCTCGGATTCCGATCCACAACCTCTGCAAGGACAAACCCATTCTTTTTTTTATAATCCCTCTACTTTCCCATATTTATAGTTTTGCTGCCCCTTAATCAGATCCGGCTTAATTTAAATTATCACGTCTTCGACTATTAGCTAATTGATGGTGAGATCAAGAAACTGGTTTTGTTATTTATATAACTAAAGCTTTTTTTAAGGTTTTTCTTTCTTATATTTATAGATAAAGTAAGCTTGATTGTGTCTTTTTCCCTTTTTAATGAAGTAAGCATGATTCTTCTATGGGCATTTTATAATCAACCATTGAAACATGACTTGCACGCAAGTACAAAATCAACGGAAAATATTATGGTTTAATATTCTCGATAAGTTATATTTTCCGATAAGCAGAAACTCAGCGTGAAAAACGATTGAATTTATGGATTGCCATTTGATCGAGAATGTAAGAATTTATGGATGGAAATATTAAAATTTTTATAAAATAGTATCATGAATCATGATTATTAGTTATATATTTTTTTAATTCTGATTATTAGTTAAATTCAAACGAGAGTCTTAATCATGTTGCTACAATAGTAGTAAATTTGAATTGCGATAATCATGTTGTGATCTGTGATCATAAGTGCGTAAATGTACTATATCATACTACATTTAAAAAAAATGATGGTGATTCTTGCGATGAAGATTAAAAAAACTAATTATTCCATTGACTAAGGCATCATTACAGTAGTATATATGTAATTACTGTTTTCTTCAACTCTTACATATAATTCTAGATTTCGTTATAATTTATAACTTCATAGTTAGATGATTAAAAAAAAAAACCTTAGACGATACATGCAAACTTTAGTATAGATGATCGACACACCGAGAAATTGCTATATATATTTCTATCCCATGCCTTTAGAGAGAGAGAGCGAGAATCCTTTTCATAGCCGAAAAGTCTTGCAAGCTTTATACTTAAAAAGCAAACCAATTTTCAAATGAAAGTGGATAACACAAACCAAAAATAAACTGAAATATACATACAAAAATGCCAACATTTTAATACTTATTTGTTTTCTTTTTGTTAAAATGGTTAATACTCATTTGCTGAAACGAATTAAACTTAGATACCTCAGTTAAATTAAATATATGTACAAAATAAGCCATTACAATACATATAATATATCTACTGCCCTGCCGAGTCCCGAGCGCCGACCATTGTACGACGTATGACAGTATAAAATCTGTTCATCACATTTGTTGTTGATATACTACTGTTCATTACATTGTCTTATGCGATGGGATCAATTTTGTTTTTTCGTGGTTCTTACAGATTTTATACTGTCATACGAGGTATATCAATTCGTCACAATTCCTTCTCTCTCTTTTTTTGTTTTGTTATTGCTATTTGCCCCTACGGATTTGTTCTGTAACTTCTGTTTACGATGCGTTTTTTTTTTTTTATGCATTTGATGTGTAATCAAAAAAACTTTTTAAAAAAATTTAAGTTGCGTTCGCAAAGAATAAATTTTATTTCTCTTTTGTATGTTAGACGAATGGTCCAATGGAAATTGTGGGCATTGTCACAGATTTATTCAACTTTTTCGTCTGACAATAATTTGGAAGAACCGACAGTCACAATCCAATAAAAACAAAGTAGCTCCCACATCTCACCCAACGCCATCCACAACGTTGATATCTCAGCATCCAACGGCATCCAGCTTCCTAGAGATGGAATTAACCACAGCCGTTGGATCAATTTACCTTTCTCTCTTCGTACTCTTTTCATAAATAAATCCACATGCTTCACTCTCCTCTCTCACTTCCTCAACTGCTCCGATAGAGCCACCTCCTTACTCGATCGTCCCAATCTCGCCGGGAATCTCTGCATTTTCTTATCTGTAAGTTGTTCTTTACTCATTTTAGTTCTCATATGCATCGTTTCCTCTCTGGAAGCTGAGAAACCTAGGGAATATGAACGGATCAACAATTCCTACTACTGACTGTGATATTTTGATCGAATCATTTTCCTCCAAATCCGTATTTGCTCGTGATCTGTTTCATATTTTTTCCGTGCTTTTCTTAACTTGAAATTTTGATTTACAATCACTTGAAAATGTGTTGCTGTTCGAATTCCGGGAAGAATTTGAAATCGGAGTTTTCTGCGTAGCTTTGTGTTTCCGATTTGTTTCTTTCTGATTGGCAGCTTAAATTTCCTGCTGTGATCTTCCTCCTGTTTCTATAGCGTATGATTAGTTTTGTTTCTTTTTTTGGATTGATTTGTTTTGGAGCTGATACAGATTGTTTGATCCCGGATCTTGAGATTTAGATGTTGACAGTCGATCTAATTTTCATTTGGATCTGATCCAGATTTGTTTACACTGTTTTGTTCGTGTTATGTTGATTTCTAATGGAGATTCTTGTTTGTGTATTTGATTTCAGATAAATAGAAGATGAGAGAAATCCTTCACATTCAAGGTGGCCAGTGTGGGAACCAGATAGGTTCAAAATTCTGGGAAGTTGTATGTGATGAGCATGGGATTGATCCCACTGGTCGTTACACTGGAAACTCTGATCTGCAGTTGGAGCGTGTAAATGTTTACTATAACGAGGCATCGTGTGGAAGATATGTTCCCCGTGCCATTCTCATGGATCTTGAGCCTGGTACTATGGACAGTGTTAGAACTGGACCTTATGGTCAAATCTTCAGACCTGACAACTTTGTTTTCGGGCAATCTGGTGCTGGAAACAACTGGGCTAAAGGGCACTACACTGAAGGAGCTGAGCTTATTGATGCGGTTCTCGATGTTGTACGCAAGGAGGCTGAGAATTGTGACTGTCTTCAAGGTGTGTAAACCCTAGAAAAGTTTGTTGAAGGTCTTTGAATTGTGGTTTTAGATATTTTGTTCTATCAGTTATATCTATATGATTATGAATGTTTCAGGTTTCCAAGTTTGCCACTCGCTTGGTGGAGGCACCGGGTCTGGAATGGGGACTCTGCTCATTTCTAAGATCAGGGAAGAGTATCCTGATAGAATGATGCTTACTTTTTCTGTCTTCCCATCACCAAAGGTCTCGGATACAGTTGTTGAGCCCTACAATGCAACACTTTCAGTTCATCAACTGGTCGAAAATGCTGATGAGTGTATGGTTTTGGACAACGAGGCCCTTTACGACATCTGTTTTAGAACACTTAAGCTTACTACTCCCAGCTGTAAGTCCCTTCCATGTTCTTTTTCTCTGCAGTTGTTTTGTGAAAATTGAATCACTGATCTCGGCAACCATGAATGTTGCTGTTTAATATTATTAATGTGTCTTTGATCCAATCTCCAATTATGATTCTTTCTGTCTCAACTGTTTGCTGATGCCTTGTGATGGTTTGACTGTAACAGTTGGTGATCTGAACCATCTGATCTCTGCAACCATGAGTGGAGTTACTTGCTGTCTTAGGTTCCCGGGTCAGCTCAACTCCGATCTGAGGAAGCTCGCAGTGAACCTCATTCCTTTCCCTCGTCTCCACTTTTTCATGGTTGGTTTTGCCCCACTCACCTCCCGTGGATCCCAGCAGTACCGCGCACTCACTGTCCCTGAGCTGACCCAACAGATGTGGGATTCAAAGAACATGATGTGCTAGCGGACCCAGCGCCACGGGCGGTACTGCCTCGGCCATGTTCCGTGGCAAAATGAGCACTAAAGAAGTGGATGAACAGATGATAAACGTGCAGAACAAAAACTCTTCCTACTTTGTGGAATGGATACCGAACAACGTGAAGTCAAGCGTCTGTGACATAGCGCCTCGAGGTCTCTCAATGGCTTCCACTTTCATTGGCAACTCAACATCGATCCAAGAGATGTTCAGGCGTGTGAGTGAGCAGTTCACTGCTATGTTCAGGAGGAAAGCTTTCTTGCATTGGTACACAGGTGAAGGTATGGACGAGATGGAGTTCACTGAAGCTGAAAGCAACATGAACGATCTCGTCTCAGAGTACCAGCAATACCAAGACGCAACTGCAGATGAAGAAGGCGAGTATGAAGAAGACGAGGATGAAGAAGAACGCGAGATATTGGATCATGAGTGAGTGAAAAAGCTGATATTACCGATTTTCAATTACCCTCTCATATTCTTCTCCTTGCTCGTATATGTGTTATTGAGCTTCATTTGTCTTGTTTGTGATGGTCTCTGTGTGTGAAAGTGAAGTCGGAGCTACAAATTTTATGTGTTGTGTTATAATTGGAGTCCATTGTGTTTTATTTTAAGCTCTTGGCTCTTGCTACTTCAAAGAATTGGTTTCCAGATTAGACTTTTTAAAGTATTGATTTTGACTGCCGCGGAATCAAGTTAACCAATTAAGGATGCGTGAATTTCAAAGGACAAGTAGATATACATATACCAACTAATCACCATTTCGAAGATTATATTTATGATAAAAAAATGTACCCTTTTGTTTTAGATTTCTACGTTTTGAAAATGTATAAATGTTTAATTAACTTGTTCGTTTCCTGGTATTGTCGATTTCCAAGGTTAGATCTCGAAGTTGTTCGCTCTCCGCTTCTTCTCGACGTCACGGCTAAAGTTTAGTTGTCAAGAATATTTACTTTTCCTATTATGTGGTTATCCTTTTTAATTGGAATATTATCCAAGTTCATAACCAATTAAATTAGTAATAAAAGAATTTTACCTAATCAATATCTACTTTGATAGATAGTTGAGATTAAATCTTATAAAAATTGTAGGAGGAATAATTAGGTCATTTTACGCCTAAAAATATATGCTTTAAGTACAAGACATCCCAATTTTTTTTTCCAGAAAGATATCAATAATAGTTATAAGTAAAGGGAAATAAATCTAATCTAGTTAAAACCGCTCAAGATCTGCTACAATGAATCAAGGTATTCCGTTAACCCTCATTTATGATTCTATTATATGATCAATCTTGTTGTTTAAAGGATTTCATGGTAAATTATGCTTACTCGAATGTTTCTTATTTCTTATTAAACCAATAATTTAGGTCAAAAGAAAAAAGAAATATGGAAGAATCTGATTTTAATGTTTTTTATGATTTGATATTCATGGATTTTCCGAATTTGATTATAATGTTTCTTATGTTTTTCTGGTTGAAATCTAGCTCCTGCGGATGTAGCAATCATTGAGCCACCTCCAGATCGCAGAACTATTGTTGAGAGAACGGCACTTTTTGTTTCTCAAAACGGATTGGAGTTTGAAAGGAGGATCAGAAATTGTAATATGAATAATGAAAAATTCAACTTTTTGAGGAGCACGGATCCTTATCACGCATTTTATCAGCAGAAGATTACTGAATACAGTGCTCGGAATCAAGATGGAACATAAGTTTAACTCTTATTTGATTTTTTTTTTTAGCTTCTCTTAAACGAGGATATTAGATTGCACGAATAATATTGATTTCTTTTGTCATCTTACAAATATTTGATTTTAATCTTCACTGTTTGCAAATCTAATTCTTATAGTTTATTTTTTATGTGGGTATGTCGTTTTAATTTTAACCGCATTACAAATATTTACGGTAGACAATTTGATCAGCGAAAGTTACCCTAATAACTATTTAAGTTGTTCTAGTCTAATTAAAATCAGATTAAACTAAAAACTATTGGTCTTACAAAATCACAAAATTAAAATTTCCTTAAAAAAAAAAAATTCGACTAAGACGAAAGAGCATTAAGCGTAGTTAATTATAGAAGATCCTCAGATTTAAGAGAAGACAGAGAGAGAATCGGAAGAGAAATCGAAGTGAAGTAAGCAATGGACGACCAAGAGTTTCGTAGCCTCCTTGATCTCTTCCCCGTCGTACGCTCTCGGAACTACCGTGTAAATATCTCTTCTCTATTTCTCCGCACAAGCTCTTTTGTTGCTGCTGCTACTGCTACTGTCAACTTATTTGACGCGAACTTGACTCTTCTGAAAACCCTAATTTCCTCATCCTGCAATAGTTAATGTTTCGAAAGGGCTTTTACTAGCAACTGTGTGTTCATTTCGCCATTAGGTTAAATTCTCATCTATCGTTCTGAATTTCTCTCAGTGCGATGCGACTACATCGGTGTATTTCATTTGGAATTGATTCATTACTCGGTGTATTTTATTTGTTATGGTTTCTGGTACAGACTATCATTTTGAGTCTTTTGGTTCCAGGCCGAGGTAGATTCTTCAAAGCAATCAACTTCACAGTCAGTTGTGGAGCGAGAGGTACATTTTGAGATCTTAAAGCTCTTTTTTCTTTATTTGGTGATGATATATAATACACTTGAAATGTGATGGAACTTGGAATCACCCTAAACAGGTAAGTGAATTGCACGATGCACCGAGTGTACTTGAGCCGGAACAGTTGCAAGATCAGAAGACTGATCAAGGTATGCATCTTTTTCCTACCTTTGAGATTTTGACTAACTTGACTAGCTCTTTCGAATCATCTATAGTATAAGTCGATTTCAGAGAGAAAGCTTAGAGATATTGTTTACCTTCTCTATAGAAAAAAATCAAATGTGTCTAGAAGTTCTCTAACCATATTGGTAATTGGCAAAGTTGTCCTCTCTGCTTGTCTTTGAATTCTGACATTTGATCCAAGTATAACCTTTCAATTTTTTGTTATTTTGTTATGTCATGTGTTTCCTTGGCTAATCTTGGATATGGTTTTCTGCATGATCTGACCATTGTAATGAAATTATCCATTCCATGGTCCGTTTATCTAAAACCAAATCTCAACTTATTCATACATGCATTCACTTAACTCATAGCGGGTATCAGTATGCTTCTGTTATATACTTATATAATTCAGCTCTTAAGCCGTAAAAGCAAGCAGTTGTATCATCATAATGAGCAAAGAGTGCCTTTTGCTCCTTTTCTATATCGTTGAACATATGCATCATCTTTTTGCACCCGCACCCCTTATCCTGATTTTTGGACTTCTTTTGACAGATAAATTCTGGGAAAGGCTGAAAACGGCTGCTGCTAAGAAGGTGACTAACACCACTGACTTTGTTCAAACGTTTCTAGTTATTGAATGAGATTTAGAGTTGGAGTTCCTATTTCCTAACATTTAGTATACAAAGTTTTACCGTGGTTATCGCATTTGATGTGGAATTGTTAATAAGAGATTTGCCAGAGAATGAAGATCCATATCTTGTTTGTTATTGACTTGTCAAGTTAGATACTTTAACTGAAAGAATTGATTCTTGTTTCATCTGTGATTCTCCTACTTTTATTCCGGAGCCTTAATGAACATCTCCATTGCAGGTTGGTGAGGTTGAAGCAGAGAGGTTTTGCAAGGCTTTCGAGAAACTCCACAAGAAACTGGTATGTGCTGCACATTATCTTCTAGAGACGTGTTTGTTGCAGATCGGTAATGACGGTTACATTTTCTTCATGTGGTTTTGGTTTCAGGTGTATGAAGAATTGCCTTCACATGTTGCAAAGCGATACTTATTAAACTTAAATTGTCTTTAATACAATATGCTTCCAAAGGTTTGCTTATGTGGAGATATTTGAACTCTTTTTTTTGTTAATCGTAATTATGTATGAGTGACAAAATTCTCTTCTTCGTGTTCATCTAGTTATGATTCTCATCTTATATGAGAGAAAATGTTAATGTTTGGGACACGATTTCAATTCTTACTTGGAAACAAGAAGTACCAAATTCTCCATATTTAAACGGAATCTTTTACTATATTTTTTTGGCTTTTGATTTTTACTGTGGAAAATCTCGATTATTGTCGTCCCCACATTTTCTCTTGAATTCTCTATAAGATTTAATTTTTTCATCTTTCAATTGCCATTCATGTCTTATTTCGATAGGTCTCGTTCTGTTTCTTACATTTGCCCACACAGTAAAATGCAAAGTCATAGTCTAGGATTCGAGGTAAGTTCATATTCCAGATGAATTAGCATCGAGTATGTTTGTAATTTCTCTTTCCTTACACCTGTGGTTCATTAGTGTCTAACAGTTTTTTCATCTGAAAAATTCTCTTTTTACAGCTATTATAGAATAATGATAAACTATTCCAACATATTTTATTAAATTTGTAAGCATGAAATAAACCTGTTATAATCTTACATCTTTCACATCTAACTCTGTTAGAGACTTTATAGCTTTATCATAATTTCAATTTAACAATGATGTTCATTCTTTCTTTTTTTCTTTTTTTTAGCATCAACAATGATGTTCATTTATCATTATTGAACTATTCGTACCACACGAAATTTCCACTAGTTTCATATTCACACCAAAGGGTAGAATAGATGGATTATGCATAGTCAGTTACGCTCACACACTCAAAATAACCATCTTAATAAAACATATATCATAGAGCATCATTTACTATTTCCAAAGACTCGTTGTTCAACACTCTTAAATCTCACATAAGTTACAATCATGGCAGATCACGTACGATATAATAATGTATATCAGTGTGAAAAAAAACAACGACATAAATATGTTTTTTTGTTTGCACAAATGTGTTTTATTCAGACAAAAATTCACAAAACTTGTAAAAGCAAAAAATTATCTATTGTGCAAAGGATTAGGACCTGTGAAGACCCTTCTCTTGTCATCTTCAAAACCATTGTCACCACCACCTTCATTAGTATATCTTGCTCCTCTTGACGCAGCATTGGCATTAAGATCATGAAGCTTTGGATCCAAAATTTCAGGTTTCTTCAAGCTTCCATGAGTTGAGTGATGATGAATATGATCAGGAGAAGACGATGAAGCTTTAGCGTACAGAAACAGAAACAAAAGAAGAAGAAGGATGATGAAGGCAACAGTAGTGATGTGTTTCCGAGATTTTCTTCTAGAGTAGTAATTTCCCATCTCTTCAGAATCTTCAAGACATATATATATATAGAGAGTTTCTCTATAAGAGATGGATTTTAGAATCGACTTTCAGAAAGTATAAAAGATCTGATCAAGATCTCTTAAATTATCTCTCAGAGTCTGTTTAGAATGAGACGAGAGGAATAAAAGTGATGGAAGAAAAAGCTGTGGGGCTTTTAACCTATGACTTGCTCTAAAAGTTTGTTGCTCTCCTTTCTTTTGTCTTCATCACTTTCTAAAAACAAAGAGAAGAAATTAAAGGTTTGTTGTTTATTCATAAACTAAGTTTTGGTTGAAGCATGTCGAAAGGTATTAGCTGGCTTAATTGGTCAAAGTGGTAATAATTAGTGTGGTTAATAAATCTTTAACTTATAGAGAGTAATGAGGGTGTCATAATAAAGCATATAGAGATAGTAATTAGATGTGAAGGGGTCAAAGTAGAAAGAAATAGAAAAGAGAGAAGAAGGGGCCAAAAAGGGAATTGGAGTGATGATTCTAAGACTTAGCTTTCTTTGGGGAGAATGATGTTGTCTTCATTCCCTTTTTCATTGTGTTATTCCACACCCACATTTACACTCACACACATGAAATATCCACCTCCCACTTGAATGTTCCCCTCCATTTTATATCTCTATATATATTTGCTTCATTTCTTTTCGCCTTTCTAAAATATTACTTTTTTTTTAATTCAGGAAATAAGGGACAAACAAAACTATTTGCATAAGAACTATACATCAAATAGATTTAACAACATAAAACAACTAATATCATGGATATGATTCTCCAATATCATCTACCTTCATTTATCCAACATCATACAAAACCATCATTTGAATCTATTAGAGAAGGTGTAAAATCTCCTAATTAAAAATACCCTTATTTAATTTTCTTATCTTTGCTAACCATGGGGATCCCTGATGTTATATAAGCAAAGTATATATGTATTATCGTTTGTTTTATGTTCATTTGCTTTCCAGAGATGACTCAAATCAGGTTAGACTAAATTCCAAAAAACCTTAGTTCGAAAGATCTAAATTTTTTGGAGCTTATCTATCTAGCTTCGGACATTATTTTTGTTTAGGGTCGGACTAGCTGTGATATTTTTTGGAAGAAAAAAATCATGTGCATGTTTTGACACAAATAAATCAGTAAACGTATTTTAATATATATATATATATATATATTTCATTAAGCTATAGTTTTAAAATAATTCGAGTCGGATATGATGAATATTTGTGAATATTCAGTTTTAGTTTCGGATACCCGAAATCCAAAAATCCAAGTATCCGAAATACTCCATCCGTTTCATATCCGGTTAGTGAGATTGATTAGTGGTTCGAATACGGTTTAGATTATGGATTACCTTAAAAACCTCTTGTTATCTGGGCCGTGCTTCAGAACGCGCGTGAAGCCCACGGGGAAGCCTTAAAAGTAAAAAAAGGAAAGAAAGAAGCTGAATGTTGATCAATTGAAATAAGGGACACGAAGAGAAAATTAGAGAATTTTTCCCCCATTGGTTAAGAAAAACAAAAACTCTCAAACCCTAACTAGTCCCTTTTCGCTCCTCTCTCTGTCTCTCCCTCTCGAACCTTCCTCGATCTCTGTCCACTTCTCCATCACTGCTTATCAAATTTGGGCGGGAATTCGGATACCCAACACCAACCACTTCCCCGCGTTTTGCTGCTTTCGATTTGTATTTTTCGGCGCTACAGAGGTGGATACAGCTACAGGCCCCGTAGATATATTTCTCAACGAGATCTGCCTTCTGAAACTTGTATGCCGCTTGTTTTCAATTCTTTCTCGTTTCAATTGAATCTGGGATTGTGCTTCTTTGTCTTGTTTTGTTTTCCAATTCCAATTCTCGATTCTTCTCTTGTTTCTAATTCGTGTTCTGTTTAAAGTTTTTAATC
The DNA here is from genome assembly GCA_028015245.1 of Cardamine occulta. Taxonomy (NCBI): domain Eukaryota; kingdom Viridiplantae; phylum Streptophyta; class Magnoliopsida; order Brassicales; family Brassicaceae; genus Cardamine; species Cardamine occulta. The sequence goes on from CM051384.1 coordinate 17,779,399, forward strand.
GACTCTGGTGTTCATTTTTACTTAATACCTCGATGTTTTATTATTATTTTTAGCTTTCTTAGATAAGCACCAATGGAAGAGACTTTCTTATTGACTAGATCGAAATTGTATGAATGGCTTTGTATATGATTTTACTAATACAAACTTTCGACAATACTCTGCCATTTATAGGGTTTAGTTCCACGAGATGTGGCAGAAATTTGAGTTTGGGTAGCCATTTATGCTAATTCAGATATTTTTTCAGTTCTTAGTTTTGTTTAGACTCCAACAGTTTCGGTCACTATGCAATATGAGCTGTTGATTAGCTAATTTAGCTATAGCTACTGTGGTTTTTGTATTGTTTAGGCTACAAATTGTTTAGTTTAAGCGGTATCGAAGCTGAATTTGCAAATCTTTTGTGTATTAGTCTGCTTTCCTTGGCACTACTCAATGCTTCTTTGAATTTTTTACCTTCTGTAGGACGCTTATGCAGTGATCATGCAAAAGCAAGTCAGGGTGCAATAAAGAAGATGGAACCTGATCGTACAAAATTTGGAGGTACATTGAATTTCAAATTTGGAGATTCTTCAATTCGTGAAGTGTTTTATGTGGCTCCTTGTCCTTTCTTTTTTCCCTTTTGGGTCACCTTGAGGTCAACGTGCTACTGTTTTTATAAGTGCAGGTCCGAAAGAGCTGTGTGGTGCTGTGGATCTAATATCTCAATTCAAACTATCGCAACACCATGAATTCTTTTGCAAGAAATCCCTTCCCATCTCTCTATCAGATTCCCATTATCTTCATAATGTGGTTGGGGACACAGAGATCAGAAAAGGAGAAGGAATGCAATTAGATCAGCTTCTTCAGAACATATCACAGAGCAGGGAGACTAATACTCGCATCCAACCTTTCGATATAGATGAGCTTAAGGAGGCTTTCCAACTGAATGATACGACTCCTGTTGAATTGCCTCAAGTAAGAATTTGCTCTCACACTCTTTCTCTCTTGGTGGTTTTGAGCTTTAACTCAATGATACTACCCTTTCCTTTTACGAGTATCAATATTTGACATTACATTGTACTAGAAAATTGGGCTCAATAATTATGTCCCATTTCCTATAACAGCCAGTTCTTTGGTTAATTGAGAATCATTCCCTAATAAGGTGAATTACATCTGGGGTAACCTTTAGAGATAATTGACCTAGGTACTAGAACATGAATAAGTCCTGTTTTTTTTCTTTCAGGCAGAGAAGGGAGCTCCTACGATTCCGCCGAAGTCAAAAAGTGAGTCAAAAGATAAGGACAGGAAACATAAGAAACACAAGGACAGGGATAAAGACAAAGATAGAGAACATAAGAAGCACAAGCACAAGCATAAAGATAGAAGCAAAGATAAAGATAAAGACAAGGACCGAGACAGGAAGAAGGACAAAAATGGCCACCACGATTCGGGTGATCATTCTAAGAAACATCATGATAAGGTATGAGCATGTTAGTTTGTTGCAGGTGTCTGTCTTGCCATAGAAGAATAGCTTAGTAGAATCTGTACTTGGTGCTCTAGAGTTGGGCTGCTTTCTTGACAGTTGACTTGGCATAAAATTTAGAAGATCTAGAGGCTGCTCTATAATAGTTTTACTGAAATATTTATGGAGATGAAAATCACATGGAGCCTTGTCACTAATATTTCAGAAAAGGAAACACGATGGAGATGAAGATCTTAATGACGTGAGGCACAAAAAAAACAAGGTAATGGTAATTGGAAGGGGGGGGAGGGGGTGCTCAAAAATTTATCCTTTCTTCTTGGTACTTTTTACACAGTGTTTGAGAACTAGTAATATGTCTTTACTTAATTTATTGATTTGGCTCTCGATCTAACTTGTTACAGCATAAAAGCTCAAAGCTTGATGAGATGGGTGCAATAAGGGTTGCTGGCTAAAAAAGTTGTAGACATTCCAATTTTGTATTCTGCAGTCCAGTAGGTGTCATGGAGAGATTTAGAAGCACTTTCCAACTCACTGTAGACAACTTATTAGGTAAGCATCTGTGTACTGCCCTGTCTCTTATGTACAATATGCTTGGCGTTCTTGGTCATCCATCGATTCATTTCAGTCCAACAAACGTTGGTATTCCATATCCTTTGTAGAACATACATCTGTCATAGTCCAGATACTCTACGTTAGGGCATATGAACCCATAATTCTTTTTTAAATAAATGGTTTTGTCATTACAATTTTTGCCAGATACTGTAGTTTTGTGTGTTATTTAAGTTACTGAAATCCAAGTAGCGCAACATTTGCAAGGTGAACAGTGCACTTGTCCCAACTGTGTGACTTCTATAGTAGTGGTGTTGGATTCTTCTTTCATTCTTAAGAAAGTTGCAAAAGAACATACCTAAAATATGATGCGTTTCTAATGAGAACACACAAATGGGGATTGCTTACATTTGGGTTACACTCTTATATTTCAAGTACTATTGAACAAGGGGATTTGGTTTGTAGGTTAAACGCCCAAAAACGGTGAATTCATTTCCTTGAAGAAGAAAGGAGGAATTTGTGAAGATAATGAAAGAAGCAGCAGAATTCGTATCATATTTTGATTTGGTGGTAGCTATGTAACATTTTGGTCTTGGGCGTGTTTTCTTCCATCTTGTTCTGTCTATAAAATCACTATTCATGTATAATAATAAGTTATTATCCAATTAATGCTGTTCAAAAAGGGAATTGTTAATCCATTTATCACTTTGACTTATATGTCACAATACCTACTTATCTGTGACGGTCAGTTGAAGTGGTTGTATCTTATGTTTCACTTAGAAAAAAATTGATCAAATATCTGGAAAAAAAATGTCGCATTAAAATATCATCCGGTTTTAGTACAAGTTTGTGCACAGTTGCAGAAGATTCAAACACAAATTCTAACATTAGAAGCCATCCCCAAAAGCTCTCCGTCGTCTACTCTTTTCCACTCACCACCTATCATAAGACAGCTTCTGCTTTCCTCATTATCCTTCCACATCAGATTCTCTTCTGATTCAGCTTCAGTTTCCTCATATGCATGTTCTACATCCATCTCAGCTTCTTCCTCGTATGTTTCCAATGTCACATCATTTGATTCAGAATCATCTGCACTCTTTCTTGCTCGCTTACGTGCTGACTTTTCCAATTCCTGACTACTGCACTCAGCTCCTCTCTTGGCATTATTGTTACCTTGTGCTTGTTTTGAGATGCTCTGAGCATTCTGATGGCCCAGAAGAGGTAAACGTCCTGAAGATCCAATGATCCGAGGCAACATACCAATTGGACAAGGACTCCATGTTTTTGCCTTTCTCCATCTGTTACCGGAATTGTCTGTGTCATTACCTTTCTTCTTTGAGAGTTGGAGTTTGACAAACTCGAGTCTCTTACCTGCATCACCGAGATTTTTCTCTTGCTCAAGGAGCGTTGTAGGAGTTGTTACAAGAGTAGAACTCTGTTCCAATGGAACACTTGCAGAGCTTTTACGCTTGAGAGGGAGTTTTATGAGCTTCTCCTTCAAGACACGGCCTCCCACAATCTCAGCAAGTAGAAATGCTGATTTCAAAACCACCTCGTGTCCTAAGGCTCCCAAGAGAAGACATTTGCGTATAAGTTCCATAAAGAACATGCTTGGAGGTTTCACTTCTAGAGAACTGTTTCTCTGAAAATGCTTTGACCCATTGAGAAGACTCACAAGCCATACAAACAAGAAAGGGACCTGTTCAACTTGAGAAACCTCTTCCGCTGACTTTTCTGTAACAACAATTTATACAAGTTAGAAATGATTTGGAGCTTAAGTTGAGATTCCTCAGAGTAAAAGCATTTGGAAAAACCAATAATTACCGGTTTCATATCTTCTCCGTTCATTATTTTGGATCATATCAAGGACTGCCTTAAGTAGAGTCAAAAGTAACTCGGGTTCTCTATTTGAGAATTCCACGATTACAGGTTTCCATTCATCTAGACAGACCCTGATATCTTGGCCAGACTGATTCTCAAGTCCTGTCGACTTTGAAGAATCTAAGGCCTTGAGTAAAAATTCAAGTAGCACAGATGAAATTTCTGCGGAGAAAGAAGGGTATAACTCAACAAGGCTGCTTACAATCTTCCTTATTCTTTTATTGGAACCTGAAATCACAAAATTACAGAAGTATCATGATCTACCGGCAACCAAAGCAAAAGTATCATCTAAATTATGTAATTATCTTGTAAACTTCATCGAGGTGCAAGACGGGAGACAGATGAGTTCATTATGTTGTTCGCTTAGCATTACTATCCCTCAGCACAAGGTCCAAAACAATAAAAGATGAGTTGTCTTACATTTATCTTTGACCAAAGGGGAGTCAAATTGCGGATTCTGCTTAAGCTGCAAGGAAAAAGCAAGTTTTCGGAGTTTGGATTTGACTTCTCTTCTGATGCTAGCTGTTCCATCTCTCTTCAAGGGAATTTGGTACTTCTGAGGCTCCCAATAATAAGATTTCAACCATTCAAGTGCCTACAGTGACAAACAAATGTATGGAAGCAAGTTAAAATCTTCTGTATCGTCCAAGAACTACACCACACAAAAACACCTTATTAAAAAGACAATAAAACAGATTCTTTGGATTGTTTAAAAAGATCTTAACAGCAAACATTTTGATTTACAGGAAAGCAAACCTTCATGAACTATGAGACTATGATACTTGAAATAAGGAAATCTAGAATGCCAAACAGAATTAAGAAGGAAAAAATTGTACCTCATCTGCAGCATCCCGAAGCACCGAGAGTGCAGGGAGCTCACGGTGAGAACCCTCTACAATCAGAACAATCGAATCAAATCACAAGCATAAAGCTGCATCGAAAAGTTAAATGTTTAAAACCAAGGAAAGGTACCCAAAGATACTTACCATGACGAAGATCAATTAATTTACGTGGGATACCGATTGCTTTAGCTGCTTCCGCAATTGAAAAGTTTTCTCTCCTCCTTGTCTTTTCAATGACACAGTTCACAAGCCTTCATACATAAAGATGTGAGTCAACAATTGCAAGGAGTCAACTCAAGCCAACCCAAAACATATCAACAAGTGGGAAGCAACTTCATAGTCACCTGAGTATTCCCATGCAATATAGCATTTGAAGTAAATGCTCTGAATACAATGCATCCGCTGATTGTTTCTCCCTCCTTTTTGTAATCACAAAAGCAAAAAGAAATGAGATGAAAGATCCAAAAATTACCATGAAAACGTTAGAGAGATTGGAGAGACTAACGGAATAAATCCATCTTTGAGTTGAATTTCAATAAGGGAACAAGTAACATCCACAGGAGCTGGAAGAGATCCTCTACTTCGCCATATAGCAACCTAAAATCCGAAAAAGAGATTAAAAATCTGTACTTTACACATATAAATGAACCATTAAGCTCTCTGGACTAAAGCAATAAGTTTGATTCAACTAATTTAATCTTATGATTCCCACAGTACATTCAATTTATGTGGCAAGTCTTTGCATTACCCTTTGTACAGCAGAAGCGACTCTATCAGGAGAAGAAGAGAAGAGAGACTCTCTGACTGAGTCCCACTCTTCCCAATTCAGCCACGGGACCTGTTTGCAGCTGTCCGATGATGATTTCTGTTGATCTTGCTCGCCGAAAAACGATTCAATGTCTGCTTCTATTCCTGCTAGCTTCTCCATTGAAGAGTCGGCTCGGAAGCTTTAGGATTTGCCCAAACAAACTTGGCAGAAAAAAATTAAACACTTGAGCAGCTGAGCTGAACCCTCTCTAATGGCGTACTAGGGTTTTAGAAATCCTGATTTTTATTTTCTTTAACCTTAAGGGAAGAAGGAAATAATTAGATTTTTAGTTTATTATTTACAAGATTCGATACAATACTTTTAATTTTTAGTTTGGTTACTACTATGGAAATAAATTATTTGTGCTATTTGCACTTATTTATGTTAATTGATTGCAATTTCTCTTAATTTTTTATTTTTTTAATATATTGTGAATAATTTATTAATTTACTAAACAGTTTCTTATCAAGTTGGTTCGGTTTTTTAGTAGTATCGAATAATCCTGAACACAAACAACATGAGTCTACCATTTTCAAGTAATGCACAATGAAAGTGGATAAAAGAACAGATATATGTGATTTATACAATGAATATAATGTAGCAACACAACTTCGTTTCCATTAAATTAGACTACCTGGTTCGTTTAATGTTTTATCCCATGCCCAAATTGCAATCTCCTCGTTGAGCATACGTAACTTCTAAAATTGCCTAAGTAAACGAACCAATGAACAAAGCAAAGAAATGACCATTAAGATTATACCCATTGCAATCATATGCCTCGGATAAAAGCAATCATTTGGCGAAAATAATTCGGTTGACGACATCAACAGGCAAAGCGTAGGCTGGATCAATTGCTTTGACTCCAGGATACTCAAGGAGGGAAAGCCCTGCACCAAATTGATGAAATGAGACCATTTTGGCTTCACATAAACGGAGAAGAGCCTAAAGAGAGACATATCAAAGTTACCCGCAACTCCAAAGTAGGTGTGGAAGATATCAACAGCATCGTCGGGTCTGTCTGAGATGCCTCCATTGTCCAAGTCCTATCCAAATTCAAATTAGTAAAGATGAGAGCTTTCAAGCAAAATTAGCAACTAAATGACTTTTCTTGACTTGTTGGAGACAAACCTGACAGTCCAAGATGAACTTGACTAGCTTTTCTTTGTCGATCCAGTGAACTCTGTCTATCATGATTAGGCTCGATAGGACCCACCAAGAATAGCAAACCTGGTAATAAGAAAAATCAAAAGTGTGTAAAAACCAGGGAAAGTATACAAAGATGTCTCTCATCGGAGAGGAGCTGAACTCCTACATCAGGTTGTTTCTCAGGTCGTCCATTTAAGCCCCCAGACTTTCCTTGTCTTTCACATAACCACCAACCAAGTAAGTCCTTATCAACACGATGGAGACTCCCGGTGAGAGCAAGAGCACCCACACAACAGAAAACTGCAGAAACAGAAGAAACAAATAAAGAATAACTGTCTTTTACCATATATGACCCTACCATGAAACTGTCCAATACTACTATCTACACAAGGGTGTAGCATGTCAACTACAGAAACAAAAAACATCTGAGTATCCAGTCATTGGCCTAAACGCAGTAAAGTCACCTATAGACACTAATTCCAAGTAACAATCGGGTAGAGGACACAGGAAAAAAAACTCAAATAGCATATCATACTCTGTCCTGCATGGGACTCTGCCCCAGGTGTACACCCAAAACCACCATCCAGGTTTTTGCAGCTCACAATGTAATCAACGGCCTTTTCCACATTGATGTTGTCAAGAGTTTTCAATATTGAGAGACAGCATATAGCTATGTATGAAAACCTGCATAAACAGCTTGCAGTTAAGATTCAACATAGCGAAATCACCAGCAGGAAATATACAAATGTCTTTGTAATACATGGCCAGGAAGAATACCTCGTATCTATTTCTCCCCACATATCTCCTGAGAATGATCCATCTTCATTCTGTAAGCCAGCAACATCTAATTTCGTATATAGGAAAACATAATAATATCTACCATAGGCAATTTACAGAGTTTTTTCCTTTGCGTTTTACCCCATTCATGATTTAACAATATGAAAGTTCTACTATGACTACTGGTGAAGAAGAACAAGTTAGTGATATCGACAAGAAGCTAAGTGCCAAAGGATACAACTTGATACTTTCCCAACGTCAAGAATGTTAATTTTGTCAAAGAGGGCCAAGATTTGCACAGCACTGAGTGTATATAGAATATGTGGATCGTGTCCAACATTACCAGCAAAGCCACCTGCTCAGAGAAGAACAAGTTGTAATCAACTTATAATGCAACAACATCTTATGATTAAGGATGAAAGTGTGAAACCCTACAGCAACTTCAAAGGTCCCCTTAGATATTTTTGCTAGCTTACTTAGCAATCACAGGCAATGATAGTCAAAGACACCTGCTTTCACTGCCTAACCCATTTACCCCTTTTTCGTCATTCTATCAGTAAGTAAAAAGAACTGATCCGCAATCCATATGGTAGAGAAATATGATACTCAAAGTACACACCAGATTCATGCTGGCAAGTCATGATCCATGAAACCGCTTCATCTTCAGAAACAGTTCCCAGCTTGTCGAGTAAGTCCAGAGTAGTCAGTCCCCAATATGCACCATTCATTCTTAGATGATCCATCACCACAGACTCAAAACTCTCTTTCTTCTAGCAAGTTGATATAGATCAAAAGCAATTGAAAAGAAGAACATAAGTTGTAAGCATAGTGAAATACAGTGAGAATGATGAAAAGGGTTGATATAGTTTCTAGTTACCTTCTCTGCCATCAGAATGTAACGTACATGCTTGTCAGCTACGAGCTCACCCATCTGCCATTAAATATTCATAGCAGATTCAAACTCGTATGATAAATCAAAAAGGAACATTTTTTCAAATCAAACCCAACTTCCGCATTCAAATATCAAAAACGAGACCAAGCAAAGACCAGCCTGAACTTGAAATCGATCATAATAATCATTGAAGATAATTGCATTCGTATTGAAATAAAATAGAGATGATGGCCAGGAAAGAAAATTGGTTACCTGATTGGAAGACGTAGAGGTCATCAGCTTTGAGGTAGAAGAGAAATTGTGATTCGGAGACTGAAGATCCAAGAGAATCTAAGCCCTCTCTACTTATTCCTTAATCAAAGGGTTCTATGGAAACCGCGAACCGGCCGATCCTGCTGGAGTTTCGAAATACCCTTGAAAACCCAATCCGGTTTAACCGGTTTTATCAGTTAATTTTGATTTTTCTTTGTGTTGACTTAAATTGATCGGCCGATGGAATAATGATAGAAAGGTGGAGGGAGATCATTTGTCCAAGCTTCATCAATGGCGATTACACCTCTGGATGCACTCTTCTTCATCTTCTCTCTATTTCTTCTGTTTCCGTCGCCTTCCGTCTCAGATTCAGCTACTCAGGTGTGTTTTTGATCTTTCTCTTCTATGAATCCTTCATCATATCGAGTTGGATTTGTTAGAAGTAACATTGAAAGCTCCACCCACTTGAAAACATATAATTCTTAAGCAGCAGAATCTTAAGCGAAGTAACATATTAAATTTAAGTTATTTGCTAATCCAATACAGTAACTTTCAAGAAATTGAAATAGAAAAAGATAAACTTTTGGAGATTGGTTTCTAATTTCAAATTTGATTGTGTTTTTGCAGTTTTGTAGTGCAGGGAGAGAGTATGGTGTGTCATCTTGTGGGGTATCATCGACGAGGATTTTGATCAAAGGAGGTACAGTTGTGAATGCCCACCATCGACAACTTGCTGATGTCTATGTTGAAGATGGGATTATTGTCGCCGTGCAGCCAAACATTAAAGTATAACTCATTCCCTATGTATCTTTCATTTTTGGAAGTCTAAGTTCCCATTTTGATCTGTTTTGTTGCTTTGTAACAGGTTGGAGATGAAGTCACTGTCCTCGATGCTACTGGAAAGTTTGTCATGCCAGGTTACTCAATCCATACATTCTTATTTCCATAGTTACATTGCTGATATATGATCCCAGAAGCATATTGTATGTTCTTTGTTCTTCCTCTCTCAGATCTTCTTCTTTTCTTCAATGTAAACAGGAGGAATTGATCCCCACACGCACCTCGCCATGGAATTTATGGGTACTGAGACTATTGATGATTTCTTCAGTGGTCAGGCAGCAGCATTAGCTGGTGGAACAACTATGCATATAGACTTTGTTATACCAATTAATGGGAATCTGGTGGCTGGTTTTGAAGCCTATGAAAACAAATCCAGAAACTCGTGTATGGATTACGGTTTTCATGTGGCAGTCACAAAGTGGGATGAAGGTGTTTCAAGGGACATGGAGATATTGGTCAAGGAAAAGGGTAAATGTCTCTTGACATATTGATGCCTCGCAGTTTTGGTGTTTCTATCCCTGCTAAGATGAAACTGAGTGCATGCATCTCTAAATTTATAGGTGTCAACTCTTTCAAATTCTTCCTAGCATATAAAGGATCTCTTATGATCACTGATGACCTCCTCTTGGAAGGCCTTAAAACATGTAAATCCCTCGGTGCCTTGGCGATGGTTCATGCTGAAAATGGAGATGCAGTCTTCGAAGGACAGAAAAGAATGATTGAACTGGGCATTACAGGTCCAGAGGGTCATGCTCTTTCAAGGCCTCCTGTGGTAATTTGAGCCTAGTGTTTTCTAATTTGTAATGCTGCCTCATAGATTTTCCTCTTCTCCTGTATCTGCTCTTGCCTATGTAACCTTTGTTCAAGCTGAAATCAAGATCCTTGTTTGGCAATGGCAGCTCGAGGGAGAAGCCACTGCTCGAGCAATTCGTTTGGCTCGTTTTGTTAACACTCCTCTCTATGTTGTTCATGTGATGAGTGTCGATGCAATGGACGAGATTGCTAAAGCTCGAAAATCAGGTCTTCTGTTACAACTCCTATAGGACTAAATTGTTCCTTCTTTTTCTCATTGTATAGAAAATTATCCTAACAGCCACTAGTGTAATAACGTATGGGTTGATTTCCAAAGTACCTTTCAAATTATTTATAAATTATTTAGCTCAATTATAAAAATCTTTCTTTGTTATGTATTTCAGGGCAAAAGGTTATTGGAGAGCCTGTTGTGTCTGGATTAATCCTCGATGATCATTGGCTTTGGGACCCTGACTTCACTATTGCGTCCAAGTAAGAAATGATAAATCCTTCAGGTCTATTAATCAAATGATTCCCATTTATTCTTTCAGATTTTCAAATTTTTTTCTCAATATTTCAGGTATGTCATGAGTCCACCTATCAGACCAGTAGGACATGGAAAAGCCCTACAAGATGCCCTTTCAACAGGAATCCTTCAGGTTTCTTTCCTCGCTGTGCATAAACTAGAGAAACATGACCTATAGGATAGAACTGTTGAGATCTTTTAAACATTTTTTCTCCTTGTCTATGTATTATCTCTGCAGCTTGTAGGAACTGATCACTGCACTTTCAACTCTACTCAAAAAGCTCTAGGACTTGATGATTTTCGAAAAATACCTAATGGTGTTAATGGTAAAAGCTGACCTGACTGGTTTCTTGCTTTTTGTGCCCATTGTCTCTGCTAATTTGTAATCACTTTGAACTTGTTTATATTTAGGCCTTGAAGAACGGATGCACCTGATATGGGACACGATGGTGGTAAGTACTTGTGGACTGGACTTAAAATCTTCTTTCTTTACAGTATTTTTAATCATTTTCTGTATCATAATCCAGGGGTCTGGCCAAATCTCTGCTACTGATTATGTTCGAATAACCAGCACCGAGTGGTATATATGCTCTTTTCACTGATTCTCTTAATACTGAATTATGCTTTTCAAGTCATTACTATGAGATTAATTACAGAGTTATGTGATTGCATTGTAATCATCAGTGCTAGAATTTTCAACATATATCCACGGAAAGGAGCTATCCTTGCTGGCTCGGATGCAGACATTATTATATTGAATCCAAACTCAAGCCACGAGATAAGCTCAAAGTCTCATCATTCAAGATCCGACACAAATGTCTATGAGGGCAGAAGAGGAAAGGTAATATAGATTTTCAGAAATCCTCTTTTCTGATATGTAAAATGTCTCGAGTTATAACCTTTTATTCTTTGGGACTTGATTGTGAAAATCTCAGGGAAAAGTTGAAGTGACAATAGCAGGAGGACGAATTGTATGGGAAAATGAGGAACTTAAAGTTGTTCCAGGAAGTGGCAAGTATATAGAGATGCCTCCTTTCAGTTACCTTTTCGATGGGATTGAAAAATCAGATGCTAACTATCTTTCTTCTCTTCGAGCTCCAGTTAAGCGTTCCGAATCTCAAGCAACATAAACTGCAGTTATCTGCGTTCCAAAACTCTTCTGTAAAAAAATTTGTACATAACATTTTCTTTGTAGTAAAAGATTGAATGAGCGATTATGAATAATGTGCATGCAACCTGGATTTGACATTGGAAAAGAAAGTAATAGTACGTGAAAAACTGAAAATTACCTCGAGTTAATTTTGGTCTCTGTATGTGAAAATATCGGTTTGGTAGGTTACTTTGGTTTAGTGGTTTACTACAGTTAACACCGTCAATAAATCCCCGTGCCTGTGTGCGCAAAGACGGTTTTACCCTTCTTATTTTTTTTCCATCCGTATAAATATCTAAATCTGTCCGGTAAGGTTTTTCTCTGCGACGATAACAAATCTCCGGCTAAAGAAGGAAGAGAAGAAGAAGAGAAGCTATGACGACAATGAGTCTTCGCAAAGGAAACACAAGGCTACCACCGGAGGTGAATCGCGTGCTCTACGTTCGTAACCTTCCCTTTAACATAACGAGCGAGGAGATGTACGATATCTTCGGCAAGTACGGCGCGATTCGCCAGATTCGAATCGGTTGCGACAAGGCGACAAAAGGAACGGCCTTCGTCGTGTACGAAGATATCTACGACGCCAAGACTGCCGTCGACCATCTCTCCGGCTTCAACGTCGCGAATCGGTACCTCATCGTGTTGTATTACCAGCACGCGAAAATGAGCAAGAAGTTCGATCAGAAGAAGAATGAAGAAGATATTGCAAAGTTGCAGGAGAAATATGGAGTCTCTACCAAAGACAAGTAATTCTCCTCGATTCGATGTTCCTTTGGTTGTCCTGCGATTTAGGGTTTTTAATTGGGGAAAAAATTTCTTATCTGTATGAGTTTGTTCTTTTGTCCTTTGTACTGACCAATCAATGAAATACCTCTTTAAAACTCCAAATTAGTTATTTCTGTTACGAAATTTTGTGGTTTGATGCAGCCAATGTTCTAAGGGTATAACCATTCTTAAGAGTCACATCATGTACCTTAAATTTTGCTGCAACACCATAGGCCTTGATCGATTTGGTTATGGTTCACAGTGCCTTTGCCATTGTTGATCTTGTGTGTTTTCAGGATCGGTGTCAAGTGTTTAGCTAGGAAGTAAGTAAGAACGAATAATCGCTAACACATACAAGAGAAATTGAAGTACATTGAGAAACTCATGGCACTTTAAGCAATAGTAGTAGACAATCAGAAAAGAAAATGTACATAATAATCAAACACCTCCCCAAATCCCCACTTAATGATTTTTTTTTGTTTTGCCTTCTTGAGCCTTTATCCTCCCTTAAAGATCTATCCTCCAGTTCAATCATTAGCGATCCGAGCATACTTTAGAATAATTTTTCTTTTGATATTTGCTTTGCCTTATCTCTCATTGTGAAAAGGAAGATGAGTTTCTCGACCCTTGTGTTGCTCTCTTTCTATTTTCCCTCTTCCTCTACTTCAACAATTGTTCATTTAAATGAAAGTTCGCGCCGCTTCTTTGGGACAGGATCCGGGTTCCCTTTTCTCATCATTGCCACAAATTCATCATAGTTTATCCGACCATCCTGCATTAGAAATTTGGTTAGTGATAATGAGATTGTTAGCTGCTTGTTGTTACATTTGAAGGGACTGTTGTTTCTTACATTGTCTCCATCAACCTCAGAAATTATCTCCTTAATGTCTCTGCCATCGTTCATCCCAAACTCTCGGAGTGCTTGCTCCAGCTCTTCCATTGTGATATATCTGGGAACATCAAGCATTGTTTTGAGGTGAATTTTTCATTTCACAACAAGCTTCATATTGCTCTGTTTTTGGTGTTTTAATGTCTTTGAGAATCAATTATGTAACAGACTGTTAAATGCTTACCCACTGTTGTCTTTGTCAAAGTGTTGGAAGGCTGAGTAGAGATGTTCTTCTCTGTCAAGTCTGTTAATATGCATTGTAGCTGCGATAAACTCACCATAGTCTATTGTTCCATTACCATCAGCATCGGCCTGCAAAATCCCATGATACATAGAGCAAATAACAGAGAATTAGTGGTGAGTCTCCTTCCCTGTTGTAAAGCTAAAACTCTTGCAAGTACGAGAAGGACTCACAGCTTCCATTAACTGTTGAACTTCATATTCTGACAACCTTGTACCTTGCTTAGCAAGACCTTGTCTTAACTCCTCAAGTGTAATTGTTCCACTGCTATCAGTGTCCATACCTTTAAACATCTCCTTCAACCCCATGATCTCTTCCTCTGACAAGCAGCCTGCTATTACCTGTTCCATGGTTTCAGATTTTCAGGTTAGGATACTCTACTGAGAGCCATATTCTATTGGGTAAGGGATATGATTGTTACTCGTAATGCGACTTTCTTGAAATTGTTCATTGCTTTGAATTGCTTGAGCCTGGACATCACTGCATTGTCAAGAGGAACATCTGGTGCTTCGCCATCCTCCTTGATCCATGGATGGTCTTTACAAAGGAAAATAAACATTAAATTTGTATGGAGAGATTGTTATGCTTTTAACATCTTTGGTATGTTTGTAGATGCTTACTGAGAACTTGGGCAGCAGTTAGTCTTTGCTTGGGATCAGAGTTGAGCATCTTCTTAACAAGATCTTTCGCCTGAGGCGAGATGGATGGCCATGGATCACTTGAGAAATCAACATGTCCCCTTAGGATGGCATTGAATATCCCGTTCTCCGACTCTACGATCAGGTAAATACACAACCCATGAATATAAAAAAGTCTATAAAATCCTTTTTTTTGGTAGACAGAAACAAGAAACTGAAATATATCTTTACCAGCCCAGAATGGTGGGACACCACATAAGAGGATATACAACATCACACCAATACTCCAAATGTCAGCCTCTGGTCCATACTTCCTTTTCAAAACCTCTGGTGCAATGTAATAAGCACTCCCCACAATATCCTTAAACACCTCTCCTGTAAAACAATTTTTGTATGAGTAAAGGATTTTACAATGATGCTGATTCAAATTACAGGAACGGGCTTTTGATGATTCCAGTAAAAAACCTGGCTTGTAGAAAACAGACAGCCCAAAGTCAGTAGCTTTGAGAGGAGAATTCTCATCTTTGTTGAGCAACAGAAAGTTCTCAGGCTTCAAATCCCTGTGAATAACCCCCATTGAATGGCAAGTATGCACAATCTGAACAATCGTTCTTAGTAACGAAGCAGCTGCTCTCTCTGAGTAATGTCCTTTAGCAATAATCCTATCGAACAACTCTCCACCCGCGCAAAGCTCCATGACCAAATGTACAGAATGCTTATCCTCATAAGCTCCTTTAAGCTCCACAATATTTGGCTGACCAGTCAGGTGATGCATTATCTGCACTTCCCTTTTTACATCCTCAATGTCTTCTTTGTTTACAAGCTTCCTTTTCGCAATCGTCTTGCAAGCAAATTGCTGACCTGTAGCCTTCTGCGTGCATAAATGCGTGACACCAAATTGGCCACGCCCGAGCTCTTTCCCTAAAGAATATGAAGCTTTTACATCTTCCATTGGTCGACCTAAGACAGGTCCAATAGGGCCTTGTATGGTTGCAGGAGGAGGAGAAGGAGGAGCTTGTTTGGATTGTGTTACAGAAGTTTCAGCGGTTTGACCAGTCGGATGTCCGGTGTGTGAAGCGGTTGCTCCATTGTCAAGTGTGTGTCCATCTCCGTTATTGTCTGAGTCCTGTCCGTGAGAGCAACAATTTCCCATTGTTGCATTAAAGGGTGGGGAGAGGGACGAAGTAAATAAAACTCAAGGAGGAAGAGAAGAAAAATAGAAAGGTTTATTTTTTAGTGTTTTTTTCTTCTCTTATTTTTTTTTTTACTTCGCTGGCCTTCGGTTCAAAGGGTTATAGGGTTTGTTGATAGGGAGGGAGTTTAGGACCAAAGCTTGTCTGTCATTTTGTTATTTAAAGTAAAACAACATTTAGGATTTTTTGTTGTTCAAAACTTTCTCTTTCTCAACATTTAGGATTTAGGACAAAGGTTGAGAGCAATTTCTGGGGATTTATATTTGTTATTTGTTACAAAACTGTCTGTTCTTATCTTCCAAATGTCAACTAAATTTTAAATATCAGGATAAGATTTTCTGCCTGATGTTATGTTTTTATATATGATTAAACCCATTTCATAAAAAATTGACATGTAGCAGAATTTGAATTCATCAAATCTGATTCATGGTAACACTAACACCGATTTTCTAATTCATTGGATTTTTGACTTGTCTTAAGAAATTTAGTCCCATTGAATTTATTTTAAAAATTATGTAATTTATAAAGTATAAAATTTGTAATATTTCACTATTTCTGAATTAATAAAGTGAAAAGCAGAACCTTTCAATGAAAAATATACAAAAAAATTCTTATGTATTAAACCTTTAAGAATTATTCAATGACCATTGATTTTAGCAACTTTAGAAGAAAAAAAGTTTATTACTATAGTCAGGAAAAATTCCATGCAGTAGTATTATATTGCATAATTTGAAATTTGAGTAATCACCATATAATAATACAAAAATCCAGCTAGCAACACAAAACAATGTCAACGTTTACATTAACATCATCGAAATATTTTATGATATAGTATTCACTCTTCTTGATCCAACATCGAATTTTCATAAATCTCTTGACAAAAACAAAACCCCTAATTAAACCCTCTCTAGGTGGGAGGAGGTGAAGGAATTACTGTATCAGTACGAGAAGGGTTAGCTCCTTGTGGTGTCCAACTGTAAAGAATCATTCCCAATACAAGTATTATTGTTCCTCCCATGAACCCTTTTGGAAGTGATGACGCAACTCCAAGGTACGGTAATGGCAATGTGAACAGAAACACTGCGATTGGCACTGAAACAGTTGATGCGAGACACGAAACCACCGCTGATGAAATCTTGAGGAGTCTTAAAAGCGCAATGTTATAGCCAATGTTCACTATCACAAACAATAGAGGCAATAATGGAGCCCCATCACATCCTGTTGTTATTGTTCCGATGTTGAGAAAGCAAACCGCACCATCTTTTAGGTAGCTACCGAGTTGGTTAAATGGTATGCCCCAAAGTTTTGAAAGAAATGGAAGAAGCAAGGCGATGCAGATGGCCTGATTGGTTTAATAAAATAAAATAAGAAAACACCTTAGAGACAAGATTACTTAGCTTGGAATGCAAGTCATAGCTCAGAGAGAACAAGGGATATTTTAGGCTAAGAAATACCTACTTGGAAAGCTGAACCATATGAATTTACTATAAACAGATCGAGTGATGCACCCTGTGAAAGTTAGAGCAGATGTTTTGTCAATATTTCAAACAAACAAAGACTTATTTGGGGATATGCAATGTACCTTTAATCGTTTTTGGCTATCTATAAAGATGACTTCCTATAAGAAAAAGAAATTTGAGATTAAAGAGAATAATAGCACCAGGATTTAAAAGCTTGTAACTGGGTGATTAACACTTTAACAGACCTTCAATACTGTATCTGCTCCTTGAAGCAGAAAAGAAAAGACCATTAGAAGAATCCAAAATATTCCTGCTTCCTTTAATGAATGAGCAGCACCTGATCCACTGCAGATGCAAAAACATTTATGGTAAAAATACCAAAAGAGAAGCACAAAAATAAATTTGGTTTAATGTTGAGCAAACGGACTAAGCAGGTCTAACCTTGCCACACTGACGATTACACCAACAGCTACAAGAGTGCATCCGAGTAGTTGGTTTAGGCTATATCTCCTCCCAAGAAAAATGATGGAGAAGAAAATTTGCCAGACAAGAAACGTCTGCAAGGAAACAAACGAGTATGCTATTGAGTCCTAGAACTTGATATCATTCATACGTGCCTTTATCAATTAGCAAAAAAATCAAGAAAATATATATGGTTTTAATGCAACAAGTATTGTCAGCTTTTCACACACTTAAACCAAGAAGTTGCACATACAGAAGCATACTCATGATTTAAGAAGTTACAATAGTACAGATTTCTAACCTGAGATAAAACTGTAGTAGATGGCCCCGAAAGATTCGCTGAGTAGAGAAAATGAAAAAAGAAGAATAAGATGAATAAAGTAGGTTTCGTGAGATGAATGTATTTATGCTTCTGATCATAGTAATTTCACTTCCTCATAAAACCAATATAATTAAGGATCGTGTAGACATTTAATTTGCATAAAGATGAAAGTTACCAGCGGCTGCCATTCCAGCAGCTGCAGCTAGAGCCTCTAAGATGCCAACAACTAAAAATGGAGTTTTGGGCACCGAGAGCATTGCATCTGTGACACTTCCAGCGCGATATCGAAAATACAAGATAGTATAATATACAACTACATACCTACATGAAGGAAATAGCCAAATAAGAATGTTTTTTCTGTAAATTTAAGTTTGATATTTGACAGCCAGTATTGATCAAAGTTTCAGGTTCACCAAGAACAGAGCAACCATTATAGAATTATACTGTAATTGTTTAGCCCAAACATCATGAATAGTGAAAGAAAATAAAAGCAGAATATATTTCTCTAGCTAATCTAAACATTCAGCTATTATTACAAGTAGGGCCATTAGTAATTGTAATTCTAATCAAGTCGAAGACAGTGGGCCCCATAAGAATATTACTTAGAGACTCCTAAGGGGCAGAAGATAATGATATCAAGTATGGACGGACTTAATTCAATTTGGTTCCACCACCTTTTTTTTTCTTTGATTTTTGATAATTTGGTTCCACCAACTTACAACGTCGTGTTTTTTTCCTCTAGCTAGGCTCTAGCATATTCAAGGATTACTTTTTGTAATATCTTCAATGAATTAAATTTGCATATATTTGTGAAATAAAGCCTCTAGCTTGTGCTAAATTTTCTTGTATAGAGTATATATATTTTTGTCAATAGAATAGCATTCTATAGCTATATATTCTGATTTGAAAATGGTCATATAATAAAAGTGATTTGTGAAAACTGAATATATAAATGTAAACGAGCAGTCATGATTAATAAAAAAAAAAAAAAAAGTGAATTTATGTATATACATTGCATGTAGAGAAATGATAAAATGCGCCTACAATAATTTCCCAATCAAGTAGAAGTATCCAACTCGAAAGAGACTACAAGCCAACTCTGACCCGTTACCAAAACAAAAGAGCAAGTTTCTAATTTATTCGTATATGCCTTTGAATTTTCAAAATGTATAAGAGTTGTCATTTAAAAAAAAAATAAAAATAAAAATACGAACTAATTTGTAGGCTGTAGCATTACCAACCGTTAAATTCATGCATAAATATAAAACTAGAAATACGTATGTTTGTAAAATTTTAAGATTATTAGAAGGAGGAATATGATGTAATAAAAACTAATTAACGCATGAAGATTCAGCAAAACAGAAATCGAGGAGGCCGGAGATGGTTTACCCGAAGGTGGAGAGTTGCGCGAGGAAGAAAGGGTATTGCTTCAATGGAACTAGCGCCAGCTTATACATCACACGGTTTCCGACACCTAACGCCGCCGTAGCCGCCGCCCAAATCACTATCTCCGCAGTCTTGACATGCTCGGCGTCGATCACGTGGCCACTACTGTTCCCTTCGATCGCGTAACCGCACACGCCTGGCTTTTTAATCTCCTCCTTAACTCCGTCATGAGATCCATCCCAGGATCTCGCCGGTGACACCGCTTCGATTATCCACCGTCTGGAACTTGGAATGATCAACGGTAGACG
The DNA here is from genome assembly GCA_028015245.1 of Cardamine occulta. Classification (NCBI taxonomy): domain Eukaryota; kingdom Viridiplantae; phylum Streptophyta; class Magnoliopsida; order Brassicales; family Brassicaceae; genus Cardamine; species Cardamine occulta. The sequence continues at coordinate 17,798,977 of CM051384.1, forward strand.
AGGATTGATGTGATTTCGACGGATTAGGGAGATGGATTGAGGTCGATTCACGGAATGCGATTGAACCGAGCTGATCGACGCGGTTAAACCGGTGGTTAAGCGGGAAGTCGTTGCCATACTGATTAGGCTGGAATGAAACCGATTCTGCTCGTTTTGAGGGGAGAGACTGAAGGAGACGGAAGTGACTTGCTGACTTGGAACTTTGCTTTTATCAAATTTTTTTTCCATTGAACCAAATTAAATGCATTAACACATCTACCAACTTTTTTTCCAATATAAGACAAAGTAGAATTAGAAAGATGTTTTAAGTATTCCGCACTTTTAACTTTAGACAAGTCAAATTTACCCCATGCGTTATGTAGAAAACTTAAGCCAAACTGATTTACACTATAAGACAGGTTAAGAATATCCTACTATTTTAAAGTGATATATGAAGGAGATGAGTTGAAAACTCATAAATTTTAATTGGGGTTTGTGACTAATGTCATCATTGATCATTGTGCCGTCGTCAAATTCAAATCCACGTAACAAAAAACATGAAGAATCTAGAAAACCGAGTAACCAACCGAAACCGAACAAACAAAAAACGTGTTGAACGCCCTCAATTATCACCGCTCGAAGTGAAAAGTAAAATGTGTGTATGAAACCAAAAAAAAAAGGTAAGAAATGTGTTTGTCGTGGCGGCTTTTGATTGGGGCAATGCATAGAAATAAACTAGAGCGTGCTGTGCCTGAGCTTTCCCTTCTCTGTCTCTCCCTCCTTCACTCATCTTCTCGTGTAGCTGCAGTAGGTTAGACCAATAGCTTCTTTTAGTCTTCTCTTTGTAGCAAATTCGCTGGCTTGTCGAAATGGGAGTGAAACAAGCTATCGATTCGGGCTAATGTGTATGACTTAATTGTCTGGGGAGCTCTTGAGAGCAAGCAATTCGATTTTTTTCTGCCTATTTTGTTTTTTTAATCTTTTTGGATGCTTCATTCGTGGTTTGATTAAGTGTTCTTCTGCAATGGCGGCTTCATTAGCGGCTATGCAGCGGCCACAAGTTGGAGCTTTGAATACGGTAATTACAGTCTCTAGTTTGATTCCTGTTTGGTTCTTATCTTGTGGGGAAGTGGAATACTGATGAGATAAGATTAGTGTGTTTGTTTCGTATTGAAGGCATATGTAACACTTAGTAAATATGAATTTTTGTTTGAAAGATTAGATTTTGCTCAAGTGACAGCATTGGGTCGAGACCGAGTTGGAAGCCATGAATTAGAAGCTCATTTTTTGGGGATTCTTATTAGATAGTAGCTAATCTTATTATCTTTCCAGAGAATGTTGGTTCAGTTTTTCTATTATTGCATATTATGATTTACATGGCTCTAGTTTCTACTTATCAGGAGGTAACCTTGTTTAGTCACTCTCGGAGAGTCTTTCAGATATGTTTCTTCTTTATATATGTAGCTCTGAGTGTTTTGATTTGTATAGCAATTTCAAAGTAAAGCAAACCGATGATAATCCTTCATTGTATTCCATTATAATCTTGACAGGTTTATAAGAGTGGTCCTCTCTTCATTTCATCAAAAGGTGAACTTCTATATTATCCCGTTCTTTCAAGATTATCTACTCTGCACCTCTACCCATTGGGTATCAGTCTTGATACCTTAGCTACTACTATCTTGTTGGCAGGACTAGGTTGGACCTCTTGGAAGAAGCGTTGGTTTATCCTTACTCGGACTTCTTTGGTGTTCTTCAAAAATGATCCTGTCAGTATTTGTGATCCTTTGATTTGATCTTTCTCCAATTCATATAATATTTCTACTGCCAATTTTCTTGAACTGTTTTGTACCTTTAACTCATTGTTTCAACTGTTTGACAGAGTGCATTACCACAAAAGGGGGGTGAAGTAAATTTGACTCTTGGAGGCATTGACTTGAACAGTTCGGGGAGGTATATGTTTCCTGTTGTTGTTGTTGTTGTTGTTTATAAGAATATCTCCAACTTTCTAGCCTGTGTTAACGTCCTCGTTTGCAGTGTCGTGGTGAGAGAGGATAAGAAGTTGTTGACTGTATTATTCCCAGATGGACGTGATGGACGAGCCTTCACCCTCAAGGTGATTTCTATATTTAGGAGGCTGCATTAGTTGTTCTTCCCCTCTTTTGTTATGGGTTATGCATCTCTGTAATACTAATTATTTGGTTCACGTAGGCTGAGACATTGGACGACTTGTATGAGTGGAAGGCCGCCCTAGAGAAAGCCCTTGCACAAGCTCCTAACGCAGCACTGGTCATCGGCCAAAATGGAATATTCCGAACAGAAGCCAGCAGTACAATTGAAGGGTCCTTTAATTCATGTTAGTTCTCATTTATTTTATTATTATCAGCTCCTCTACTATGGCTCCTTCCATATTTTCTATATATATATCAATTACACCCCGGCATGCAGGGAGGGATCAGCGCCCATTGAAGTCTTTGGTTGTTGGAAGACCAATTTTGCTTGCTCTAGAAGAAATTGATGGAAGTCCATCGTTTCTTGAGAAAGCACTTCAATTTCTTGAGACATATGGTGAGTATTGGCCTCTTGATTCAGTTAGTTTCCTATCATTATTATCCATTGTTTATCCTCTAGAAAGTAGATTTTCTATATTATCTTCAGTGCCGTATATATTTTATTTATTTCTTTTTTGATTCATCATTTAGTCTGTTATAGAAGTGATTTTCTTTAACTGCCCATAAATGTTTTTGTTTTTATCTTGCACCTTTTTGTTTGCACAGGAACCAAAGTAGAGGGAATCTTAAGACAGTCTGCAGATGTTGAGGAGGTAGAACGCAGAGTTCAAGAATACGAACAAGGTATTGATCTTGTCCATGTGAACCCTTTCTTTTGGGTAAAAACTTCGGTAAGGCATATATATGTATGTGTGTTGGGGCTAGGGATTAGGATATAAGCTCATTTCCTGTGTTACTTTTCCAATTTCTTTCTCTGAAAAGTTCCATTTTAAATGAAAATTTTCAAATGTACTCATCTAGGCAAGACAGAATTCAGTCCTGAAGAGGATCCACATGTTGTTGGAGACTGTGTTAAGGTACTGTATTGTGTGTCAACTATGATGTCTAGTTGTATTTATTGTGGTGAAATATTTGTGTCATGCTATTCTATCTGCAGCATGTTCTGCGGCAGTTGCCTTCTTCTCCAGTTCCAGCGTCGTGCTGCACTGCTTTGCTGGAAGCTTATAGTAAGTCTTTGTTTATATGGAATCTATGTTTGTACTTTAGTGTATGTGTATATAACTCACGCTTTACCTTTTTCTATAGAAATTGATCATAAAGAAGCTCGGGTTAAATCACTGCGCTCTGCTATAATTGAAACATTTCCAGAACCAAACAGGCAACTACTACTGCGGTATGCTTTCAAATATAGTCTTTGAAATTATCTCAAAAACTGCTTCGGCATTCTATTTAGGCGCTGAACTTAGGAGGATATTTTAATCCTCAGCTGCATATGCCATGGGAACTATGTGGTGCTCTCATGGAAAAGCTGCTTGGAAGTCAGTAATTTAGTTTACTTCAAACAGCTTTATTCTCAACATGGGTTGTATTCTGCAGGATTCTAAAGATGATGCATACTATTACCTCTCACTCCTGTGAAAACCGGATGACTCCATCTGCGGTAGCTGCTTGTATGTCCCCATTGCTCTTACGTCCTCTACTGGCTGGGGAATGTGATCTAGATGGTTTTGGCACTCTAGAAGATAACTCTGCCCAGCTTCTTGCTGCCGCTAATGCTGCCAATAATGCGCAAGCCATTGTCACAGCCCTTTTGGAAGACTATGGGAATATGATCAATGTAAGATTCCAATCGATCATTTAACTATATCTGGTTCCACACTACTATTTTCTCAACTATTTGTTCGCAGGGTGAAGATCTTAAACGATGCTCCATTTCTACTGTTTCTCATATTGGCGACAGTGGGCCTGAGAACTCAAGTGATGAAGAGGATATAGAGGTTAAACGTTCTGACTTGCCTAATCTGGATATAGGAGAAGGGGAAACAGATGATGATAATGATGTTCTGCTGAGCAGAAAACCGAGTGAGAGCAGTGATTATGCTGACAGTGATCTGTATGACTACAAGGTTTGTTCTTGCCATCTTATCCACTCCCCCTTACATCTTGGTCATAGTACACCTACATTCAGAAATCTGAAATATGGGATAAGTTTTAAGTCGTTTCCATTTGTATGCATTCCTTCAACCATCAGCTATTGTTTTGTTATCTTTCGTTGCCCCTTTTGTGGTCTTTTGCTAGATAGGTGCCACATTTTAGTTATGTTTGGTGTTTGAACTTTAGGTATTCTGTAGCCAAACTGGTAGTATTTAAAGCTGCAAGAAAATCCAGCCTAATTTATTCTTTCCATGTGTGTGCTTTCTCTCAGGGATTTGGTGTTGAAGATTCAGATGCTGAGTCTCCTAGAGACATCCATTGTTCAGTTGAGAGTACAGACTTTCCCACTGGAGTGAAAAAACAAATCGAAGAGCCTATTAAAGATATAGAAATTTCCAGCGTATCACTTACTGAAAATTGTTATCAATCAGGGGTAGATGCTATGCCTTCAGTTAATCCCAGTACTCCTCTCACTGCCCCTAGACACATAACGTCAGCTGAGAAACCTGCAAATAAAACTACTGGCTTATCAACAGTCAATGCGAAGCATTCTTCATCCTGGGGAAGAGGCAATGTAAGTTTTCCATTATCTGGCATGATCAATCATAATTCTGCTGTCATAGTCTCTTCAGCTGAGTTTTTTTGTTTACTGTGTAGGGCAAAAAAACACCTGCTATAGGATCATTTGATTCCTCAGGAAATGACGAGTAAGATACTCAATCCTGAATGCATATATTGTGATTCTATAACATTCCTATTTTATACTCTGCGGATAATTGCCGTTTAGTGTTTCGATTACAGTGCAGTTTAATATACTGGCATCTGTTTCTGAACCTTTTTTAATTCCTAATTACAAACAAGGTCGAAAAGTTTTAACATATGTTCTCTTGCCAAGGTCCATATAAAATATGTATGGTTAATTAGGTCAGAAAGGTCTTTACTGAAGCAACATTCGACTTCACTTTTAAATTGCAAAAGAAATTTTCTCTTTGTTCTTATTAGCTTGACGTATGTTGATGCCAAATTCTTTGTTGCTTGTAGGCTTCTTATACAGAGGCTTGAGCTCATGAAAGATGAGCTGCGGCAACGAATTGCTAAGGAGGTACTTGTTCTGGCAGCAGAATTATTATTATATGCTCATTACATAATGTTGTTGTATTGATTGAATTGAGCACTGCAGGCTAAAGGAAATGCAGTTCTACAAGCTAGCTTGGAGAGAAGGAAGCAGGCTTTGCATGAACGTCGGTTGGCACTTGAACAAGATGTATAACCTTCTCTTGAGATTTTGTGTTTATATTCTCCAATTTTTCTGTATAATTTTGAAGGAAAATAAACTTCCGCTTTGCTGACCAAGCTTGCCATGGAATGGTCAGGTGGGCAGATTACAAGAGCAACTGCTAGCTGAGAGAGACCTACGATCCGCTCTTGAAGTTGGTCTAAGCATTTCTTGTGGACAATTTAGCTCACAAGCTGCGGATTCTGAAGTCAGTATACACTTTAGCTTGAGACATCAGATTTTTGTTTTTTCCCGGCTATATCTCTTGCTCTCCTTAGTTCTAACATCACAATAAATGCAAAGACAAGGGCTGAGCTTGAGGAGATTGCTCTTGCTGAAGCTGATGTTGCAAGATTGAAGCAGAAAGTTGCGGAACTCCATCACCAGCTTAATCAGCAGCGACAGCATCACTTAAGTTCACTCCCAGATCCTCAAAGCCATCACCAATTTCTCCAGAATCACAATACTCAACTGTAAGTTTACACTCTACACCTGGTTTTTAGCTGTAATTCTAGTAAAATTCAATATTTCATACCAAATATAACCCAAAAGTAAACTCGGTAAGAGAAATGACTCTCTACTTTTACAATGTCGCAGGAAGTCTTTTCAGCAGGACTTTGATTCCATTCTTGCTTTCGTTAATCACGAAAGAAATCAGAGAACGGTATGAATCTTATTATGTAACCAAGGAATCTCATAAACCATTGACCCCTTTACCCTACATTTCATAACCAATAATTGGATTATCTTCCAGTAACATTCACTTGTATTGAATCATATAGGATGAAACTAGCCTAAGAGCTGACTGGAGGAACGGTAGAGGAAACAACAGACAAGTACCAGGCTCACCGAGCTTGAATGAAGCATCCTTAGGCATTCCAATGGAAGAGTTTTCTCCGGTTAGTGTTATCTTGTTAAAATATCAGTCTCATGATATCATAAATTCTAACTCTGTTTGTGCAATGATATGGTCATGTAGGTAATGGACTACGCAAGAAATCATCATCATCCTCCTGCAGCATCTGCAGCACTAATGGAGCTAACAACTCGTTTGGATTTCTTCAAGGAACGACGTTCACAACTTATGCAACAGATTCAGAATCTTGACCTCAACTATGCGTCGTCTTCTTCTTCCATGCACCGATCCTCTTCTCCGCCGTGGAATTAGACTCTTTTGTCCAACAAACTAGAAAATGTGTAAAAAAAAGGTGTCGTCTGTGCAGACTCTTCATACTTGTAAAACCGGTTTACGATCAAACCGACTATATTTATCCACGAGATTGATGGTAAATTATTTGCTCAAATGCTCTTTTGTGAGATTTTAGAGAAAGAATAGAGGTTTGTAAAAAGCTTTGTGTATTCCTCTGTTTTGTTTCTATTTCTTTCTTTGCCGACATAAAAAGAATTATATTTAATTATATCAAAAGAAGTGAAAAAAGATTCTGTAGTAAGTGCTATAATGAGTCATAATATTTAATTATTCGAAAAGAGTTATTCTTGAAGGAAAAAAAAAACGCGGTTTACGAATCCATCAATATAAATATATAGTTCCAGCTAACACGGAAGAAAAGAAAAGCTACGAATCAATTTCTTTAGAGATAATTCAGAAAGAAAGAAAGAGTCGAAAATGGCGGATCAACAAGGAGGAACAGTCCTCGGAGGAATTCGCGATATTGATCCAAATGCAAATGATCTTCAAGTCGAGAGTCTCGCTCGTTTCGCTGTCGATGAACATAACAAGAAGGAGGTGCGTTCTACGCTCTTTCGCTACCTTAATTATCCTAAAATCTGTTTAGTCGATCGACGTTTAGCAAATCGCTGAGTTTCTAGTCCGATCTTATCGTAAATCACAAATTGTAAGCTATGCTGAGAACTTAGGGGTTGCGTCATTTGATTCTGTAGTGTTGAGCAATTTCACTTGTGAACCATGATTATGTTGCTCACATAGATTGATTCGAAGTTTGTTTGGGTGAAGAAACTGGTTCTCAATCGATTTGCTTGTTGTGGTCTTCTTCTTAATTGAGTAACCTTTAAACACAGTCAGAAACATATAAATTTATTTGCTTGTGTAGTTGTGTTGATGATATAAAGACAATAGTTTCATTTATTTGTCATTTGATCGATCATCGCTCTTATTTATGAGTGCAGAACGTGAATCTGGAGTACAAGAGGCTCCTAGGAGCGAAAACACAGGTCGTGGCAGGAACGATGCACCATCTCACTGTGGAGGTGGCTGATGGTGAGACCAAGAAGGTCTACGAGGCCAAGGTTTTGGAGAAAGCCTGGGAGAATCTTAAGCAGTTGGAGGCTTTCAAGCATCTTCACGATGTTTAATCTTCCTGTTTGGTAACTCCTTAAATAAGTGAATGTCAAATCCAGTCCATGTGTGCCAACTGGTACTCTTGTGTATCTCTCACTTTCGTTTGTCTTTTGCAATTAGCAAACTGTCACTTTATATCTATCTGATCTGCCTTTGTTTTACAAAACATCGTGATGAAAATAAAAGCCATGATTAAATCTAGAGGTGATGAGCATCTCCATCACATTACTAAATTCATCTTTAAAATATCAGATGTTGTGTATGAAATGATATCGAGGGCGAGAGGAGACACAATCCGCTAGCTTTGTTATCAGCTATTTTTAGAGAGTATTAGAAGAGTGATCTGTTTGATCTTTTTTATGCCTAACGAAGAGTAAGACGAAGGAATGATCTCATACTCCTTGAGTTGACAACGAATGGTTCATTGGATGACTTGACGATCATAGCCGCCCCAACACAACCCATAGATTATAGTTCTAAATAGATTGCTTTTAAAGAACAAACAAAAAGTAAAATACATCTTGCAAATCATGCCCTTTATCTGTGTTTTATCTACAGTAACAAATCTGCGAGGTGAAAAATGTGATATTATTCTTATAAATTGTTTCCGGAATCTCTTCTCAGTTCTCAGTTCTCAGTTCTTAGTAGATTTGTTTGTTAGGCTCAACAGTACTCCGGTGCTGAGAGAAAGTGCCACGACACCAAGTGATGCCTCGGTCGATACATGGAAACCTGTAGGGAGGAAGAGATGTTGAGAGAGCTTATTTTTTTGTTCTAGTTGTATGTTTTGTTCAAGCAGAAATTGCGGATGAAGAGATATTATACATACCGAAGAAATCAAGGATCATCTTGAATCCTATGAAGCCAAGTACAACTGCTATCGATGGCTGTGAAATGCAAAGGACAAGATTAGATACAAATCATACTTGTCCATGGGTACCTAATGAGCACTACTGCCCGCGTTAAGGAACTGTCTAATTATATGTATCTACTGTGTAGTTTGTTCGAGTATAAAACAGAGATAAGCTGAATAAAAAATAATAGATACCTGCAAGTATTCCAACTCTTCCATTCCTTCCGAAATCAGTGTATAGAGAGACCTTAGTCCTGCGGCAAGATGAAACTCTTATGAGAAATCTTCCACTCAAAGTTCCAAGAGTATATTAAAGAGATGGCATACACACTAACAAGACTAAGTAGAGACAACAAATACCTAAGATTGCAAAGAGATTAGAGGTCAAGACAATAAAAGGATCCCGTGTGACGCCGAAAACAGCTGGTATCGAGTCAACCTAAGAGAATGGGCAACCAGTATCAGTGCTTTGCTTCATTTTTAAAGAAACAAAACAGACTGAAAAAGTGGTAAGAGATGATACAGCAAATGCTATGTCACTGAGCTCGATCACTGCTACTGTGAGTAGCAACGGTGTGGCCTGCCCAAAATATTTTGAGATAATTAGAAACCAGTAAAAATAAACTATGATGAATATTTTTATCATGGATTCCATATGCAAGAAGACTTAATAGTGACTGGTACATAAACCTTGAATATTTTGTCAGACACTTACTTTCCAAATGCTATCTTGTTTTGTGAAAAATCGATTTCCATCATAACTTGCTGCTGGCAGTTAAAAACAAAACAAAGGAGGAGAAAATCAGCTATGGAAGCATGAATATGTTGACGCCTAACTACATATTATCCAGTCAAATAAATTTTGAAGGTAACAAACATAAGCAACTAGCAGTAACAGAAAGAAAAAGACCCGTTATATTACATGTGACAGGAATAAATCTCTGGCATGTCTTGACAATGAAGTTGTCGGATAGATCTGTATCATCTTCTTCACTTGCAAATAACTGTATTAACACATTGGGGACCGAAATAATTAAATTACAGAGCACTCTTTATGTTCCATATCAAAAGTTGTGTGTAATTATAGATATAAATGCTACGGACCTTGAAAGACGAATATAAGAGTACAGCAGCAAGCAGTAGGTTGACTGCTTCAAATTTCTGAAAGATATTAGGGAGAATTCAGTTTTTAGTGAGGCAGGAAAACGAAAGAAATAAACAAACAAATTCATTAACAGACATTTTGATCCAAACATAGGAATCACCTGAAGAGTAGCTGTTCCTAGTAATATGAGCGTGAAACGGAAGACAATTGCACCAGCTATACCGTAGGTAAGTACCCGATTCTATAGAAAGGGCCACAGAATTAGAATACTCTATAGTCAAGAATTCAAAATATCTGTAAAGATAGTTTGTTACCTGATACATAAGTGGCACTTTGAAATACTTGAAAACAAGAACAAAAACAAACAAGTTGTCCACTGACAAGCTTTGCTCCAATAAATAGCTGCAAGAGTTGAAAACTATTAATATGGTAAATCTCCTTGAGAGCTAAGTGAACTTGAATATCTAAGCTCTACGCACCCAGCGAAAAACTCTGATGCCTTGCCAACACCTTCCTTCAAACCTATTCCGATTCCAAATGCCACCGCAGTGCTTAGCTATTGAGATAACTATGACATTAGATTTCGTTTATAGATTAAAAAAAAAAAAAGGTAAACACAGATGCAAGAAAATACTAACACACAAGGCAACAGTCGTGAAGGACGTTTTATATGTTTCTTGTTGTTGATGATCTGTAAGGCCTCCACTATCTAGTGATGAGCTCTCATCATTTTTGTGTGGTAGAAGTTCTCTGTTCTCCGTCTCTGTACTAACATGCCACAAACAAATTATTGTCACTAAGACTAAGCAAACAATAAGATTGGCATAGACATAGCAACCGAGCAAAAGAACAATCTTTGAAACTGAATCAGAAAATGTAGAAATAAAACAGAACAAAATTTTGGAGAAGAAGCATTCACCTGAAGAAGAAACATCATCTTCTTGATCAATATCTCTGGAGCAAGCAATGGGAGGAAGATGAGAGAGACGACGACTCGCAGCTGAAAATATCGCAATCCAGAAGCACATTAGCATGAAGCAAGGTAGATGAAATTGTCCATTCACACACATGAAATGCAATTATGTGTGAAGAGAAGGAGACCTGAAACGAGAGTGGGATTTGCAAGGAGAGAGAAACGAGACTTAGTCCATCCACGAGCTCGGAAATCCGGCGGAACCACCGGAATGGTAAGAAAGATTCGATCCGATTTCGCCGGAGCGAGAATTCGGTGGTGGATAACTGAAGCTAAGCTCATAGCGTTTGCCTCAAATCTAAAAACCAAACTGCGAGTGACCACTATCAATCGCTGAAGACCGTTAAAACGTTGCCGTTTTTATCCTGCTACCGAACGGTTTTGACCCGACCCGGCGTGGAATTTAAAGCGAAGAAGAATCAGAATTAGACGAAATTACCCTTAGTTTTGGGTAGTTCATGGATTTGGGTTCGATTTTGTTTGATTTGTTTCGGTTTATAGATTTTCGATTTTCAAGTAATATATCAAAGTAAAATCTGTTTTACTATAGTACGGTTGAAGTTTGAGTTCGGTTTCTTATCAAAATATCATTAGTCTTTTTGATCGGTTATTTACTTTCGGTTCGATTCTTGATCAAACGTCATCTGTAATGTATAACTTGCATTTTGGTTTCCTCAAAGATTATTACGTGTACGGGTCGCAGCTTTGAACGACTCTTTTAGATCTGTGAGGTTTTTCTGGGAACACTAAAAAGTCTCCTTAGCCCTTTAACCACAACGTTCAACAAGACGTTATTTTCCAGTTGTGTATTTTTGTTTGGTCAAACTTTACATTTCAGTAAAAAAAAAAAATCAGTAAATTTGCATATTTTTTGGGGTACAAATTCAGTCAAGTGCATTTATTGCATGCTTTTTGTTTAGTTTTGGATTTTATTTTTAATTTTTTAACAGAAAACCCAATTAAAAATTGTTTGTTGAATTTGTACAACCTTATTAGTTGTTTACAAAAGATTAAAATTCTTAAACTACGAGACTTCTGTCCTGAGTCCTACCCATGCTAATCTTATAGTGTTATTAATCAGTTTTTGACAACTGAAATCAAACAAAAAGGACAACTGGAATTGAGCTTGAAGAAAAAAACTGAAAAACTATAAAAAGAAATCAATGGCTCAGAATTATTAAAAAAATCTAATGCGAAGACTTTGGTTTGGTTTTTGCAACTCATTTTCGGTTTGTTTGTTAGGGAAAAAAAAAGAAAAATAAAAACTTTTTTGTTAACCAAACCCTAATTTCCATAGGCATTTCGATTTGGGGATTCGAAACGCCGAGTTAATATTTGTTTTGGTTAATATTCATAACATCGCACTCCTCTCGTTCCTCATCCTCATCGCCTTAGCTCAGCTTCTTCTTCTTCTTCCTTTTCTCCGGATCTCGCATCTTCGTCAACGACACCGATCAATCAGGTTCTCTATTCCTTCCCATCACTGATCTATACTTCGATTTAGATTCTTCTTCAAATCGCATTTCTTTTTACTTTCCTTCGCGCCTGTAGGTTTTCTACTTTTCTTGATTCGTTCGAATTTCTTCCCTCCTCTGCTCAAACATGAATTGTTGTTATTGTTTATTGATTTGATTCCGCTGCTTCGATTTTTTTATCCGCCGCGAATTTGCGTTTTGACCATATTCGATTCAGAAATTTATCTCCGGAGATGTTATTGATTTAGTGTGGCAGATTGTTGTGGTGTGTTTGATTCGTTCTTGCTTTGGATCCATGCGTTTGTATAATCGACGATTCAGTTTAATAGTCGTCTCTGTGAAATCTCTCTTTCTTTATTCCCCATTGAAGAATCTCCAGCTGTGACCTTTCAGCTCAAATGACCATTGATCTTTAATGTTCAACAAAAAGTTTTATTTTTCTTTTATCTGCTAAGAGAAGATTGTTTGAAAATCTATGTATTGACAATCTCGTGTTTATAAAAACTGTAGGATTACTTTGTTTTGGGAAGATGTCTAGCGCATCCAAGACTAAATCGAGAGACAAGAAGGTTTTGAATGATTCACAGAAGACACCTAGTAAAGCCTCTGGATCCATGGGTGCAAATATTGGTGTCGTGGCTGGTGCTTACAATCCGCTTTTGGGGACATTTCAAACCGTTGAGTCGCTTTCAGCAACTGGTTCCTCAGCTCTTCACAATAATGGCCGGTTCAAAAACATTGATGAGTCGGATTCAACTGGAGCTGATTGTGATTCTGTCTCCAATAATGGTAGCTGGTCAGGTGACTCAGAAGATCACAAAGAGAAAGCACCTAGCACTGCTGCAAAACAAGAAACCATTCCGGGAGCTGACAATGACAAGCGAGAAAAAATGCGGCTGAAGAATGAAAGAAAGCACCAACGTCAAAAGGAAAAGAGAGCTCACGAATTGCATGAAAAATGCTGTCAGGTTTTGATGTCCAGAAAACTTGATGTCCTTGCTCAGAAGCTCTTAGCTATGGGGTTTGGTCATGACCGTGCAACTTTCGCTCTTATGTTAAATGAAGGGAAAATAGAGGAATCTATTAATTGGCTGGTTGATGATGGTGGTGCAAAAGTAGCTGATGAGAAACTAGATCCTACAGCTGGGAACTTAAAAATTGACATATCAGAAGAGTTGGGTAGAATCTTGGAGTTGGAAGCTAAATATAAGTGTACCAAGCAGGATGTAGAAAGAGCTGTGGTTACAGCAGATGGGGACATTGAGAAAGCAGAAGAATCATTAAGAAGACAGAAGCAAGACCAATCTACTGCTTCTAGAAAAGCAGAGGATATTAGTGATAATACTTCTGTTAGCGATAGCAAAGTCCCTTTTGTGCACACAAGTCAGAACACAGTAGCTCAGTTGCAACCTAATTCAGGTATGTATCCTGTAGGCAGTGAAGAAGCCCGTGACAGAAAGAATCTCGGTTACCCCAGAGAACCCAGCTACATCAGTGGAGAATCTGGAAACCAAAGTGTAAATTCGATTGATAGAATTCACATGAAGTTGCAATGGATGAAAATCCAACAAAATGCTGCCCTGGAAGAGAAGAAACGCATGGCATATCAACAGACACCACTGTCACGGCCAACAGAAGAAACACATAATGTGTCAGCTCTAGGTGATCAATTCAAGAGACATCAGCAGTATGAAATGAGGGAACCAGGTATGGCGATGCAGCAGCAGCAACAACGCTCTCAATCAGCAAACACAAATGTGTTACCTGTCTCTACCATGAATGCATCCTTTACCGGAGCATCAGCAGCAGCAGTAGGCAGCGGTTGGTACCCTACAAGTAGAGCTGAGGCGGTTCTCTCTAACGGAAACTTGCCCTCAAGAACTGTGATTCCTGGTGATCTGGCCTCAAGCATGATGTACCAGCAACTTCAGTATCAACAATATCAAGGGCAAGCGATCAACAACAACGGTCACAGAATGGGAGGGGGTTCTGCACCAGTTGCTGTGTCTCCAGCAGCTTCTCTTGGGCTCTTCTCGGGGTTTGGATCGGTACCGGCATCAGGATCATCTTCTGGGCTGGACTGGAAAATGGATGGGTCGAAGAGGCATTTAGATTACAACAGCATCGACTGGAGTCTAGACAGAGGCCTAGCTCTTCCGAGACCAAGCCAACAGTATGTGGCAGCAGCATCCCCATATGAAGCACAGATGAATGGAAGGACAAGAATGATGGGGAATGGGAATGGGATGGGAGTGGCCATGGGAGTGCAGGAAGCTGCTTTAGTGGGAAATGGGAGAGAATGGACTTCACCTTTTGAGGGTAAAGATCTGTTTAGTTTGTCTAGACAGTTTGTGCCTCCTTCGCTTTAAAAGTTGATTAAATGCTTCTAGAATAAATGAAATTTGGAATGAGAGAGAGAGAGATGATGGATGAGATGGTATGAGTTTATGGTTACTGATTTTATCAAGTGTTTCTTGCTTGTTTGCTCAACAAAATGGATCTTTCAAATTTCATAATACTTTTATCCCAGCATGTTCAACATGGAGCTACCCTAAACATGTTTTAAAAAAACCACACCATCGACTTGCTTTAAACCCCTGTTAATATTGTTAGCTAACAAGTCTTAAAGACCCAAGTGCTTAAACTCCCAAGAAGGTCTTGAAACTTAAAAGAAATGACTAGAGTGTCATATCAAACCATATATGAGAAACACACCAAGACTGAGACGCAAAAACTTGAAACTCAATATCTTTTCATGTGTAAGGGTTTTGGAGTCTCTAAATCTTGTTAAAAGCGACGATGTCGACACTTTGGATGTATTCGTTGTTAGGCTCCGAGGTGAGATGGTCTTCAATGAGGTTGTCCACAGACACAAGGTCATCAACAATTGTCATCATGATTGTCAGTTTCTTTATCCCGTAACCAATCGGTATCAATTTCGCTGCAACAATATTCTCACGTTAGAACAAATAAAACTGAATCTTTTTTTGTACAAAATATAGATTTAGATTTGAAATTCTTTTGACTTACAAGCTCCCCAGGTAAGACCTGGCATCTGAACACTACGAACAGCTTCTTCCAACTTCTTCATATCGGTTTCATCATCCCATGGTTTTACTTCCAGTAGCACAGAAGATTTTCCACCTAACAAGAGTAAGAGCTAAGCACACCTCAGCAAGATCTCAAGATAGAGTACACATAAAAGTGACAAATTCAAGCTAAGTCTGTATTCAGCCACAGAATCAGGAGATGTTTTGGACATACAATCTTTCCAACAGCACATACTAAAAACTTACTTAGTCAGAGTGATCCAATCCAAACTGTAGAAAGACTTACTCTCTTTAGGCTTCTTGGTGTCCTTCTTATTAGCTTCCCTCTCCTCAGCAGCCTTCTTATCATCTTCACTCTCACCAGCGAAAAGATCAAGATCATCATCATCATCATCATCACCATCAGCTCCAGCAGCAGCAGGTGCCTGCAGATAACAAGTACAGGGAAGAGGCTAAACTAAAGCATCTAAGATCATCAACAGAATAAAAGGTGGAAATGGAACATTTCCAGATCAAAATCATAACCCTTCTAAAAGCACCAAAATACACACGCACTCTACTTAATTTGTGTCTCACAATATCATACAAACAGACTATATCTTCGCGTCATTTCAGATTTGACAGTCTAAGAAACCGTAATTGACGTCAACAGAGCTTTAGTACCTCAGTCTTCGGAGCTTCAGATGGAGTAACACTGCTACCGATTCTAACTCCGACGGCTTTCCCGGGAAAACTGGAACAATATCAAATAAGCAATCGAAGAACAAGTCATCATTCTCAGAAGAGCCATTAAACAAGAAGATCAATAAGAGCAAACGAATCAGATTATACCAACCTTTTAGCGAGGTGAGAAGCAACGGATTCGTACCACTTGCTAGCATTAGGGAAGCCATCGCCTGGCTTCTCCAATACGGCAGCGTAAACCTTCACATCATCCACTGAAAGCTGATCGCTGAAAAACAAATAATGAACAAATCAGATTCCCCAGAATAGAAACAAAGCTGTTGATAATATAGCAAAATACGAAAGAAGGGATATGTGAGTTTACCCGGTGATGTAGGTTTTGCCGGCGAGGTGTTCGTCGAGGGTTTTGAGTCCTTGCTCTGTGTGCAGATCAGAAAATGTAACTGCCATTGATGCTCAGGTTAAGGTTCTGGAGAATCAGAGAATATGCGCTTTACTGTGAGCTCTAAAATAGTTTAACATAGAAAATGGGTTGAAGATGCATCTAGTCACTAGTGAGGTCACCTTTCTTTCTAGAGGCTTCCGTCGCACCGTGCGACTCGCACGTTTGAAACCGTTACAAAAAATTTAGTTTCTTTTCTGTTGGCTGATTCTATTGTTAAATTATACACATGAACATATATTTTATTTATTCAGATTACTACATTTAAGATCTATAATCACAAAAATATATAATGTCAGAAGACTCGTAGTTTCAGTTCAGTGTTACCACTCTGCAAAAGTGCATATAATGCATGCATGTTGTTGATGAAAATAGACTAAATAGTCATTAAATAGTAAAATAATATAATAGCCAAACATTATCAGTCATCACTAGTGTTAAATGTTAAATCGACGGATCAACCTAATGACTAATCCACAAACATTGTACCTATCTGAATACACAATATGGATCCCACAAAAAAAAAAAAAGAGTTATTTTTAAGCTCCCCAAAGAAAGTATTCATGAAACCTAGTGGTGGACCGAACAAAACCAAACTGAAATAGGGTGACTTGATTTGATTTTGGTTAAGCCCAACCAAACTACCTATCGAGCTCTGATTCGGACTGACCAGATTGGAGGAGGTGAACCAGGAATCAAAGACTTAGCTTGAAGCGCACATTCTTACGTTCACAGCTTCTCTGTTGCAGATAGAGGCTCGTCCACTGCTACATCACCTAGCTTGCGTCCATTAATTTCAGAAATGACAATCTCTGCCTCCTTTGACCTCCATTCTTCTTTAAGCCCAGCCACTAGCTCGTCGCCTATACAAACATCTAATAGCAGACCCTTCTCATGCATCTCTCTGTACCAAACATATGCTCCCATATAATCCTTCACTTCACAATGCCCTTTCACTATTATGTTATATGTATCAGCTTCAGGATCCAATTCCCGAGCTTTCGTCTCATTAATCAAACTCCTAGCCTCACATAGCTTTCCTACCTTCAGTTGTCCCAGAATCAAGCTGTTATAGGTTGTCTTATCCATTCTTATACTCTGCTCCATCATCTGCGTCTGCAAATTAAAAGCCTTATCCATATCTCCATGTACGGCGTAGCAATGAAGAACTCCATTGTAGACTAATATGTCTGGTTTCAACGACATCTCTCCAAATATTTTCTCTGTGGGCTCTATCCCCTCCTCGGTGCACGCACTGATCAAAAGATGATATGTTTCCATATTGGGTTGTATTCTTGATTTCTTCATCTCTTCATACATTGCGATACATCTTTTCCCGTTACCAGCACGTTCATATCCAGAGATTAGCGAGTTATATGTGATTACATCTGGTTTTAGACCCTTTCTTGAGATTTCGAGAATCAAGTTTTCAGCTTCTGCTAATTTACGATTCATAGACAACCCATAGATGAGGGTGTTATAAGTCACCAAGTTTAAATCTATTCCCTTCTTGAGCATCTCCTCGGAAAATCGCAAAGCATCTTCAATCTTCCCCTTTGAGCAACAACCATCAATCAGCATGTTATATATCCTTACATTGGGTGAAACCCCTCTGTCTTCCATATCCCTCTTAACAATCTCAGCTTCAAGAAGCTTAGAACCTTTGCACAACCAATTTATTAGATTTCCATAGCTAATGACATTCGGCATTGTCCCATTGTTTTCCATTTCTTTAAAAACGTCGAAGCACTTATCAAATTCACTCTTTCTCCCATAGCCCCCAATCAGGATGTTATAGGTCTCCACACTAGGAGAAACTCCCTTCAGTTTCATATTGTTAACCTCTTGCTCAGCATTTCCCATTTCCCCCAATTCACAAAATCTCCTAATCAAACAATTATACGCCAAATGACCTGGCTTCATCCCTTGTTTCTCCATCACTTCGATTTTCATCCGAGCTCCAACCAGATCACCTGTTCGACAGTATCCATCAATCATCGTGTTATAAATAACCTCGTTCGGGACAAGCCCCCTATCCATTTCTCTCCCCAAAATCTCTTCCGCCTTCTCTATCTTTCCTTCTTTGCATAACGCATTCAACAAAATGCTACACGTAAAAGCATTCATTTTCATGCCAGAATCAACAGCTGTCTCATAAACACCCAAAGCAGCCTCAGCATTTTCGTTACTTGAATAACCATCAAACAGAATACTGAAGGTGAACTCATCAGGTACAAACCCCTGATCCTTCATTTCATTCAAAACATTCTCTGCATCTTCCACCATTCTAGCTTTAAACAGACCCTTAAGCAAAGTATTGAATGTAATCAGACTCGGTTCGACGTTTTCCGCTTTCATGCGTTCTCTCACTTTAAAAGTCTTTTCTGGATTCCCAGTTTTGCAATATCCGTCGATCAACGTGTTATACGTTATCAAAGAGGGCAATAATTTTCTTCGAAGCATTTCGTCGAACAACTGTTCTGCATCCTTCATCCTTCTCGCTTTACACAACCCATCAATAAGTACATTGTAAATAAACACACTGGGAAAGATTCTATCGTGCTTCATCCGATTAAACAGCTCTAAACCTTTACCTATATCGCTCAATTTGACGGCGGCTTGAATTGCTTTGCCATACATGAACTTGCTCGGAAGGAAATCAGATTCCAGAATATTCAAAAACACGTTTATAGTCGTTTTGAATTGCTTCGTCTTCACAAGATGGTCGAGTAAAACAGTTAATGAATCTGGGCTGGGGAAAATACCTTCATTCCTCATGGCGAAGAACAAATCCGGAGCTTCAGAAATCATCTTAGATTCCGTTAGCACGGAGAAAAGCAAGTAGGAGAAATCGTGTTTCAACGATGGAGATGATAGAGAGAAGGCGGAGAAGAGTTCTTTCGGCGATGTGAAAGGCGCAAAATCTGACTGAACCAGCGAAGAGAGAAGACCACGCGCCGTTTCAATTCGATTCTGCTGGAGAAGAACTCGGAGATTCCGTAGCTTTTCATTTCGTTCTCCGTCTCCGGTGACGGAATTTAGAGGCGGGACTTGTTCGGGTTGAGATTCGTATTTAGGGTGAGTTGTGTCGGAGGAGGCAGAGAAGAGACGAAATGAGCATGCTGAGGTAGACTTAGCCAACTTGACGGTGGCGTAACGAGAAGATCTCGAAACGAGTCGTAAGCGAGTCACCATCGTTGAGCTGCCGGAGACGCTCGGGCAAAAGTGAAGACACCTCCTAAATCTTTCAAAGTATCCTGAAAAATAAATCGAATATTAATGGGATTTTGACAAGA
This sequence comes from Cardamine occulta, assembly GCA_028015245.1. NCBI lineage: Eukaryota > Viridiplantae > Streptophyta > Magnoliopsida > Brassicales > Brassicaceae > Cardamine > Cardamine occulta. The sequence continues at coordinate 17,818,593 of CM051384.1, forward strand.
ATTTAAAACTAATTAATAATCCAATATTTTTGGTTAGATTACCAAAATTGATCATATACAGTAGCACTAATGAGAGAGAAGCAAAGAAACATTTATCATCTAATCCAATTTTTATTTTTTTTGACATCTAATCCTATTTTTATTGCCAAGCTATGGAATTGTTCTCTAATTTCAAGGTCCTCTTCTTCAGATAGACAAGCCTATTTCCAACAGCCTCACGGAAGAAACAAAGACTAATCTTTGAGAAACCAACGCTGCCAGCCCCTAACAAAGACATCATTTGGTTGCACCTCTTAAAAGATGTAACATAATGGCAAAAATAAGGTTATGACTGCTGACATCTCCATGGATGAGAGACTACTGAAAAAAAAAAAAGAGGAAATAGTCTTGAATTCATGTCAAATTAAGTCTTCGAAGATGTATATTTGTAATTATCCGGAAAGGTCTTCAAAGGAAAACTATATTAGTAGTTAATGTCGTAACATACAGATTACTAATTATCAAAAACATACAGATTATAGGAGATGAGATTTATATTTGCATCAACATATAACATGTGATCGACATACTAAAAGTAATTAAGAAAGATAAAACTCAGCACACTACTGAACATAAACTAAATTGGAATCCAAGGGCTTCAGATGATTTTTCTTCAACCTCAAGAATTTATTCAGAACTTTCTTAAACTGTGGAGCCTTAGATGGAAAAACCTTCAAGTTCAGGGGCTTCTCTCGAATATCCATCGTTATCTTCGAAGCTCGTTTGATTCTCATCTTCAACTTCAGCAGAGACGACAACTTTCTCTTTTCAGCTACGGCGACGACAATCTTCTCTGACTTCTCTTCTTCTCGATTCAGGAACCTATGCAACAACAACTCAGACGCGTTTCCTCTCTCCTCAGGGTTCCTTGCAAAACACGTTTCAATAAACTCCCTTGCATCGCAAGGCACACTCCCCGGAATCTCTGGCGCTTTACCGTCATCTAAAAAAGTCATGAGATCATCAATTTCAACATCGTTCCATGGCACCTCACCTGTATACATCTCCAACACTAAGCACCCTAACGACCACAAATCTAGGGTTTTCTTGACGGCACCGTCATGGAAAGACTCCGGCGGCATGTAAATAGGCGTTCCCACAAACGGAAAATCAACGTCCCAGTGATTTGGAACTTCTTCGACTTCTGTGGAGATTCCAAAATCAGAAATCTTCAACTCGTAAGAAGAGTCTCCCCGCGGAAAGATAAGAAGGTTATCAGATTTGAGATCACAATGAACATAACCGTGGCCATGAATCGAAACCAATCCTTGAAGAATCATACTTGTGAAGTCTCTGATCATCGGATCCGGTAATTTTCTGTCGGTGTAATTGTCCATGAAAGAACTTAAACTTCCTTCGGATGCGTACTCAAGAAGCAACTTGTAGACTTTGTATCCGTTAACGCTGAAACCCTCTTCCAAGTGGTTCCCGTAGAATAGAACGATATTCGGATATCCTCTGAGTTCAGACAGAATCTCAATCTCTCTGTTGAGAGAATCGTAATCGTCGGCGGTAGAGGTTTTTACGGCGACTTGAAACGAGGAGCCGTCGCTTCTAGGGTATTTGACGAGATCAACGGGACCGTAATTACCTTTCCCTAGGAATTTAACGAACTCTTGGCTTGATTGCATGTTTGCAGCGACAATAGTTTGCTCTAGGGTTTCTTTAACCTCGAACTGAGTTACAAGCTTAGAGAAAAATTAAATCAGTCGAGGAAATTGCAACGAGAGAAACTTGAAAAAAAATGTAGCAAGAGAGAAAAAACGAAACTGTACTAAGAGAGAAGAGGGAATGAAACATTTATAGACTTTGTGCTAGTTGATTTTTTAACGTTAGGATTGTAACGAGAGACCTAAAAAACGGAAATTCACTCAAAAAAAAAAAGGAAATCGCAGTGAGAGAGCCAAAAAAATGGAAATGTTTTTTTTTGTTTAAAAAAAAAGAAAGAAAAAAGGAAATGTTGAAAACAAAAAGGAAACTTTTAAGGATAAATCTTGTCCCTCGTACTTTGCATCTCTTGTTACTTTGATAAATCTGATTTGAAACTTTTAGTTATAAATCATATAATCCTTTGTGTTTCCTTCTACAAATTTCCCATTTATACACATTTGCATCTGCCGTAAGTTTGGCGCTGTAAAGTTAGTCTCATATAGTTTTAATGTTGTGTACTTTGTGTAATATGTCAATAAGTACTGGTGCGTGTTCACATAACAAAAAAGCGTAGTTTAACATATAGTTGCCATTTTTAAGTTTATTTAATCGATTTAACTGGTTTTGTGTTTGATTCTAACTAACCTATCAAATCTCGTGTACCTTTGTATAACTCACTTTAGATACAAACTAACGCCATTTTCCTTTCGCCAATTATTCGAAATCTGATTGCACGTGTGTGGGCAACTTTTACAAAATACATTTTTTGGAAATGTAATAGTGTAATACGTTTTAACAAAAAAAAAAAAGTAATAGTGTAATACTATTACAACAATTTTTTTTTCTAAGGGTATTTTCTTTCTGGGAAATTTAGTACAGAGGATGTTTTTTTTTTCCTGTGGTAACTCGAATTTAAAGATACTTTGATTAATTTGACCCCAAAAATGTACTTTAATTTGATTAATAATTCAGTTTTATCAACAACAACAAAAAAAATCCTACGACGACTAAGAAATTTGGGTCGTTGCTAAACTTCTCACCATTTCCTCTTTTTCGAATATATATATATATATATGTGGTTGAGTATTCTTTTAATCAGTATGAAATTTGAGAATCACTAAATATTTTAACAAAATTTAAAATAGCTTACATTTTATTTTAGTCCTTCAATCCTTAACGATAAATCCTAAACATTTTAAAAAACAAAAATTCTGAGGAAGTACCAAATTTGTTTTGAAAAGCTTATACAATTTATGCAAATTTAGCTGGATAAATGGTGGATTCTGTACATATTTTAAATTGTGTAAATTTATTGATTTTATTTTCGGAAATAAAGAAGTAAGAACAAAGTCACAAACGATGAAATTGATTAAAGCGCACATTATGAGAAAAATATCAGTGAGAAAATAAATTAATATACAATTGTTTAACTTAACTAAGTTAGACCGATAATAGTCTATGTTATGATGGTTATCCCAAAATATAATAGACATGCCAAACATGCTCACATTTTAATTAAGTGAATTATTAAAAACAGTTCTGTAGCAACGACGTAATGGAAATAATGGAGACAGATTCACAGATAGTGGTATGGTCAGTTGGAGAGCTGTCAAACAAAAAGCATTTTCTCTGCGTTGCCGTGTTTAACCAAAAATAAATTAATTAATTGTATTTCAGTTTAAAGTTTCTAAGCTTAGTTTATTAACCAATTAGTTGTTTGTTTTTTTGTGTGTTTGATTTTCACTAGATTTGAGTTTATCGAATTTCGTGTACGTTTGGCGTTTGAAATTTGAAATTTTAGATATACGTATAGACAATTTTTACAGAGCACTTTCTCTGTCAGCTAGTACATAGAAGTTAATTTTAGCATATAATAACTAGGACTTAGGTTTAGATACTTTAACTAATAACCAAGTTTTGTGTGAACATTTTCCCCAATACATTTGGTTTTACATCTATATCTAACTTACAAGTATAAAATTAGTTATCTTACTGTTGTCGAGAAACATTAAACGTTTAACAATTATTCTAATGATTTTGGAATTTTAATACTCGACTAAACTACACCACCAACTTGGCATCTTCAATTTTAATAAGCATGTCAATGTCAATTACAATGCTCAATTATTATTATGTTGGATTTAAAAAGACTTGACATTTATCACCCATTGGACCCGCCTGAATGTTTTGTTCATGTAAGAATATCTTCTCAATCCTTTTCTCTTTTCTCTTTACATGTTTTGTTTTTTAATTATTTGGCTTTTGGTATTTTGTTGGCTTCTGGGTTTAAGCCATATTTTCCCACCGCCTCTGCTTTTCAGCTGCTCTCATTTGCTTCTTTTTCAGGTCATTTCTTCTTTACTAAAATGTTTGAATTCTTCCATCCCTCATAATTTTTTAAGTAGTCGTGGGGTGTACTATGTACTTAGATCTCCCTTCTTTTTGGGTCTTCTTCTTCAAGAATGAGCTAATATACTCACAGAAGAATAAGATTATTTTTGATATCTCACTACTGGTAAGCTCATTTTCCTCCTCTTTTGACTCTAATTTTTTATTTGATATCTTGGCTTTTTCTGGGGAAGTTCTGTTTTTTCTTTTCTTGGAATGTTTGGATCTTTCTTACAGATTTTGTAGTGATAAATAATCTTTTTTTTCGTATATCCATTGGCTATGTTACAAATCTCTGCTTAAAGAATTTAGGGTTTGTATTCCACATTTTTCCTTAAAAACTAAGAACAAGCGGCAGAGCTTCTTAAACCCTTTGTCCATATGGTCATTTAATCAAAATCTTATTACTTTATCTTAATGAAGCTATAAAAATTGGTACTTTATCATTTGGACAATGTTCTTAATCTTGTTTTTGGAGAAAATTTCAGAGCCATTGTTGTCAAATTGGTAGCTTGGGATGGCAGAAGGAAAGAGTAGTAACGGAGGAGGAGAAGTTGTTATCAATGTTTCAGGTGAGGAAGCATCTAAGCGTTCCAAGGAAATGGCTTCACCAGAGTCTGAGAGAGCAGTTCCCATCAATAAAAGCCCTTCTCCTGAAATCTCTAAGCTCGTTGGTAGTCCTAACAAGCCTCCTAGAGCTCCAAATCAGAACAATGAGGGTCTAACTCAAAGGAAATCTTTTGCAAGGTCGGTTTACTCAAAACCCAAGTCCCGGTTTGTGGATCCATCTTGTCCTGTAGACTCAACTAAGCTAGAGGAGGAAGTTAAGGAGCAACTTGGTACTGGTTTTTCTTTTAGTAGAGCTTCCCCTAATAACAAATCGAACAGGAGTGTTGGGTCAACAGCACCGCTAACTCCAAGTAAAGCTGTTGTGGAGAAAGATGAAGATGAGGAAATCTACAAAAAGGTTAAGATGAACAAAGAGATGCGTAGTAGGATAAGTACATTGGCTTTGATAGAGTCAGCTTTCTTTGTGGTGGTTTTGAGCGCTTTGGTTGCGAGTTTAACCATTACTGTCCTGAAAAATCATACCTTTTGGGGACTAGAAGTGTGGAAATGGTTGGTGCTTGTGATGGTTATATTCAGTGGAATGTTTGTGACGAATTGGTTCATGCGTTTGATCGTGTTCCTCATAGAAACAAACTTTCTTTTGAGGAGAAAAGTACTCTACTTTGTTCACGGTTTGAAGAAGAGTGTTCAAGTCTTTATATGGCTCTGCTTGATTCTTGTTGCTTGGGTATTGTTGTTCAACCAAGACGTGAAACGATCTCCTGCAGCCACCAAAATCCTCAATATTATCACCCGGACTCTTATTTCCGTTCTGACGGGGTCATTCCTTTGGCTGGTGAAAACACTCTTGTTGAAAATCCTTGCAGCCAACTTCAACGTCAATAACTTTTTTGATAGGATTCAAGATTCTGTTTTCCACCAATATGTTCTACAAACGCTCTCGGGTCTTCCACTTATCGAAGAAGCAGAGAGGGTGGGGCGTGAGCCAAGCACAGGCCAATTGAGTTTCACGAGCGTAGTGAAAAAAGGAACAGTTAAAGAGAAGAAAGTGATTGATATGGGGAAAGTTCATAAGATGAAACGAGAGAAAGTTTCCGCTTGGACAATGCGGGTTTTGGTGGAAGCGGTTAGAACTTCAGGTCTCTCTACAATCTCTGATACATTGGATGAAACAGCATACGGCGATGGGAAAGAGCAAGCTGATAGAGGAGAGATTACTAGTGAAATGGAGGCTCTGGCTGCTGCTTACCATGTCTTCAGAAATGTTGCTCAGCCTTTCTTCGGGTGAGAAAGCAATATTCCAATATTCATTTGCTTTATTTTTTCCTTCTTTTCTTGTGCATTATCTTATGGAAATCACTGGATTTGTTTTTTCCAGTTACATAGAGGAAGAGGACTTGCGTAGATTCATGATCAAGGAAGAGGTTGATCTTGTGTTCCCATTGTTTGATGGTGCCGAGACCGGAAAAATCACAAGAAAAGCTTTCACAGAATGGGTGGTAAGTCTCCTCAAAACACTTTGATGCTCTTTATTCTTAAAGATATGTTATGATATAAAATATTTGGAGAGGTGAGAAGTTCTGTTTTGGAAATTTTCTCTTTCTTTTTCTGCGGTTTTACCAATGAGAATCTGTGTTTCTTGATTATAGTGACTTGTGTTGTGTTGCAATTGGATCAGGTTAAGGTGTACACTAGCCGAAGAGCTTTAGCGCATTCTTTGAACGACACAAAAACAGCGGTTAAGCAGTTAAACAAACTTGTGACGGCGATCTTGATTGTGATAACCGTTGTCATTTGGCTGCTACTTCTAGAATTAGCAACGACTAAGGTCTTGTTGTTCTTCTCCACCCAACTCGTGGCTCTGGCTTTTATAATCGGAAGTACTTGCAAAAATCTCTTTGAATCCATTGTGTTTGTCTTCGTTATGCATCCTTATGATGTCGGTGACCGCTGTGTTGTCGATGGTGTCCCGGTAAACCTCAACACCAAACATCCATGAAACTCAAATGATATATTATGTCTCTGTACTCCTTAAAAAATCATGTTCTTTTGTTTTTTCAGATGCTGGTTGAAGAGATGAATCTGCTAACGACAGTGTTCTTGAAGCTTGACAATGAGAAAGTGTATTATCCGAACGCTGTTTTGGCCACGAAACCGATAAGCAACTACTTCAGAAGTCCAGAAATGGGAGAAACGGTGGAATTCTCTATTGCATTCTCGACACCAGTCTCGAAGATAGCACATCTCAAAGAAAGAATTGCTGAGTAAGTATCTTGAATCATTTGTAACTCTTTTTGTGCTCACTTGTAGATCAAAATCTTGAAAGAGTGATTGGGTTTGTGTGATCAGGCACTTGGAGCAGAATCCGCAGCATTGGTCAGCAATACACACGGTGGTGGTGAAGGAGATAGAGAACATGAACAAACTGAAGATGGCTCTATACAGCAATCACACCATCACGTTTCAGGAATACAGAGAGAGGAATCTCCGAAGAACCGAACTTTCTTTGGCCATTAAAAGAATCTTGGAGGACCTTCATATCGATTACAATCTTCTTCCTCAAGAAGTTCATCTCACCAAGGCCTGAAATTTTTTTTTAAACCGGTTTGGTTTTTTTACCAAACCGGTTGCGGTACTGTTTTGTTTCTACCTGTTTTGTTTAGACTTTAGAGTAGACGACGATTAATCAATATATCCCGAGTTCTAAATCGGGGTTAGAACCGTTATTAATTTTAAAATAATATATCTAAACTTTTAAAATTATTCAAATGTAAAATGCTCTTGCTCGATTTTTTAAGAGTTTAGATATGAAATTAAGACACAGCATTCTACCTTATACCCAAATTATATGTATTTGATTCACATCTGCTATTACCCGACATTTTTAATCCAAAATGGAAAGTTCAACCTTTACGACAACAAAAAAATCATGTATTGATGATGGTTATTAAAGGAAGATTTTTAAGATAACATATTTACGGATAAAAATCTTAAATTTTACTTTTATGAGGAAAATAATCTTTTACATTGAATAAATGTGAAAATCTGTCAAAAATGATATGCCATGATTTGATTGGAAAGATTTTACAAGCTCTTTAATTTATTTCATGATCTTTGGCTTTTTGCTTAGTATATATAAAGATGTATCAATGTTGATATTATTGTACCATTACCATTACTATGAAAAACGCACAAGTTAATATGTTGGCAACAGTGTCTATACTCATCCTATTAGCGTTGTCACAAGAGAAAACCATTGCTGCAGATGCTCCTTCTTACGATGCTAATTGGGCTTTTTTGAAAACAATGGTAGGGATTAACAATCGTCTTAGTGGTGGTTTAACAATGTTCCTTCACTGCAAGTCGAAGAATCATGATCTTGGTGTCAAAACTATCGCACCGAATAGTTCTTGGTCATTTAAGTTTAGACCAAATATTTTTGGAACAACACTCTTTTTTTTGCCATTTTCTGTGGGCTCAACAATACCATTGGTTTAATATTTACGATGATTACAGAGATGGTGTTCGTCAGAGTGATCCCTGCATCGACTGTAAGTGGAATGTAGACCAAAATAAACCATGCAGATTTAACCAAAAGACCAATGTCTTTGACTTATATTATGATTGGAATAAATAGAATAAAATGTTTGTTTTATTAGTTCTCTATACTAAATATTTCTTATAATTTTTTCATATAACAAACTTAAAAGTGTGCCATTTTAAAAAAATAAATCATAGGATCTACAGGAACTATAAATTAATTCCTGTATGTATGTCAGTATGTGCATGTATAAAATATGTCGTAATTCGTAAAGTTGTGATATATATCCATTAACCAAAAAAAAAGTTGTGACGTTTTGCTATTATTTTGTTACAAACTTTTACATTTTTTGGTGTAATTATGTTAACATATGTGATTAACCCAATTTTGAATAGTAATATTATTTTTTCTGACAATGTATATATAAATATGAAAAAATTCCATGAAAGTATACCAACTATTATCTATTTTCACAAAAATGCATAATTTGTTGGGTATCTAAAAAATTACATGAATTAATTTTATTTTCTGTTATAATATACAAACTTTTAAATTGTATCCATTTAACATCACGAGTTGACGGAAAGTAATATCTATTATATTTTTATTAATAAATATTTATTAAAATCCAAAAACAAATAAAATTATTTAAAAATCTAATGTATTTTTTTGGATACCTAAAAAGTTAATGAAATAGATAAATAGTTGGTGTATTTTTACATAATTTTTCTAATAAATATTGATATGCTACCATTACAATTAACTTTCCTTTGATCGTTGGTTTCAATTCAATGTATTCAACCAATTAGATTTTGTTCCAAATTAAAACGTCATGTACGTACATCTCATCGAAGACTTGTTATATATTACCAATGCAAATTCAAACGATTCATGAGCAGAAACAAACATAATTTGATTTTTAAAAAAAGATGACAATCATCCATAAAATAAAACACAAGTTCATGTGGTGGTAATACTAATATCTCTACTTATCCAAATAGCTCTCTCACAAGTGGAAACCATTGCTTCAAAAAAATTTATTAATTTTTAAAAAAAATCCAAATACAAATACAATTATTTAAAATACAAATTAATGTATTTTCTTGGGTACCTATTTTTGTGGAAATAGATAAATTGTTGGTGTATTTTTACAGAATTGTTCTTATAAATTATTGATATTCTAGCTTTCCTTTGGTTTCAATTCAATCTATTCAACCAATTAGATTTTGTTCCAAATTAAATCTAATAGCGTCATGTACTTACATATCTCATCGAAGACTTATATATATATATATATATATATATATATATATATATACCAATGCAAATTCAAACAAATAATATTCAACAGAAAACACATAATTTGATCTTAAAAAGATGACAATCATCCAAAAAACACAAGTTCATGTGGTGGTAATATCTCTACTCATCCAAGTAGCTCTCTCCCAAGTGGAAACCATTGCTTTAGATGTTGATGTCAATTGGTCAACACTAATATCAATGGTGAGGATCACAAACCGCCTTGGTGATGGTTCGACCTTAAAGCTCCATTGTAAGTCCGCATATGACGATCTCGGCCTCCAAATTCTCGCTCCGCATCGCTCTTGGTCGTTTAAGTTTAGACCAAATATTTGGGGATCAACAGTTTTTTCATGTCATTTCACATGGCCTCAACAGTCAAAAAGGTTTGATATTTACGATGATAGTAGAGATGGTGTTCGTAAGGGTATTCCATGCATATACTGTTTCTGGGATATAAGCATAGATGGGCCATGCAGGTTTAACGATAAAAATGATGCCTTTGATATTTGTTATGACTGGAATGGGAATCCAAAGGCATAATTTGTTGTGTTGCCAAGAAAACACTAATAATAAAAATTTGTTTGTTTGTTTTCTTTTCCTCATTCAAATTTATTTTAAAATGACATAACTTTTACTTTTTGTATGAACTTACAAGAAGAAACCTTCTAATTCGATTTTTTTAAAATATATATCTTTCGAAATCCCCCAATTTGTATAATGTATTGGTGGCAAAGTTGAGCCGTCAACTGATCAACCACCATCTCAACTACGTACAGATTCTGAGAATAATAGCATACTAATAATTTCAACCACAGTTAACAAAAGAATATAATTATTAAATATATCAATTTAAAAACAAAATATATTAAATGGTAGTAGATTTGCAAATGGTTTTGACTTGTGAGAAAAGAGAGAATAACAAACAAACATTGTATGGTAGTATGCTAAATTAGAGGAAATTAAATTGACCAACGACCTGTATCGTAATCTCGTCAATTGAGATTTTTATCACTTCTTTGGTAAGTTAAAGGAAATAAATGACAAGGCATATTGGGAGTTTTTGAAATCACCGAACAATCATTGGCTTAATTGTGGTCAATACCTTTTTTTTTTTGTTGGGAATTAAGGTCAAATGAATACATATGAGCTACAAGAGCCATTGGATGTATGGTTTAGTAAACTAAGACTCAGAGCATATGGTTATGGTCAGTGGTTTGGTATTTTAAACAGAACAAATATTTTTTCTTTCAAAATTAAAAAATTTTGGAGAAACAAAAGGAAAATAAAACTACCAGAGGCGATACAGCTGAGCAGGTGGAGCCCCAGGGCGGCATTATAAGGAATCAGTACATCTCTGGGCCATGCGAAATCTTATATCATTATAATGACTAGTGAGCCCACTGGGCCACACAGAGCTTTGTTTATTAGTGTAACATTTTTTTCCTTCCCTCTGATAATGTGATTCTTATTTACGTGTCTGAAATTTACTGATTAGTGATTACTGATTTAAAGTAGTAAAAAGTAATCATGTGATCTTTTGACTTCATTTTACATGCTCAAAGGGATACGTCGCTTTCGTCCTACAAAACGGTATCGTGCTATTCACTTATAGAACATTATTAGCTCCGCATTTAATTACTCTAATATAAATATAAGGTTGTTCGATCCAAAACAACATACTCATAATTAATCAACATATATGTAGATTAACGATCTATATAGTTTATTATATAACCTACTATGCCTATATTTTATTCTATTAATAATTCATTTATCTGCCACATTTGATGAAACTAACAATCAGCTTTCAATAAATTTGGTAACTAACAAAAAAAAATGTATAATCGATAAATTGAATTGAAGGTAAAAAGCCATAATAATTTTTTCAGTCATTTAACAAGAACGTTTAAAAACAAAAACAAAAAGAGCAGTTACATCTCCGACATTTCACAATATGTGTATTACTCGCGTATCCCTCATCCAATGATCTTAATACAACATAATTAACCTAAATTTATTACGTATTATGTGCAATCATTAGGAGTTTGAGGGGGTATTGTTGTGTGCAAATACATGGCACGATCTTTTGATTAAATAATTTACTTCGATAAATATACTTAGTTATTGATTTTGGTAACAAGTAATGAGCTTTCTTGGCGGAATAATTTAATCCGCCGCATAATTGAATAGAAATACGCAATGATCATTCATATTCATCGAACTAATTATTCTGTTTGACTAGTTGTGTATATATGGCAAAGGTAACATTTGTGATGATATATTAAAAAAAAACAATAATATAAATATTTATCTTGATAAGTCACCTCTCTCAAATTTTTAATGATAAATGTATAGTAATTTTAATCATAGTGTTAAAGTCGAAGGATATTATAGGAAATGAGTCATGCATGGTTTGGGCCTTTGGGGGGTGTAAAATGTTGAATTGTTCGTTTTTAAAGAGCCATGTCTTCGACCAAAAAAAAAAAGAGCCATGTTTTAGAAGTCTGGTTATAGCTATAAAATTATCCTTATTTAAAACTTCCCCACACCAGCAAATTTTTCGAATCTAAGATATTACACTTTAAATCAGCAAATATCTATTTAGAATATATAACTATATGATAAAGCTAACATTGCCGAGCAATATTTAAACTAAAAAGGTATCAACCTCAACAGTAAAAAAAAATGACATGACATGGACTGAAAATGGGGTATGTGTACGTGCGACCGTGCGTGTAATAGATATTAGTTTATTGTGGAGAAGTATTGGAGAAGATTGAAATCGGAACTTTTAAAGATGATCAAAGTGAAAAAGAGAAGTAAAGCAAAAGCTCTTCTTGGCTTTCTCTGTTCCCATGGAAGCATCAGTACTTCATGTTCATCCATCGCTACAATACTTTCACTTTATTTTAAAATTAAAACTATCCCTTTTATTTTGTTTTTTCTAATTTATTAAAGCTTTAATGTGTCCATTCACGATCCACTTCAATCACCCTTTGCTTCTCATTTGGATATCGAATTTCTCGATTTCCCCTCTTTCTTTTATTTTTCATACACAACAAACACTTTCACATATCTTCGATTCGATGTTTTACTATTTTACACGCTTTAGTTTATACATATGCGTGTGTTACTTTCACATCAATCATCATATCTTTAATTAGTCATGATATAAATCAATATTATTATGAAAATATGATTTTGGGTGTTATATAGATGTGTTATATCCCGCGTAGTTAGAATGTTTGTGCGGATCATTTTACGAAATATGCAACAACATGTGATTTTTGTTTTTTTTTATGTAAATACATGGGTGTCTGATAGGATTTTTTTAGATGAGAGTCAATTACCGACAACTTAATATACGAAGTTTGACGGAAAAAAAATAGATGTAACATAAATTGTCAATTTTGATAGTTTTATGTTTAGATTATTGCAAACACACCCGTTTCAAACCGACATACCAGTTATGTACATATTTTAATAATTTAATCGTTTAACGTAGCTCCACCAACTTTTATAATATCTTGGTATGTATAGAAAGTGCCTAATTACTTTGATATAATAATTTGAAAAGACCAAAAACAATTGTTTTGGGTAAAATAGTACAGACGGGTAAAAGTAATACATAATTATTTTAAATTTAAAATAAATGATATTTTGTTCAAAAAGAGAGACAAACGTACATTCTACATGAAATACTTGTTGAACCATTGTAGTTGCGTGTTTTTCATTTTACTGAACAGAATATACTACGATTTTAAATACTGTTCTACTGCTATATGCACATCTGTAAATGTACAATTGATTTTTGTGGTTGTGCTGCTCTAAATTTCTACTTCAACAGATAAGCCTTAATCAAAATTTGATGAGCTTTTCTTGATATTTAATGTATAACAAAGATATGAAAAACTCAATTTATATTTAAAAAGTGATTGCATTCATGAAAATTTGGATCTAAAGCATGTGATAGATACATCGAAAAAGAGAAAGTTGGTAGCTTGGGTTTTTCCTTTGGGATCATCAATCACTTTAACAAAATTATGCTCCACAAATCATTTTACTTTGCACAGAACGGATCCTTCTCTCAACAATATCATTTTCAAAATTCCATACTTTACAATGACCATTTGTTTCAATATTTAGATGTCAAGTTGAGATGTCACCTAAGTTTTTCCAATCTCAATAGGAGTATTTAAATACTGAGTCTACAAATAAATAATTTGCATCTAAAGAGTTCAATAATCGAATCATTAAGTTGCCAAAGTTAGTTCAGCCTAAAATAGTACATAACTAAAAATATATTTTTGGTAGAATTAAACTGATAAAATCACCGAACCCCAAAAAAGTTTATTTTGATTGTAAGATAAATAGTTATGAACATGAATTATTATTTTGTGTTTGTGATAACGTTTACTATTCAACATTTTTTCTTTTTAGTTTTGGAAAACTATTAAATCTTTTTTGAGGATTTTAGTTAGAGCTTTAGCGTAAGTCTTTTGTATTTATGTTTGCGCTTGCATTTAGCCTTTGCGTTTATGTTATACATTAGTGTTTAACTTTAACTTTTATACCTACACTGAACATTTGTATTTGTGCTTAGAATTAGCATTTTGCGTTTGCAAGAGTAATTAAAAAAAAAAAAAAAAGTGAAACTAGAGTGTTGTGTTTGTTTTTTGCATTAGTTTTTTTTTTTTTGGTTGGAGTATGCGTTAAATCTATAATATTTTTTAATTCAATTTTTGCTTGGTTAAAATAGTCAATATTTTGTTTTTAAATATATAAAATATTTCATTTTAAATAATAAACAGAACAGTCTAAAACTAAAATGATCTTATGAAAACATGATTGGATCAACTTTTTACAAACACAAAATTTATAACACAACATAGTTACAAAATAAAACACAAATGTGAACAATCACATGCGATTTCTTTTTTTTTCAACAATCACATGGAATTAAAACTTAAAAACGAAAATCTAGAGAAAAGTTATAAAAAAAAAAGAGAAAAAAGTTTCACAAGATTAAACCAGCAAAAGTGGTTTCATACACAGGAAGTTCATCTCCGTACACATTATGATGATTCCCAACCAAATCCAGCTCAAACAAATCTGAACTTGAATCACTTGCAACGTCTTCATCATCATCATCTTCATCTTCATAATCCTCGAAACCATTCTTGACCAAACTGTTTTCATGATTCTTGTGATAATCTTTCAAAAACTCTCTCGCTATCGCTTCCACTGATCTCCTCCCTCCATCTTCCACATTCTTCTTCACCGACTTTCTCATGTTATTACCATTACTGAAATAATCTTCTTCTTCTTCTGATTTCCGGACACACGATCTGCTGGTAAAGCTCTCAGAGGCGATAACATTGACCGGAGAAAATCTAACGCTTCGTTTGATACGTTCAGATGATTTGTCGTAGCTTTTGTTCAAACAAGACCTTGAGAAAGAAGAAGCTGAAGAACACGTCGATGGATGATAATCATTTGGTTTCCTGACGTAATCGTCGTAACTCATCTTCCTCGGATAACTCTTAACCGCCGTCGATTGTTTTGAATTGTTGCTGAACAACGAATTTAAGAAATTAACGATTCTTCCTGCTGGTGAAGCTGGAGTTTTGGGCTTCCTTTGATTACCAGAGCTCTTCGCCGATCTTCTGGTTCTCGTATTCTCCCAACTCTCGTCGTGTCTAGTGAATTTCGGGACGTCGGAGGCGTAATCGTAGTCGTCGTACACTCGAGTTGCTCTGTTTTGGTGGAACAGAGTTTTGTCCTCTGTTTTTCTTGGTTTTGTCTTAGAAGGGCCAAAACATAATGGCCTAGACGAAGTTATCTTCTTACCTTGAGTTAATTCGGTATCGGAAGATGAGAAAATACTAGAGTTGGAGTCAGAGGAAGACGATACAGAGCCAAAGAACAGATCTCGGTGAATTTTCCGGTCGGGAACCGATCTTGTCACAATACTCTGTTTTTTGGAACAAGTGTTAACAGAGCCGACAAAAGATTGGGTTTTTTGGGTTTTAGGATCGATAGAATTGTAGATTTCATCGAGGAGGGTAGAAGAGAATGACGGGTTTCTAGATTGGGCTTTGGATTTATGCATGATTTGATCGATAAAGAGGATTAAAGAAGAGACAAAAGAAGAGAAAGAGGGATTATGTCTTTAACTGTTTTGTTTTTGTGTTTTTTTTGCAGACAGAAGAAGAAGAAGAATACGACGAATGAGGTGAGAAGAAAGAGGAGTTCTATATATAAGTGGCGATCTCGGCGCGTGTTGCTCACGGCTGCGGACCATATGGATGGACCACAGTCACCCAAGACGATTCTTCAATTTCTTTATGCGTGCAATGTGCATGTACCTATAGTATTTTCTCCAATTTATGTCATTTTCCTCATTATGTGAGGAACTAATGATTTTCTCTAGCATATATCTCAAAAAATTTCGTATAGAATGGATCACATAAATTTGTCATGTTTCTTCCTAATGAGGTCTTCATTAAATTTGTCCAATATTTGTAAATTGGACACAATTGGAGATGATTGGGTTATGCAAGTGGCAACACACTAAAAATAGAACATTTGATATATTTCTAAAAAAATCACTAAATACTCCAAAAGAAAAATCGCAAATGAAACACAATCATATATTTTAGAAAATAACATCAACATTTTTTTCGTAACTATCCGCCGAATTCAAGTTGTAGCTATACCATAACGGATTGTCTCATATTGTCTAGTAGATATCGAGCATAGGTGGGTTTTGGAAAAGGATGAGTCAAAACCAGAATCAATAAGCTCTTAATTAGTTAAATATAAGCAAAGTGTCTCTTACAACCCATAGCCCTTTGGTTGGGTCGACAAGGACCGGTTAAGGAATTGTACTTGTTTTGCGTCTTTTTCTGTCTCACATGCTTACTTCCTTTCTTGTTCCTTGTTTGTTCCTCATATCATCAACACTTATGTCTTCTTGTTTATATTCTATATCTTTGTCACACTTCGGCCGATATTGTTTGTTCTCTTGATATCTCATTATCATATCCAGTTTCGAAGTCTCCCCCGTAAATATTGTTTCTAGTTTGGACAATTATTTTTCCAAAATATAACAATACAAAACACTTATAGATCAGACTAGATATAGTACAAAACAGAAACTTAAATAAAAATCACTTCTTGTTTTTTTTTTTAATCAAGGAAAAGACATCATATTTGATTGTTGTTAAAATACCAATGTTTTCCCTTGTTGTTACTGTTAAAATACTATGTCATTGTCTACATACAAAATATTTTTTTAAACGGTTAGTTGATGTTTGCTAGACTAAATTGAGGTTAAAAAGGGTGTCATTTGAGTGACAAAATTCAAATCATCAGAAAACTAACGACCACGATTTCAATCATAATTATCATTATTGGTGCCTTGAATGGTAAAAGTATTCAGCTATATACATATCCCGAAGATTATATGGATTTTGGTGTGAAATATCCAGATAGAAACACAAACTAACCTAATAGTGGTGGTCTAATAGGTTTTTTGTTGTTGTTGATAAAGAGTGGTATAATAGTTCGACGTTCGAGTGGTGAAAGGTTTCATGTAGATAAAAGTGAGGGAGTTAATCTCACCATTTACGCCTTAAGTTTTCTACCTGCACAAGAAATTAGACTAAACTTGTAGATTTTTTCCATGTTATTTGAAAAAGAAAGGTTCAATTGAATTATTCATATAAAATGATAACGAATCTTAAAATGGACACAACTACTTGACTTATAGGGATGTGCGTGAGAAACAGAAAATAAAGGAAAGAAATCGCACGGGCGAGTCAGAGATTGAGCTGGTCAGGGAGAGACAATTAGGGCTGACACACAAAAAAAGAGAGATTCACGCGGTGGTGTGGGTTGGTCCCACATGTGACCTGGCACGTGAAGCATTGTTGTGTTTCCTCCATGGTCCATGGGCCCCCTAGCACGTGCGGCCTCTCTCCCACACGCGTACGGCATTTCTTCTTTCACACAGTCCCTGTGAAGAGTATGGATCACTCTACCCTATTAGGTTGGTCCACGTGTCTCCTCCCACACTGTGAATCTTGTAGCAACTGCATTTTGTCGTCCCGTCATTTATCATTCAACTATACACGGATCCTCAAATCATGTAGAGCCTGACAAAGTTTTGTGATATTTCATTTTCAATCTTTTATCCACTTGATAACATTTTTAAAAGATTGGGACTATCTATAACAAAACTCTCTATTTGTGATGAAACGTTTATCGGTTTTAAAACCTCCTTGCTTTAAGAGTAGCGATCCGGATCCTCCAAAAAAAAATACATTTTTCCAGTTAAACACATTGGTATTTTCAATACCGTTTCCAATTACTAAACATTTGAAGAACCTGTTTTTGACATTGTAGATTTTAAAGTATTTGAGAGTGAACATGATGCTCGTGGAATGGGAATATGAGTTGTTTTTTCAAAGACAATGACATTGCTTATTGCAGTGAGAAACTCACAAAAGCATTAAATATCTTGGATAAATGCCATGCTATTATGATTGCCGACTACAAACAAATTTCGACATTGGTCACAAACAATGCATTGAAGTTTATAAAACACCAACACAAGCTGAATAGTTCACATGCCAAGTGGGAGGAGTTGACATTATCTACGCAAAATTTACTTATTTTGTTCAACCCCAAGATCGAGGTTTTATTCTTATATCTCAACAAAGTTGCTGTGAAATGACTACTGATCAAGAAGTTGTAAGCAACCAAATTATGCTCAACTCGCACAATGTCTCAGAAACAGAGAATTCAGATGTACATTTATTGCTGCATTCATTTGGAATTCAAGCGCTGTATGTCCACAAGCTGGTAAACATCTCCTCGCCGTTGCTTATTCAACGGAAGGCTTGTCCTGAGATGGTAAAACCGATGTTCAGTTAGCAGATTATACGATCAACAATGCTATTAAACAAAATAAGAAAAGTTGCGGTATTGTTGTGATTACCGTCGTTGTTCAAGAATAGAGTAATCAATCTCTGCTATGACAATGTCCTCCTCATGCTCAGTAGTTGCTAGTACTTCTCCAAACTGTCAAATAATTATTATGTTTTCGAGTTAAGTGCTCAACTTAAGTTTCAAATCAAGTAACAGAGAAAAAAATTTAGTGCTTACAGGCCCGACGAGGGTAGAGTGGCCCCAAGCAGTGTAGCCAGCTCCTGAATCTCTGGCAGGTGAGCATGTCGCTACATATAACTGGAGAAAGTAGCATACATAGTTCTATCAACTGCTCCATGACTTAGAAAAGAGTCGATACAGCAAAACTCCCAAAGAGCAGGAAAAATACTAGTATTGATAACTCAATGAGCAAGGGATGTTTTCTATAAATTCATCAAGAAATCTCTCAAAACTAGTATTTCTATTTGGGCTATCAATACAAGTATTTTACTTGGTTCATGTACCTGATTATCCGTAGCCCTGAAATGAGACAAAACAAATCGAGTGAGCGTTGTGATTTACCGATGATTAACTAAGTCAAGCAAGTTTCAGAAAAAAAAAAAAATGAAAAAAAACTCTTCCCTTTGTAGTAATTCCCAATGCAATGGTCCAGTTGTCATGTTAAAGGCTCCTGGGTAGCACAGTAAATGAGCTCCTGAAATTAATAGATCAAACACCTGGATGATGAGGTTTTTTAAAACGCAAAGGGACCCGAAAAAAGAAGCAAGTAGTCCATTTGAATAAAGCAATATAATAAAAACTCACCTCTTGCAGCATATATCATAGCTAACTCCTGGAACCGGATATCATAGCAGATGCCTATGCCAATACGCCCCACATCTGCAACAACCAACAAAATCATTATTCTCAAGTGCTGCAACACATTAGAGATCTCTCTTAAGAACTAGAAAGTGAGAGGTGATGAGAACGGTCCTACTATGATCTCATTACTCAATAATGATATTTCCCCAGTCAAAATAGTTGGCAAGGTCTTAAAGTGTATTAATACTATTGGTGAACAAGTTCTCTTTTCAAAATACGATTCGTTCATAAACACTAGGCCAGCATGAAAACGAATGGTTTCACCATCGAGCTAAGTGGATCCCAAATCTGATTGAAGAATTCTAAGCCAATTATTTTTTATATACTAGAACAATAAGTTTATTTAAGATATTTTGGCAATGACTTTTTATGCATAGCCTGGCAAAGATATTTTGGCAAAAGCAGATTGAAACCTGTGTCAACGATTGTTGGTGTGTCTCCAGCAGTAAGAGTTTTTGATTCCATAAAAGTAATCTTCCCGGGAATGTCTATATCAAATAAATGTATCTGCAGGCACAATTCCAAAGAAAACAAAGTAGAAAATAATTGAGAACTGATAATATAAGCATGCACGCTCAAGGCAATCTCTCTACATATTTAGTCCGAACTCAAGCCAGAACATAATTAACTCATCATTCTTATCTGACTAATTGAGTCTATTTGATCCCAAAAACTGATGACAAAAGTCTACAAATCTTCTCAACATTGGGAACGCATGGTCTTTAAAACTCAAAAGATGAATCAAGATTTATAAAAGTGAGATTAGCATCCTTTAATTGTATGGCCTAAAGCAGAAGAGAGCTCAATAGAAAGTTTAGTCTGGAAAAAAAACTAACCTTTCGATGCTTAGCTTTGAGCTCTCCATCGGAACCAAAGACACAGCAAGTGTTATACAAACGATCCCCAACTCTTTCAGGTATAGAGCCACCAACGATTGTAATCTTGAGACGTTTAGAAACTTCAGAGAGCATTGCTGTTGAAGGAGAAGCATCACCACCTTCATCAATGTCCTCCGCATAAACTGGAAAACTATCATTGGAATACGGAGTGTTCCAAATTTCCTGAAACAAATCCATTTGAGCAACAATGTGGCAGGTGTTACCAAATTAAGCTAATAAGAAGAAGACTCACAGGTAAGAGAACAAGCTTAGCTCCCTTGGAAGCAGCTTCTTCAATGGCGTTTTTGGCGTGAGAGATGTTTCTCTTTTTGTCAGCCGTCACAGATAGCTGACACAATCCGATATTGAACTACAATTAACCCAGGAAACGAAGATCAATCAATCAAATCACGAAATGATCGAAAAATACCCAAGACAAAAAAAAATCAAAAGCAGAGCTAACTTTGGTCAACGGGGGAGCTGGAAGGGGAAGAGCAGAGGGAACTCTAGCTTGTTCGGGTTTGAAAGAGGAACCCATGGATGAAGAGATGAATCTTAAAGCAGAGGTTGACGAAGATGGGAGTTTACTAATCGATCTGAGAGATAATTTAGGGAGGAAAACGGATTTGAGAGGGATGAAGCGAGAAAGAGGATTAGGGTTTAAAAGATTCTTCGAATTGAAGAGTGACGATGAAACTGCTGACGTCATTTCACTGTTGATCAGATTCCACACGCATAGTAATTACATACAAATGTGCGGATAATCGAATTACCACGTTTCAACCGTCTTTATCCACATTCACCTAACCACATTTTCATTCAAATTTTATTTCCCTTATATTTCACCAACAAAATCGTTCTAAAATTAGAGTATTTTTGTTTCAAAACAAATGTCATTCTACATTTTTAAACCAAAATCCTATCTTATACCCTCTGTAATGCATCCAAAACTATTTTAAAACCAAAAAAATTAATAATCTCAACTTCCTTCTTCCTCCTATATATTGATCCAAAAAGGCCAAAACAAAAAAGGATGGGCCTTGGTACTCCTAATTTAAAAGCCCATGAGGATACGATAAAATCACTAAAGTTAGAGATGATGGCCCACATTTAACTAAACCGAACCAGAACGATCAAGATGGTTCGCGAACAATATGGAAGCACTTGAAGTTCGAAACAATCGCTCTATCTCCACCTCTCTAGAAGTCTCCATCACCGCTCCTATTTAAACGCCTACATTACTCTTGATCAAAATCAATCAAACCAAAAAGCCAAGAATCAGATAAGAAGTAACAATGGATTTGGGAAGGTTTCCGATATTCTCAATCATTGAAGACATGCTCGAACTCCCTGAAGAACATGAGGAGAAGAGCCGTAACACTCCATCAAGAGCTTACATGCGTGATGCCAAGGCTATGGCAGCTACACCAGCTGACGTCATCGAGCACCCGAACGCGTTCGTATTCGTCGTGGACATGCCCGGAATCAAAGGAGATGAGATCAAAGTTCAGATCGAGAACGACAATGTGCTTGTGGTGAGTGGAGCAAGGCAGAGAGAGAACAAAGAGACGGAAGGTGTCAAGTATGTGAGGATGGAGAGGAGGATGGGAAAGTTCATGAGGAAGTTTCAATTGCCTGACAACGCGGATTTGGACAACATCTCTGCTGCTTGTAATGATGGTGTGTTGAAGGTCACTGTTCAGAAACTTCCTCCTCCTGAGCCCAAGAAACCCAAAACTATTCAGGTTCAGGTTGCTTAGTGAGTTCTTTTCTCTTCTTTGTGAAGTAGAAACAAATAAGTTGTTTCAGTTTGTGATCGTGTACGTGTTTAACTATCGGTTATGAATGTTATGGGAAAGACCCGATCGTTGTGTTCTGTAAGATGAAATAAAAAGTTTGTCTCTGTTCATCTTTCTCTTTTTGTCCTCGTATAAAAGTCCAAGTCTTTCTTCTAGAAACATCTATGCACCTATTGGGACAGAAACAAAGATATTTTTAATCTTGATTTTAAATTGATATATATCACTTTCCGGTTTGGATTCTCTTAACAATATTTGTTCGTTGGAATGAGAGAGATATAGTGCATCTTTACACGTTAAGATCAACTTCATGATCGTGTGTGAACGTGAAATCGAAATACAATGAGTACGGTATCATTTTAAGAAATTTGAGTGGAGAGTAAAGCTTTAGAATGTAAAATGGCATAATAAAAAAACAACGGAGATTCCTCTGTTTTTCACAGAGCTTGACGTACTTCTCAAATGTCTTACCACCTTCTCTTAATTACTTCGTTCCTAGTTTTCTTATAAATGTCACATCCAACTCACCATTACCTATACAAAAAAAAAACTTTTAATACTCACATAACGTATGCTCCAAGTCCCTTGAGGTGATATATGAATCTGTTTCGGTATGAAGGTTTTTTTGACATAGCTACGGGAGTGAGAAACCTGCATTAGTATGAGTAGATAGAAGAATGAGACACACTAAACTGCACAAGGTTCTCTTACGCGGCGGCCGTTAACAATCTAGGCCCTGTTTGTTTACTCATTCAAATGATCCATTTGAATGGAGATGAGAATTGATGTTTGTTTAACACTAAAACATGTTCATTCAAATATATCATCCGAATGAACCATCTGAATGATTTTTAAAATTTAGGTTAAATTTTTATAATCATCTAGATGATCCAAATTGAATCATTTGGATGGAGATGATTCATCCAAAATAACAAATGACAAATGTACAATTAACTATTTTCTCTTATTGGTTTAGTTTGTAATAAAAATGTTTATATCAACAATAATTTATAAAATATTTGTATCAATAATAATTTATAAAAATAGATTTTTCGTCAAAATTACGGTTTTACGGTTTTGGTGGGAAAACGTCATTTTTGTCGAAATTGCGATTTCACGGTTTTGACGGGAAAACACTATTTTGTAATTTCATGTTTATGACGAAAAACCTTATTTTGTAAATTTTCGTCGAAATTACAGTTTCACAGTTTTGGCGGGAAAACGTTATTTTTGTCGAAATTATGATTTCACGTTTTGGCGGGAAAACACCATTTTGTAATTTCACGTTTTTGGCGAAAAATGTTATTTTGTGATTTCTCGTCGAAATTACGGTTTTATTGTTTTAATAGGAAAACGTCATTTTCGTCAAAATTACAATTTTGGCCAGAAAATGACAGTGTGCACTTTTAAGTTTTTGGCAAAAACCGTCATTTTACGATTCTACGTCGAAATTACGGTTTACGGTTTTGGCGGGAAAACGTCATTTTTTGTTGAAATTGTGATTTCACGGTTTTGGTAGGAAAACGACAATGTGCAATTTCACGTTTTTGGCGGAAACCATTATTTTGTGATTTTCCGTTGAAATTACGGTTATACGGTTTTGGCGGAAAAACGTCATTTTCGTCGAAATTGCGATTTTACGGTTTTGGTGGAAAAATGTTATATTGTAATTTCACATTTTTGGCGGAAAACGTTGTATTGCGATTTTTTGTCGAAAATACGGTTTTGGCGGAAAACATCATTTTCGTCGAAATTACGGTTTTGGCGGAAAAACATCATTTTCGTCGAAATTGTGATTTTACAGTTTTGGCAAGAAAACGACAGTGTGCAATTTCATGTTTTTGCAGAAAACGTAATTTTGCAATTTTGGCGGGAAAACATAATTTTTCGTCGAAATAGTGGTTTCACGTTTTGGCGGAAAAAGTGATTTTGTGATTTTCTGTCGAAATTGTGGGTTTACGGTTTTGGCGGGAAAAAATCATTTTTCTATTTTCTGTCAAATTCTGATTTCACGGTTTTTGCGGAAAAACGTCATTTTGCGATTCTAAGTCAAAAAGTGTGATTTCACGATTAAACTTTTTTACGGAAAAATATAATTTTAGTATTTTAAAAAAAATTTTGGTTTTAAGACTATTATATTTTTTTAATATATTAATATATTTATGATTTTAATATTATTTTTTAAAATATGTTTAAGATTTAAATATAATTAAATTAAATAATAGGTATTTTAGTCATTTTCTTATTAAAATCATTTAGATGGAGATGAAAATTTACATCAACTATGTAAACAAACAAATGTTCATTCAAATGGATAATCAAAATGAATAACCCAAAATAAAACAAACATCATATAGATGAATTAGGGAGATGAAGTATTTAAATGATCTAGTTGAATGGAAATGACAACTAAGCAAACAATCAGGCCCCTAATCACATTATTCTCACAGTAAATTGTAACCATTTTAATCCCACATAAGAGAAAAATGGTTTGCAAGGGTGCAAGCCTGTGGCCTATGTACCGTTGCAATAGTTTGCATATGATTTCTAGAAACTTAAAACATGTTACTTTTACTAAAAGATGAAACTCGTTGAAAGTCAGACTTTTGGTTGGATTGTAAATTTTCAAAAATTAGTTTATTATATGTATATTTTGACCTGTGATTTCCTGATTAGTTAAAAATAATAATAATGTGAATCTAGGCGAGGTTGGAAGATGACACTATGTAAGTTATGAACAATAGTTAAATAGTAGGAGATCCAATATTGCATGTATTTGGCAACTCGAACAAACACAAAAAGAAAAAAGAAGAAACAAAGTGTGGGACCAAAAGTCTCCATCGGCCACCTAACGTGCCACACCGCCAAATACATTAGACTAACGATGTCCGATACTTCCTTGACGTGTTCACACTCCTTTCTTTCACTTTCTCGGTACAATCATTTGAGATCCTATATTATAATGCACATTACCGGGTTCGTACATAAAATATGTGTGTGAACACCCCCCACTCCACAAGTGTCTAACATTACAACAATGTGTTGACAAATATAAAAATGAAAATGTGGTGGAGAGAGATGTCCATTTCTATACTCACCTTTCCCCAAAACGAACTTTAAAGAAGATAAAGAATCATACGTGTATCGTTCTAGGTCTCGTTTTTTTTTTTTTTTTTTTAGTAATAGTTCTACCTTACCACCATTTGTCTTTTGTGATTGATAACAAAAGAATTATTACCTGTCAAGTTTTAAATGATCAAAATGGGAAAAATTCACGAACAAAATATCATTTGGAACAAGTCAACGAATTTAGTAGATCTTTCTAATACTATTTGAATTTTAGAATAATATATTCAATATTTTATGAACAAAACATTAAAAATATGGATATTAGCATTTTTAATTTGATATATCCGTTTGTTCACATACTTGATTAATCTAAATTTCTATATGCGATCCTCTGGTTATCCAAAAATTCCACCTCTTAGGAATTCGAAACATTGTCTCATTTACCTTTAACGATTTTTTTTTGGTCTCATTTGACATTATGATAAAAGCAGTATATTAACTATATTTCTCACCTATATTACATATGCTTCATTAGAATATGCAAATACAAAACACAATTTACTATGATGTTTTTTGTATAATAATAGGTACTGCTACAAATACCCTGTTAATACCAATTAGTGTAAAAGTCTAACAAATAACTTGAGGTTTTTTATTTAAGTAAATGTATAGTTATAAAATATTGTAGCCATCTATCTATATAACCAAGAGTAGAAAATTTGCGACTGCTTCTTTTTTGAATGGTTAGTTCACACTATCAAGTAGCAGGACATATAAATTGATTATTGCATCTATCTTTTTTTTATAGGTGATCTATATTGTTAAGTAGCAACAACTTGTGGTTTATCTAGTGCAGATTAGAAAAAGGCATGAAATTGTTGTTTTGACATATGTTTATTCTTTAAATGTATTTCCAATAAATTGCCTAGTTAGTTTAACAAACATTCAATAGGAAATTGATAAGCTTTTAAAAAAAAAACAAATAGGAAATTAGTGATAAGTTTGCACTTTAATAGACCTGCTTATAAAAAGTGACAAGAAATCGGTAAACGTCAGTCAATAAATTGCTTTGGATAAAGATAGCAAGCAAATTAAAAAATAAAAATTCTAAACAAAATGTTTGGTTTGATAATGATTCTAAGAATATGATTGAAGTCTGTATCACCAGTTCAACGTTTGGGGATCCAATTTATTCAGCCAGAGTCAGAGTAGTATGAACATGATTTAAAGAAATTGATTGGAAAAAAAAAACGGTTTTCACATAGTTTGCTTCCAAATTTGAATCTCTTTGAAAAAAGTCAAAAACTAGTTCTGCGTTTTTCTGTAGTACTGCTGTATAAATTAAAGCCAAAAAATGACTAAAGAATGTAACAAAGAATAAAAATGAGTAATAAATAACAAAGAAAAAAAAAGATCGGAAAAGAAAAAAGAGGTGCTCTACTAAAGTCAACTTGCGTGTTCACACTCGTTCCACAAGGTTCGTCTCATCCCAAATTTTCAGCAGATTTCTTATTTATGAACCCCAGAAAAATAAATCTTCTCCTCCACTCCAAATTTAAGACCTGACCTTTCGAGGCAACTCACTGAAACGTGAAACAACACAACTTCGATGAAAGCCGCCGTTTTCCGGGACGAAGACGGAGACGAGGAGGAAGAAGAAGAAGAAGAAGTCTGTAATGTCTTCGACGGTGAGGTAGAGTCTAAGACAAACAACGATACCAAAAATCTCAAAGGATTTTTCACTTCCTTGCTTTTGATGGAGGAGCACGAGAAACAAGAACAGGAAGCTCGAAACGCTGCTTCACGCCGTGAAATTTCCGATTTCCAATCTAATTACCGGAAAAGAGCGAGAACTATGTCCAATTACTACTCCGACCTCAACGATTACTACACCGATGCTGAGGAAACCGGAGATATCAATTTGAAGAAGTCACGCGTCTCACGCGCCGTCGTTTCCGCGGCTGCTGCTGTCTCTGAGTGTTCGGAGATTGAAGCGGAGAGCGGAGAAATCACCGGATCCGGATCGGTTCGCGGTACCGGTACGGGTTCGGGTCAGCAAAGACGGTTATGGGTGAAAGATCGGAGCAGAGCTTGGTGGGAAGAGTGTAGCCGATTGGATTATCCAGAAGAAGATTTCAAAAAAGCGTTTCGAATGTCAAAATCAACGTTTGAATTA
Source organism: Cardamine occulta (assembly GCA_028015245.1). Lineage (NCBI taxonomy): Eukaryota > Viridiplantae > Streptophyta > Magnoliopsida > Brassicales > Brassicaceae > Cardamine > Cardamine occulta. The sequence continues at coordinate 17,845,821 of CM051384.1, forward strand.
ATCTGCGATGAGCTCAATTCAGCGGTTGCGAAAGAAGACACCGCGTTAAGAAACGCGATTCCTGTGCGACAGCGAGTCGCGGTTTGTGTATGGAGATTAGCCACTGGTGAGCCACTTCGTCTCGTCTCCAAGAAATTCGGTTTAGGAATCTCAACTTGTCACAAGCTTGTTCTTGAGGTATGTAAAGCCATTAAAGATGTTCTAATGCCCAAGTATCTTCAATGGCCAGATGATGAATCTTTAAGAAACACTAGAGAAAGGTTCGAATCGGTTTCGGGTATTCCAAACATTGTTGGCTCTATGTATACTACTCACATTCCTATTATAGCTCCTAAGATAAGTGTAGCTGCTTATTTCAACAAGAGACATACTGAGAGGAATCAAAAGACTTCGTATTCAATCACAATTCAAGCTGTTGTGAATCCTAAAGGGGTTTTTACTGACTTGTGCATTGGATGGCCCGGGTCAATGCCTGATGATCAAGTGTTAGAGAAGTCATTGTTATACCAAAGAGCTAACAATGGAGGTTTGTTAAAAGGGATGTGGGTCGCTGGTGGACCAGGTCACCCGTTATTGGACTGGGTTTTGGTTCCATATACGCAACATAACTTGACTTGGACGCAACACGCGTTCAATGAGAAGATGAGTGAAGTGCAGAGAGTGGCTAAGGAAGCGTTTGGGAGGTTAAAAGGACGGTGGGCGTGTCTGCAGAAGCGGACTGAAGTGAAGCTGCAGGATTTGCCTACGGTTTTGGGTGCGTGTTGTGTTCTTCATAACATATGTGAAATCAGAGGTGAGAAGATGGATCCGGAGCTGATGGTTGAAGTGATTGATGATGAGGTTTTGCCTGAAAACGCATTGAGATCGGTTAATGCGATGAAGGCAAGAGATACTATCTCGCATAATCTATTGCATCATGGTCTCGCGGGTACTTCTTTTATATAAATGGACTATGGAAAATGTTCTTTACTTACTTATTTTAATTCTATATGATAAACTAAGCTCACTATGATTCTTTGGTTTATGCATAATGTATTGTACCTTTAGATCACAGATGTTATATGAGGCAGTAGAAGATACTTACATTATATATACTATATACAAATTTCAATCTCTTTTGATGAGTATTAGACATGAATGTATAATATAGCTCAATGAGATTTCATTCTGGTCGTTCAATTGAAAATTCGTGTGGATTGTGAGGTTGAGCCACAAGGTTGGTTTTAACCCTTTTGATGTAATATGGTGATTTAAGAAAACGACATGTTTTGATACTATTTAGTGAAAAACGACACATGTTTATCTAGTGGCTCTTACTCACCGAGCGCCTCACCAATGACAGGCATCTCTTTTCGGACCCACAGATCAGATGCAAACTGACACACGAGATTTTATAATTTAAATATTTTGACCATATTTTTAATTAGCTTACATTTTTATGCATAGTAAAAAAAAATTCCTCATCTTTAAATTTAGACATCCATAACCGAGTAATTGTACCTCAAATGAGGATATTATAAAATTTTAAGATATGTGATCCCATTTCCCTGCGTATGACGGTATCCAATTTAATAAAACAACACTTGCTCATTCCTTTGGACATATATAGATATTGTAGATATTTTGATATAAATAGATTTTTTCCGACAACATGCATTATATGGATGATGACATTGTTCTATACATGTCATGTTAAGTGCTAAACTATCCTAATTAAATATTTGAAAGATATAATCCTTTTTAAGTGCGGTTGAAATTTAGAACATTGCTTTGGAGCAATGTGATTTGGATTTAAGGAGATGTTGTTTTCGTGGATTTTCTACTAGAACATATGTTTGACAAAATTCCGATAAGCATATACGTTCTAGAATTTTTGAAAACCCCACAAAAAAGAGAGGAAGACCCTTAAAAAAGCAATAAAAAAAATCAATGGTTAATAGAAATCTTGACTTCCTTAATTTTCTCTGATTTGTTCTAAAGAAAAAAAACAAAAGTTAGTTAATCGGTCTTACAGCATCACCCCCATTGAAACAGGAAGAAGAGAGGAGAGAAAGTTAAGACGAGAAGAAGAAATCATTTTACCATATTCTTCTTTCTCTTCTTATCTTCTCTCCTCTCTTCTTGTTACCAGACACGAGTAAAGAGGTCTGGTGACCCTGAATCATTATTATTATTATTAATTTTTTCTTAGACATTTGTTTCAATATTATTATTCTGTGTTGATCGATAATGCCTCATCATTACACACCGGACGATGGGCACACCCCAGTGAACTCAACGATGGTCGCCATTGACAAAGACAAGAACAGTCACTACGCTGTTCGTTGGGCTGTCGATCATCTCTTTAATATGATCAATAATTCCACCATGATTCTTGTCCATGTTCGTCTTAAAAATTCTAATCGTAGGTATCTCTTCCCTTTCATTTTTGTTCTCCTTCTCTTATTACCAAATTTGTATATTCTAAATTGGATAATCCCAAGAAATGTTGTTGTAGATGGAGGAAACCATGATAATGATGATTTAAATCAGCTTTTTGTTCCGTACAGAGGGTATTGCGCGCGAAAAGGGGTATAATTTCCACTTTTTCCTCATTCAAGCACTTGTTATGCATGAAACCTCATAAAAGGCAATTTGTTTCCTTTGTCTTGGCATATATTGTTTAGATTTCAATGATGGAGGTTATTCTAGAAGATACTGATGTTGCGAAAGCAGTTTTGGATTACGTTAACAATAACCTAGTGAACAACCTCGTGTTGGGATCATCCTCAAAGAGCCCATTCGCAAGATCTCTCAAGTTCACTAAATCACATGACGTGGCAGCTTCTGTTCTCAAATCAACGCCTGAGTTTTGTTCCATCTATGTCATTTCTAAAGGCAAAGTTCAGTCTTCTAAATCAGCTCAAAGACCTATCACCAATACACTTGTCCCTCCTCGTGCACCTTCTTCTATGTTTCATATCCCAGCTTTACCTGACACTGACCAAGATCATGCACCTAGGTATTATTAACCTATATCTTCTATGATTTTTGTTAACTCAACAAGTCTTAAGAATTTTGTTCTTGAGGACATTGTAGAGGTCAGCGTAATGGGAGAAACATAACTCCAGAGAGGCTTCCCCATGATAATGGCTTCAAAGTGGTGCGAGAAAGGCAAAAAAATAGTACAAATGGATCATTGGACTTCAATTCTGATTTAAAGCAGCCAAAAGGTCAAAGAAACTCCACAGGAAGAGATTCTTTTTCTGATGAATCTGATGTTGGGTCTATGATGATGGGTTCCATTGACCTAACTGCTCAGAATTTTGATATCATCGGTGCTTCGGGTTCTTCTGATGAGTCAGTTTCTTCATCAAATGTATGTTAACAAGTATGATAGTATCGAGTTTAGGAAATAAGATTAGTATGCACTAAAATGGTTGTTGGATGCTTTTATTTGCAGAAAGATATTGAAGCTGAGATGAAAAGGTTAAAGCTTGAACTCAGGCAAACCATGGACATGTATAGCTCAGCTTGCAAAGAAGCACTTAGTGCAAAAAAGAAGGTAAGGAGGTGTACCAAAGCTAGTTGAAGATGTTTTATTGTCTTGCTCTATCTAATACTTTCTGGCTCTCATGTTTTTGAAGGCAAATGAGCTTAATCAGTGGAAATTGGAAGAAGCTCGAAGATTTGAGGAAGCTAGGGTTGCTGAAGAGGCAGCTTTGGCTGTTGCAGAAATGGAGAAGGCTAAGTGCAGAGCTGCAATGGAAGCAGCTGAGAAAGCGCAGAGAATGGCAGAGTTGGAAGGACAAAGAAGGAAGCAAGCAGAGATGAAAGCAAGAAGGGAATCGCAGGAGAAAGACCGTGCTCTTAGTGCTTTGATACAAAACGATGTCAGGTACAGAAGATACTCCATTGAAGAGATTGAAGAGGCAACTGGTAGGTTTGCAAACAATAGAAAAATCGGAGAAGGCGGATATGGACCAGTCTATCAAGGCACACTTGATCACACTCCTGTTGCCATTAAAGTTTTGAGACCTGATGCTGCTCAAGGAAAGAAGCAATTTCAACAAGAAGTCGAGGTTCTAAGTTGCATAAGACATCCTCACATGGTTCTTCTTCTTGGTGCATGTCCAGAATATGGTTGTTTGGTGTATGAGTACATGGACAATGGGAGCTTAGAGGATAGACTTTTTCGTAGAGGAAACTCGCCTCCTCTTTCTTGGAGGAAAAGGTTTCAAATAGCAGCTGAGATTGCTACTGCACTCTCCTTCCTTCACCAAGCTAAGCCAGAGCCTCTGGTTCACCGTGATCTAAAACCTGCCAATATACTTTTAGATAAAAACTACGTGAGCAAGATCAGTGATGTTGGATTAGCTCGGTTAGTTCCCGCGTCCGTGGCTAATACTGTCACGCAATACCACATGACATCTGCAGCAGGAACGTTCTGTTACATAGACCCGGAGTATCAGCAAACGGGCAAGTTAACCACGAAATCAGACATATACTCATTAGGGATAATGCTGCTTCAGATCATCACTGCAAGGAATCCAATGGGTCTGGCTCATCATGTGTCGAGGGCAATCGATAAAGGAACTTTTAAGGATTTGCTTGACCCGGTCGTGACAGATTGGCCTGTCGAAGAATGTATATCTTTCGCTAAGCTGTGTCTAAAATGTGCAGAGCTAAGGAAGAAAGATCGACCAGATCTTGGAAAGGATATAGTTCCAGAGCTCATCCGATTAAAAAGCTTGGGGATGAACAATGAATCAGGTACATTACTTATACATATAAAACCGTAAACGGACTTTTGGAATTTACTAAGAAAAAAAACAATTTCTTACACTTTCAATATGCTATTTTACTCATTAGGATGACAGAAGTAACAACTGGGTTTGAAGATCATATTTTTCTTATTTGGGAGACTTATTATGAGGAATTGGATTAGAGAGATTGCTTGCTTCTCAAGAAAGAAAGTACGAAAGTGGGAAGTGAAGTGCCATGAAGACTTAACGAAAAAATCTAACCCTTGTCAATATTATATATCTGTAACATAATACTTCCACCTTTTTGGCTTTCCGATGAAAAGTATTGGCTTATATGTTAATGTTCTCGTAGCATAAGCTAAGACGAAGCTATTGATTTATTCAAACATTGTCATTTTATGCTCCTCGTAAGTTTCATTTCCAACTTTTGAGAGAATATGATATTGATTTAGATTTTTGTGTGGAAAGATTCATGGTTTTTTCTTTTAATCTCAAAAACGTATTCAGATTAATTTGGGCTTCAACGTATAAAAAACCAATTGGTTCCCAAAGAACAGAGAAATTATAAAGCAAAAAACACAACTCTAAGAAAATTTATTTATTTATGAAAGAATCAATACAGTGGCGACCTTTATCGAATGGGATTTGATACAAAGCCAGCTTTGAAAGCAAAGTATAAAAGAACAATGACAAGAAATTTATTTTGGACACTTTTTGGCTCTAGAATTAGTTGCCTCGTAAAAATGGATTTTTTGAGTATAAGTTGAGAAAGGAATATCCTAAGTTAATTAATTAAAATGGACAGTTACTTTCATACAGTTTACGAGTAAATTAACATCCCAGTCTCACCTCCAAGTCCAAGACCGATTACATCGCATATTTTTGTTATCTAGGCAGACAAAAATTATCCCACATATCAAAATATTGAAAATTTGAAGCATAAAATATAAAAGTAAAAGTATTAAAATTTTGAAAAAGTTATGTTTGCAGCTAAAGCTTAATATACATTTGTCTTTTTTTATATTCTCAATTATAATGTTAACTTTCCAGCAAAACACAATCCATCAAGAAAGCATCTTCGTATCAACCCAACTGATGATTTATAAATGTCCAACCAACTAACTAAGCAATGGACATTCTACTCCAAAGTCCAAACACCAATCTTTAGATCATCATCATGGGCCTCATCATAATCATCATGGTCATGGTCATGGTCATAGTAGTTGCATCATCACCGTCCGATCAAACAGATGTCCTCACTCCTCTTTGCATTAGCGAATGTTCCACGTGTCCAGCCATTTGTTCTCCTCCACCCTCTAAACCCTCTCCCTCCACGTCACCACTTCCGTCTCCCTCATTGCCGTCATCTTCTTCGCCACCGCCTCCACCGCCACACAAACACTCTCCACCGCCGTTTTCACCATCGCTTTCACCGCCTTTAATAACCGTCATCCATTCACCGCCTCCACGGTTTTACTATTTTCAGTCCACACCACCGCCTCCACCGTTTTCTTCCGATGGAAAAGGTTCCCCACCACCGTCTCCGCCGTCACCAAAGGGGCAGTCACAGGGGCAGCAACCTCCTTATCCATTTCCTTATTTCTATTTCTACACGGCATCAAATTCCATCCATCTCCTTTCTTCTTCTATTTTGATTTCTCGTCTTATATTTTCTGTATCTATTTTCCTTAACGGTTCGTTAGTGTAAAATACTCCTCTATTGTTATATACTACTTATACTATTGTTTATTCATTTTTTTCGTTGTAATATAAGATTGCTTTTTCATCAATGCGACATCGAACATCAAAGTATATAGGCATGTGAAAATGATCTACTCGGGTTAATCAAAAGGACAGTTTAATCGAAAGGAGTTAAACCAACCGAATCGGACAATTTCTACTAAAATTCAGTTATAAATTTCCTAGAAGCGAAGCGAACCGAACCAAAACTTACCCTTATTTGATATGAACTGTTCTCGTGTTGCACCTTTCGTAGTTTGTCAAAAAAAAAAAAAAAAATGCATGACGTAATATTATGTATCTTTTTTCGAACCGAACCGAATTTCGGTTAGGTTCTTTTAAATCATTAATCAACGAAGTGAAAGGAAAATTAAAAGAGAAATATTTCAGATCCAAATCACAGAAACATTTGATGTTAATTCCTTAGAAAATTTCCGAAATCTCTCCTCTGTTGTTTGTGGATCTGTACACTTTCTTTTAGAAGATTTTGATAGCATCGCCTACAGGTAGAAGATCTCGAAATGGCAACGGAGGTAGGGGAGATGTCTCCGCCGGAGGCGACGGCGAGTCTTCTCTCTCTCGCTTCCGCCACTCAGCAACCATACGTCTCCGAGCTCCTTTCCTTCACTCTTGATCGTCTCCACAAGGTTGCTCTCTCTCTCTCTATCTCTTTCTCTTGACATCTCTGGAATTTTTGAATCTTATCGGCTACTGAATTTAAAGGAGCCGGAGCTGCTTCGAGTGGATGCGGAGCGTATTCAGAGGCAAATGCAAGAGGTGGCTGTTGGAAATTACCGCGCCTTTATCACCGCTGCAGATGCTTTGCTTGCGATCCGTCAGGAAGTATCCTCCATTGATAAGCATCTCGAGTCTCTGGTAAATTAATCCTTTTCGTTCCATTTTATAATTGAGCTCTGCTGCTTCATTTTGTTAGTTCTGAATCCTGGCCGATATATTACGATTAGTGACGGTGCAAATGTCATTGCTAGGATCTGACACTAGTTATTGGAATTTTTTTTGGTAAAGGTTACATAGTGTAAAGTGGAGTTAGGGAATTAGAAAATCGACTTGAATCAAGTGAAGTTGCAGAACCATGTTGTTTCAGGTCTTATAGTTTTGTAGACTGAACGTACGCGAAATTTGGGAGATTGGTCTTGTGGTGTTGTAGTGTAGCAGAGAGCTAATGGGTTGAGAATAGGTGAATGAATCATTGGATTTTTTTTAAAACAAGATAGTTCTTGCTCATCTATATAAAGCATCCTCTGACTTTAGCTGTTATATCCTTGGAGATTTTTTCTTTCTTTCAAATTTTGATGTTGGAATTCTGTACTTTTCACCTTTTGCAGATTAGTGAAGTCCCAAAACTAACATCTGGTTGTACAGAATTTATTGATTCTGCTGAGAATATTCTGGAAAAGAGGAAGATGAACCAAGCATTGCTGGCAAATCACAGCACTCTTCTTGACTTGCTCGAGATTCCTCAGCTTATGGACACGTAAGCTACTAGCCCTCGTTCCAAAAAAGTTTAATCTGATTTCTTGTCAATCTCTGTCATGCCTTTCATGAGAGAAAATCGGATCTTATTCCTGGCGTTAAGCAACTTCTAAATATTTACAAGTTCTCTTCAAAATGACTTTTATCTTCAACAGATGCGTGAGGAACGGAAATTTTGATGAGGCTCTCGACCTGGAAGCATTTGTATCGAAACTTGGTACCATGCATCCCAAGTGAGTTTTTTTTTTTTTTGTTATGTTTCTTTTTACGATAATTTTTCCTTTAGCTACTTAAAGCCTGAAACTTCAAGATTTAGCTATTAAAAGTTAATCTTCTCCCAATGTCAAGATTGCCTGTTATCCAAGCACTTGTAGCAGAAGTCAGACAAACAACTCAGTCACTTCTCTCACAGCTTCTCCAGAAACTACGCTCAAATATACAGGTCTCAAGTGAACAGTTTTTATTCGGTGAACTATGGTTAGGCTTAGCAATCTAGGAGGCTCAATATTTTTTTGCTGTTCTCTATTTCAGCTTCCAGAATGTCTTCGTATTATTGGATACTTACGCCGAATAGGAGTCTTTGGCGAGTATGAAATGCGATTACAGGTGAACTATTTTGACAGATAACCATTTGAATTTATTCATCCATTACGTTGTATTCCTTTGAAGAACTGTTCATTCTGTAAGCTGTCTTCACTTCTGAATGGATTTTCTTTTCTGTGCAGTTCTTAAGATGCCGAGAGGCATGGCTCACTGGAATTCTTGAGGATCTAGACCAGAAAAATGCCTACGAGTATTTAAAAGGCATGATAAACTGTCACAGGATGCACCTATTTGATGTGGTTAATCAATATCGAGCTATTTTTGCTGATGATACATCGGGGAGCGAAGAAAATTATGATGGTGGACTTCTGTTTAGCTGGGCCATGCATCAAATAACATCACACCTGAAGACTCTGAAAATTATGCTTCCAAAGATTACTGAAGGAGGATCTCTATCAAATATTTTGGACCAGTGCATGGTTGAGTTCTTCTGCATCTCATGTAATTCCCTTTTGAATTCACTGTGCAACTCTGATTGACATTTTACCTTCTTCTCATGACCACACAGTACTGTGCGATGGGTCTTGGTTGGGTTGGGCTAGACTTCCGGGGCTTGCTTCCTCCACTATTTGAAGAGTAAACACTTCTTCTTGTTACATCTTTTGTTCTGCCCTAGATTTTCACTTATTTCTTTACAAGTTTAGTATTTAACTCACATACATTTTCAGGGCGGTTCTAAACTTATTCTCCAAGAACATGAGTACAGCAGTTGAGAATTTCCAGGTGGGCAAAAATTTACAACTTTTTTTTTTCCTGGCATGGAACTCAACTTAGACAGTGTTTAATTTGGTTTCAACATAAACTACCTGTTGTTTCCAATCAACCACATGTTGTCCTCTTAAATTTCTCTACTGAATTCTTCATAATGTTTTACTTGCAGCTAGTTTTGGATTCACATCGATGGGTTCCATTACCATCTGTTGGTTTCCCTTCAAGTGGTATTAGTGAAGATAGCAAAGAGGATGTCACACCGCCATCATACTTAATGGAGCACCCGCCTCTTGCCGTTTTCATAAACGGTGAGACAATTAAACAGTATATACAACCCATAATGATTCTTCTAACTATTAAAAATATTGCAAGAAGAAAATTGCATCTCGTTTGGATTTTTTTCTCATTCTGATTGCGATTGATAATCCTGGGTATGTATTATGTCCACAGGTGTATCTGCTGCTTTGAATGAATTACGTCCTTGTGCCCCACTTAGTCTAAAGAATGTTGTTGCTCATGAATTGATAAAAGGACTTAAGGCTGTCTCTGACTCCTTACTAAGATACAATACAACTCGGATGCTTCGACTCAATGAATCCAATCTCTTCCTCTCTCTCTGCCGAGCTTTTGTCGAGGTCCAATTTTAAATCTCATCTCATTTCAATTTTGCATCAATAAGTTAAAAGTCAGTAGGCACTGTTTCCGGATTGAACACCTCTATGTTTCTTTTTGGTCATTTGTTCTTGCAGGTGGTTTTTCCACATTGCGCCACGTGCTTTGGCCGATGTTATCCAGGTGGTGCCACTATTGTTATGGATGCCAAGAGCGCCTACGAAGGTCTAGGTCGCATCTTAGCTGCATTGTCCTCTCAAGAACCATCCAACAAATCTCCAAAGGTCATCAGCACAGACACAAAGAATGCATCAGAGAACGGTGTGACCTCCCAAACCGAAGAACAACAAGCTGAGAGTCCGAACGAGAAAGAAGACAACAGCCCCATACCCTTGCAGATTCCTGAGACAACACCCGAATCTTGAGAGATCTTTCATAAATCTGTCTTTTATGTTGTAAGAATGATATGCTCATACATATATATAGAGAAAGAAACTAGCAAAAGCTTTGAAATTATGTGAAGATTAAAGACTATCAGTAGAATATGGCATGAATTGATGGGATTATTTTTGAGACTTCATCCAAATCTTGTGTGTTTTCTGATGAAAAACAAAAGTAAAACTTTGGAGCCATTCTTGTAATTAGAGATCCCCCAATCGTGGGTCTGGTCATATAAGATCATCACATCCCCAAGTCGCAATTCATGAAGAAAATTTGAATTAAATATTTTATTTATTATGTCGACTATAGTTAACAATTGAACATGATCGTATGTGAAAAAAGTTAAGCATCTACTAATCTACTAACATATGTGGACAATTTGTTACAACTTTATATTATACATGCGTACATACGTTATACGTTTATCTACACGAACTCATCTATCCTCCACGAAAACGGTATTTCGTATATGTCAACTCTTCCACCATCCAAAAATGTTGTTCATTATCTACATAAAGTCGTATGTCGTCCACATCCACATGAACCGTACATCATTCACAAAGCGGGGGTCTTTTGTCCGAAACCCTAATTTCTCAACCGCCAATGTCAGTCTTGGATGTCGGCTTCCTTTTGCCTCTCGAATAAAACAAATTGTATTCAAGATTCATTTTCTCCAATTTTTTAGTCAATCAAATCTCTTATTTTCTTTTTAAATATTTCCTCGAGCGTATCAAAATCGAGGGTGTTTCATAATCTAATCTGTGCAAAGTATTCAAATCTAAAAATGACTAGATCATATTCATTTCACAGATTTATCAAAATAGACCTTTTAAGCCAAATTCCTTGAAATCTAATATGATGTAGGCAGATGCATACGTCTAACTACATAGAGATTAACATAATTAAGTAAGTACTCCAACATTTTAAATAAAAATTGAAAAAGTTTTCTCCACATCCAAACATAAAACAAAATCATGACAAATGTCTATAATTAATAGCAATTTTTAATAAATAATGTCTATGATTATAGGAGATAATCATAGCAATTTAAAAGTTATATTTGAAACAATGACAAATGAAATATTTTGTTTCGTTATCCATAAGTAGATCTATATATACTCCTTCCCCCCCCTTCCCAAAAAAAAAAAATATGTTATTTCTTAAACCGAGCATGCTTAAAGTGTTGGAGTACTTGTGTAAATTGTACCGTGTCTACGTTAACAATATATTTGATATCGATCAGAAAACAATATATTTGATATAAAAACAAGATATTTATACAAAAAAGAATAATAGCTAACAATTAAAACAAAATCAGTTGCATAATGCATATATACTACTCATAACTAAAATGCTCAAAGTACTTAATTAGATCCGTTTGATGATAATAAAATTAACAAAAACCTTAAAGATATCAAACCAAATCAGAGATCTTTTACCATCTATAGTTAATTATGTTTGTAAGAGAGAGATAGAGAGAGGGAAGGGGTGACAGAGAGAGAGTAAGCACACATAGCTTCAAGCATGAAACCCTAATTAAAACAAAAGCATGCAAGAAACCACCATGTGTGCTCACTCTCTTCTGTCACCTCCTCTTACCTTCCATATATACGATCTGCGCATGTGACAAGACTCGAAAACCTTATAGATACTCTACAACAACCGATCTCAACTCATACATCTACTTTTATATGCATATGTATAGACCTATATGTTGTTATATATCAGGGAATTATATTAAGAAGAAGACACTAGACCTAATTACATCTTTCTATCTTTGGATATGGGAAGAAACTGAGACCTGTCGGGGCTTTTTATAGCCAAAGGGAGAGAAAGAGAATAGAATACGAAAAACTAAAAAAGTGAGATAAACTCAAATCTCTCTCTCATGAATTATTATTATTGATAAAGATTGTTCTTGGCAGCCCCCACTTTCCCATATCTACCGCTGGGGGACGTCGAACTCTTATTCTTGCAGTCAAGAGTCGCCTACTGGGACCACCTGTGCTATTGCTCCCTCACGATTGGTCCGTTTTCTAACCACTGCAAATGCTGATTTACTTCTTGAATTTTTTCAAGGCATCGATTGATCTCATGTTAAATCATATATAAAATTAGAAATAGGTTAATTTAACAGTTGTGGAGAAAAGCATAGATGACTTTTTGGTTTAAAAATATAATTTGGTAGAATTAAAAATTAGATCGACCAATTGCAGATCGACAGAGCCTCATCGTGAAAAAGTTTAGCCAGTACAACGGCGCTAAAGCATCTTAAAGCATGCATGCTTTTTCCAAAAAAAAAAAAAACATTTTAGATTCTATATGCTCTCTTTAAATATATATTTCTTCCATCAAATTCGTCTTTAATGCCATCAGCCATCACAAATGGGAATATAGTCATAAGTATATTTTCTTCCAAAACACATTCAAAGTTTAATAATTTATACTACTAGTTTGTATAATTATTATTTATTGTTTAACCATCTGGATTTAACATATATGCATGTTGACAAAATAATTACAAGAATATTTCGTAAGGAATAAAGCCAAGTGTATAATACTATTTATATTTTTTATAATGAACAAGGTAACATTTAACCTAATTAAAAATAAATAACATGACCATGTTAGGAATCTGATATTTAAAATAAAACTAGATATAATACAATATAATATATATTAAATGGTGTAAACTCTCTAACTGTGAGTCGGTGACCTTATACATTAATAAAAAAAATCTTCACCAATGCCCCTCTGCTTATTTTTCCTTTTCACCCTCTATTTCTCATTTTAGACAGAGTATATGTTATCCATAGTTTCCCCCCTATTTTAGCATTTGATACTTCCGGAACAAATTACAATAAATAAAAAGAAATTCAGTTCCACGGTGAGATAAGATCTGTCGAGAATGCGAACTTGCAAAGATGACACCTTGTGCATTGCAGCATCGGTGCGTATAATTAGAATAGAAGAAAATTAGTTTTCTTTGATCTTTCTGTCAAGAGGAAGAATATAGAGCACCAAAAATAAACAATAAATTGTACCTAACAATTCCGAATATGGAAGTGCGCATATGATATCCTTCCCTGACAACTTTCCTTTTTTGGCAAAACACACACAATTGCACCATAAACTATAAATTGTTTTTGGTTGTGTTTAATTTCACTTTTGTTTTATGTTATTATATTCTAAATTGTAATATTTATGTCTTTATTTATAGAGCTATGTTACTATACTTTCTCACCTACCGACTAGACTTGTGATCTTCATTGCATTTAAGGGGTACATAGCCCTTAAATGGAAGAAGTTTGCGTTCATATATGCAACTCTATTTGCGAAATCAAAAATACATGTTTTTACACCGTTTGAACAAAAACTGAGGTGCGTGTTAAGAAAATAAGTGTTTTTTTTAAAAAAAAGTGAGTTTGCTTTTGCTATTTATTAGTTTCATAATGGTTAAAAGTGTTGAAACTAATAAATGCATGGAAACTACAAAATTAAAATCTACAGAAGGAAAATAACAAATCATAGAAGTTCCAAAAAATAAAAATACTTAAATGTATATCATGGAACGGCAAGGGAATCAAATTTTGAGGGACGTATTCACTTTGACTTCTAATTTGGATCCATTATGGATGTATGCTTGAAGTTGAAGCCTCAACAAAAGGGAAAAAAAAGAAAGTAGAATCAAATTGCATTGCAGTGACTTCGTCTATATTATTAAAACTGATTACCCGTTTACGGTTTACCATTGATTACAAAATACTTATATATTTAGTCAGGAGTACGATAATTATCAATGTTTTGTGGATTATAAAAATTAAAGAAGTATGTATTCAATTCTAGATGCTCAACTTTAAAGAAGCCAGTTTCTTAATTGTAATTACTGCAGTATATATACATATGTATTGAATCATTGAGATATCTAGAAGCCATGTTTGTGGGACACATGACAATACCAATTAAAGCTTATTTTTCGTATTCCCTCCGTTTCAAATTAGTTATCGTTTAAGGTTGTTACACACATATTAAGAAAATATTTGATTTTTCAGTTTTACCCCTAGTTAATATTTATTTGATATTATTTCATTAATCAAGATATTAAAACAAGAGAGACAAAGTTGAAAATCTTATCAAACATATGCATTGAAAACATAAAACGACAACTAATATGAAATGAGTTTTAAAGTTTAGAACGACAACTAATATGAAACAGAGAGAGTATAACATATAAATATGTGGTGATACAGATGTATATTTAACATTTTTTTATCAATTAAAAAGAATAGAGAGACCACAAAAGAATAGTTTTTTTATAGTTTTAATTTATTACAATTAAGATTCTCCTCCGATTCTCAAACTCTGGTTAGCCACTTTCGGCGTGGGAATCACGTGGAGAGTCCCCAACGAGACACGTCGTCGGAAGGAATTTGCAGACGAACCCCACATTGCAAGTGGACATCAGAATCACTATATGGCTGGTGATCTCATCAATTTATCCCTAGACTTGAAATCGATTTGCTTGAGATTCGATTCTCGGTATATGGCTAATACGTTCCCGGTTTAGTAGCCGACCGGAAATAAGGACTATGTGGGCTTGGGCTCATGTTACTGAGGCCTAAGAGCATCTCCAGCGGCAACCGTGTCTTCCGGATTTAAAAAAACATTTTTTTTTTTTTTAACTTTTTTTTAAAAAAAAATTGATTTTTATCTCGCGCATGCGTGTGGTGATCGGTCGAGACACGGTGTCTTCCGCAAGACACAAGAAGACACGGTTGAGTTCAATTTTAGTGGGCCCCACACGAAAAAGCAATATTAAATATGGGAAGACACTCTCCATCTGCACCGATGGAGGTGCTCTAAGAGAACTAAGAGAGGTCTTATTCGCTGCATCCAGAAGTTTTTATAAGTTAAATTTGAGGTAGGTTTCTTGTATACTTTCTTTATAAAAAATGTATATAAGAACATATTTTAAATTGCCACTTTACTATATAATTTTTGTATCGTCAAGTTTAACTGTTTTTTTTTTTTGATAAAGGAGTTTAACTGTTTTATGACAGTTTATTATACTATAAAGAAAAATAGAGAAATACAATGATGAGGACGATGCGACGATATAATGATGATGATATGTGCCACATCGTGATTTTGCGGTTTCGACACTAATGACTAAACTAGGAGATCATGTGGTTAGTATATTTTTCGTCAAGTCATGAATTTGTAAATTATAATATTTTAGACTTCAGTCTTCAAGCAAAATTTCTATCGATTGTCGATTGAGGTGTTTTTCATGGAAAATTTTGAACATGATTCACAGTCTCGTTGGTTTATTCACTAACTTATCTTCTTTTATTTTTATTTTTGGCAGAAAAATATCTCCTTTTATATAATCTTTTACTTTTGGACATTTGCTATGATAATATATATTAGTTTATGACTGATACTAGTTTTTTCAACTTACTTTCTGAATACTTGAAATTTTTTAAAAACTATCATCAGCTTTTCATGTGGGAAAATGATGGCTCGTGGAAAATCAAGTCACTGATTAAAGGTATACGTATAATACATGGTCTTGAATGTTTGTTGGTTAGTCATGTTCCCAGGAAAATGTGGATACAAATATAACGCCAATTAATTTAGATTCGTGTAACATTATTACACACAAGTTGCCATTGAATCATCGGTCAACGGTCAATTACAAAAAAAAAAAAAAACACTATACACTTCATATTTCCATTATTCTTTTTCTTTTCTGAAACTCATTAGTAGTACTTAGTAAATAATAAATTCATTCAGAATATAAATTGTCATAACGCCGTAAGGTGGTAAAAAAATAATATAATAATCTGAATTGTATCCTCTTCTTGTTTCTTAATATTTTTTGCTTTTTCCTTTTCTCCAATTGCTTTTATTAATTTCATAAAAATAAAAATTTTAAAAACGAATATAAACGAGGAGTGTCAAATTATGACCAGCTCAAAAGATACGGCCTGTGGTGCGTTACTATTATTCTCCTCTTGTCTCTTCAATTATTCTTCTCTGAGCTGTAACCACAAAACAAGAAGTCGCCGGCGACTATGGAAGATTTCGGCCGTCAAAGACCGTACGGAGATAGAGGTATGCAGATCCAGCCATACCACGGCAATAAAGCCGGCGATTTCAGGAGCTATAGCGCAACGTACGCGACGAGAGAGAACAATATATACGATCTGAAAAAGGAGAAGCCGATAGCGAGGTCGAAATCGTGGGGAATAACGGACCCGGAGCTCCAGAGGAAGAAACGGGTCGCGAGTTATAAGATGTATAGTGTTGAAGGCAAAGTCAAAGGCTCTTTTAGAAAAAGTTTCAGATGGCTTAAGCAGAGGTACACACAAGTCGTCTATGGTTGGTGATGATGATTTTTTTCTTTTCTTCTTGATCTTTGGTTTTTTCTTTATTTTGATTTTTGATTTTCTCAAGTAATTATGTTTGTGTTCTATCTCTCTTTTATATATCTCTGTGTGTTGTTGTAATCTTGAATGTAACTGTGATGGCTTCATCGCCATAAAATTATATATACAATCTTTAGTTTACATATTTCCCTGAGTTTCTAGGAATATTGAGAATCTTATTCGATGCCCTTTGCTTAGATTATTGTTTGGTCTACCATTACATTTTGATATAATTGGGTTTTTGTGTTAGACTAATTTATATCTGGTGATGAATCAATCTCCCACTCCATGGTTTTTAATTAATTGCATAACTCTGCATCAAAGCTCTGCTTTCATTCAACAATTGCAAATCTGTTTGGCTTGTTTGAATGATCCTTAGGTACTTTGTTAGAGGTTATCCATTGAACATGTTCCCGTCTCTCGAACTTGAGATCTTAGAAAGCAAGTTTTGTTACTAAATGATTCCTCGTTGTAGTTAATATGATCTCTCGAGTATAAACTTGGTCTTTTGAAAATCTGATAAATTGCTCTGTTTTTTTTGGGACCATTTCTCTAATTGTGCGTGTACTCATTAGTTTACTTTGTCGGTTTGGATCCGAGTCTGCACTAGGAAAACTGTATATGATTTGTTTGTCATCGAAATTGTCCACTAGTTAACTAAAATTATGTCAATGTCTCCACTGATTAGTTCTTTTAACATCAGAAACTTGCGGCAGAAACATACTATATTCCCATATCAAAACATATTTAGAATATCACTCTGTTTCAAGTCTACTTCAAGATCAACGAAGTGAATGAGATGACCAAATCGATCAACGAAATTAATTTAAAACATATCCTTTAAGGGCTCCCAATTTGTTGGCAGAGAAATTAGATAAGCATGCTTAGCGACGTTTTGATGTTGAACTTGTTAAAGTAGGCCATTAATAAAATGAAGTATTCTAACCAAAAAAATATATTTAAATACCTCTCAGTTTTGTAAATGCATATACTATTATACTCGAGTCATATTTCAAGTTATGAAGAAGCTGCCTAAAAATGATTGCTGCTAAAAATGATTGAACAAAAAAAGAGAAGAAAAATAGAGTATCATCTTGACATTTGTATAATTGTATTTGAAAAATGTTTTATAAATATATAAGATGTTTTTATTTTCAAAAATGTGATTTTTTTTTGCTGAAACAACTAAAACAAAATCTTCCAAAAACAAAAACAGGAAAAATTAATTTGCTGATTTTTAATTATATTTTGTCTGTATTCAATAAAATAAATTTAATGACATAAAGATCAATATTTAGTTACCAACTTAGCATATACTCCCTCTGTTTCATTTTATTTGTAGTTTTAGGGTTTTTTTTTGTTACAAAATAAATGTTGTTTTGGGTTTTCAATGCAAATTTTAAATAAAATTTATTTTATTATCCATACTATTTTAATATGATAACCAATGAAAAAATTTGTTTAGTATATTAATGAAGGGTAAAAAAAAAAATTTAAATGTTTTATTAATTTGTGTGGTAAAACCTAAAACAATAAATAAAATGAAACAGAGGGAGTAATAAAAATATAAACATAGAAATGACTATTTGCACAAAACCGGAGGGGCCGCTTAAATGTAAAAACTAATAACGTAAGACATCAGCAAAATCATTTCCATTGATAAATTTGGGAGAGTCGGAAAGCTTCGTTTCTCGTCGGCGTTTAAAGAGATGTGGGAGTCTATTTGCCTGACGCTTGCGGCCACCGCCGGTAACAATATCGGCAAGGTTCTTCAGAAGAAAGGCACTATTATCCTCCCTCCTCTCTCCCTCAAGCTTAAGGTCTCTCTCCCTCTGATGCTTTCACGATTTCGATTGCATGCTATTTCTGTTTGATTGTACGGATCTCTCTATAGGTTAATCTAACTTTTGGAAATTGTGAATTGATATCTGGAAATTCGAATTCAATTTCGTGTCAGATACATCTAATTCGATGAAAAATTGCTGTATATTCGAAATTGGATCGGACTCAACAGTTGGTTTCTTCAATTAACAATGTTATGATTCAAACCATTGTGGATGCTCGATGATCCTTTGATTTTCAATGTCAATCATTGCCCATGAGTTGGAGCTAGCTCACATCTGATAGTAAATTCTGAATTTCAGGTGATAAGGGCATATGCTGTTAACAAACCATGGGCATTAGGTTTTCTTATGGACATTTTTGGGGCTTTGTTGATGCTAAGAGCACTATCACTTGCTCCTGTAAGTCATGTTCTCCAAACTTTTATTCTGATGCCAAGATAGTTGTCTTTGAGATGTCTGCCATTGAGTAAATTTTTTTCCCATGATGTATCATAAAACTTCATTGACCAACTTGTATGATAATTGGCTTTCAGGTGTCTGTTGTTCAACCAGTCTCGGGATGTGGACTTGCCATTCTTTCCGTCTTTTCACATTTTTATTTGAAGGAAGTCATGAATGTTTTTGACTGGATTGGGATTACCGTCGCTGGCATTGGCACCATAGGTAACATCAATCATTGTCGATACTTTTTGATCGTTTCTTAATGTCAACTTCTACATACTGTTAGTTGTTAAAGATATTATGATAGTTTGATATCAAAGAAAATCACCTAATATGTTTGTCCTTTCCCCTCTAGGAGTTGGTGCTGGTGGTGAGGAGCAAAAAGCATCACTAATATCTGTCTTCCAGTTGCTGTGGCTAGCATTTGTTGTTGCCATCTTGTTTGTAGGTACCTTTCATCCATGGTATTTCATTAGAATGTCTTCCTCTGTTGGCATTATCTCCTTTTATCTTATGTTGATTGATGGCTTTCTTTTGACCTGTATATGTTATTTCCAAGTCTGACTCATTAGAACAATTGGGTTTATAATTTCTTTTTCATCTTTATCAGATAATATCACTTAATTGGTGTGGCAATGGCAATATTTCTGATAACTTGTGTGTTGAATTTTTGGGATAAAGGTACTACTAAATACGTGGCTTCATATGTTCAAACGCCAGCGTAGGGAGCAGGAGCTGGTATATAACTGTCAAATTGTTTAGATTTTTGAGCTAAAAGAGCTAGTATCACCTCTAATATTATTGTCTTTTATTTCTCCTACGAATTGCACTTAGCCTGAATTTGTTTGCAGGGAGAATATGAAGTGGTGGAAGAAATTATATATGGCTTGGAATCTGGAATTTTATTTGGGTATCTTTCGCTACCCATAAACATCAATGAGCATATTGTTTCGGTATTTTCTGTGCCGAGTCCCTGATATTTACCCATCATCATCTGCTATATATCCATTAACATCTGCTGTTGATTTTAGAAACATATAAGGGCCAATGTGCTGATGTGCTGCAGAAATATTTTCAAAGATTGGAACTGTATTTATAGCTTGATGCATAGCTGACAACCGTTAATAAATTCATTTGATCACAGGATGGCATCTGTTGTATCAAAGATGGGTTTTGTATTCGTGGAGCAGGGGTTTTCTGCAATGTTCATTCCCATGTGCATTTCAATTAGTATATGCTGTAGTGGAACAGGATTTTTCTACCAGGTACTTTGTCCGTGCTAGGCTTTTCTACTTCTTCAAAGTCTTATCTGCATATGAGTGTGGAATACACTGTTATGTATAACAGAGAATTCTCTACCTGTAGTTTATTTGTAGGTTGGTATCCAGATGTTTTTAAGTCATCATGATTCTAGTCCTTTGGTTTTTATTTACCAGACTCGGGGACTAAAACACGGTAGAGCAATTGTAGTATCCACTTGCACTGCTGTGGCATCAATTGTAACAGGTGTGGTCGCAGGAATGTTTGCTCTGGGTGAGAAATTGCCCACTTCACCATCTGGACGGCTTTTACTTCTCATGGGGTGGTAAGTTCTTCTACTCAGCGTTCATGTGTATTGCTGGTATGCTAGTTGAAGACAACCTGAATCAGTCATTAGAGGAAACATCGCTTACACATGAAACAAATATGTAGGCTTGCTTCACAGTGTTTACTGAGATCTAATCCTAGTGGTAGTACTTGTAGTAGTACTTTAACTTTGCCATTTAGCAACATATTATGTGCATGAACTTAGAACCGATTGCAGAACTAGAGTTTTTGAATGATTGGAGACTCTTGAAACTTTTTGCAGGTTACTTATCGTGCTAGGTGTTGTATTACTTGTGACTTCATCACGGCTTATCAGACATCTTCCACGGTCATTCCGACGTTCCAGACAGACCAGTTTAGAAAGAGGTTTCAACATAAGGCGGACAGCTTCTCACGTACAAAAGGATACAAACCCAAGTGCGGTTATCCAAGCAGCAACGTTACACCATCTGTTATCATCACCATCAAAAGAGAAAGACTAAAGGGGGATATTTGCTGGGTGCATTGCATTTACACAGTTTGTGAGAGATTTTCAGATTCAGGTTTCAGTTGTGGGAACAGTTAAAAGTGAGAGCTTGGGATCAACTTATGTCGTGACTTGGTATCTGAAATGTGAAATATGAGTGTTCCCTTATCATGTTAGTTTAATTGTGCAAACTATGAATCTAGGATATACTGACCAGTCGCATACCATGAAGTCCAACTTGGTTTATGTTTATTGATTTCACTCTTTCGTCTTTTCTCAAACATCTGAACAATCTTGTGAGTTTCGGTGCCGGTTGAATCATCTGAACCGACCAGAAAATTTACGAATAAGACATCATTTATTACGAACACACGTCATAAGTAGGCTCTGATATCGCTCAATTTAATCATTCGCATGCTTGGAATCAGCCCAATGGCCCATAATTAAGAGTTAAGTGGGACATCCGGGCTTCTTCGGTTCCGTGTGAATAAATAATAGCTTTTAGTTTTCTTTTTGGTTCATTAGGTTTAGAGAAATCCATACCGAGTTAGAAATTAAAATCAACATTTTTTTTCGTTAGGACATTTCATAATCGAATCACGGCAAACCATTTACTAGATTTTATAAAAATTTTGGGCAAATCATTCATTCAACGAGCGGAAATAATTTTGTTTTAATGATAATTAAAAATATTATTATTATTTTTGTCGTTTAAAATAAATGCAGTGAGCGTGGATCAAACACACTACATTCAGATCTTCAGTCTAAAGCTCTTCCAACTTCTTCCAACTGAGCTATCCCTACTTGAAATTTTTTATAATTGATCAAAACTATTATTTGAAGTAGGTGATTCAGTATTTATTATTACGTTTATATTTGATTCAATTGCACTAAATGTTTCTATTTGTTTCCTTAGGAAAACATAATACCTATCGGTGGTCGGCTGTAAACAAATTTGAATCGGTTTCTATCATTGAAATTTTTTGGTAAGGGTTGATTTATATATCAAGAGCTCTAGCCTTAGTTGCGTGAATGAGTACAGTAAAACCAAATTCGGTTTTAAACCACTGCCAAATATTTTGTTATAGCTCTTAAAGTTCTTCGTCTTCCATGGTCTTCTCTTTTGCTATGAGTTAATAACTTACGGGAAAAAAACAACTCAAAAGATATGTGTGCAAGTAGGTAGTTGGTACTGAAAGTGAGAAAGACCGGTTAACCAATGTTAGGGGAAAAGATGAAAGAAAGTGAGATGAATAATGCAAGAGATACGAACATCAACTACAATTAGGTTGGGGCTTAACCTATATTGGTACCAAATCAGGACATACATCAAAACTGAAGGCGACAAATATGTTTGACAATGAAGTGACACACTCACATTTTACTATTTTAGTATTTTACCATCTCCCTACTTTTATCTTTTTCTTTTTCCTTCACGAGGGTCCCAATTCCCACAGGGCCACATCCCGGTTCAGCTTTTGTCCCGTTGCCAGAAAACCTAAGTGTGACTTGTGAATGATAGTCCAACATTATTTTGTTAACGATATTTAAATTTTGCCAAAACACACAAGAGGTTGTGATTTTGTAATATTTTATAAACCATTTTTAAATAGCTAGAGATATTTTGCCGTAAAAAAAAAAAGAATAGCTAAAGATATCCTGGAGAAAATGTATAACGAAGTTTAGAGAAGAGACTAATTGGTGTTAGACTGCACATAACATTATGCGAAGACAACTACAAACTGTTTTTAAAATATGATATTTGAAAATATTTAGAGACAAGACTATGCAAGTTGAATGCAAGATTTTAAAGCTATTAGTGTTTTGCAGTACTTTGTCGGTGATCAATAAGAAGAGATATTATTTTTTAGGGCATCTCCAATCGGAGACTGCAAACGCCAAATTTGGGGTCGAGAAACTCTAACCGGACGGCATCGGCGACGGCAAACGCCATATATGACGATTTGTGAACAGTCCGGCACCAAATTTGGTGTGTTCGCAATCAACTGGCGGCAGAAGCGAGGAGAGAGAAATTGAAGCGAGAACCGGATATGATAGGTTTCACGGGGACGCGAGACACGCATGTACATATATGAGTATCGAACCTCCCTTTGTACACCAACCAGTCCCGGTTTACGCCACTTTCGCAATTGACCCCAAAACGTTCAATCCGATTAATTTAACCCATCCGAAATTCGATCAATTTGATCCTTAACTTTCTGAAATCATAAATTGATCCCAAACTTCCAAAATTATCAATTAAACCCGACTGCAACTTCCGGATTTAAACAAATCAACCCTTAACTTTTGAATTCAACAATTACACCCCCATTATTGGGTTGCGGATGTTACACAGCAACTCGGATAATCTGTTTAATGGTCTTTCTTGAGTACAAACAATCAGAAAATTAATATGTTGTTTTTATGTTTTAATATTTTTACTTCTCGATTTTAATCTTGATTATAATTATCATATGTAATCGTATTTCTAATTAAGTAATAAAAATTTAGTTTCTTAATTATTAATCATAATGTTTACTTATATTAAAACTATTAAACCGAATCTTATATTTAATAATATAATAATAAAGAAATCTTAAGTTTAATAATAATATAATAAAGAAAATTCTTTTTGGTGTGAGATTTAGTATTGTGGGTTGGAGATGAAAAACACCAAAACACCAAAACACCAAATTTGGTGCTGTGGTTGGAGATGGCCTTAAGTAGATATAATAGCATCAAACTTTGACAGAATCTATTGTAAAACCTCCATTGCCATCTAAAAACACGTTCTTAAATGATCTTTTATTACCATGAAGTCATCATCATCACCTTTAAACAAGTCAATGACCTAATCAAAATGATCCAACGGAGAAACCATCAAGAGAGAGATAGAGAGAATTGACACACAAAATAAAGTAAAAAAAATTAGGAAAACGTTTTCAATCAGTCACTACCTCAAAAGGCACTAGGCAAAAAAGTAGAAACCATCAATGTCCAACTTGGTCACACATCATTCACATTTTGTGCTTTTCTATTGAAGCCATCGAATGAAACAAACAAGGGACCACACTCCTTTCTTAATGGACATTCACTTTGATACGACACTAGTGGGACTTTTCTGCATCACCTACAATCAGAAAGATTCTTCCTTTCTTTCTTTTGGGGGAAAACAAAAATTAACATATCAAACAAAAGGTGAAGTCTCTTTTATTTTTGGTTCTTTACCCAAAATACCAAACTTAACTACATAATCAGCAACACTTTCATTTTGGGGACCCAATGTGCTGTTTCATATTGCAACAAGATCTGAGTTTTCTTATACACATTGTGGATTTCGTAAGTAAATCAGAGACTAAACTTGAAATGGAAGTACCATATGCTAACAATAATGGTTGTTTCTTCTTATTGCAGCTTATTTTGTTTTTCCGGGTAATCTCCGAGTTCTTCAACTTTCCAGCTTTCATGTGATGCAACTAGCTTGTGTGAAGGAGTATATTCCTGCCAAGAATATGAAAAAAAATTGAGAAACAAAATTGGTGGACTCTGCAATTCAAACATACTCTAAGCAAAACAAAACACAGTTAACTAAGATTTACACATTGATTTCTTCTCCACAAAACACAATAACAAGAAGAAAAAGGAAGACTAAGTTAATGTACCTCCATCTTCTCCATAAGCTCTTTGGCTGTTGGAGCAGAAACCACAATATCACGCGCTCCTGGTTTGATAAAACCTTCTTCAACACCGGTGTCAAATAAAGCAAGCAAATTGTTATAGTAACCATCAACATTCAACAGACCAACCTGCAGAAACAATCCCAAGCGAATCAACAATATGAATTAGAAGCCTACTTTTTCTTTAACCGAGCAAAGGAAATGGTAAAATACCGTCTTCTTGTGGATACCAAGTTGTGACCATGTTATCATCTCCAGCAGCTCCTCCATTGTTCCATAACCTCCTGAAATAAAAATCCGCGGTTTTCCAGAGTAAAAACCAAAGCTATCAACTTTAATAACTTGCTAACATTCAGTGGTAAAGACGTTTTCTCACCAGGGAGTGCAATGAAGGCCTCAGCTTCTTGTGCCATTGCAGCCTTTCGCTCATGCATGTCTGCAACAATTCTTACATCTCCAACAGTCTCACCAGATATCTGATGAACCCCAGAGATTTGGGGGAAAAAGATAAACTTTAAATCCCCAAATTTAACCAAAAACCGAAAACCAAGAACATTGTTTCCTCTCCTAATCTTAAATCATACGAAACGCAGGCAAGAACCAAGAGCTAGTAGTATAAATAAATGAATCACTTCCAAACACATGATTCATCATTAGATAAACTTCAAAACTCCAGCCAAGTTTGCTACTTCCTGGGAAAAAATGAGCTTCTAGAAGAAGATACATACCTCAATAGGCATCAAAGCTTTGGGAATGATCCTGTAATCACAGAGAATCCAATCAGAAACCCTTAGAGAAGTTTGGTAATGAAGGAGATTGAAAGAGTTATAAAGCTGTTTGGATACTCTTAAGAACTAACCCGAGTACACGGAAACCACCTTCATAAACTCTCCTGGATATCAAACCCATCAATCCAACACATCCTCCTCCATAAACCAAATCTATCTTCCTCTTCACCTACAATGTCCAACAATTCCAAAATCCAGTCACACAACCGAAGATAAGACATTCAGAAAACAGAGCAAGACCCATTTCAACACTTTAAAAGTCTTAAAGAAATTCCACAGTTTTTTCAAATGACAACATCCCTAGTTTAAAGAGTCCGCAAACAATGAAAAACTCCAAATACCACAATATTCCTAAATCTGTAATAGACGAAAGCACAGATAAAATCCACAAACCCCATTGTTTGAAAGTCATGTGAATAACAAGTAAACTATAAAGTTCGTATTTTGGTATTCAGCAACCAAGAAAAATCTGGCCTGTTACGAAAAAGTTGGTATCTGTATTTGATATTTAGAAAAGTTCATAATTTTATCACAAAACCAAAAGATAAGCAATCAAAAGAAGAAGAGAAGAGAAGAGAAGCAAACGAGTTCATTGCCGAGGTCGATGGCAGCATCACTGAAAACATCTCTGTGACCAGAGTGACTTCCGCAAAAAACACAAATTTTTCTGAATCTGCTTCTCTGATTGTCTTCCATTAATGGATAAAATCTACAAAATCAAGTTATTCCCTCAAGTCGTTTATAAGAAGAAAATTATGTGTTTGTCCTCTGAAAAGCAAAATTGAAATAATTAATTTTTTTAATATATATATATATATCTTCCATCCGTTTCTTTTAGACTAATGTTTTAGTAATTAATGGATTTAAAGATAAATACTTGTCGCTGACAAAAAAAAATTGTTTTAGACCAATTGTGGACGTATAAACGACGCCGTAAGTGTAAAAGGTCGAGATACAGATGCATCCTTATAAAGATGCTTCTAAAACTTGAATTGAAAACGTTATATCATTTTTAATACAGTACATTATAATATTTCAACCAAATTACATGAACACATTTCATTCTCAAAAAACAATTTGGACGGAATTACTTAATGTGCGCACAAACATGGCGAACAGATGAAGCCCAACATGAACTCCCACAGCTCCTTCCCTCGTCCAACGCCAATTTGTCGCCTTTTGTATAACATATTTTTAATAGTTTTATAAATATACAAGTCATTAACGTGTTTTATTTGTGTTTTTTTTTTTAATAATCAAAGTGGGTATTTCATGGTCACGGCAACCAATGAGATGGGACTCCCCTTCGTTTCAGATTAGTGGATTTGTGTACAACTAGAGCCGTCAGACGGGCGAGTCCGCACTCGCCTAGGCATTTCCGCCGTCGTCCGCCATTCTCTCCGATCGCCGCGGGCCGCGGACGCCAAAATACATGTCCGTACCGCTCCGCTATACTTAGCGAGTATGCGGGTCGGCCCGCGGGCATTACGAAGAGAAGCAATTGCGGTGACTCTTGCATGTCGGTTTCCGGTGGATCACGGTGGATTCGCGGTGAATCAAGCTTGGATTATCTCCCAGGTTCTCTGATTTAGTTCGTTAGCTCTTTCGTCTTTGATTCTTGTTCTTGTTAGTTTTTTCGCTTTTTTGTTCTTGTTAGTTTTTCGATTCTTCTTCTTGTTTAGTGATTTGTTGTTAGATTTTGTTGATTTCTTGGCCAATTAATGAGATAGATTTGTTGTTATCGATTGAACAAGTTTTGACTTTTGAGTTCTGTAATGATTATCTTTAGTTTTGAGTTCTGTATCTTTATCGATTGAACAATTTGTTGTTGTTATCTTTATTCTTTAACTTTGATATCTGAGACATTCCTTGGTTTTTCTCAAGTCATTATTAAGTCCTGATTCCTTTGTTTGGTAGTCGATATCCTAATGACTTTTTTTAGTTTTACAATGTAACCTTTATTTTCCTGTTGTTGCTTCAATATTTTTTTCCAACTCTTGGAGGTTTCAGTCGTGGTTTGTATGTTGAGAAATGGGCACCTTTTGTCAAAGTAAATGATGATAAAATTCGTTTTCTCTTTGTAACTTACTTAGCTCTGATGTCGATAATAATTTACATATCAAATTTTAGGAGTTAGCTGTTATTGTGGCTAGGGGAAGAGATGGTTCCATGGTTTGTTATCTCGTTGTTGAAACTATTCACAGGTAACACATAGGCTCAACTAACTATTAATATAAGTTTGAAAGATATGGTAAACATTTTTTACTTTCTACTAATACACCTTGAAATGCACTATAGGGATAACGTATGCCATATAGTTTTAAAGCACCTGCAGATGTGCCTTGGAAGATCAACAAACTTGCCACCGATGTTGCCCAAAAGGCTGTCGGTTCTTTAGAAGGCGCTGGTGTTTTTGCAGTTGAGCTGTTCTTGACAGAGGATAGTCAGTTATTCTCATACACTTTAGGCACTCTACCTTTTCTTTATTTTAACTTTGAGTCTTAGTTCCTTTCAGATCCTGCTAAATGAAGATGATGTAATGAATGTTTTTCTTTACTTTAAAATGTGAAGTTTCTTCATAATAATATTGACTGCATTATCTTCTTATCTGTTTAATAAAACATGCAGTGGCTTTTTGGTTTCAATTTTCAAATTTCAGGGAGAAGCTGGTTTCAAATTAGCTCATCAGTTTATTGCAAGGGCTCTATGTGTTCCAGGTGCATCTGTTCATTGGTATGACAAGCCAGGTTAGCTTTTTAATCTCTTACATTTTCTTTTGGTATGTTGTCAGTTTTTGTGAACTATATGATTACTCACAAAGCTTGTACAATAAAACTTTGATTGTCAGAAATGAGAAAGCAACGGAAGATGGGCCACATCACTCTTGTTAGGCAGTCTATGGGTGTTTTGGAACAAATGTTACATTGTATATTAAGTGAGGGAAGCCATCAAGTACATGGTCAGTTTCCATAGCATATTCTCGTTTGATGTTGAATTCTGATTTGTGAAAGCTCTGATTCTGTTTTTTTGTGTCTAATCGTGACTTATGTAGTTATGTTTCTTGTAAAGCAAATAAGCAATCACGTTAATTTATTTTTTCTATGGTTTAAGATTTAAGAGTCAAAGCCTCTACAACTGTAGGCCTGTAGCAAAGCCTCTAAATCAGAGAAAAGTTTTAATTGCGGTATGCCCGCATGGCCCGCGAATCCGCAGCGGGTAAGCCCGCAAAACCATTCGCCCACCTGTTCTTGGCCTGCAAGGCCCGCTACTTCATGGACATTTTTTTCTCTGTCCAGACCAGCTCCGCTAGTGTACATTTTGAGCCATGCTCGCGGGCCACAAGCCTTATTGACTTGTACAGTACAACTGTACCGTGCATTAGTTATATGGATCATGATGCCGCAGCCTGATATAATGATGCTCTTTTTATTTGTATTTTGTATTATTATTCACTTATCCTTTGTGTCCTGGGTCGTGCATGTTTGTCTTTTTTTATTAACTACGTTATATATGTTTCTTCTTCTCTTTCAAAACTATGTTGCAGAATCAATATATAAAATCATATAAACCTAATTACCTAAACAAAATAGTGAAAGAAATTTCAGAGTTTGGTTTTAAAGTCCTTGATCATTAAATAAAATTAGTATCACGTCTCTTCTTCGAGTATTGACTCGACCGTTTTCTACCCACTCGATGAGTCAGGACCATAATCTAATTTATTCGCACTTTTAGTAAAGACTACAAGTCACCGACTGCCTAAATTTATTGTATAAATGTATTCATATATGTTTTCAGTTACCAGCTTTGTAGTTTTTTTAATGAACTTAATAGTTTTCATTCTTACCAAGAGTTTGTAGAACTATCATACTTTTAAACCGAATGACTAATCTTAGATAATTAAAACGATTTGATATAACATGTGTCTTCGTTACCATTGACCGGGACAATTTTGTATACAATATCATTGCAAGCACGCTAATGCACGCACCTATAAGGCTTTATCTTTGTATATATCATGCATGGCCATATCTTTACTTACGATATCTAATATTCAATTCTTTGCGATATAAAAATGAAAGTAACATGAATGATTAATTTCTATTGTAACTATTTCATTATTGCACACTCAGAACAAACTAAAATTTTGGATGATGATGTTACATAGAAAAAGACATCAAACTTTTATTTTGTTCATAAAGATTGATTTTCTAACTTTTATTTTTATTTTTATTGATAAATTGTAAACTTCAAAATGCAATGATTGAAAATAATTATATTTACTATACTACTATTGGTTTATAATTATTATAATATTTTTTAGTGAGAAAAATAATATATTTAAAAAGAATAATCATTATGTAAAAACTTTTTAACATTAATCTTTTAGAAACATAGTAAGTATATATATATGAACTTTATAAACTCTTATCCAAATGTTTTTAGGAACACTCCATTTTCAGATATTGGAATCATCATCATTCGTTTTGGGTTTGTGTAGAGCTTACTTAATACTTGGACCTCTATTTTAATTTTGAGAAATGAGAGAAAAGTTTTCAAATGAGAACTTTAGAGTTTAGACATCTCCAGAACCTCTATTTTAATTTTGATTTAAATTAATCAATTAAATTGTAATAATATATTATTATTATAATAGTGAGAGGCACTAATAAATTTCGTAGGGATGAAATGCTCTTAAAATCTCTCAAAATGAAATACATTTCTCCTTCTCTCATATCTCTTTCATATTTTTCCATTTCTTTTATTATTTTTATTTTTTAGATACTTCTCTCGTGACCAACCAATGGAGGTGCTCTAATGGATAAGGAGATAAGGATAAGGATGCTCTAGGAGCCATATACGCGTTTCGTTCCCAGGGATAAGACATAAAGAGAAGGCAAGAAGTCAACAACAAAGGTTAGATGTTCCTGCTACAATTTTCTCGTTCATCTGAATATTCTGTTCTTAATCGATCCGTCTTGTTGCTAATTTGCGATATTAGGGGTAGAGGTTTCAGTAATTAATCTGCGAAGAAGAAGAAAGAGCTTTCAAGTTAGTAATTAATCTACAATTACTGTCTCTTGCTCTTTGTCATTTTTTCTTTCTTTCTGTTTTCCGATTTAATTCACCGATAAAGAATGTCTTCTAGGAACGATTACACTATTTATATCGAAATATCCCAAATTTATTCTCAGGTATTACTGAAGCCATGGAAAAATTTCCCCACCGATTTACATACGATGTGTTCTTAAGTTTCCATGGACTAGATGTGCGAAGGGGCTTTGTAGCTCATCTCTATGATAGTCTCGTTAGGTCTGGGATATACACATTCAAGGACGATAAAATACTAGAAAGGGGAGGCGACATTTCCTCATCCCTGTTGAAGGCCATTGAAAACTCCCGAGTTCGCCTTGTCGTTTTATCGGAGAACTATGCTTCATCATCTTGGTGCCTTAATGAGCTTGTGCACATTATGGAATGCCGCAGAAAGAACTCTGAATCTAGAGTATGTCCAATTTTCTACAAAGTTGAGCCATCCCATGTGCGCAGACATACAGAATCATTTGGCGTATCTTTTCATGAACATGAAAAGCGTCATAACCCGGAGACAGTGCAGAAGTGGAGGGAAGCTTTAACGGAAGTTGCAAATTTGGCTGGCGTAGTCATGCCAAAGGACGGGTTAGTTCCTTCTTCTCCGCTGTTTTATTGCAGTGGCTCGATTTTCCATTTCTCTTTAACAAGTAATGATATGCATTATGCAGGGATGAGGCCATGTTTGTCAAAACAATAACTAAAGAAATTCGGAAAATGTTGTCTCTTTCGTACTTGCACTTACCAACATACACTGTTGGTATGAGACAACGTGTAAAAGATATTTATGAGCTATTGTGCTTTGGTTCGGATGATGTCCAAATTATCGGAATTTGCGGAATGGGTGGGATTGGTAAAACAACGCTAGCAAAGGCTGCATATAATGAATCCTCAGATCATTTTGAAGGAACTTGTTTCCTAGAAGACTTTGGAGATAGGCTCAAGAAACCTGAAGGGAAGGTTGATATCCAGCGAAAACTTCTTTTCGATATCTTATGGAGGGATGACATTGGGTCCCACAACTTGGATTACGAGGTAAGACGAAGATTCCTCACGAAAAGAGTACTTGTTGTAATTGATGATGTTGAAGACAAGAGGCAGCTTGATTCAGTCGCCATAGATAGAACATGCTTTGGGCCAGGAAGCAGGATAATCATTACATGCAGGGACAAGCATTTGCTAGAGGTTTTTGAAGCAGAAAAGATATATTCACCCAAGGCACTTAACAGTGATGATTCTCTTAAGCTTGTCAGGTTGCATGCGTTTAGAACAAGTGAACCTTCTGAAGCGTTGCTCCAGCTCTCAAAAAAATTGGCTGAATACTGTGGAGGACTACCCTTGGCTATGGAAGTCTTGGGTACTTTGCTTTTCAAGGAAAACATTTCCGTTTGGGAAAGCACATTGGAATCATTGAAAAGTATACCCAATGATAACATTCAAGCAAAGCTTCAGATCAGCTTTGACGCGCTAAGTGAAGTACAGAAAGATATATTCTTGGATATTTCTTGCTTCTTCATCGGAATGGATAAAGACTATGTAAGTTGCATATTAGATGGATGCAATTTTTTTGCTAAGAGCGGACTCAGTGTACTAAAGAATAGGTGCCTCATCACAGTCCGTGATGACAAGCTGATGATGCATGACTTATTACGAGACATGGGAAGGAAAATTGTCCGAGGAACATCTCGGAAGGACCCTGAGAAATGGAGTAGGTTGTGGGATCGTGTTGATGTTATTGGTGTATTGGAAAACAATGTAGTAAGGAACAAAATCTCTATAAATTCTTTTGTCTCATGTCTCAACTAAGAGTTATAGAAGTGACTTGGTATAACATTTCACTGATAAAATTTGCTTGTTCAATATTAGGGAACTGATGCAACTGAAGGACTCAGCTTGAAGGCCGAAGTTACGCCCGTTGACAACTTGGAGGTTAAAGCATTTTCGAAGCTAAAGAATCTGAGACTGTTACAACTCAGTCATGTACATCTCAAGGGAAACTATAAAAGATTTCCAACAGGTTTACGATGGCTTTGCTGGTTTAAGTTTCCTTTAGACTCTGTCCCAACAGACTTTTATTTGAGAAAGTTAGTTGTCATGGACATGCAGCACAGCAACCTAAAACGACTTTGGAATGTTCGAAAGGTAAAAGTATTGGGATCTTTTTAAGCTTCCTTTGAAATTAGAAAACTTATTCTTCATGGTCGAGGTTTGATTTCTCGTATCTCTTATCTTGTTCTGTTTGCAGCAGCCTCAGTTACTTGAGTTAAAATACCTTGACCTCAGTCATTCTATCCAGCTCACAGACACTCCAGACTTTTCATTACTCCCAAATCTTGAGAAGTTGCTCTTGATTAATTGTAAAAGTTTGGTTAGGGTTCACAAGTCCATAGGGAGTCTCCAAAACAAGCTGGTACTATTAAATCTAAAAGGCTGCACCAAGCTTTGTGATCTCCCTTCGGAATTTTATACGTTGAAGTTGCTGGAAACCCTCATTCTGTCAGGCTGCTCGAAACTTGCGAGATTGGATGATGCTTTAGGTGAAATGGAATCCCTGACAACTCTAAAAGCCGATAATACCGCTTTAACGCAAATTCCCTCTTCGACTTGTCAACTGAAGAATATAAAAGAGTTATCTTTTGAAGGCTGCAAAGGAAGCCCTCAAGCGGCTCTATCTATTCCGTTCTCATTAAACCGGTTAAGCTGCCTGAAGACTTTACGTTTAGGTTTCTGCAATCTATCTGATGTATTGGTTCCTGAAAACCTAGAGAGTTTGTCTTGTCTCGAGGAACTTGATCTACGAGGCAACAACTTTCATAATTTACAAACAGATTTTGCTGCTCTTGAGAATCTACAGATCCTCAAGTTGGATGATTGCTCAGAACTTCATTCCATGTTTAGTTTACCAGAAACGTTGAGATCATTTTCTGCGACCAATTGTCGCATGTTGGAAAGAACTCCAGACTTATCAAAATGCTTGGTATTTCAATCGTTGCACCTCACATATTGTTGCAACCTTGTTGAGACGCCGGGGCTGGATAAACTGAAAACGGTTGGAGTCATCCACATGGAAATGTGCAACCGTATACCAGATACTTATAGAGAAAGTATCATGCAGGTTCTATTCTGTCACATCTCTCTTTATTATATCTTAAACTGTTGAATCGATTCTTGATTCTAGTTATCAAATGACTGAACAACCTTAAAACTGTTTTATTTATAATTATGGTCACTAGGAGTGTGTCATTTGTTGTGATATTATGGTGGTCTTTGTGTTATAGGGATGGGCTGTGGGTGCCAATGGTGAAATTTTTATCCCGGGATCAAGGCTTCCAAACTGGGTTAGCTTCAAGAATAAGACGCATTCAATCTCTTTTACTGTGCCTGAAACTTTGAATCCTGATCTGGTCGGGTTTACCGTCTGGACACTATACGTGGGTCAGAAAAACGAAGGGATGTCTAAATACTCTCCAAATATCACATTGAAGAATCAAACCAAAAGTTATGTACGGAGGCGCAATCCAGCAACAGATATGATTCATATGTACCATGAAAAGCACATCTGGCAAGGACACTTTTCAAATGAAGATTTCTTCTTGGAAACAGGGGATCAACTGGAAGTTTTTGTGGATTTTGGAGATCAAGTCACTATTCTTGAGACAGGAGTAACTCTTGCTTACAGGGAAGCAAATACTGATATATCAGACATAGATACTTCAAATATTGGGTATGAAGAAATCGCAGATGAACAGTTGATTCAAACCGAAGAAGTTGATGATGAACTAGTCACAGAAGAAAACCAAAGTAGACCTCCCAGGTAAGATAAAACGAATAGAACCGTACAGTAACTGTTGCTATGATTATTGGGTTTCTCATGGTTTGTCGTTTGGATTCTAGGAAAAGGAGAGGGGATTTGGAGGAACTTCTAATGGTGTTGTGTGTGGCGTTAGTCATTATGTATTTGATTAGCTTAGAAGCTGGGAAGTTGATGATGAGCTAGTCACAGAAGAAAACCAAAATAGACCTCCCAGGTAAGATAAAACGTATAGAACCGTACAGTAACTATTGCTATGATTATTGGGTTTCTCATGGTTTGTCGTTTGGATTCCAGGAAAAGGAGAGGGGATTTGGAGGAACTTCTAATGGTGTTGTGTCTGGCATTAGTCATTATGTATTTGATTAGCTTAGAAGCTGGTCAAGAGGTGGGAAGACCAAACCTACCCGAAAAAACTAAGTCTGTTGACTGAGTCTTTTCGGCCAACTCTTTTTCCTTTGTTTAATTCACTTCTTGCTGAGTCCTCTGTTCTGAAATGTAAGAACATGAGCCTTAGTGGTTTTCTCATTTTCTTCTTGTTTCCTTAGGAACTGAACGGTTCCAAGCTTTCCCTTTGTATAAACAAAAACAAAGAAATAAAAAGGCAGAGAACTTTTGCCTATGAATTATCTCGTCTTCTCTGTATTGTTTGGATTGTGGAGTTTGGGACCTATCAGAATTTTTTTTCACTCGCAAAGTCTTCAGAATGGTTTCTTGATCTAGCTGCCTTCCTAAGTAGACTGATTCTAAGAGGGTCCCTCCTATTAGAACCTTTGGTGATCCTATCTCTGTCCAACCCAGACTCTAAAAGTGCACAAGATCTGATTTTGCAAGGTGCTTCTTGGAAGTAAATCTGAACAAGACTTCGATACATCCCTGCATATTATTGTAGATAGATTGGTGATCCTATATCTGTGTAAGCAATTTACTTTATAGTGAGCTATCAGAGTGAGGGTTACTGCCTAGGAGGCGTTCGATGAATTGTCTGAGTGACTTATCTTCACAGTGCGCTTACCAGAGTAATGTGCTTCACGAATTCTGTGAACGACTTGTTGTTTCTGCTGAAGAAGATCACTGGATCGTTTGTTTATCAATTCCTTTTCTAAAGTCTCATGGTTGATGGGCCCTCCAACACCGTTAAAATTGAATTGCAAGAGTTGACGTTGAAAAAAATCCCACCTTGTTTAATCAGAGCCACAAATGCTCTCTGTCTCTATCGGCTTTACACACTTTCCTCTCTGTATGTATCGGCTTGATGATTTACAGGGATCTTTAAGTGGAAGATCGGAGAAAAATGGAAAGAAGTGGTTTGGATCTTTCTCCAGTTTAATGCTTTTATCTCCGGAAGCTATGTTCCTCTGGTTAGCTTTCGTTTAACTTGTTATGAGGTTCCTCTGTTTTCTTCTTTCATCTTCTTTTTACTCGATTGAATTCAACTCATTTTCTCCTTACTTTGTTTTTGCAACTTTCCAGCAGTGTGTAGAAAAGGCCATCCATTTTAGTTTAGTCAAGAAGAGAAAGAGGAGTAGCTCAAGTTCTCCTGCTTCTCCTTTCTTATCCGGTAAAGCTCTTCGTCTTCATCCCCTTCTGTTATTTTAATGTATATACTTATCTATATTGTGTATTCATGTCTATGTTTTTTTTTAAATCCTCTTACTCCATTCTTTTGTTGATTGGTTTGTGAACTTTGTGGGCTGATAGATTGTTTTGCTAAATCCATTTTTAGTATAGTAATCATCTTTAATTGCTTTCAGAGACCAAAGTAGTAGTACAAGATAACTTTTAGCTGACCATGCTTCCATGAAGCTTCATTCTCTAGTTAAAAATTGCATCTTTTTTTTTCCTCCTCTTATCCAACTCAAAAAGAGCTGATTACTGTCTCTTGTACTGCTGAAGTGAATTTGTTCAGAGGCGTTATTATTTTCTCACTGTTTCTAGAGATGTAAGAGTAATTCGTTAAGATTGATCTCCCTAGCATCCTTGTTTGGAGAGAGGTCTCACTAAGTAACCTGCTATGATAACATGTTATTACAAAAGTGAGCTACGATGTTTCTTGGTCTTGCCAAGTTTTAACTTCGTGTTCAGATTCCATAACTCCTTAATTATCTTTTGAAATCACATCTCAGGTTTTATCAACGTAAATAAGAAAATCAAATGTCAGGTATGGCTGAAGCCATGGGCCGAAGTTCTGAGCTATGGAAATACGATGTGTTTCGTGGAGAAGATGTGTGGAAGAACTTTCTAAGCCATCTCTATGATAGTCTCAGAAGATGTGGTATAAACACATTCATGGATGATGTGGAATTGGAAAGAGGAGAATATATTTCCCTGAAGCTGCTGGAGGCCATTGAAACCTCAAAAATTCTCATTGTTGTTTTATCACAAGACTATGCATCATCAGCTTGGTGTCTTGATGAGCTTGTTCACATTATGAAAGGCCGGAGAAGTAACCCCCGGCAGTTGGTTTTTCCAATTTTCTTCTATGTTGACCCATCAAATGTACGCAGGCAGAAAGGGTCATATGCTAATTCATTTTCTAAACACAAAAGCCGTTACCCATTGAACAAGGTGAAGGATTGGAGAGAAGCTTTAACAGAAGTAGCAAACTTATCTGGGTGGGACATTAGATATCGGTCAGTTAGCTCTATTGCTCTATTATGTCCATTGATTCTCTTAAACAGATGATGTAGATATATATAATAATAAAGAGAAAAGACTAACTGATGTAAATACAATAATACTTTTTATTTTCAGATTTGTTTTGACTAGTATCTATATTATGCAGGAGTGAGGCAAAATGTATTGAATCTATCACTAGAGAGATTCTTAAAAGACTGCCCTGCCGGTACTTGCATGTGCCGTCGTATGCTGTTGGTATGGGATCGCGCCTACAGCACATTTCTTCGCTACTGAGCATTGGTTCGGATGAAGTTCGAGTTATAGGAATCTGGGGAATGGGTGGGATCGGTAAAACAACACTAGCGAAGGTGGCGTTTAACGAATTCTCACATCTTTTTGAAGGATCAAGTTTCCTAGAACATTTTAGGGAATACTCCAAGAAGCCAGAGGGGAGAACTTATTTGCGGCAAGAACTTTGTTCTGACATATTAAAGAGGAATGACATAGAGTTCAACAGCCTTGATCATGCGGTAAAAAATAGATTTCACAGTAAAAGTGTACTTATTGTAATTGACGATGTTGATGACATACACCAGCTTAATTCAGCAGCGATAGATCTCAACTGCTTTGGGCGTGGAAGTAAAATAATAATTACAACCAGAAACATGCATTTGTTAAAGCAACTAAGAGTGGAAGAAAGCTGGTCACCAAAGGAGCTTAATGGTGATGAATCTCTTGAGCTCCTCAGTTGGCATGCCCTTAGAACAAGTGAACCACCTAAAGAGTTTCTTCAGCTCTCCGAAAAAGTAGTTACTTACTGTGCCGGACTACCCTTGGCTGTGGAAGTCTTGGGAGCCTCCCTCGTTGATAGAAGCATTTCTGAGTGGGAAAGCATGTTGCAAATGTTGAAACAAATCCCTGATGATAATATTCAAGGGAAACTTCAGATCAGTTTTGATGCGCTAAACAGAATACAGAAAGATGCATTCTTGGATATTGCTTGTTTTTTCATTGGGATGGATAGAGACTATGTAGCCTGCTTATACCCTCACATAGTACTCAGTGTGCTGATGGAAAGATGCCTCTTTACAGTACGTGATAACAAGATAATGATACACGACTTATTACGAGACATGGGAAGACAAATCGTTCAAGAAAAATCTCCCAAGAATTGTGGAGAGCGTAGCAGATTGTGGCATTCTGATGATGTTATC
Source organism: Cardamine occulta (assembly GCA_028015245.1). Classification (NCBI taxonomy): domain Eukaryota; kingdom Viridiplantae; phylum Streptophyta; class Magnoliopsida; order Brassicales; family Brassicaceae; genus Cardamine; species Cardamine occulta. The sequence continues at coordinate 17,884,133 of CM051384.1, forward strand.
AGTGTATTGACAAAAGATTCGGTAAGAAGAAAAATCATATATGTCCCAAAATTTTAGACCACGAATTTGGATTAACATTTTTCTAATTAATTGTTTTTCCAATATTAGGGTACAGATGCAATAGAAGGACTTAGCCTGAAAGCCGAAGTTATGGATGTCAAGTACTTGGAAGTTGAAGCTTTTGCAAAGATGCAAGAGCTGAGGTTGTTAGAACTAAGCTATGTAAATCTTAAAGGGAGCTATGCAAAATTTTCAAAACATTTACGATGGCTTAGTTGGCATGGGTTTTCTTTGGAATATATTCCAACAAGCTTTAACCTGAGAAGTTTAGTTGTTATGGACATGCGATATAGCAACCTTAAACGACTTTATGAAGCTCAGGAGGTACGTAAAAATATCATATAAGCACCTAACGGTGAGCTCCCTTTGATGTCATGATTTTCATCACTCTTTGTATTTTCTAGTAGCATCCTCAGTTGCTAAAATACCTTGATCTCAGTCATTCCGTACAGCTCACTGAGACTCCAGACTTCTCTTATCTCCCGTACCTTGAGAAGTTGCTCCTGATAAATTGTGAAAGCTTGGTTCTGGTTCACAAGTCGATTGGGATTCTTCACGAAAAGCTGGTACTATTAAATCTGAGCAGTTGCATCAAGCTTGACGCTCTCCCTGAGGAACTCTATAAGTTGAAGTCACTGGAAACTCTCATTCTTTCACGCTGCTCAAAACTTGAGAGATTGGATGATGCTTTAGGGGAATTGGAATCCCTGACTACTCTTGCTGCAGATTATACAGCTCTAAGGGAAATCCCTTCTTCGATCAATAAGCTGAAGAAACTGAAAAACTTATACTTAACAACTGCAAAGGATCACTCAGTGATGGTATTGACAATACACATTCTGAAAAGAGCTTTTCTGGTGCTTCCAATCTCATTAAATGGTTTAAGCTACCTAAGCACTTTATCTCTAGGTTACTCCAATCTATCTGATGAACTGATTCCTAAAGATCTTGGGAGTTTGTCTTGTCTCATGGATCTTGATTTACGAGGAAACAGTTTTTGCAATCTGCAAACTGATTTTGCAAGTCTACCAAGTCTCCAAAAACTTCAATTGAGTGATTGCTCAAGACTTCAATCCATCTTTAGTTTACCTAGAAGCTTGTTATCTTTTTACGCAGAAAACTGCATCTCGTTGGAAAGAACTCCAGATCTATCTGAATGCTCGTCTTTGGAAACGCTGCACCTCAACGACTGCCTCAACCTTGTTGAGACCCCAGGGATCCATAATACTAAAGTGCTGCTCAGAGTCGAGATTGAAAGGTGCAAACTCAAATACTCGAGGTACGTTTTGATTCTCTGTTTTTCTCCTCTTTGGATTGTTAGTCAGTTCAGTCTAGATTTATTTGTTGAAAAGCCCTAAGTTATCATCTTTGAACAAGTATGATGATCAATCGTGAGACGTTCATTTAAACATATGGTTGGTGTTTATAGGTTTGGGTTCAGAGGAACCGTGGATGCATATATCTACCACGATACAACCTTCCAAACTGGGTTAGCTTCAAGGGAAAGATGCCTTCATTCTCTTTTACTGTTCCTGAAACTGATAACTCTGATCCGGTGGTAGGATTTACCTTATGGACGCGTTTTATGGGAGGGGTGGACGACTCGCATACATTCCCTACGGCTATCACGATGAAGAATCACACCAGAGGCGGTGCATGGATATATAAACTCGGTTCAAGCCCCTGGATAAATTCCAACATTTTGACCAAAGATTTCCACTTAGAAACAGGGGACCAGATAGAAGTTGAGGGGGAATGTGATGATAGTATTAACCTTGAGACAGGTTTTGCTCTTACGTACAACGCAACAGTCTCTTCACATTTGAACTTGGCTGATACCCAGTTTATAAATGGACAAGATGTTCTTTTTTATTGTGGCTCTGATGTAAATCTGATGTGTCACCGGAAAATGTTTGAAACGGAAGTGATACATACTGGTTGTTCTATGAATGGGGAGAATGGGGTGGTGTCAGACCTTTACGCTTGTAGCATTTTCACGGAAACCTCCAGGTTTGAACCTCCCTGAAACTTTTCTTCTCGATGCAAATCTCAAAAGAAGTTATCTCACTTGCATCCAGGAAATTACCTATTGTAGTTCACGCTTAAGGTTTTATATTCCAGGTACCAAGAAAATACTCAACAACTCATGGAGGAAAGCCATTACAGACCTTTCAATTACTAATTTGGTTTTCAGGAAGATGATTCTAAGGACACTTATGGGGGCAATATGTCTCTTGGCACTTGTTGTGGTTGTCGTAAAATACAATGATTGGGTGTGTAAGTAGGCACGATCTACCATGGTTGTAAAAATATATATAAAACAAAAATTGGTGAATAGGTGGATGGTTTTTATAAAATCACTTATAAAGTTTTTAAATTATACGTTTTAAATTACTCTTTTATTGATTAATCACATGGTTTTTATTGAATCAACTCTATACACAGATCATAGTTTATTTGAATTACTTGTTTCTTGCAGGAATTTAGAATAATTTACACAGATCAATTAATATACTTATATTAAAATAAAAAACATGAACTAAAAGTCTAAAAGTATAATCCTCGGTGTAGTGCAAAATGTGGTTGTTATTGCAATAATGGACCACAATTACGTTTTTAAATTACTCTGTTATTGATTAATCACATGGTTTTTAAATTATACGTTTTAAATCACACGGTGTGGTGCAAAATCTTGCTATGTGGTTGTTCTTAGAATTTTGTAACCGTAGAAAGAGATATGGAGAAGTAAATGCCTAACATGACAAAAGTCAGCTAAATTTGAATAAAAATTGACGTGAGCAATTTGTTCAATAGAAAAAAAATAATAATAAAGAAAAGTAAGAAAACATTTGCACAGGTGATTATTATGAGTACCTTATAAAGAAAAAAAAAAGAAAAAAAATATGACTTTATGAGTAACTAGCTGACTTTTTTTGTCACGTGGGCATTTTGACGGGAATATTCTTTCAATTGTTAACTACTTGGATTATCTTTATAGATATTTTAAACAAAACGAGTGAATTTAAGTGAATAGCGTCATTTTCATCTAAAATAACCTCTGGGTTAATTCCCTTTTAATACTTTCCCATTGAAATTTTTTTTTTGTTAGAGGGTTTTACTTTCCCATTAATTCCCTCTTTAATAGGTTATCGTTTTCTACCTTTAATTTTATAACAAAAACGTTAATGAGAGTGGTAACTCTTTTGTAACTTAAATAAGAAACCATATATATAAATATTAGATCATCTATTTTTAATGACTTCACAACCAAAATTCAAACAATTAGTAGTTAACACAAATTAAAAATACTGAAATTTCAAGAAAAATAAAATAAGATAATGAAGAAAGATTTGTTTTCCATTTTTCTAATTATTATTTTATCATGTAAGTTTATTCTCACTTACTTACGTTAAATATGTAAAAATATTTTGTACTCCTTAATAGTATAGTGATTGCATTATTCGATATTGTTTTGTAGGTGTAGAAAATTTTCTTTCTTCCCATTTGGCTGAGAGTCCTCAGATTGACTATCAAGTAAAAGATGTTGAATCAGTTTTCGGGATCCCTGAAGCTAATCAAGCTCTACTTGCATTTTGGTATTCATGTGCTCGTGAATGTGCTAGAATGAACAAACGTATACAAGCTGATCTTTGTCATCATAAGCGTATTTGCCTTTGCGACCCCAAGAATCTTGACTAAGCCTTGTAATTTCTCTTTAACGATTTAAATTAAATTAACATTAAATAGTATATTCCAAAACTTTCTTCTATTTTTCTCCTAGAAATTAAATTCAAATCAATAAATAGCATCAGGAGATCTCGATTTGGTAAGCTCACGAGAAAATAGTCATTGGCGTTTATATGTTTTAGGATTTTAACCCAAGAAATCAACCATCATTATATTCAACATTAAAAGACATTTAAACGAGAGAAAAAAAGATAAACAAAGGCGCAAAAATTTAAAAGAAAACAAATATAATTAAAGGCACAAATCCCTCATTCTAGAAATCCCTAATTTTTTCTCATCCAAAGCTAAGATTTCACGATTTCTGAAACCGTCGCAGCTTCCTCTATCATAAAACTCACGATGAACTGTTATTCATCTTTCCCTATACCTTGCTCTCCATCGCCTCTTGCAGTATCGCTTTTTTTAACTATCTGATTTTGAGAGACACAACAGAAGGCTCATTGGAACAATGTGATGACATTCATAACAGGATATAACGTTCAAGCTTTCTAGAAAGTGCAAGACTATCTATTAAAGTACCAAAGTTTTCGTTTTTTATGTAGTATATGAATCTCTTTTGAAACACAGAAGAAAATAAAATGTGGCAATGAAAGATGGTCTTATATATATGTTATGCCTCGCACGATAAATGAAATTTTCACACACACAAACCGCTTTGAGTTAATAAGACATGATACTGGGAAATAAAAAGAAAACTCAAAAGTCGAAGTACATCAACATCTGTGTCCTGACAGATAATGGGATAGTGACGTTGTGAGAGCCATCAGTCCAAGTCAACCTCCCAAAATAGTAAATCGAATTGGCTTTGTGAGTTGTGGAGACTGTCACCTTGAAGCTGAGTTTCTTGACACATGCGTTAAAGACTAGTGTGTTAGGTGTGACAGAGATTTTGACACCCAAAGGAGGCTCAACAATGAGTTTATAAACAGAGTGAACGGGTCCAACATTGGTGACAGTTCTAGTAACAATCACATCTTCCTTGAGAAATGGAATAGTGATAGAAGGCAAATTGAGATCGAGCATAGAGGGTCTTGGACTAGGACATCGATATAGCGTTTTCCCCCTTGATATTCTGGTAATGTGTATCTCATCATAGTTGGAAGCACATAGAAATTTTCTGTAATCTTCTGCACCTGCATCGTAAACAAGACCAGGGTCCGCTGCTTTGTTAGGGTTCACTAATCCTCCTCCGAAGTCAAACGGATCAGCTAGTTTTCGTGACATTCCATCCGAGAAGATAGGTTCTCCATAGGGATCCGTTGTGGAAGCTTAAAAATTTAAGAAGGGATCATTCTTTACGTCACTTTATATATATTTTGACTAAAAGAGATAGAATTAAAAAATATGGCTACCTGTAGTGATGAGAGCTGATTTAAATGCGGCAGGAGACCAGTCAGGATGCATAGCTCTAAGCAGTGCAATCACACCAGCGACCACAGGTGTTGACATTGAAGTTCCCGTCTCAGCAATGAATCCTTCTTCGGCGCTCGATTTTTCTGGAGTACTAGCTGCCACTATCCCCATACCTGGAGCTGCTATATCAGGCTGCAAAAATATATAATATAATGTTATAATGGAATCACACTAGAATTAGGTCTTATATAGAAATTAACACAAATTAAGTTGTTACCTTGAGAACGTATGGAGAAATGGAATTAGGTCCTCTCCCTGAGAAATCAGCAACCTTAGTGGCTACAATTGGACCAGTGAGCGTGATAGCAGAGCTTATTTTTATGGTGGGAGATCTATAATTAATGTGGCTCTTTAAAATGTTAAACAACAATACATGCAAATAATAATAAGAGAGGTCAAATAAAGCAGTGGTTTTAATAATTACCTGGTAGAACCTATGTACTTCAACATAGCAGATCCATGTTCATAGTCGACATAAAGCAAGGGAATACCTATGCAAACTTCGATAACATCACTTCTTTTGGAGGCAAAGATTACACCCTTTGCTTGGGCCGTTAAAATATCATTCATTAAATCTCCTTCATTTTCTTGATCTCCACTCTGGAAAACTAGTACCGCTTTTCCCTTTAAGGCACTCGTTATTTGGTTTGCCCTTGATACGTAGACTAGATTTGCTTGGATCTGTCTACCCTTGTATGGGGTTCGTGCCTACATAGTAATAGAGTAGAAGGTTACATGCATTTAATGTCTAGTGTTGTTTGGTTTGGTTTGGTTTGGTTTACCATTAAGGTCACATTGTTTCCTAGTGTCAAAGGTGTGGGAAACCACCGATCTAGACTGGTGGCAGCCACTGTTATGATCCATGGAGCTATGTTCTGGACTGTGTAAGCCCCAGGTCCATAGTTTCCACCCGCACTGAGCACTGGAATGCCATTTGCTACTGCATGGAACGCTCCGTACGAGATTTGATTATAATCGTCAATCTCAGTAAGCACAGGGTTTGGCCTGCCTATTGACATCGTGATCAGGTCCACCCCATCCGCTATAGCATCGTCCATGGCTTTTATTATGTCAGCACTCGCGCATGACCCATCTACTCTTTGCCAACACACTTTGTAGACCGCAATACGAGCACCCGGCGCCCCGCCTCTCACCGTGCCTACTCCAAACTCGTTGTTACTCACAATTGGGACGAAGGAGCCCCCTGCTGTGGAGGCCACATGAGTCCCGTGAGGCAAGCTTTCCCTTGCGGACAAGTACTCTCTGTCTGATATTCTACTGTCCGTTTTGTTCCTCCGGAAGAGGCTTTCCATGTAATACCTCGCTCCTATCAACTTCTTGTTGCAATGCTTCTTCGAGTCGAATTTTTCACCGTCCACACACTTCCCTTTCCACCGTTGTGGGATTGGTCCTAACCCTTTGTCGTTGAACGACTGCGATTCTGGCCACACACCTACAGACACATACATTAATATATTAATTAATCGTGTAAAACTATATATTTGGGGTGATCTTCATGTATTTTATATCAAATGTACCCGAGTCCAAGACACCGATGATGACATCTTCACCCATCTTGGCATCATGAAGAAGCCCTTTCGGTGTGCTTTGTGAAAGCCTTAAGTAATCAAATGTCCTTGTTGTTTGCAGCTCATAGTAACTATTGGGCGTCACTTGAACTACATCCGAATGCTCTATTCATAATTATAAAGATTCAAACCATTAGTTAACCTCTCATATAATGTGCTTAGTATTTCTCCATCACGGCTTCCTAAGCACCTGAGATTTTTTCCGCTTGGTCATCCGTAAGATGGGCTGCAAAGCCAGAGAAACCATGCCGGTAACTATGAACTATAGACTCACTCGCCTCTTTTTTGCTACAACAATATTTACAATTAGTTAATGCTATTTATTTTATCCCCCAACAACACATAATTAGAGTTGTTGTACTTGTGTAAAGATTTGAGTTTGTTGGTACCTTCCGAGTAGGGATTCTAACATTCTAAGATGCGAGGCCGTAACAAGCTCAGGATCATTATGCTCTCTGTCACCAAGGTATACTATGTGGACCTATATATATGTGTATAGGTAATGCACATTAATCATTCTTTTACCCAATTGGTCTTCTGCTTCCATTATTGCGTAATTAAACAAAAAATCATAAACCTTAGTCTCTTCGTAGGATCCTCCTTCCACAATGTTAAGCTCCACGTTGAGAATCACCACAATACTCATTACCCAAAAAAAACACCATGAGACTTGAGAGCTCATATTTTTTCTTTGTGGGAAAAAATCCTCAAGAGAAGGAAAAAAATCCCTAAGAGATCGATCAATGTCTCACAGATATTTGTTTCTTGGATATATTTTACAAATTGAACGGCGGTCTCGTATTTTATGCCCGCGTTCGATCTGTCTCATAAGTCATAACTAATCAGTTACCTTTTGAAACGACTAACTTAACTTATGTTGACATTATTAGGTTGTAGATCTCAATTAATTTTCTGGTATTTGCTTAATTTAAAACAATATTTTTTAATATTCTGTGTTTCAAGCGTTACCACTTACCGTAGCTAATATTTTTCTAATTATTCGAGGATAAGGCGTACAAAATATTTTACATATTTAACGTAAGTAAGCGAGAATAAACTTACATGATAAAATCATAATTAGAAAAATGGAAAACAAAACTGTCTTCATTATCTTCTTTTCTTTTTCTTGAAATTTCAGTATTTTTAATTTGTATGAACTAATAATTGTTTGAATTTTGGTTGTGAAGTCATTAGGATTAGATGATCTAATATTTATATAGTTTTTTATTTAAGTTACAAAAGAGTTATAGCGTTCTCATCAACGTTTTGTTATAGAATTAAAGGTAAAAAACAATAACCTATTAATTAAAAACTCAATGGGAAAGTATTAAAGATAGCTATTATAAGGTAACCAAGAGGTTATTTTAGATGAAAATGACGCTACTCACTTAAATTCATTCGTTTTTCAAATATCTATAAAGATAATCCCCAAAATACAGTATAACCTCTATAAATTAATACTCGATAAATTAATAACATCTCTAAATTAATAAATTATCTCGGTCCCGAGTTGGGCCGGTGTAATAATTACACATTTCGATAAGATAATAAGATAATAATATTTTTGAAATCTCTATGTAAATATATGGTCCCATTAATAACATAAATTAATAATCATAAAAATTTATTATATATAGATATAAGATATTTTAGTAAAATAAGATTTTCATGTTGTTTATTTATTCGTAAATTTGTAATTTTGTTGGAGTTTATCTCTATTTTTCTTAAAATATCAAAAATATATGATATTATCTTCTCAAATTGCATCAAAAATTATTTAAAACTTTTATATATGCAATGATTATTTTCTAATGTGTAAATGCATTAAAACACATCGGATTATTGTCTTCATTTTTCTACTTTTTATATAAGATTTTTTGAAATTCGGAAAAACTCTCTATAAATTAATAATTATTAATTTATCGATAAATTAATAACCTCTATAAATTAATAAAATTTTCTGGTCCCAACATTATTAATTTATAGAGGTTTTACTGTATATGTATTATAAATTTTCTATACTGATTTGTTTATAAAAATATGTAAGAATATGTAAGAGTAAAAAGAAAAATATAGAATGTTTACAGTTTAGCCAATATGTTATACTGTATTTTACTGTTGTGCGCATAATTAAAAATAAAATAAAAAGATAAGTAATATTGATGTAATTTAATTAAAAAAATATTCGTCTTGTAGGTTAAGCCTATAGATCGAGTTTTATTTCGAAAATAGATGTGGTTTTTTAACCATTGGACAGGTTAGTCTACATTTCGGTTATAAATCTATTTCAATTTAAAAAAATATAGAAAGATAAAAAAGACATGCTTGTTAGTGTTTTGGACATAATAAATTTAACTATGGCACCAACGTGACGCAGACGTTAAAAGAAAAACAGAAAAAGACACTAACGTGACGCAATCCGAAGTTGACAGTTTTTTTCTCGTTGAGAGGAAAATTTCACGGAGACAAACGGTCCATGATATCAAATTTATTTAATTTGAGTGTTTGTTTGTATATTTTATATATATAATAAATAGATTTCAAAAATTTATATATGAGGAAAATATATGACCAATCTAGTGCATCTTCCACTACAATGAGTCAATGACAAATTAAAAGATATAATATAAAGATTCACATTTGGTTGGTTCATATTCTTTGGGAATATTCTCGTTTGTTCATTCCAATTGCAATTTGTCACTCATGTCAAACTTCGTTAAAGTCGCACCAATAATCACATTTTGATTATGTAATAATAAAGATTCTACATGATACATATAGTTACAAATCATCAAATAAAATGAGATATTGACACAAACATTATTTATAAAAAAATCTCTAGAAAATCTGATAAAATAGAACGGAAAGAGAGTAAGTGTTATAGACCAGTCGGCAAAACAATATGTCCATGATAGATTATCGTTAACTTTTCAGTAATGGCGATAGGACTGTGTATGAATTCATCACTAATTTTTTTTTTTTTTTTTTGTAAGTCCTGCGCCAATATTTATGATATGTAATGAATCTGTCCTTTATATATTATAAAAATAAGAAAAATATATTTTGGTAAGATACCGTTGTCGACATAAGCTGAGACATGGTCTGATGATCTGATAGCTGATGACGTCAAGTGGCTCCAATTTACCCTGAGTTAAAACAAAATAAAGACGTCAGCATCATTAATTTATTACTTGCTTCCATATGTCCATGTGACCACTTCCTGCTTCCTTCTCCTTTAATTCTTTCAGATCTCCCAAATGCGTGTGCTACACGCTCCATCTATGTCCCCACCTCAACGTCCAATATTCACACTTTCAATACCAAATATTCAATGTGTTGACAACATTTTAATTGTCTACCGTATGTAGATGATTGATTACGTATTTCATGTACAGTACACATACGTTGTATTACCTACGCGTAAAATTATTAAAAAAATATTATAGATGTCGAGCTCATGTACTTGTAACACTTATGATATTATTCTTATCAATTACCTCATGAAGTCTTGAGTGTTAGCAATTTCTATACTGGTTTTGCAATGCGTTCTAATTTGTTTATAAACCGAATAGTTTTCTGTGTTCAAACAATATTAATTCAAATGATGTTATTAATGGTCAATGTAAACGTGTTTGCACATGTGCCAATCAAATTTTGAATTAAAAAAATGTATTATAACCATTTTTCCAGATAGGTAGTACCTACGTACCCGTATTCAATTTTTGTCTTTTGTCCTTATTAGCATTTGTTTATTTATTAACGCATGGGATTCAAAACAACTAGAAGTCGTAAGATCAACGATGATGATGCCGTATAGCGTATATACCAAGCTACTATATACAAATATTTCGTATATCTCGTCCTCTACGTACGCCAGATTTCATGGAAAACTCAAACCAAAACCATAGTTTTTATTACTGTACATGTCTGTTTACTATATTACATCATTAAAGGTACTAGTTTAGCGTTTAAACCAAAACCATAGTTTTATTATTAAAGGTACATTTCACGTGGTAAACTAGTTTTTTTTTTTCAAGTATTAGGCACAATAATATGCATATTTATTTTTAAAAATTATATATATATATTAAACAAAAATCAAAGTTCCGTTTAACCACTATATTAATATATTTGCACGTTCCAAAACGGTAGTTTTCCAAAACTCCTTATCAACTTATTATTTACTTATATAAAAAAAACTTATTATTTATATAATTTAGTTTAAAATTTAGAATTTTAGACAAAGCTATGTCATAAATTAGAAGCGACCAAGCTGACCGCAAAACAAATTTCAATGTGACCAAAAGAATTATTAAAAGATAAATTAAAATAAATAATTGTCTAATGGTTACGTCATCATAGTGACACCCAATTTCTCCATTTATATGGTCGATCTCATTTTCGCGTTGACATCAACAAAACTCCCACTCTCTCTCTCTTTCTCCTCAATCTCTCTGATGAAGACGATGCGAGGTTTACGAAACTGCTCAAACGACGCCGTAGCTCTAGACCTTACGGTTCCTCTTCCAGTGGCACCACCAGTCTCCTCCGCCGCCTCGACGAGCCTCTCGTTCGATGTAGAGGAGACGTCAGAGTCAAAGATCGGACGGCTGATATCAGAGCACCCAGTTATTATATTCACTCGATCTTCTTCTTGCTGCATGTGCCACGTCATGAAGAAGCTTCTATCGACCGTCGGAGTCCACCCAACAGTGATCGAGATCGACGACGGAGAAGTTGCTTGCCTCCCCGTTCAAGCTGCTCCGGTGCTCTTCATCGGCAGTGCTTGTGTTGGTGGGTTCGAGTCGCTTGTAGCACTTCATCTTAGTGGTAACCTTATTCCTAGACTCGTTGAAGTTGGAGCCTTATGTGTATAATTGTAATCTTCTCTTTTTTAAGTCTAGCCTATTTCCACTAATCCACCCTTTCTTTATGAAACAAAAAAATGTTTGCTTTTTATCTAGTGTTGGTTTTTTTTTTATTACGTTCACCAGTTGGTAACTGTAATATATATAATCACGTGTGAGATTTGTTTCCATCATTATTATAAATTTTATAAAGTTTGTAAATTATTTCCATTTCTTTGATTTCCGTATTGATTTATTTATATGTTGGTCGATGTGAGAGAGAAAAAAGTATTATGCTGATGTTAGACAAAGTCCAAATATAATTTTATTTCTAACTAGAAAGATTTTCAGAGCTTTGATCTTCATGAAATCTAAGAGCATCTCCAATGATAGTTTCTTAAGAGTTTCTTAACAAGTTTCTTAACAAGTTTCTTAACATAAAACCATTAAAATTAAATGAAAAATAATTAATAAGCTAAGAATCGGTTCTTAGGTAAGAGATTTAAGATTTTTTAAGAACTTCTAGTGTGTCAGCTTCTCATTGGCTAAGACATTAAAAAAAAAAAAAAAACAAAACATTCTTTTTCCGTCTCAATCACTTTTTTCTCTTCTCTCTACTCTCTTCCTCTCTATTCTCTTCTCTCCAATCTCTGCTCCAACTCACCAAATCGTCACAGAATCGGTTCAATTTTCCAATTGATAGAAGATTTGAGTCGACAGATTGATCAATGGAGCTTCACCCACATCGACGGCACCGCCAACGGTTGAGCTCGGCGGTTTCATCGAGATTCTTCTCCCGGCGACAAGGAAGGAGCTGGTTAAGCATGAGGCTTGCCGTATCAAAGGTGTGTATCTCTGATCTAACACCTTTTGTAGACCAATCGTTCCTTGTGGTTTGATTCCCTTACAACAATGGTTCCTAAAGACACAATATGGGAAGCCAATTTTACGGTGGATATTCCCGAATTCCACGGTGGAATTTCTAGTGATTCGTTACTAGATTGGCTCGTGGAGATTGAAGAAATCTTGGAGTTAAAAATCCTTTCGGATGATCGATTTGTTTCGCTTGTGGCTAAGAAATTTCGAGGACTTGCTACTATAGAACTTGCTTCTGAGGATTCATACCCAATCTTTGATTTTTGGGATGTTGCGGATCCAATTTTCGTTAGATCCGATGAGGAAGAACAATTCGATGGTGTTGTTTCCAACACAAACTTGTCAGTTTTAGGTTCTCAAGATAGGGCAGAGGAAGATCAAGTCTTTGTTGTTGGGAATAATAAATTGACTGTTCAAACATTGGACGGTCCGAGAGTTGATGGTTCGGTTTCTCCTGTCTATGATGACGTTTTCAACAAAATCATTAGGCACAATTCTGGTCATGAAGAATTCAGCAGAATTCAAGGCGTGAAAAACATCAATGTTTTTCCAAAAGAACATGTTCACATCATAGAAAACTTTGACGAGACGGAGGAAGATACACATATGGATGAGGAGAATACAAGTAGTTCTATTTATCTTGCAAATTCTCACCGGCAGATCAAGCGTGAGCCACCAGATCGTTGTCAAAGTGGAATTTTGTTTCTTAGCGGGGCAAAATATTTGTACGACGAGGCCTATGGGGATCCTTGTTTTGATATCTGTGTTGACGATGATACAGGTTACATTGCCTATGAAGGAAAATACAATATATTAACTGAAGTTGGAGTGAATAAAAACGATGTGCTCCACTTTAATGTCTATGATTTTGATCATGTTCAAGACGGAGACGGCGTGTTCCATGTTCAAAGGTGTTCCATGTCTCTGATACCAACTCCTTCCTCGAGATAATTGGTATCAAAGGTGTGTATCTCTGATCTAACACCTTTTGATTTATTTAGATTAGGAGAAGCTTGAATATCTGATTTAGATTATGTTAAGCATGAATATGTGATTAAATCTACAATTTAAATTTTAAGAACCTCATTAGAAGTTCTAATCATTGGAGCAAATTTTTCCTAAGAACCCCTAAGAGTTTCTTAACTTTTGCTTTTGCAATATTTTGATTATCAATATAGTTAAGAACCCCTAAGAGTTTCTTAACAGTTGGAGGTGCTCTAACTATCTAAGTCCTGGTTCTGCAATTTTTATTGGTTAATTTGGGGAAGCAAACTGAAAAAACAAAACATTATTATAGTACAATGGGTCATCGATGACCTGTCTCTATTAAATATTGACCTCGAAATTATGAAAATCTAGATATTATTATATACGGAGTCCGTTGATTACCACGGAATCTGACTGCTATATCTTTCTTGGACTATTTTGGTATTGGGGAATCTGGATTTTATTTATTTATTTTGTTTGGTATCGTAAGAGATTTTGACCCAAGAATCTTTAGGGTGTAAAAGTAGGTGCAACTCGCAATTATGGCACAATCACTTTCGTTGGACTATTGGATACGTGACACTATTATTTTACGATAATTTTGATTGTTGAATTCAATGTGTGAACAGTATGTTTATCGGCCAAATCATTTTCTTAGAAATTAGTTTTAAGATAAAGTTTATGAAATTCTGGCCGCTATCACTCAACCACTCAACTAGCACACATAATTGAGAAGATCTAATCATCTATCTTCGATAACACAATTCACCCAACCTATAAGAATTTTGCAAAGATGGTTATGAGCTCAATTTTGTATTTGCATTTCAAATTTTCCAAAATAAAAATTCGCATATCAACAGGGAAAAAAAATCTACCATTAGATTCGTATCTACCCCACACGCACATAAAATATGTACTCACTCTAATATATTATTCACAATTTCATACTGTTTAAGTCCTTTAGGAGCTCCTCAGTGGTGGGGTGGGGATTGGTTAGCCTTAGGGAAAATAAAGTTTTATTATCTTTTTTTTTTCTCTTCTTTGTTTTACATGAGCATATATAATAAAATTTATACTAAGGACTTTTTATAAAATGGAAATAATTATGCAGTTATGCTTCTTTCCAAATGCGGACATTGAAGCTGTGCTGCTCTAACCGCAGCAACGGCATATATATCACCTTTCAAAGTAGGCAGAAAGAAAATTAATTGAATTTGAAAAAGTGATCAACTTGAATAACCCCATGATTTAGTGATGTTTTAATTATTGAAAAAGCAGAGTAGCAATAACCAATGAGAGTTGAATGATGTAATGCACACACATTAATATATAACGACAATATTAAAAAGAGAGATACCTAAAGAAACGGAATGATTAAAAGGCAACATAAGTGAAGGTAAGTTACAATGGCTACAGTTTAAAGGATACAATAAAGACAAGTGTATGATTAATGAATGCAATTTATCTCTTTTCTTTTTCTAAATCTTGAGACATCCCTCCACCACATATTTGAGAAGGTGCACTGGATAAAAAATCGATACCAAGTTGAGAACCTCTTTAAGATAAAAGACATCTCGAAACAAGAGAACGGAGAGGAACAATGGTAATTTTAGTAAATGATGCAAATATGATGTGGTGGTATTTTTGTAAGTAATTTGTTTACATCAAACCACTCCCTCTAATGTATCCGTTTTGGCAACAATGATCTACTTTAATATGATAGTAAAAGAAGATCACAAAAAGTATGATGCTAAATTAATTGTCTTATATAAGAAGTCAAATTCAGGAGGCTAAACTAGAATATCATTTTGAAAGTATGAAAGGCTTACCATAGTTTTTTTCTCAATGAAAAGATATCATTAACAACCACATCAATCGCCCCGTCCAATCTGCGAATCGACTTGTGTGTTTCGGCCCACCACCACATTTCTATAGTAAGATGCATAATTCTTGTACATTCATATTTCAACACCTTTATATCAAATGACGAAACATCTGGTTGGCTGTCCAAAAGCTAATTGTAATCATTACTAACATGACTAATTAAGTTGCATTTTGAATTGATTTGTGCTTTTCTCATGCTTCAAGCTTCCAAAGACGACATAGTAGTAACACCTTTTGTTCCATGATTGAACACGTAAAGCCTAGCTTCTTTACCTATGACCTATTGCAATTTTCGGATACACCCTAGACGTTATCACACTTCTTCCTCCTCTCTCATAGCTCTCTATAACCGAGAGATCGATCTAGAAACCAAAAAATATTATGAAATATTTCTTTTAGCTATTTCACAAATTCTATTATATTACTTTATAATACTTCTCGACAGTTCAGTAAAACTATCATTTTGGAAACATGAAAATGCTTACACAATAGTTTAACCCAGGAAACGACTGTAAAAAAAAAAACCAATACCTTGAATACAAAACACACATAAATCTTAAAACATTTCAGCAGTTCATAAAATGACAAGAAACATCTTTATTAGGGAAGTCCCAAAGATCATTATTATCATAATCAAATGATTAAATTACGTTGGAATTGATTTGGGCATTTCTCATGCTCCAAGCTTCCAGAGACGACATAGTCACACCCTTTGTTCCATCATTGAATACATAAAGCTTAGCTGCTTCACCAATTGCCAATTTGGGATAAACCCTAGATGTTATCACACTTCTTCCTCCTGCTCCATAGCTCTCTATAATCGAGTGATCGATCTAGGAAGCAAAACAACAAGAGGGGTTTAAAGATGAAATATTGCTTAAGACAAAAAGTCTTAACTATGGCGAAAAGAAAAGAGATAAGATTGCAATAAAGGCTGAATTTAGCTCACCAAACATCTTAACGAGATTTTCTCATGCCTTGGATCAATGTCTAGGAATGTTCCATGCTCAGATTTCTTTACGTTGTCTCTCAGAGAAGACCTACACATTACCATTTGTTAAAATTTGCACAAGAGAAGCAAACATATTAGGTTTCGCTTTTTAGATCAAATTAGAAATCTTACTTCTTCTCATTGCTGCCCATTACAACCGCATATCCATTTCCGCGACGAATAACTTTGAAGAAGATTGCGGTTTGTTCTGATAAATCATTGCTAGCCAATGCTAGCAACCCAAAAGGCCCGTAAATGCATCCATCCGAGTTGTCACGATCGAACAGTGTCGCATCAACAACTTGGTTAGCATCCAGTCCCTCGGGATTATCTTCCAGAACAGGCAGATCAAAAGTCACTTCTACATCGGCCTTTAACACCAACAACAGAAAGATAACAACAAAATATTAGCCGAAAAAAAATATAAATGTTTTAATATTTATGGTTTAGTTTCAATTGGTAAAATCATTGATTATAACCTTTGTCAAAATCTCGTATTATTTTTAATGGTACTCGTTCAAATCCGGTTTGTTTTATTTCACGTTAAATTTTTACAAATGATTTGATTGCATGTTAGATTTTATTAATGTGGGGATTATAAGAAAAACATGATAGAAAAAAACTCACTTGTGAAGCAGTGATGCCTGAGATTTCAAAAACAGAGCCGCTCTCAATTTGCCTGTTATCAAAGCTAACATTGTTGGTTCGAAGATAATTGATTTCTTCGATCGGCCATTGTATCAGCTTCTTTCCACTTCCGTCCATCCACATTTCCCTCGGAAGAGACTAAACCAAAAACAAACCAAATTATATAATCAATCCAATTTCTTGACAAATAATCTCTACAACTAGTTGTAACCTATAAACTATATATTATATATTTACCGTAAGGCCAGCCCATCCTTTCTCAAAATCATCTTCTCTGGTATCAGTCTCTATAACCCATCCCCAGTTGATCCTCCGATTCTTAACACTATCGAAGAAGGCCTTCGATGCATAAAACGTTCCATGATCATATCTCAAATCCACACTTGTGTTAGTGAACTCATAATCCGCGGAAAATTCTTCAGCCTCAGAGGAGTATTTGCCAATGACATAGCAATCATGGCCTCCAAAACTCGCCTTCAAGACATGTCTCACACTATCATTGTTCACCGAAGTATCTACACCTTCTTTACCCGTAATGGCAACCGGGAAAAAATCAGGGCATTCCCACATTCCAGTGACTTGTGACTCAAGTAAAGGCACCGGAAACTCTGTCCATTGGACAAAATCATCGCTTCGGTACAAAAGTGCCATTCCTTTCTCACTATCTTTCTCCTTAGCTCCTATGAGCACTCTCCATTTCCCATCTTGCCCTTTCCATGCCGTCGTTGGATCACGGAAGCAGTCAGAAGGAACGTTATTTGGTGGAACCATTACAGGATTGTACTTTGGCTTAACCCACTCACGAAGCAAAGGGTCGGAAACGTCTTTAGGCTCGGCAAGAACTGTGACTTGCTGTCTGTTTTGGTCGTCGAGTCCGGTGTACAGTATTACAGGTCTGCCGTCGGGGAGGATCGTGGCGGCTCCTGACCAGCAGCTGTTGATGTCAAAGGGCTCAGAGGGAGAAAGGGCTGGTTGGAGTTGGATCCAATTGACCATATCTTGTGAAACAGAGTGTCCCCATATTATTATGTCATTGAACTCAGGAGCCACAGGGCTGTGTTGGTAGAACAAATGGTAGAATCCTTTGTAATACATTGGCGCTGAAACAACATTTATAGCATAAATATTTCATCATGTAAAACTTTGGGGTTCCTTGTATCACAAGTTAAAAAATTGTAGAGTTTTTAATTACCGTTTGGATCTTCAGATTCCAAGATGCATCCAAAGAGCAGAAGCGACATGAAATTAAGATGACAGTTAGTATTTATTCTCTATGTAGATGATAGAATTTGTGAAATAGCTAAAAGAAAATTTTGTACTCGTTAAGGTATAACCTCAAATTTGTTTTAGAGTTTATGTTCCAAAGTACAATTATCATTATGTTTGCAATAAGTTTTCAAATGAAGACAATCTCAACAGTCCCCTCACAAAATCAGTATCAAAACTACCAGTCTCGAGTATGAATGTAACTAATGCATATCGTATTATAGAAGATTGATAACCAGATTCAATGATTAATTTAAATAAACTGAAATTAGCCATAGTTTTTTTATGAACTAATAATATAAGACATCTTTGCAATATGATAGATGAATCTAAATAGAGGAAAAGAAAGAAAGAAAAATAACCGTTGAGCCAGTTTCTCTCAGGTTGAAAATGGAAGGAAGTCCGACTATGTGTAGCCATTGATGATCGACCTTACTCTGCAACGGGAACTGATCCTCAAGGATATTTGTCTATGTATATATATATCTGTGTAGCTTTCTCTTATAACTATTGAAATTTTGGCAAGATCAAATGATTATAGACTCATCAGTGGTCACAGCCTCTTTATAATGCCTTTGGCGTTGACATTGGCAACTTCTTCTTATTTTTTCTTAAGCTAGAAGTATCGAGGAAGAAACTCTCAGGATAGCTGTTAATCATGTCTATTTAATTAATTATAGTTATTAATCAAGCGTCGTTGTCATTAATCAGTTGAGTCAATGGTCATTGTTTATGGGAAAAAATCATCTTTCTGATAGAACTGTATTTATGGTCTTTGTTTAAGGAGAAGAGTATTCTTGCAAGTTTCATTAATTTAAGCCTTTAAAGTTTTGTATTAAAAACAAGGTGACGGCATCTTTTTAAATATAGCTTAACCCCTAAGTCGTTGAAAGCATAAAGTAATCACTCCAATAAGAATGCAGGGTTCAGATTAGGACCAAGTAATCACAAATAATATACAACTATATACCTAAATTCTATTCTCCTATTTGCCAAAAAAATAATAATAATACAGATAACAAAATTATTATCGCATGTTTATTTAATGACATAAATTTCACGCAAATAAATATGATATTACTGTTTGTGTAATCTACAGTAAAAATACTTGGTTATTAATATAGGTGTGAAAATGGGCCGTCCACGTCCATAATGGCCCGTCCATTATTGTCCAATTCTATTGTGGACAAATCTTTGTCCGTGTCCATAAACGTCCAAGACCATAAACGTCCAAGCTCATTAATGCCCATGTAAAATGAGCTGACCATGGTCTGTCCTTGGGCCAATAATTTTTGGCGGGAAATTGTGTTTTCGTGTTTTTTTTGCGGGAAATTGTGTTTTAACATTTTTGGCGGAAATTGCGTTTTCATATTTTTGGCGGGAAAATTGATTTTGCCCTACATTTTTGTAGCCCATGAGCGCCCATTGTCCAACGGTGTCCGTCCAATTTTGTCTGTGGTCCAAATTGGACGGACACCATTTTAGTCCATTTCGAAAATAGGCTGTCCAAGGACGGTCCATAACTTTGTTGGACATAAGCAGACCATGGGCAGTCCACCCATTTTGACACCTATAGGTATTAACCAATCAGGCCCAAAAGTTAATGGGTCTCATTAATCGATTAGTAATCATAATAATACAATGCTAATTTACAAACTAATGAGATGAGACTAATTGTGCAACTGTATATAAATCTCCGTCGCCCGGGATCTTCTGATTGTACAGACACCAGTCACACGACGAGAGCCATATCTCCTCCGTACGCACGACGATGCCGGAGACTCGCTGGATTCTATCTAGTCATGAACGAGTCGACAACTCGGGTAGCTCAATCTTCTCTCTCGATCCGCTCTAAGTTGTTCCAATGTGCTTAGACCCATCTGATTGGGAAACTGATTCGGTCGTTCAGTATTATCATTTGAATTGGAGAGTTTTTGTGATTTGATATGTGAGGTTTGTGTTCAGTTCGTAGAACTGGTAGTTCCGATTTTAAGAACTGATGCCATCGGCTTTTCAATCTCTATTAGTTGTGATTGATCATAGAAATCTCCAAACAAGCCTTGTTCTTATTGGATTTGTAGCTGCTTTAACATTGTTGGTGATCAGATTTTTTTTGTCTTGAACTCTGTGTGCAGAGATTCAGCACCGAAGAATTGTAATTGAGAATAGTCATGGTGAAAAGCTCGTGGGAGTATTGCATGATACTGGTTCGACAGAGACTGTTGTCATCTGCCATGGATTTCAGTCATCAAAGGTTTTTTTTTTTTTTGTAGCATTTCTCATAGATTACTCTTGTTCCCATTTCAGATTCCATGAAAATTGATTTGTGTTGTTTTTCTATATACACTGTAATCTTTCTAGGATCGGATTCCAATGCTGACCATTGCTAATGTCTTTGAAAGCGCCATGATCAGTTCTTTTCGGTTTGACTTTGCTGGCAATGGGTAAATTGTAGCTTCTCTTTCTTTCTTTCAATAATGGTGATGTTTTTGTTGCTTTACTCATGTTTCTAGTCTTCAGGGAAAGTGAAGGATCGTTTCAGTATGGTAACTATCGTCGTGAAGCTGAAGATTTGCGGTCTGTTGTGCAACACTTGCGTGGAGAAAACCGTGAGATTTCTGCGATTATTGGACATAGTAAAGGTCTATGAACGTAAAACTAAGGTGGATTTTGTGTTTCTGAATTTCAAGAAAGTAAATCTGAAGACTGAAGCTTTGTTGTCACTGAACTTTTGGCAGGTGGAAGTGTAGTGCTTTTGTATGCAGCAAAGTACAATGATGTGCCGACTGTTATGAATATCTCAGGCCGTTATTTTCTTGAGAGAGGAATTGAAGGCCGGCTTGGTAAGGACTACTTGAAGAGAATCAAAGAGAATGGGTTCATCGATGTTAGAAACAGAAAGGGTAGATCTTTCAGCTTTTTAGTTTTGCAATTGTTATAGCCAAAGAACATGGTGTTGGCATTTACTAGTACTCCTTTCCCTTTCTTGTTTGCAGGAAAGTTTGAATATCGGGCAACCGAAGAGAGTCTAATGGACCGTCTCACAACCTATACTCATGAAGCATGTCTCTCAATTCATGAAAACTGCAGGTTTATCATCATATTCTATAAGGATTTGTCTCTTTTGGTTTCATTCTAATATAGGAGCTAAATGATTCTCTGAAAATCTCAGGGTCTTGACAGTTCATGGGTCAAATGATAGGATCGTGCATGTAACAGAAGCGTCAGAATTTGCCAAATATATAAAGAATCATAAACTGTGTCTTATTGAAGGAGCTGATCATGAATTCACTTCTCACCAGCATCAGCTTGCTTCTATTGTTTTCTCATTCGTCAAATTGGATCCCAAGAAAGATGATGATTCAGGTGATATCAGTACAAGTAGCCAAGACTCAATGAGATCAGTTGTTCCTATTATGTCGCGAATTTAAATAACTTTGCTGGGTCAGTAAATGTCTCAAGTTGGTAGTTATAGTTTGATTAATCAGTTAAGCACAGCAAGAGATCAAAATGTTCTTACGCCGAATAAACTCTTGGTATCAGGTACAATACAGTCTGGGAATGTAAAAGGGTTAAACTTGGTTTCTTACTTCTTAGGGATGGTTTAATTTGGTTATTCACTAAGACACTCGTCAATTACTGGATCTAGCAATCAGGAAACCAAACTATTGGCTGATAAGACTAAGAGAGAGACCATCAGTTTTGACAGTGGAAGTATATTTTGGTTTTACAAGACCAAAGACCAAGTTGCATATCCAGTTTCATTTTGGTCTTCCTTAGATATTTGTTATTTGGGTACATCATCGACCACGACTATTTCAGTAAATCCAAAATGGTGAAAGCTGAAGATGGGTCAAGAATGAAGAGAGCATTCATTTCAAGACGCATTTTAAATATTATGGCTCACCAAAAAAACAGAAATGTTTGGAGAAACCTGTCTGGAATAATCGCAACCCGAATAAGAAAAAAGTATGATAAATCCAACTATACGTTAAGTTGAAAGTTATTATCGCGATGTGATTTCCTCCAAACACGTAGGAGAACTCAGGAACTAGCTCGTCTACTACTTGAACCTGCCGTGCCAAAAACCCAGGACAAAGGTGATTATCAAGCAGCCTGAACCTTCTTCCCATCTTCAATGAAGAAAATGGATCTTTCAGGTACCTGGAAATAGGCAACGGAACTATCATGAGTAAGGTCTGTGATGGCTGGCAGATTTACACTAGTTATTCAAAACATATGACATATCAAATGAATGCAGCACCAAAAAAAGAAAAAGAAGAACAAATCAACTAGTAAAAAGGTTGAGTTATGTTACATCGGGCCAAGTGTCTGTGATGAATTCAACGATATCATAGATTATATCTCCTTGAACATCAATTTGCTCCTTTTCAGTTGGTCCCTGAAACGCAGTAAATTAGAAAAAACCTCAGCATACGAGGAAGAAAGGGAAATATAACAGTGGTTCTGATGCAATGAGGAGTCAAAAGTGGCAAGATCAGATGGACCAAACCCCAATATCACTATTCTGTCTAAGCATATAACCTATTTTGTATTCATTTTCGTTTGAAATTCATCTTCCAACAAACCTTAACAACTGATGCTCCTGTGGCAAACTTCTTCCCAAGCTTTTTAGAGGCATCACTCAGTTTTATCCCTGAATAACAAAGTTTAAGGATCAAAAGAATGAGGTTTGTTCAAGCCAATCAGAATACTAAGATATCTCACAAAATAAGCATATAACTCACCAAACAGTTCTAGTCCTTTCACAATGGTGATACATTTGCGCTTGTTGCGCACAACCTTTTCAATAATAACTTCTTGTCTCTCCTACATAGGATCCGCAAGCATTCGAAAATTAAACACCAGATATACAGGTTCGCATGAACTAAGGAAACAAAAAAGTAACTAAAAAAATTAATATGTAAGTTAACTGAAATGTGTACAGGAATGTCTAAGCATGTCTGATTTGTACATTTCCATGGAAATTTGATAATGCATTAAGCCGAGAGGCAGGTTCGCAAAATTACTTACTTTCTTTTTAAGTTTTCCCCCAGGAAGGCGTTTCACTTCCTCCTTCTTGGATGTCGCTCCTATACATTGGAAAATCCAGTACTTAGATATCCAACAAAAAGCCAAACCCTTTCCACATAGGAATCCACACCAAATCAAGTAACTCGATTGCAGATTCCCCAGTAAAAGAGAACCACTACAGAAGCTTCCAGCCATTCAGTTGGAAATGTAACAAATACATGTACACATTAGAATACATTATACCAAGTACATTTCAGAGACCTATGTGGAATGGGACATACAAGTAAATTTATAAAAAAACGCAAAAGCACAAACGTACACGGGTTACATACCAGTCTGGGCTGAAGATGGTGCCCCATCAGCGCCACCTGAAGAGATTCCCACCGACTGGAGTTTATCAGAAACGTTATCTGCCGCCTTCTCATTAGCTTCTGAAGATTATTTCATATTCAAATCAAATATTAATAACTCGTCAAATCAGATTTAAACACATTTTTATAACCAGTATAACACAAGTGCAAAGGGTACAAAAGAATCGAATACTCTACACATGAACAACACTTACATAATCAATAAATCGATGTTAACACAAAGAACAGTATTCCAAAATACGCAAGTAATGACATGATAATTTTTCAAGACCTTCTTATTCGAATGCTTACAAAAGAATCACCAAACTGAACAGTCCGGTATATGATTGAAGTTAAGACAAAGAGTTTCATCTCTTGATTCGAGCCAATAATTGTAAAAGGTTGAATATTTAAGATGGGATTTCAATTAAGAGCAAAAGTATCCAGAAATTAATGCCAACACACCTAAAAATCAAACGAGTTTTGAGAACTAGTCGAAACTTTAGAATTAGGGTTTGATCTTTTTTGGTACCTTTGAGAAGATCAGGATAGAGATCCGGAGCGTTTTCAACGAGCCAAGGCTTGCATCTCGCGAAATCAGGACCGAATTCGCAGTACTCTGCAGGAAGAGAGCAAACTCCGCAGTACAAAACCTTCGCCGGCTCGAGCTTCTCCGCCATAGATTATATTCCAAAGTTTAGTTTCCCTTCAGAAAAACGAAAATGAGATTCTTGTGTAGCAAAGATGAAGGTAGTGGTAGGAAGAGAATATGATTTGTACGGCGGAATAATCCCTTTTTGTTTTCCTGTTCGTCGCTGCCCCGCGAAGTAAATAACTGATGTCGGAAAGCCAACAGAGAAGAAAACTGAAAAAGCTTTAGGACATGTGTTGGGCTTTCGATTTCATTAAAAAAAAAACTGACAGGTGTTAGGTTCAATTGGTTCAATTTGGGCCTCAACTCCCTATTGGGTTTCAGACATAAGCTTCAATCATTTTCTTCAATTATTGAGTTTTTCCATAAATTCTAGGGAACATATGATAAAGTTTATGTTTCTGAAGATAATTCATAAATACACGCCACAGCTATTTTACTTTTTAAAAATATGAATTATTGGCATTTCTTTAAAAAAAATGCACAGATCCATTATAAATCGCACCTAATACATGTTTGCCAACTTCTCTGTGGGTCTTTTATTGACGTTTGTCCCTTGGACAGATTCCTTTTTTCTCATTTTTGGACAACCGACATCGTCCATAGTTTGATTTCACGAGCCTATCCGGGGTTGAAGTCGTTACAAATGAGCTCTACAAATTTTAACCTATGATAAACTTGTGAATAAAAAAAGTACTTAAATGAACCATTTGTACATTTTTTTTAGAACAACATGACCGGAAAACTTATCTTTTAGGAGATTCTGATGGCAGGATAGAATTTATTGTTTATATTAAACTACAAACATAGCATTCATGAATGGAGTCTATACTAGTAGTATTAAATTTGATAGCATGCAACTGCTAGATAAAATATTATGCACTTAAGAGCGAGCATTCACGTTCTCTTAAATGGTGTTACATAATGCGAGATCGGTTCAACATCTAACATTTAACACATCTCTTTGAGTTCTTCTTCATCGGTCTCTTCACAAACCCCACGCTTCTTTTGCATTTTTAAGGTTCTGTATATTAACATCTTACTTTAATGCACACTATTACTTGTTGTTCTCAACTATTAACGCCAGTCACTGCCATATCCAGCTTTTTAGTACTCCATTCCTTATATTACATTTATATTTCAATCCATTAAATATATATAATATATATATTTAATTCCAATAAGAAACTTCCAAAGAAAAGAAAAGAAAAAACAAAAATCCAAAGAAATTGTGAATTTCTGGCCTTCTCTACTTGACAATATCTTATCTCTGACTCTTCTCTGAAGATTTTTAACTAAAAACTGAGAAATCTTCTTTTGGATCATTCCAAAAGTTTTACAAATCCATAAAGAAAATTTATAAAATATAAAAAAAAATGACTCAGAAATTTCAATTGTGAAATTATCAAATTCCCATACCCCCACTAAAAACTCCATTTCCAGACCTTCACACTCAGATCAGACTTACACTTTGATTTTTGGGAAGTTGCTATAACTGGAGTTTTACCTTTAGGTATAGTTCCTTCAAATCCTTGACAAGTCACTGTGATCTCAACTCCTTCACTCTTCAGCTTCCCCATTTGCATCTTCACTTTAGTTCGCATCTGGATCTCAAATCCCACACGTGCGCGCGTCAGATCTGATTTCAAATGCCGTGCTTCATCCGGATCCAGATCACGCGCCGATGTAGACGTCGCGATCACGCCGTGAAACGTCATTTTATTACCGTTATCACTGAAAAAGGCTGGAATAGTTCCGTTAGCGAGCATCGTTCCGGATTTCGCGGATTCGACGGTTACGGTGAACGGATCGTAAGAGAATGTGAGGTGTTGATTGGGATTCTCGGAGAGTAAAGTGAAGTTGAAGAAGGAAGAGAGGTGTAAAACAGAGGAATCAGAGGCGGTGGTTAGGTTAACGCGGCCGATTCGTAGCGACGGAACTGAGAACGACGGCGGCCGCGGATGGTAGATCACGTACGTTGCAGTTGCGGCTATGGCTGCCATGAGAGCTAAGATCAGAATTATCAGAATCGACCAGAAACAGCAACAACAGCAAATTCGCCGGCAACTTGGTCGAGATTGGTGATGATGACGGCGACTGTAAGGCTGAGGACGGTAAATCGGACGGTTAGATGGAATGTAGACTTGAGGTTTCTGATTAGCCATTCCGTTTGTTGTTCCGTTAGTGGTAACAGATGCTGGAGCCGGAGGAGGTGGTATAGCACCAGCTGATGGAACTACGTTAGTGGTGGTTGCTGGCTTGGAAGCTGGGAAGACTCGGTCTGTCATCTTCTTCTCCGATTGTTTCTTCTCCTCTCAAGTCAGATCTGAGTTCACAAAAGAGAGAGTGTGAAAGAATGGGAGAGATACAGACAATACAGAGTTTTTCTGGAATCTTTAATAGCTTTAAATTTTTTAATACTTTGTTTTATCATTAATGTAGAATTATTTATTTATTTGTTTATTTTGTTTTCGGTTTTTCAGTTTTTCTTAGATTTTTGTGAATGTTCATGACTTTCATGTCAAGTCTGTGGAATCTTTATTGGGTGGTAAAATGATTATTAAAGGGTTATTTACAAAGTTGTCCCAAGTAATACAAATTTATTTCTGAAAAACAAAATACACAATAGCATTTCACTATTTCCTTTTTTTGGGGTGGGGTTAGTATGATTTCACAAAATAGCATTTCACTATGTTGTTAACGAATAGTAACAAAAGAGCTTCCAGTTTTAGATTCTTCTTCATCTCCAGTTTACAATATAACATTTTAAGTTTTAACTCAAGCATAAATTTTCAAGATTTAATTACTCATAGTAAGTAGAGTTTGGATATCATAATTGTTAATGTATCTATCCACTAAATAAAGTGAGGAAAAGGGGCAAAATAGTAACACTGTAGATGTAATTAAAAATCAAAATAACAAAACAAAATGACGGAAATAATAATCCACCGACACACACAGTGATAGTGGTAGCAGTTAAGTTCTTTTTTTTTTTATTAAAATCAAAAGAGTGCACGCAATTGAATAAGTTTGAATTTAAGTCAGTGCAGGTCAAAAAAATATTTTTTAAAAATACTCCGTGAGTGCAGATTTTGGAGTAATAAGTTAGGGATCCGAAAATTAAATATATGTTCCATTACAATAATCCCATTTTTTCAGAGAGTAAATCCCAAGTCAATTACTATTTCATCGCCTCATCAGCAATGCTGCTCTGCTTTCAGTTTTGATAATCCTTTGTTTTCGAGCTCTCAATTCCCAAGATTAAGCATGATAATTAATTCAATACTCCGCTCTAAATATATATTTACTTTATATCCGATATTTCTCCCTTAGTCCTTTACCAACGATCACACGTCAAGTGTCTAGCTACCCCATAAAGTCTACATGCATCCAATAATATATGGTTAAAGTTTTTGTTAAACGTCTTACTTTGCTACTTCGAACCAAAAGTTACATTGTCACTTGTCGATCACCTAAACCAAGAGGATTAATCTAAAATACTTCTGCAAGTTAAAATCTATTCTCAAATACTTTTGTTGATATTTGATTTATATTTTGAATTATTTTTAAATCCGGAAAGGGTCAAGAAATCCAAAAAACTATTAAAGTCTCATTATTTACGGACCCAACCACAATTTGGATCAAGTAAATTTGGGATCTGGCTGAATTGGGTCGGATCTAACTGCTTCTTAATTCGAAGGGGGGGGGAGAATCCAAAAATCGTAACTGTAACTCTAAAATCAAAAGGAGGGGATCGTTACTGAAAAATTGAAAAAGCGAGAAGGCGAAGGAGTACTTTCGATTTTAATCGTAGGTAAATCACGTTCTTTGACCCTCCTGATTTTCCTATTTAATTGAAACCCTAAGTGTCTGATTTTCCTATTCATCTTCTTCCTTTCGCAGCAATGGTGAAAAGTAAGAGAAGTAAAAACCCAGGAAAAGATAGACGTCGAAATCCCGTTCGCATCCGTACTCAGGAGCCTCCTCGTGTTTGGAGTTTATCAGAACTTCGTGAAGTGGTGGCTAGTTGTCTAGAGGCAGAGGCGGCTAATGAACAAAGGGCTCATGATGATGATGCAAAAATTAGAGAGAGGAGTGATGGCGAGAGAAATGATACTCCAAACGGTGCCCCAACTGAACACGAAGAAATTGGAGAGAGGAATGATGGCGAGAGAAATGATACTCCACACGGTGCCCTAACTAAAAATGAAGAAATTCGAGAGATGAGTGATGGCGAGAGAAATGAAATGGTTGACGAACCAAATGTATTAGAGAAAGATACTCAACACGGGCCTTTGGTATGTCTCGTGAACCCTCTTATTGTATTTTGTTTAAAAGTGAAATGAAAATGGGACAACTGAGTACAATTAGAACAACTAAGGAATAAATTATGGAAAAACTAAAGAAAACTGGGATTTGTAATTCAGGAGCACTCTGATGAGGTAGATAAGGAGGGTGGAAAGGATGATTCTGACGAGGATATAGAAACAGAAAAGGATGAAGAGACGGATAAAGAGAACTCTGAGGAGGAACACTTGGTGTATAAAATCAAAGCTATTCCACCAGAAAAGATGTTCTTTCAACCCTGTGAGTATAACAACTCCATCAAGTTGTCTGGTAGGTGCTATGTTTCTAATGCAGTGAAAACTTTGAGGGGCCTGCTAAATGAAAATGAGTTGAGGTGGTTCACAATGCACCCTCAGTTTAATCATTTCTTCCACATGCACTTGGGGGATAACCATAAATCTATGGGTATGTGGATGCTCCTTTTACGCATGGTGTCATCAAGAAATGAGAAAGAATGCTGGTTTGTAGTGAATGGAGTTCCGATACAGTATTTTCTAAGAGAGTTTGGTCTTATTTCGGGTTTGAATTACCGACGCTACCCAGATAAGTTCCTGGAGGAAAGCTTAGGTGGGGACATAGATAAGTTTGTTAAGAAGCATTTTGGAAAAGATAAGAAGAAAGTTACACTGAAAGATGTTAAAGAAAAGCTTAAGTCAATGAGAGGGATTGCTGGTAAAGGTAGGCTGAATATTGTTGTGCTTTACTTCTTAGCAAGCGTGATTGTTGGGAAGGAGAAGTCAGGAGGCTCTGCCCCGTGTGTAGAGCCATTCTTTCTTAAAGCGGCTAGTGATCTTGGGTTGTGTGAAATATTTCTGTGGGGGCGATTTGCAAATGATCATAATATAAAAGACATTCGTAAGCTAGTGGTTAAATTTGAAGGCAAAGTGCCTGTAAAAGTGAACAAAGTCATTCCTAGATTCTTTCTTCTAATGCAGGTAACTAAATACAACTGTATATTACTGCGATATTACTATACTTTAGCGCATTTGTTTACTAATTCATGTATTGTCATGTGTAGTTTCTGGCTTTTGAGGCAATTTCTGTTCTTGGAAGCAAGTTTAGGGAAGCCACAAGGTTCAACATACAAGAAAAAAAGAGAAAAATATAAGGTTCAACCTAAAATTAGAAAACCAGTTAGATCTGACTCCAATTACTCCTTTGGAATTTCCTGGAGCGGCCAGTCAACATGTATAATAATAACTAAATTTGTAATCCTTTGATAAAGAGGGTAGCTCTACTTGGGTTGGCCATCAGGACAGTCACATATTCTTGGAACTCCCATTCGCTTGGAGATTTCTTCAACGGACCGCACTTCATACTTGTCTCTCGGCCTCCATTTGTGGTCCATTTTCAGAGCTAGTGACTTGTTAATCTCAATAGGATTTTGTTTTTTTATTTTTTATTTTATGAGAAATGAATGAAAGGAAAATGAGTACTAAATTGTAAAAGTATTGCTTATCTATCGCCTTTTTATTCTAAAATTGTTGTAAGATGGTGCGAAGAAGATGGAAATTTTAAAACTTTTGAGAAAGGCGGCCAAAATTTAAAAGAGCAGGAATATGACATGTTGAAATTATTTGTTATGTTTACACATAATTAGTTTACTTTTATTTTTAATACTTTAGATTTAGACATTATTATTTTAATTTCTCGTTTTTTGAGTTATTCTTAGTATGTCTTAGTTTGTCCAGTTATCCAATAATTTTTTGTTTTTTTTTTAGTTATTCGTTGTTTGTTTCCTAATTTGTCTTAGTTTGTCCAGTTACAGAAGATAGATAACAAAATAACTTTGTTTGTCCAGTTACAAAAAATTACAAATACAATAAGTTGGGTTCAGAAAGAAATTAGAAATTAAACAGTACCATTTGACTCCGAACAATTAAACCAACTCCCTAAGTTCTGGCCTTGTATCCGTTTATTTCCACTCCGATGTTCTCCAGTCGATGTCTACATTTTTTGTTGTTTTTTTCCCTTCCTTTTGAGAAAATATGCAGGCATACATACCTTAGCTTCTGTTGCCGCCAGAATAATCAAACGAGACCTATGCGGCACCGGATAAATTGTTTTCACATACGCCAACTTCCACACATCTAACCAATAATATTTCGAGCAGAGATCATGATAATGAACATCCATAGATCTATCTTTTTGCTTCAACAGTTTCATATTTGCGTCTAATGCATAAACACATGGATACTTGTCTATGTCAAAATACCTGCAATCGCAAGTTTTTTTAACTAAATCCACCACATAATCCACACCATCTTTGCCGGTAACTATGTATTCTAACTTGTAACTATGTATCTCAACGACCACTAGTTTTGAGGTAACCACACAACTTTTGTGCAATATGTTCTCCACATAAGGAACCTGTTTCTCTCTCTCCGAACCAGATACGACTTCCTTCCTATTTTTGTTAAACCACTCACTAAATTTAGCAATAATTTCATCGATCATAGGCAATAACGAATACTTCCTTGTCTCACGAAACACATTGTTCATCGACTCTACAGTATTGCTAGTGTCTATGTTATACCTATCTCCAGGAAAGTAAGCTCTTGCCCATTTTCTTTGGCTGTTCACTATCTCTTCATGAGTCACCAGCTCTTTCTCAAGATACGCTCCAGCGGTAGAATACCTTGCTTTGAATTCATTATACTTTTGCTAAAACTCAACTTCTGTGTACATCCTTGCACATTCCATGAATTTTTCAGCGCATTCATCTTTGTTCACATGATAAACTTGCGCTTTCACATTCTGCGACATATGATAGATACATTAACCAGGTTGAGACCTCGGGTACACTTCACATACCACATTCATCAAGCTCACATTTCTGTCTGTCACAAAAACCAAGTCTTCATTTTCCGGAATAATTGTTTTCAATATCTCAAAAAACCATAGCCAACTTGCATTTTTTTCACCATCAATTACCCCAAAGGCAATGGGATAATGGTGATGATTCGGATCTTGAGCTGATGCAAAAACTAGCTCACCATTATAACCAGCCTTCAGAAAAGTTGCATCCACAATTATCACTTTTCTCATTCCTTGAAATCCTTCAATGCAAGTTCCGAGTGCGATAAATATGTACTTAAATGTTTGTTGATCGTCTAATTCAACCCTTGTCTTGGTACCAGGATTCAGCTGCTTAAGCATGTACAAGTAGGAAGACAACAACCTAAAACTCTCTTCTGGATTACCACGAACTTCATTAAATGTTAGAAATTTCCCTCTCCGTGCCGTAGAATATGACACTGACACACCGACTTTTGTTTCAACCAGACCCATGAGAACATTAGGGGTTGGGGTTTGGAACTGACCTGAATAATCTTCTTTCAATATAGATGCCACTAAGCGTTGTGTGCCTCTCGTACTATGGTAGCTGCTACTCGCCCTCGAACATGTATGCATATTATTGTATCTAGTAACTTTGAAACCATTAGATTTTACACCCTTCATAACTCTTATATACCAGCCACAACCTTCTCCCACATCCCCACATTTAGCCACCCATCGTTTTGTATCCGAGTTTTTTATTTTGATCCCAAAACATTTGTCATGTGAAGCTCTCCGTACTAAATCTATCACTGTATCCTTACATTCAAATTCTTGATGTAATTTTAGTCTTGTCCCGTCTTCCCATGCTTCTATAGACGGCTGACTTCCTTCTACATGATGCGAAACCTCTACATATTCAACGACCGCACCCCTTTCTATTGTTTCATCAGTTCAACACCATCATCAACACCACCATCAAGACGGTTATCAATACCAAGTTCAGCATTACCACTAACTTCAACATTATCTTTCAGCTCTCCATCTACTTTTTTGGCACCCTCATCTCCACCATCGATAATAATAGCACTAGCATTAACACTAGCTTCAACATCCTCTTTAAGCTCTTCATCTACTTTCTTATACGCAAAACAAACGATGTTATATATACGCAAACCCGACCTAAGATTTGATAAGGGTCTTAGACTCATATTTGTTATTAACATATGTTCATATCTTAACCGACCAAACTTGCATATATAGTTGCGTCTTCCATCTTTTTATTGACCCCTCCATATCTTGCAAGCTCCTTGTTTTTTTTTAAATTGAGTGCTGAATTAGGTTTCAATCTCTACATGTCCAAGAGTGGGTAAAGCGCTTCATCATCAGCATCCAAACACAATGTTTGTTTTTCATAGTCCGACGGATATCTTTCCAAAGGACAATGGTAGATGATAAATGGCAAATTTGTATAATGAGGACTACATTTCCATGACGGTTTTCCAGTTTAAAGACAAGTGACCACCGACGCATAAGGATTATTACGAACACAAAACTGACACATCTAAACAACACACAAGCACAAACCATATAGAAAAGCATATCCTCAAAGGCATTTTAATTGCACTCTCGTGTAATCAGACAAAACAAAAGGGTTTAAAACCATTATACACCGCCGGTTCAATTATCACCACTTAAAAGTCTCGAACCAAACCGGCCCCGACAGGAGTTACTCGTTCCCACGTGTAACTTAACTTCTTGACTTTTTTTTTCTTTCTGGTTTTGGTCAAACTAAACTTCTTGACTTTTAGAAACCCTAACCACAGTCGCACTCCACACCAACCTCACAATCATTCAGCCATGGCGGCAGCTACTCAACTTCTCTCCCAACCTTCATCTCTCCGCGGAACCATAAACCAATACCAATTGAACCAAACCTCACTCTCCAGAATCCCGATTTTGTCTCTTAAGTCCACCTTGAAGCCACTTAAACGCCTCTCTGTGAAAGCCGCCGTCTCCCAAACTTCTGTGGATACCGTAACGAAGGAATCTGCATCTTCGTTCAATCACTGTTTCAAGAAATCATCAGATGGGTTTCTCTACTGCGAGGGAACTAAGGTTGAGGATATCATGGAAGCTGTTGAGAGAAGACCTTTTTACTTATACAGCAGACCGCAGATCACAAGGAATCTTGTGGCGTACAAAGAGGCTTTGGAAGGAGTGAGATCTGTCATTGGTTACGCTATTAAAGCTAATAACAACCTTAAGATTTTGGAGCATTTGAGGAGTTTGGGCTGTGGTGCTGTGCTGGTTAGTGGAAATGAGCTCAGGCTTGCTCTTCGTGCTGGTTTCGATCCCAAAAAGTAAGCTTTTTTTAAGCTTGATTCATACAAATCAAATGCTAGTATGTAGAGCTTAGTTTCTGTAACCATTAGGTTGATGTAGTGAGAGGAGTATATCTGTAACATTGAGTTGACTTTATCCCATAATGTAAAATTAGAATATTGTTTGACTTGATGGAGTCAGAATATTAGAAGATTGATATGAATTATTTGATTTGGTCTAACGGTGCTGTGATTATTGTTGTTGACTATGTCTTTGCTATATAAAATGAATAGGTGCATTTTCAATGGAAATGGGAAGCTGTTGGAAGATTTAGTTCTAGCTGCTCAAGAAGGTGTTTTCGTAAATGTTGATAGTGAGTTTGACTTGAATAATATTGTGGAAGCTTCAAGAATTTCCGGTAAGCAGGTTAATGTACTGCTACGTATCAATCCTGATGTTGATCCTCAGGTATGGTTAAATCTTCAATGTTCCTATTTTTAACATAATTGTTCTGCACAGCTTGGATATTGAGTGAGCTTTTCTGTTTGTTACATTTTAGGTGCATCCATATGTTGCTACTGGGAATAAGAACTCAAAGTTTGGTATCAGGAACGAGAAGCTTCAATGGTTTCTGGATGAGGTGAAGGCACATCCCAAAGAGCTCAAGCTTGTTGGAGCTCATTGCCATCTAGGCTCTACCATTACAAAGGTAACTCCAATTATAGTTGCTTTGAGTTGTGTGTCTGATGTAATCGGATGAACATGGATTGCTCTTTGTTTATGTTTCCTGTGTTTGCTTTTGCGCCATCTCTGAAATCTCGACTCTTGAGCTCTACATATGTGTATATGTTTGTTTATTTCAGGTAGATATATTCAGAGATGCTGCGGTTCTCATGATTGAATACATTGATGAAATCCGTCGTCAAGGCTTTGAAGTTAGTTACTTGAACATTGGTGGTGGTTTAGGAATAGATTATTATCATGCCGGAGCTGTCCTTCCCACACCCATGGATCTCATCAACACTGTAAGAACGACATCTCAAAACTCTTTCCTTTATCTGATCTCAAAAGTATTGGAACTGGTAGCATGTTTAGAATCCTTGATATGTTTCAGGTAAGAGAGCTTGTTCTTTCACGAGACCTGAATCTGATAATCGAGCCAGGGAGATCTCTGATTGCAAACACATGCTGTTTCGTCAACCATGTAACTGGTGTGAAGACAAATGGAACTAAAAACTTCATAGTGATTGATGGAAGTATGGCTGAGCTTATCCGTCCCAGTCTTTATGATGCCTATCAGGTAAAAACAAATATGCTTCTCACAATAGCATCTGCAGATTTGGTCCCTTGGAGTTATATAGCTAAACATCCTCTTGTTCTTGTTTCTTAACGCAAAAGCACATTGAGTTGGTCTCTCCTACACCCCCCTGAAGTAGAGGTTTCCAAATTCGACGTAGTGGGTCCTGTTTGTGAATCTGCTGATTTCTTGGGTAAAGACAGAGAGCTGCCCACTCCTCCACAGGTGAGATAAGGATCTAAATCCGTTTGGCAGCTCAAGTAATGTGGAGTCTAATGAGTTTATTGTATTCATTACAGGGAGCTGGTCTGGTAGTTCATGATGCTGGTGCATACTGTATGAGCATGGCCTCTACTTACAATCTCAAGATGCGTCCTCCGGAATACTGGGTACTAACACATTTTCCTGTTCTTGTTGTTTGGGGAAATCACAAGAGAATCAAGATCCTGAGAGGATATTTGTGTTTTTTTCTGTTTTTGCAGGTTGAATATGATGGGTCGATCACTAAGATCAGGCATGCTGAGACATTCGATGACCATTTGCGTTTCTTTGAAGGTCTATGAGCTCTGAGATTTCACTCATCATTGTTGCTATATTTTAGTTGAATTGTATGATTATTCCGAAACCGGACCGTAATGCTATTGCTGTTTTAGATTTTCAGAAATCCGTCTTTGATCCAAAGTCCTCAATAATGTGATCATATGAATAAGAAAATAAAAGGTGAAATTCGTGGCTTATGATTATTCTTTTGGTTTCTTCTTAGTTATTGCAACTCCAAAGTTAGTCCACTGCTCAAACACAAGACTTGAGAAACTAAACTTAAAAAGCCAAAACTGTTTCAAAATCAGAAACCAAGATTGCACCGAACCGACAAGGTTTTAGTGGGATCATAGGTCAAAAATCTGTTTAGTAACCCAACAAAATCTGCAATACAAGAATCCAGAAGTATCCGAATACAGAAAAAAACCTTGAGGAGTCATTAATGGATGTCAAGGATGGCCTTTGAGATCACCTATTCTGTTTTGGTTTCATCACACAAAAGAAGAATGAAGAATCCTCTCAGGTTTCAAGGAATTCAAAGATCAAAGAGCAAGACAGAAAAAAGTTACCTATGAAATCGGATGCTTCTATACAAAAGCATAATGGTAAGTAAAAGAGTAGCCACGGCTGAACACAAATGCTCCAGTGAATGCCCACTGATGATATATTGATTTGCATTGTATATTTTGTTGTCTGCAAGTCCTTCAATCTTGGCAATAGCGTAAGCCGCTGCATTCATAATAATTAGAAATCAGAAGAGCGCAGACTCTAACAAGAAAACCGCAAAAGTGGTTTTTGAGTCTAAAACCTGTTGCCCAGAGCCAGAATCTAGAGTGAGTATACTTGGGAGGTAAAAAAACCGTCATGACGGGAATCGCCAAACACGGAATCAACTGGAACGTCAGGCATAACCGGAGATCATTAAACACTCTGCCATCAACTAATAATTTCAATCCGAACCTGACTAAATTCATGAAGAAGTATATACAGAAGAGGTAAAGCTTTCTCGGTTTATAATGTTACCTGGCGTAAGCAACGCTGAAAAATGATATGAATAGAAGCAAGACAAGGCAACTTAGTCCCATAATCTCCCCCGCTCTCTCAACCAAAAAACTAGAGAAAAGCGACGAATACGCAATCAATATCTGCAATTTACCGTCATTAATCAAGAAACAGATATTCATAACAAACCATTAAACATGATGAGCAAAATGCTTGTAGAACCGACCCAAGAAAACTAAGTGCAAATATGAAGACTCATCTAAATTTCTTCCATTAGCTAACAATCTGCTAGTCAATATCTACAAATACCATATCACTAATCAAGAACATCAATGCATAGCTGAAAGAAGATTCATTTCCATAAGCTAAAAGAAGATTGATCCCAAGTGAGAAAACGAACAGGCAGAGTGTCCCAGACGAGTCTGTTGTCATCAGGTTTGAGATGATAAAAAGCAGAACCAAAGGCGACACTTGCAATGCTTGCGTAGAACAGTGTCCATCCCCAGATCTCACCTTTCAAACTGCATTACAACAAATCAAGATGTTAAAACTAATCTTTTTTTAAAAAAAAAACTTGAAATTATAAAAGAGAAGAGAGAAAGAGAGAGAACCTTATATTGAAGAAGCTTCCACCAATGCAAAGAACAAAACCAAGAACTCCAATAATAAGAAAGGGGAAGTTGGTCATTACATTCAATGTATTAGGCACTCCTGTTCATCATCAAACCCACACAAAACACCTGTCTCTCATCATTACACATGCACAGATATATATACAAGAAAAAAAAGAGTGATATAATTAATACCCATGAAATTGCGTTTATCAGCGAAGACATGATGGCGAAAGGAATTGAGAGGAACTTTAGGAGTGAAGAACATTAGGATTAGCCAACAGAGGAATGATCCAACCAAAATCCGTTTCCTTTTCCATCTCCCGATCTGTTGATTCGTCAACCACACCATTAAAAATCTCTCTATGTCTCTGTCTCTGTCTCTAAATAAGTGTAAAGGTGAAGCCTTTTATAGTATTGTTTTCTGAAATGGCTAAATCAGTATCTCTGCTGTGTCTGTCTGATTGATTTATCTTTCAGGTTAAGGAAAAAAAGGGAAAGATTTATTACGAGTCGCTTTTTCGATTTGAACAACGTGCGGCGGAATCTCTTTTTTTCGTTGATTCTGACGGGGACGGGGACAACGACGATCAATTTCTATTGTTGTCGTAGTTGACGAGGGCCACTAAACGTCGCCGTTCTGTTGCTTGTCTGTTTTATTTGCAATTGAACCCCCTTATGTTTCTATTGTGTTAATATATCCACCTCCATAGTTCTGTAAGCCAATGTTTTCACAACCCATGTTTATGTCAAACGTTTCAAAGCTTGGCGGCAGTGAGTTCACTCACTAAACAACAAAATTGTAGATCGTTGGTTTATTTGTGTGAGTAGCTTAACTATATGAGAAGGCAAAGCTAATAAAAAAAATTGCTAAATTATTCCTTTTGCTGTTGTAGTTCTTGGAAGTAAACAACAATTATAGTCAAGTTGAAACAATCTTTCGTATTGATTTATTGAAAGCATTGATTGGAAGTAAACCACATTGACCCACAATTATAAAATATTCGATCTATAACCAATCAATATAGATCATCCTATATATAGTACCTAATTAAACATTGTATGTTATATTTACTAAGTTGTAAAATATTAAATGAAAAAATCTTGTAATTTTCTTTATTTAAAAATATACTCAAAAGTCTGCGACACGTTTTTATCCCAATAACTATATAATTTTATAACGTACGCACATACAAATCCAAATTCAATTTTGTAATTGTAAACCAGAAAGTTTTTAGTTAAAGAAAGAAATAGAGACTTTTCCAACGACGTACGTAGTACCTCTCATCTAACAGGCGATGACGTCATCATTTCCCGGCATACTCCGGGATGCATCATGCATGGGTTTTGTTTTAACAATCAAAACTACTGAGGTACTAATGAAATGTTTATAAATTACGAGGGTATTTAAATGCAATATTTAATCGCTTATGTAGACAGTAGACTATAGTCGTCTCTCATTCTTTTCGAGTAAAATTTTACTCTTTTTCATTTATTTCGAAGAGAGAGAAGACGGAAGAAGGAAGAAATCGTTTTGATCGGAGGTACTTTTTTCCGACGAATTTTCTATCTCTAGGGTTTTTTTCCTCCGTTTTTCCTTCTTAGCTCTTCAATCTCAGCTCGAGTTTCTGGGCCTAGTTGAGGTGGGCGCTTCGTAGAAAATTGTCTTGCTTCGTCGTTGCAGAGAAATTAGCGGAGAGAGCGGAAATATATAGATCATCTTTCCCAGTCAAAGCTTTGTTTTTTTTCTACAGGAAATAAGTTGTCTTTTTTCTTTTCCCTAAAAATATCAAACAATCAAATTGAAAATTATTCGAAATCGATTTTCATGGGTTTTTCAGTTCCGGTTCGGTTCTCTAGTTAAAATATTGATTTCTGTCACTTTCCGCGAGCAAAGATTTCGAATTTTGCTTATTTTGGGCTCCAAAGTTTTTTACCTATCAAATATTTTTAAATCTCCGCGCTTTTGTTTTTGGTTCCTAGTGTTGAATTATCTAGGGCTTTGCTCCTTTTCTAATTCAAGATCTGTTTTTTTATAATTCTCCAGAATTTCCTTGTATTTGAGCTATTTGAAGGACTCTCGAAGGACTCTGGATCTGACTTATCTCCACGCGTCTCGGTTGGTTGGTAGCTACAGAGTTCCTACAAGGTAAAACTTATAATTTGTTTCCTGAGGTGAACTCTAGCTCGTACTTGTAGATGTATAGTTCTTGAGCATTGTGTGTTGGGGATGAATGTGAGAAACTA
Source organism: Cardamine occulta (assembly GCA_028015245.1). Taxonomy (NCBI): domain Eukaryota; kingdom Viridiplantae; phylum Streptophyta; class Magnoliopsida; order Brassicales; family Brassicaceae; genus Cardamine; species Cardamine occulta. The sequence goes on from CM051384.1 coordinate 17,923,624, forward strand.
GGTCAAATTGAAATTGTGGAGTAATTGCATTAGGCTCTGAGTCCTGTTGACTGATTCAGTTACAAGTTGATGTTAATAGGGTTTTTAATGGAGGACGATGACTCTGCTTCTTCTCGGGATTTGGATGCACAGAACCCTTATGATCGTTTGCTTGCTCTAGATACAAGTACCGTAGATTCAAATTGTAACTTGGATTCAGTTTCTGCCATTTATCTAGCTATGAAGAGCTCTAAGCTGGAATGTGTTGATGAGCGTGGCCAAGATTCTCTTATAACCTCGGTATGCATGGAGGACGAAGAGGATGAAGAACTCGATGAGTTTGATCCTTATCTGTTTATCAAAAACTTGCCGAACTTGTCTTCTGTTGTCCCAACTTTCAGGCCTGTCTTGCTTCCGAAACAAACCCGAAGCTGCCCTCCTATTTCTCTGGTCCTAGACCTCGATGGTAAGGCTTCTTTTTGTTGATTTGTGTTTTCGTTTGTTTATTATAGTATCTCTCTTTCAAGTTTTAATGGAACACAAGTCTTTGTCTTTCTCATCAGTATTGCATATAGATGTGATATTACCATAGACGACATGTGGGCAGAAGATTTAGGGCGTAAAGTTTAGTTTATTTGTCCATTTCTGCTTAAGTAAAATCCAAAGCAAGATTTGTTTTCTAAGCACTTTTATGCTTCATGAAAGAGTTTGTTTTGTTTATTTTTATTATCGCTATGACATATGTTTTTTATTCGCAGAAACTCTTGTGCACTCGACTCTAGAACCGTGTGGCAAGGTGGATTTTACATTCCCTGTAAATTTTAATGAAGAAGAGCATATGGTGTATGTGCGGTGCCGTCCCCATCTCAAAGAGTTTATGGAGAGAGTGTCCCGTCTTTTTGAGATCATTATATTTACAGCTAGCCAAAGTATTTATGCTGAGCAACTTCTGAACGTGCTTGACCCTAAAAGAAAGCTCTTTCGCCATAGAGTGTACCGTGACTCCTGTGTTTTCTTTGATGGTAACTACCTAAAGGATTTGTCGGTCCTTGGGCGTGATTTATCTCGTGTTATCATCGTTGACAACTCCCCACAGGTATTCTACTCCTATGTTTCTCCATTCTCATTCTTTAAGCCAAAGCCGATTGATAGATGCTTTTATCAGTTATAACTGTAGGATACAGTTCTCAGTATAGGGAAGCTATAATTGTATGAGCGAATTCAGTAGAAGTTCTTAGTTTGCAAAAGATGTCTAAAACTATGAAGTTGTGTGGAATGGAGTGTATTTCAGAACCGCCATCAAGAATTCTCAAAGCTTTATCTCAAAGCTGTTGCATAATCTCATTGGGTTTTTCCTTTTTTGTGCAATGTTTTAGGCATTTGGGTTCCAAGTGGAGAATGGGGTGCCAATAGAGAGCTGGTTTAATGACCCGTCAGATAAAGAACTCCTTCACTTGCTTCCATTTCTTGAAAGCTTAATTGGAGTTGAAGATGTAAGGCCGATGATCGCCAAGAAATTCAATCTGAGGGAGAAGATTGATGCAGCTGCTGCTGCACCTGAGTATCCTGCTGATGTGGGAGATCCTTTTGAAAGGCAAAATCTTTCGCCAAAAGAGTTTTAAGCTTTTAAGGAAGAATCAGGCATCAGAGCTGCGTGCGGGTTACAAACTCTTGTTCGGGTTGACGTAAAGGAGAAGACTTGCTCTTTAAGAGGATACTTTGGAAAGCTTAATTGAAGTGTTTCTTCCAATTAGGCTTGGATGGGGTCTGAAGTTGGAGATATATATAATATATCAATGTTGTTTCTTATTAGTTTAAACTTTAAATTAAGAACTTGGTATACGGAGAAGACAGGATAGCCTGTAAACAGTTTTATGCACAATAACTGTAATTGTCTCTCCCTTTTTTTTCCCTGGTTTATTTACTACTCGTACACATAGGTTTACCAATGCAACAGTTTTTTTTTTTTTTCCAAAATCCTTCGAAAATCAGACGATAAAACACAAACAAAAATGAGTTTTAAGGGTCTAATGACATCAAAAACTAAAATCTAGTGGTGTCAATATTATATTTTGATTTTGGTGTGATGTTATTTTTTCCCATTAAGCTTAAGGGTGTTTTTTTCGTTCTTTCTGATTTGCGATATTTTTGTAGAACTAGCTCTTTGTCAGAGAGACATTTTTTGTTCTCCCTAAACTTTTAATGGTTGCTATTTTTTTTTTTGAGTTTTAGACTTTTAGTTTGGATTTTATTTTTTAGGGCTCTAGTTTTTATGAAAACTAAAAGTTAGTACATCTTATAAAAAAAAAGTTTTTTGTTTGTCTTCCAAAAGATCCAAAAAAGAAAAAGCTGCAACCATTCAAGTAAATCTCCAATTAAACTGCGGTATCTCACAGTTCACGATCCAATAAAATAGTGTACACAATCCAAGAATCATCATTGTTTTCTCCAATGAACAAATAGCCACTTATTCTTCGATCACAAGTCTTATTGTGTTCTCAGTTTTCATGGTGGTCGTATAAGATTTCTACTTTCTAGGCACCTAGCGTAACCATATATTTTTTTTTTATTGGTCCACAAATGGATAATTATGAAATTTGTTTTGTCATCTCGGATAATTGTGACTTTAATACTAAAAGGTTTCGAGCAAAATAGTCAAAGCTTTTCATACCCAAGTGGAGGGAAACTTGACGAAGAAGAGTGCGTATTTTAATCGAATCTACTTTCGAAGACGTCGGCGCAGGTTAAGCTCTATTTATCTCTATTTATTTATTTTTAAACTGTGCAACTATTTGCTTATCGGGTGTTTACCAAGGACGCATTATTTATTTCTTTACAATTTATTTCCTTTTGCCAATATTATTTTCAATAATTTTAAAAAGAAATTAGCAAAAAAAAAGAAAAAAATAGCGAAGGGAAGCTTCATTTTTTAGAGAGATAAACTGGAGATTTTTAGAGAGAGAAAGAGAAGAGATCAGTTCGTCGTTGACGATCGATGTCGAAGATGAAGCATCTTCTACGGAAGCTCCACATCGGCGGAAGTAGTGGCGTCGCCGGTGGATTTGGAGACCATCATAGGTTAGACGATTCGACTAGACCCATGATCGATCCTAGCCCTATTCCTAGTACTAGCCCTAGCCCTGCTTCGACTTCTTCGGTATCTTCGTCCGGTTTTGGTAACGCCTCCACGACAATGCCGAGACTGGACACATTTGAGCCGTTAGGCCGTGATCTGGCGGCTGTGGATGGTGTCGATTTCAATTTAATGGAAGAGGAGTACCAAGTCCAGTTAGCTATGGCGATCAGCGTGTCTGATCCTGATCCGAGAGAGAATGCAGATACTGCTCAGCTTGATGCCGCTAAGCGGATTAGCCTTGGGGTTTCGGCTCCGGTCACCGACGCTGATTCCGCCGTTGACTTTCTATCGCTCCGTTATTGGGTATACACTATCTCTCGACTCTTGCTTAAATTAATTTCTCTAATTCCTCTGGAGTTGGGGGGTTTAGGTAGTCTGATCGTTCGGTTAGCTAGGGTTTAGAGGAATTAGAATCTTGCTACTGCTTGCACTGTTCTCTTGGTTGCCAGTATTCCTGAATCCTGAGTGTATAGTTTTTCTTTTTTGGGTTGGAGTTATAGGCGTTAATTCAATGTGGATGGTTTCTGCCTTGATTGTGAAAATGGGAGACTTTAGCTGATCATGATGTTGTTGTTTTTTCTTGTAGGGACATAAGGTCATTAACTATGACCAGAAAGTCAGGGATGGGTTTTACGATGTGTATGGGATTACATCGAATTCTCTTTCACAGGGGAAGATGCCACTCCTTGTGGATCTTCAAGCGATCTCTATTTCAGACAATGTGGATTATGAGGTCATTTTAGTGAACCGATTGATTGATCCTGAACTGCAAGAGCTAGAGAGGAGAGCATCTGCTTTAGCTTCGCAATGTCCGGACTTTGTGCGTGGTCAGGTGTCAAGTGATTTAACTCAGAAAATTGCAAATATAGTTGTGGAGCAAATGGGTGGCCCAGTTGAAAATGCCGATGAAGCATTGAGAAGGTGGATGCTTCGAAGCTATGAATTAAGGAATTCTTTGAACACTACCATTCTTCCACTTGGTCGAGTTAATGTTGGTCTTGCACGGCACAGGGCTTTGCTTTTCAAGGTTATAACAACTTCTCTTACTTATTTCTAGTTTGGTCTTGGACCTTTTGGTATCTTATTTTGGGCTTCTAGTGGCAACATTCATTATTTATTTTTCCAACGCTGTGTTCCCTTTTTGGTTGCTGTTAGAAGATGTTGGGTGAAGCTTACTACTTCCCTCCTTTTCTTGTTCTAGGTACTTGCTGATAGGATTAATCTCCCATGTATGCTGGTAAAAGGAAGCTATTATACTGGAACTGATGATGGGGCTGTGAACTTGATTAAACTAGATGACAAAAGGTACTCTTTGATTGCTGTAATCAGTTGCCATATGTTTTCATCCTAGATGCCTGATATTGGGATCATTTTGTATGTGTGATGGTAGTGATTTTTTGCAGAGTCCTAATTCGTTCTTCACGTGCAGTGAATACATTATTGATTTAATGGGTGCTCCGGGTGCTTTGATCCCCGCTGAGGTTCCAAGCAGTTTTCTTCCAGTTTCTGGCACAGATACAAGAGTATTTCCTGATGATCTGGACACATTGCAACATTCATGCCCTGTACCTGAGAAAGAAATTGAAACGCCAGCATTTTCAGTTTTGAGGGAAACAGATTCCAGATCTGGTATGGTGGAAAACTTCTTCACTGGAAACCATGAGGAAAACAGTGACAGATATGCTGTTGAAAAACATCAAACAGAGAGGTTTGAGCATGATTTTGGAAAGCTAATGCAATCACAGCAGATATGTGGTGAAAATTTGCCGCCATTTTCTGGGAAACCAACATGTGCACAGAAAGTTAAAGTTAAGAATGTTTCAAAGTATGTCATAAGTGCAGCAAAGAACCCTGAATTTGCGCAGAAATTACATGCTGTCTTGTTAGAAAGTGGTGCATCACCTCCTCCAGATTTGTTTATGGATATTAACCCACATAACTTGAGGGGGAAGAATTTGCTTCAAGAATTGCGCCAAGAAAGTAGCAGTTCTATGGTTTCTGGTGCTCCATGCTATCCAGACAAGGTATTCTTAGGATATACATCCTGCACAATTGTTTTCAGTCTTTTCCACCAGCCCCCTTAATATATCTTATGATTCTTGATGTCTTTAATTATTTTCATCTGCACTCAATAGGTCGCAGATCTGTTAACTGAACAAATGAGAGAATCTGAAAGGAACCCCATAGCTGAGACTTACCAACAATCAGTGGATGTCGATTTGTCAATGAAGAGAAACTTTGATGTGGATAATGTTGGTAAAGTTTCTTCATCCGAAAATATGGAATTTGGGACTCTTGATGGGGAGCCTGCTGTTTGTGATAGTCATGGCCAAGGAATTAATCCATTGCTTGGCGAGGCTGCAAAGTGGGAAATTATGTGGGAAGATCTTCAGATTGGCGAGCGCATTGGTATCGGTAAGGTTTGGTCTATCAGATATTAGGTTCGCTAGAATCATGCAAACTGTATTGTAAACTGAAGTGGTATCTGTGAGAGACCTTTGATGAATCTTGATACTTACTAATTGTTATCTACTAAGCAATTAGGTTAGCTAGAATCATGCAAACTGTATTGTAAACTGAAGTGGTATCCGAGAGAGATCTTTGATGGATCTTGAAACTTACTAATTGTTATCTACCCCTATGCTTGTGGATAAGATCCATATATCCAAACTATTCAGTTTGATCACCAGACTAGCCTCTTATTATCCATAATCACAAGATTTAATGTGCTCTTTCTCTGTGCTGTTTCTGTCGCAGGTTCATATGGAGAAGTTTACCGTGCAGAGTGGAATGGAACTGTGAGTTATGTTTAGGAGTCTCAATCCACTGTATCTTGCAATGTTCTTTAATCTGCATTTTTTAAAACCTCTCTTACATTTCCTTCCAATGAAGAGGATTGCTATTTTAGTCATGGAGTTTTTGAACTGATCGTCTTTTTCCTTGCAGGAAGTGGCTGTTAAGAAGTTTCTGGACCAAGATTTCTCTGGTGATGCATTGACACAGTTCAAATCTGAAGTAACTCCAATACATTTAAACATGGACATCTTATTTTCTGTAGAATTCCCTACAATCTGTTTAGTCACACTGTGAATGTTTTTATTTTGTTCCAATAGATTGAAATAATGTTGAGGTTGCGGCATCCAAATGTTGTTCTTTTCATGGGAGCAGTTACTCGGCCACCAAATTTCTCCATTCTGACAGAGTTCCTACCCAGGTTTGATCATCTCATATTATTATTTTACAATTCGTGAACGCACCACTTGGTCTGCTAGTTTGATTTCCAGTCCTCTTATATACATGAAGTAATCCTTTTCTATTCCATGATGTTCTTTTTGTTAATAGTTTTCTTTATTCTTCTTATTGATTCAATGGTTAGACTTCCATGATACTATGCAGGGGAAGTCTGTATAGATTACTCCATCGGCCAAATCATCAGCTTGATGAGAAGAGACGAATGCGGATGGCTCTTGATGTGGTATAAATGAGTTGCGTTGGTTAAAAAGAAGGATTTAAAAGTACTGCTATATTGCTAAAAATTATCTGACACTTGCTGTCTTTCTGATGGTATTGCAGGCAAAGGGAATGAACTACTTGCACACCAGCCACCCGACTGTTGTACATAGGGATTTAAAATCTCCAAACCTTCTTGTTGATAAAAATTGGGTAGTGAAGGTTTGTGATTTTGGATTGTCCCGCATGAAACACCACACTTATTTGTCCTCAAAATCAACTGCAGGAACGGTTAGTTTTTATCTTAAATAGAACTATTCCTTATTTCCCAATGATGAACTCTCTGTTGCAAAGATAAACGGAACAACTTACTTGATAATATGTCCTGTTAATGGCTGTGCAGCCTGAGTGGATGGCTCCAGAAGTGTTGAGGAATGAGCAGGCTAATGAGAAGTGAGTGAAATTTAACACTATGAGAATTTTTTTAAATGTTAGTGCAGAAGTATTGATTGGTGTGCTTGTGCAGATGTGACGTGTACAGCTTTGGTGTAATATTGTGGGAACTAGCTACTTCACGCATCCCCTGGAAAGGTTTGAACCCGATGCAAGTCGTTGGAGCTGTGGGATTCCAGAATCGACGCCTTGAAATCCCAGATGATATCGATCCAACTGTTGCACAGATAATCCGCGAATGTTGGCAAACGTAAGTCCATTTCATAACTCAAAAATCCTTAAAATCTAGTAAAGTAGATCAGACAAGTCCTAAATAGAGCTTTATGATATATGAATCCATGTTCCTAAGATTACTCTGAACCGTATGTTCAGCTTTATAGTGCTTATTCAATAACTATAGAAAAGTGTAAAATGCTGTCAAGTGGGGTGGGTGTTTGGGTTTAACTGGAATCACAATCTGTAATCATGCATATTTGGTGGATTAAGATTGTGATTATTATGCAGGGAACCGCACTTACGACCATCATTCACACAATTGATGCGAAGTTTGAAGCGGCTACAGGGTCTAAACATAAGCAACCGATTGAACACGAGTGAAAGTTTGATGTAAGATATGTAGACAGAAGCTGTTGCTTCACCTGGTCTGGTTCAAAGAGCCAATGGGTGGGGTTTGCCATTTTTTTCTTTGCTTTTTTTTGTTTTTCTTTTTACGGTCAGAACAGATGAGAGGAAAGAAAAAAGATTGTCGGGTTGGGGAAAAGCTTGTGGAGTTCAATCGAAGTGGGAGCTCAACAACAAAAGAAAAGCCCTATTAAAAACCCTTTGTAACTATTATTATTATCATCATTGTCGACTACTTGTAACGATAAAATTAGGTAAATGAACAAAAACAAAGAAAAAAGAAAAGAAGATGAAAAGAATACAAGAAGCCTATGGAGTTGGTTTCTTGGTTTGGGATTTGCCCCAGAAATCTGATAAGTGTAAACATGTGGGGATTGTTGTAACAGCTGATATGCTGCTAATTCTTGTAAAAGTTACAATGAAAGTAAAAACATACAAAGACATTACAATTCATTAACAAAGATGTCAAGGAAAACATGGTTGTGATTTTGTTTAGTGCTGTGGCAAGGTTTTTCGAATGAGCATTGATGACCATTGTAAGTAAAGTGGCAGGTTTAAGCCGAAGAAAACAAAATTGTAAAAAAATGTTTTCTTATTTTTCTTACCATTGTTTTCTTATTTTTCTTATTTCCTCCCATTTGCAGTATTTTTTATAAAAAATTGAAATTGGAAAAAAAAAAAAACGAATCTGCGATGGTCGCTACAGTGCTCCGCCATTTCAGTCCATTTTCATCCGCCCTTAAACCGCCGTCTCGCCACCGCCGATTCCTACACCATAAGTTATTCACCAAAAGGCCCCTTCCATATTCTCCTTCTCTTATCAAATTCGGCGCCGAAAACTCTGAACCCCAACCTCAACGGCCGTTGCCGGAGGCGGATTGTCCAGTTCCGCCGGAACAACAGCCAATAAACGAGTACCAGTCTCTCTCTTCGTCTTTCCCTTTCTCCTGGGCTTCAGGAGATGTATTGGAGTACTCTTCGAGGCTCTTCGTCACCGGCGCTTCTTTTGCATTTTTCGTCGGGTTACCCGTTGCCTGGTTTGGATCCGTTGGAGCCGAATACGAACCTGTCAAGCGGATTCTCGCAGCTAGCTCAAGTGGGATCTTCGTTGTCACGCTTGCTGTCGTGAGGATGTATTTGGGTTGGGCTTATGTCGGAAATCGCCTTCTTAGCGCCACCGTCGAGTGTATGTTTTCTTTTTCCCATTTCTCAGCTCTTCCGATTCTGGAAATTAGCGAAACATAACGTTTTGGATGAGTCTTTTCATTGTTTTCGATTTGATCTGGCTCCTCTCACTGCAGATGAAGAAACTGGATGGTATGATGGTCAGGTTACAATTCGTCTCTCTATATTTGCCTCAACTCTGTAGAAGAAAACTTTTGTGTTGCTTGTTCTAAACTCTAATTATGGAACAGGTATGGGTGAAAACACCTCAAGTCTTGGCACGAGACCGTCTTCTTGGATCTTTCTCGGTTAGCTATCATCATTCATTTTCCTATTAAATCCATGGATTTCATCAAGTTTTATGTTATAAGTTTTTCTGTGTGTTGTTTCAGGTGAAACCAATACTTGGGAGACTGAAAAACACACTAGTTATTCTCGGATTATCGCTCATTCTTGTCATAAACCTTGGCGATTCTTCAATTGCAACGTCTTATAGAACATATAAGGATCCTAGGGACAGATCCTCCATTCCAATTCCAGGAGCCTACAATGATGAAACCGCAAGAACGTTCGAACCAGAAGCTTTCTGCGGTGAACCTTCTTCCGATCTTCTTTGAAATCTCTTTATCATCTCAACACAAAGACAAGACAGTTCCTGATTGTAAATATATAGTGTATCTGTACATTCCTGTATATTTCGCTAAATTGGATGTCAAAAACAAAACCAATCTTAATGAATATTCGAATTTAGCTCTTATCAACTGACAGTTTCTAACTTTCTAGACGAGGCCATTTGGATTTTTGAGAGACATCATACTAATTTCTCTTTCATTTCTAAAACCCTTTCTTTGTAATCCACAAAAGAAATTGATATTGTTACCTCATATCGTATTGGAAAGTATCAATATCATCATCATTTTAATTCTATGTGAAGCAAACTTACATGTTCACTGATCATACCAATTTTATTTTTCCATATTGACAGTTTATTAAAGAATATATTATACAATAGCAATGCATTTTTGTGCTTCTGGAAGGAATTTTGGTGAGTCAAACGGATAACTAAATATTTGACAACGTGAAAAAGAAAAACAAATTCAGGTCGGTCAAAAGACAAGATTAGTCATATAACAAACATAACTAATTTAGCATACAAAAACCAGTACGCACTTTCTATTGTTGTCCAACCGATGGTATCAATAAAATCTAGCTTGGTTTATATATATAACATTACAAACCCGAGAGGAGAGTAGCTAAATAAGAAGAAATGGCTGCAACAATGAAAACCCTAGTAACATTGTACCTTCTTTTCCAAGTAATCATTCAAACCGTTAACTCAGCTGAGACAGGAGGAGATGTTGAGTTTTCAATACTCATAAAAAACGAAATGTACAATGTCGAAATCCCATCGGTGTTCTACCATTGCCGATCATCAAAGAAAGACATGGGATGGCACAAATCGGTTCCATCCTCACAGTTTCATTGGAATTTCCAAGTTCCTGAGTATGGTAATGGTGTGATGGTCCACAACTGTCGTTTCAGGTCAAGCGTAGGAACAGCAAACGTTGACATCAGGACGATGTCTACTACGGCCATTCTATGCGACGGGCAGATATGTAAATACGCAATTAGACCTGATGGGATTTATTTCATTGGTTACGAGTTGTATTCTCCTCATGTCATATTTGGAAGGTATATTGAGTTTTCGAGGCCTGTTGAGAAGCTAGTTCAGCCGTGGAAGCCTTGGTCACCGCAACAACTCAAAGCTACGAACCTTAAAAAGCATGCAGTGCTTCATTCGGATTGATTGGTCCATCCATGGACTACATTAATATACCGTTAAATGAACGTATATCATCTAAACATTTGAGGAGCTTGGAATGTGAAAACATGAAGGGAATGAACTACTAGTTTCAAAAGATACTTTTGACTGATCCCATAATGTGGAAGTCATTAATGTGTCTACACCACCATCATTCGTTACATCAAGGTTCGCAGAATTTTGAAAGACTTACGTGATATACTGTTTTTTTTTTGTTTTTTTTTGATGAAGAATGATATACTGAAATTGATATCTATTGTTTTTTTTGGAAAGAATTGCATTTCTTTGTATTAACAATATAACAAGCTTTGTAAACATTATAAGAACAGCATGTTTAATGTTTTTTCAATCTTCAAATTGGGAAGTTATTGTTAAGTTTCGTTTCTTTTCCTTATTCGAAACTGCGTGTTGGCCGATTGATTTCTTAGGACCCAAAGAAGTTAAAACTTTTAATGTTCTTAATTAGGATCTCTTTTGATTTGTTAGAAATGGCATAAATTCAATTTGTTTTCATGTAATGTTTTGTATCGCATGTTTTTCTAATTCAATGCCTGCCACATCAATCAGACCTTGTAACAGCGCTTCTTCTCCTCTGTGTTTCTTCCTATGTTTCTGTTTCTTTATTCTTTTGACGGAATACAGTATTAGGCTTTTCAAGGCTTATCAGATTAATGCTGACTATACTGACAAGTTTCTTGCTTGAAACAGTACATATTAGACTCTTGTATTTTTTCATTTACGAACCAAGCAACTAGATCAATGCAATATTTCTGTACTACTTGTTCATTTTTTTTAAAATGTTAGGATCGGCAAAATGGTAAAACTAAAAATATGTTAAGCCACTTATCTAATATATTTGATAGTTTTAGCTATGTAGAAGCATGCCAATATTTTACATACGGAATCATATTAATTTATGTTGGTGTTCGAATTCGTACAAATCTATAGGCTAATTACTAAACTTAACTATGTGAAGACAATCCTTATGAGCCATTAGGAACCCTAATATGATTTTGTTCCTTGATCATATCTCGCAATCTTCGATACTTTGCAACCAATCATTCGGACGAGACAACTTGCAATGTCTCACAAATGAGCTTTTATTATCACTCCATCGTTAGACCAAGTAACACATTCCTTTCTTCAGTTTCAGCTTTATGCTTTTAACGCCTTCAACAATCTTTTTATTACATTTGCTTGCTTTTTCACCTAAAATAACATTTTGTCACTTACTTTGCAACTTGGATATAAAACATCCATAATGTCCAAAAACTCTCTTTAATAAACATAATATATATGATGTTTTATATTCTTTCCTCAAGCCCCAAAAATAGTAGAGGGTATTACGGTCTAACTGATCATCTATCCTAAGACAGACTGAGCCGATTAGAAAATCAAACGATCCTTTTTCATTTTTCCCATATCCTAAAATCTAATCAAACCAAAAAGAAAAGATTCAATTACAGCCTGGATTGAACACCATTACAAAATGCAACAGAAATGCCAAATTTACAAATCTAAGGGCAAAATAGTTATTTTTTAAAAATTAAAATTTAAAGCTTAAACAGAGGTTTGTTAAACTTGTCACGAAAACTAAGGGCTGAAAAAAGAAAAGAAAGCTCATCGAACATATAACGACCAAAACAATTACCGTTTTTTGTTGTTAAACAACCACTCTCGTTTATTATATAATCCCTCCAGAAACAAGTTTTTTCAAAACACAACAGTTCAAGAGAGCAAAGGGGTTCGGGTGTTCAAGATGGGATCAAGTTTCCGAGTAGCCACCGCATTCACGTGGTGCCTTCTCATCGCATCAGGCTGCTTTCCATCCACCACATCAGCAGCTCGGTTCGAGGTAAGAAACGCTATTTGTAGTTGCCAAGGACGGAACCGGAGCCTCACGATTGACTGTTGGTCGGCTAATAACCAATTGGGCAAGCATATTCTTAAACCGGGCGAAACCAAAAGCTGGTCGTTCACGCCAATCTTTATCAAGATACCGTTTTTCTACACATACTTTGAGTGCACCTTCTACACCGCTTTTGGCAGTCCAGCTGGTCAGACCGCAACAGTTTTTGCCGGGGAGAGATCATTCAGGTGGCAATGCGATAATCCAAACGAGGAAGAGTGTATTTGGGTGGTGAAGAAAGAAGGTCTATTTCTAAGGAAGCTCACAAGAGACAATCACGGGAAAAAGCACTATGGAGACGAATTGACTATGCCTTGGATCGGCGGTACTAACTACCACCCGATACAAGAGGCTTGATAATCTTAACACTTCCATGCCCGATTAAGGTCATATATATTGAATCTCATTTTTTTTGTGTGTATGAAACGGATAACATGATGCGATATCTAGAAGAAAAATAAACTCTTTTGTTTCTTCCCTTCATATAAAGTTAGCAAATTTGAGATCAATCCATAATCAACTCCAACAGCGGAAAGAGATTGTTATTCATCCGAACTAAAATGATTACAATGAAGTGTACCTGAAATTTTCAATTTTTGCTTAAGCTCCATATTTTGGGGCCTTCCAAAGTTTGAAAGCAACTTCGTGGATGAACCGATCAGCCGGTATAACAAGATTTCCACAGAGCTATAATGAAAAAAAAAAAGAGAAAGCAAAGAAAAAAACCTTGAGACAAGCCATGTCGTATATTGTAAATGGAACTTGCATTAAATAGAAACCATACCTTTTTAAGAGCTTCAAATGATAATGTATCAACTAAGTCTTTCCGGGTCACCGCATGCTGCCACTGAGCTACCAACATAGGACAGTAGTGCCTGTAGGTTGCAAGAATGACCAAACTCGTCAAGAACAAAATGACAACTTTAGAACAGCTTCAATCAAATTCTTTTGGTTTTGACAAAAAAGAAAAAAAAATTGAGTCTCTTACCGAACATCATCCCGTGTCTTTTCACCTCGCATTGTGTAGCTCTGACGCGGGACAAGTCCTGCAAATGCCGGGTTAATGTCTTCTTGTGGAGTCTTGACGGGAAAATCTGAAACATCTTTGTCTGTAACAGAACCATAGCTAAGAACAAGAGACAGATGCAAGCGTGAACCAATCTCTGAACCTGGTAGAGCCATTCTCATAATACTACCAATCAAAGAGTCGATAATTCCTAAGTTGTTCCCTTCATCAACCCCAACATGCACAAAAACCGAGTCATATAGGTTCACATCCAAACACTTGCCTCCTTCAAATCCAAGCAGGCTTAGCAATTTAGACGCTGTGGCATCAGAAGGAGAAGAATCACTCTTTTGGCATATTTCACTAAGTTGTAATACATCTAAGCCAATCAGTTTTCCGAAAGAATTCAGAGTAGGACTGTCTGTTATTAAAGCAGCCTTGAGGCCCATAAACCTGATACCATAATATTTGTATCAGTGACATTAGCATCATCAACTGGATTTAGTGGCTATTGATTATCGATAAGAGTATAATAAAACTACACAGATGAGAGAAAAGGCAAACCTTTGGGATAAAGTTGAGATTTCATTTTCATTTCCCTTTGGTTTGAGTCCACTCTGTTAAAGAAACAAATCATGGATATAACTATATGTATGAACAACACACTCAAATAGTTGATTGAAGTATGTATCTCACAGCTATGATATAAGCTTCTGAAGCATCAAGCAAATGGGAGAATTCTCGAACTATCCTTTCATTCTCAGTTTCTGCAATTGAAAAACACCAAAGTGAATATCTCAAATCTTCGATTCTTAAGAAATTGGTACAAATTTTCATCTTCCTTTCTTCTTCAACAGACATGACACCGAACATGGATTTACATGTTCTCAAATTAGATCAATACAGAGAAAAAATTGTCAATCGAATGAGCCAGGAACATAAATTCGCATTTGTTGTCAGGAAATTTGGGTCCCTAATCAAAACGGGTTCAAATCTGATCAACAGTAAGTGAAAACCCCTAAAGAAGCGATTGTGATAAAATTGACCCAATTAGTGAAAATAGGAAGGGAGAGAGAGAGACCTGGAGGCGCATTAGGAAGGCTCAGGAAGCCACAGCTAGCTACGGAAGCCAGAGAATGGATCTGCCTATTTGACGGATCGACGAATCGGGCCAACCCGTCTCCGTACAATACCAATGCTCTGCTTGCTTTGTCCGCCATTCTTGTCAAAACAAGGATTGCGTTATTAGAGAGGGGAATATCATCTCTTTAATATAATCTCTTAATTTTGTTATATGCTTTCTTGACACTGATTTTTTGGGTATATATTACGAAATTCCATATGAAGTCAAGTTTAACGGGATATAATTTCATAAAATTATAAACAAAAATAGTTTGTGTTGAATTACGAAATATGTTGCTTAGATTGAAGATATTAACATAGAATTTATTATTGATCGACCACATGGTGCAGTTGTATAATAGAAATAAACAACACAACATCATCCGATATTAATTATTTAATAATCACATCTTCTACTTCTACTATAGTATATAGTATATACACATGACTACATATTGTCTATATGTATGGACTGCTTGTTGACCACTACACTGCAGCAATCTCTTCGCTTTGTGTCCTTCCCACTTGCCCACTCTCCAATCGACTCGCGACGGTGCCGGTTTCGCTTACCGTTGCACCGGACCGGTTTAATCCATAACCAGTTCTGCCATGGTGGAAGAAGGAGGAGGAAGAAGAAGAAGATCCGCACTCTCCTCTCAACAACTCACTCTCCTCTTACTTTTCCTCTGTTTCTCCGTCGCATCTCCCCGAGCTCTCCCTGATTCGGATCTGTTGGAAGAAACCGCTGCCAACTCTTCCTCCGCCGCATCTCTCAACGCTTCTTCTCTTCTTAAGCCCAAGGAAGGTAGCTTCGCTGACATCATCGATCGAGCTCTTGAAAAAGAGTTCAACGAAAGCGACCAGAACGAAGGTACTGCTTCTCTCTCTCTTTACCTTTACTTTCCCATGGAAACTAGAATTTGTATTTGATTAATTCATCCAATTCATGAGTTAGATCTTGAGTTGGATCCGTGATCCATGTACAATTCCGAAACCAACTTATTTTCGAATTTCCCAATGTGGGAATTGTATGCTTCTTCTAGATCGAGATTTATTTTCTGATTGGTTTCCTTCCCCATGAATAATGTGTGGTCTATTTTGTCTTCTTCTTAGCCTTTTACTTTTAAAGGCTTTTTTTTTCTCGTTATTATCTTATATTTGTGGTTATATTGATGGCAGTTGCTGATCCTGGAAGCTTCAACAACAGTGTAGCTGGACAACAGGTTGGTATTATCATTTCCTCTTTTATGTAAATATTGGAAAAAGATAAGTATCTTCTGTTTATTTTACAAAGTTGGACACTTTCGAGTATTGTTTGGAATTATAGTAAACGCTTGCTTTAGATTTGATCGCTTCTCTCATTAATTGCATAGTGTGAGAGTATCTGAAATCTGAATGTGAGCTTGGTTGTTGTACCTTGTGGTGATCAGGCAGTTCTGGAAACTGTTGCCAGAGTAAAGACAACAAAGAAAAATGAGACCAAAGAGGACAAGTACACTATTCAATTCTAGTTATCCTTCTGTTTCTAAAACTTCCTTCTATGATGTTCTAGGACTGTATGTATTAATTCGTTATCTAATATTCCTTAGGCGTTTTCAACTCCATGATGTTTTCAACTTGGACAATGATAACAGAGCTGAGGACACTCCAACTTTGATTGATCGAAAAGTGAGTTTTTCGCACAGGAAGAAAAAGTTTGGATTTTTTTGTATTAGTTCTTACATGGCAATTTTGGTGTTGTGTCAGGACAATGTCTTCATCATATCCAATTTCAAATCAAAGTATCCAGTATTACAGCTAGATGTGAGGCAAGATTCTTGGTTTTAAGTGATTTCTGTTCAACATGATTCTTTTGAGGCTCTGCAATTCTGATTTAGTCATCTGATTTGTGCTTCTTATGGCATGTAGACTTATATCAGACCTGGTGGTTGTCATTGTATCTGCAACTTGTGGTGGTATCGCCTTTGCTTGTGCTGGACAGCCGGTCTGATTCTCATGCAACTCTTATTCTCTATCTTTATGTATTTAGGTTTTAGTATGATGTCTCAGTCTTCTGATAGTTGGGAATCATTGTGTGTTTATGCAGGTTATAACTGGATATTTGCTAGCAGGATCTATAATTGGGCCTGGAGGATTGAACTTCATCAGTGAGATGGTCCAGGTATGCTATGTTTTTGACCTTAAAAGATTTGAGTCTTTTGTTCAGTCCCAATAACTTTGGTTGACAGATTCCTTTTTAATGTCTCAAATGTTTAGTTAGGTCAGCATTAGTGTAGGAAATATTTTCTTCTGAGGGTCGTTGACTAAGATATTACACACAGCAAGACAGTAGTAATGATTTGTCTTTGACTAGGAATTCGTTTCTTCTGTGGGTCAAAAACAAATTGAGTTTTTAGCATGTAATGCATAAGAGAGACCTTAGTTAGTCTTTAGATACGAAATCTAGAGCATTAGACTGCTGCAAATATGTGAATGTATACTACATGTGATCTTACATGTGGTTTTTGCGCTTTCATTTTGACATGATTAGGTTGAAACAGTCGCCCAGTTTGGTGTGGTATTTCTGCTCTTCGCATTGGGTCTAGAGTTCTCCACTGCTAAGGTGAGATCAACCTCTTCGATTTTCTTAGTGTTGAATTGAAATATTAACATAACAAACTCTTGAGCACTTTTCCTCTTACTATGTAGCTTCGAGTTGTTCGCTCAGTTGCTGTTCTGGGTGGCCTTCTTCAAATTCTTCTTTTCATGTTCTTGTGCGGAATCACAGTGTCGGTGCGTTTTTTTTTATCAGTGGTTCTGGACAATTTTCTCTGTCTTTTTTTTGACTCGTGGGAAAATGAATTCTGCTTTCTCCGTTATTCTATGAGCGACATTTGGTTTATGTAGGTTAAAGTGTTGTGTCTTTGAACGTTAGACACTTGTATTAGAAGTATACACCCTAAATCTTCTGCAGATATACTCTCTATGACATGTTTTCATCTGGGTCTGTTTGCAGTTATGTGGTGGTAAACACTCGGAGGGGATATTCGTAGGAGCATTTTTGTCAATGTCATCAACAGCAGTGGTAATTTCAGTAAACTCTATACTATTTATCTAACCATTTTCATTAACAGCCTTTTTTTTGTTTTTTTGTATTGTTGGTTTTATGTTCATCATGCGTTTCTGCCTTGAAACTATAGGTGCTGAAGTTTCTCATGGAAAAAAACTCAACTAATTCTTTGCATGGCCAAGTTACGATTGGAACCCTTATTCTTCAGGTATCTGATTGTTCTTTCCATCAAAATGTGATGTCCATTGTCTTTCCAGACCATATAGTGTTTATATGGCAGTCAAACAGTGACCTATTATCGTAGAATCCTTTTCAAATGATTTGGATTTTTGATTTTAGCATCTGTTTCTAGGACTGTGCTGTGGGTTTGCTGTTTGCTTTGCTTCCAGTTCTTGGGGGAAATTCTGGCATTGCTGAGGGAGTGTTGTCAATGGGAAAAGTGTAAGGAAACACTGATAGATTTTTATCTCCTATGGCGTATTCTAAAGACGATGTTCACCATATACTTTTTCTGTCTTTTATTTAGGGTGGTTGTGTTGCTTTCGTTTTTGGCTGTTTTGTCAATATTATCACGGACATGTATTCCTTGGTTGCTGAAGCTAATGGTCAGCTTATCATCGCAGGTACATAATTTTCCTCTCAAAATTCTTTATCCTATCTAGTATCTTCTGGTCCAATGAAATCGAGTTTGTAGATTAACCTAAACATTTTCAATGATCAGACAAATGAACTCTATCAGTTAGCAGCTGTTGCGTTTTGTCTACTTGTAGCCTGGGTGAGTCCTACTTAGCCTTCTTCTTTCTCATATTCTTCCTTATTAGTATTCATCTTGTGTTCATCAAGATTCCTTTTTGTGTGTTCCTTCTCCTGTCTAGTGTGTATATGATTTTATTTTGTCATGGGTTTGTTTGACTGGTTTTTTATGGTTTCAGTGTAGTGATAAGCTGGGATTAAGCCTTGAGCTGGGTTCTTTTGCTGCGGGGGTCATGATATCAACTACTGATCTTGCTGAACATACATTGGAGCAAGTAAGTTTTGAGCATGTGTTACCAAAAAGACTTTACTGTTTCCTCTGTTTATGCTAATTAAGGCCAGATTATTTCCATCGACGTGAGGCTCTTTATCTCCTCATCCAACTGGTACTTAGAACTTAGTGTTCTCACTGATGCAAGAGGAGAATAAAAATTTGATCATAGTCTGGGTGAATGTGATGATTAGGAAGTATTTAGTTGACAAGTATCTGATCTTAACCCATTAAAATAGTCCATAGTCTGACTCAAATCCCTTACATTTTGTTGCAGATCGAACCCATCCGTAATTTATTCGCTGCTCTTTTCCTAGCCAGCATTGGGATGTTAATTAATGTCCATTTTCTGTGGACCCATGTGGATATACTGTTAGCCTCTGTGATATTAGTAATAATCATAAAGACAACGATAGTTACAACCGTTGTCAAGGGATTTGGATACAACAACAAGACAGCTCTCCTGGTAAAAGATTTTTGTCTCCATTTACTTATGACCATGTTTGGTTTTTTTGGTGTACTCTGTGGCGTCATTATACCTAGTAAAATTGATACAGGTTGGAATATCTCTGGCCCAGATAGGGGAGTTTGCCTTTGTACTACTTAGCCGTGCCTCCAATCTTCACCTCATCGAAGTAAGTAACACAACTGCTCCATATTGGACCATACAGATAGTAGGATTTAAGCTTATATAAAGTATATGAAGAAAAAAGCTTAAAGTTACGAAAATTCTCAGGGGAAACTCTACTTGCTTCTTCTTGGGACAACCGCTCTTAGCCTGGTATGATTACAGATCATTTTCTGTTGCCTCCTCTGTATATTTGTTCAAGTAGCTGAGCAGGTTTGTTTTGGGCAGGTTACAACACCTCTGGTTTTCAAAGTCATACCAGCAGTTGTGCATCTTGGTGTATTGTTAAGGTGGTTTTCTCCAGACAGTTCAATAGAGGTAATTAAGTTGGTTTGATTTTTGGTTTGTCTCGAGAGAGCTTCTCTCTTCGTATATATAATATAACTAAATTAAAAAAAAAAGCTTTGGTTTTGGTCAGAAAGGAGAAATTGTAAGATCAGAAAGCGGTAAACAACGGATGATTCTAATGTCACGCCTATCCCACAACTCCTAAAGCCACAATGTTTCTTCTCAACTGAAGTTTGGTACACCAATTTTGACAACTACAAAAAAAATCTACAGTATGTGGAAAAGAAAAGGAAGAAGAAGATGAAAGAAGACAGATTTTAACACTAACATTGTTTGTTTCCTGGGAGTTAAAACTCCCACAACCCATTTGTTTCCCTTGTAATTAGTTGTCTTTTTATCTTTCCCTTGTGTAGTGTGCAATAAAATTTTAATTAATTGTTATGTCATGAACGAAACAAGTTTGGATTTTTTCTGCTGTAATCATATATTCGGCCTATAAATGATTGAGTGATCGCTGTCAAAGAAAAAACAAATATGATTGAGGGACCTAAATGCATATTGACGTGTACAATATTAAGAACGTTAGCGAGGGAGATATTGACATGTAGATAGATACAGATACAGACATTGTAATATCTATCTTAATATCTTTGAAATGTACACAAGTTGTGATTGAGTGGACATATGCTTTGTGATGATTGCGTCATTGGTAATCTCTTTAGAACATGTAAGAACATTAGCAAACACAAATTTCGGTCGAAACATGAAAACCATCAGCTTCATGGAATGTACATAGAGATTCTGCAATGTATTAGATGGGAGTTGATATCAAATAGTAAGGGGATTATTCTTCAATTATTTAACCAAGGGGATTATTCTTCAATAATTATTTAACCAGAATGTACAGAACAAGAACAGCTACCACAAATAAACCATTAAAGACAACTTTCAAGAATCAAAAATATAACATCTGTAATCTATCTATCATATCTCAATCCCTTCCCCATCCCTTTTTTTTACTCTTTTTCCTCTCTCTCCCTCTTTCTCTCTATATATAGATGATCAATATCTCTGCCTATATCTACAGCTCAAATCATAACAGAAGAGCAGCTTCAACTTCAACAATGGCGATTTTATGTGGTGTATCATGTTTCATGTGTATGTAATCTGTAGCAGAAGCAGGGTTATAGGGCGAGTCGCGTCTTAATTGGCTTGAGTTTCAACCCCATGTTTTCAGGGGAGAGAAGCTCAGGAGAGATTCGGGTTGGACTCAAAGGACTTCTTGGGCTTACGCTCTGCGTAGGACGATACAAACCATATCCCATTAAAAAGTATTCCATTGGTATTACCATCGCCTGTGGCTGTTCTTCACTCACCAATGACCCACTTCCTTGCACCTGTTGTTATATGTAAATATCATTTAGGGTGGCCATAAAAGCTGAACCGAAATTTCTCAAACTGAGACTCCACCTTTATCAGTGTGGTTTAATGTATTATGATGATACCTCGACTAATGCGCCGTATCGTCTGTCTAGTTTGGTGGTCATGTGAACGGCCTCGGAGTGGTAGGCAGAATTTTCACCAATGAATATTAGAGTTCTGCATTGCAATTTTCTCAACCCTTCACTAAGATCCCCTCTTCTGTTTCACACAAATCACAAAACATACTAATTTTTTCAGCTTAAGACTATAATCTGGTAAAGAAATCAACATAGAGAAACTAGAGAATTACCCGTTGATTGCCTCAAGGAATCTCCACACATTTGTACTCTGCCGCTCACAAAGCAACTGGATAGTGAAAGATAACATATAAATTTTACATCAAAAAATGTTAAAGTTTCACAGAATTGCAAGAAAAGAGAAAAAAGCTTTATACTAACTCTTCTGCATTCTTGAACAATATCCGACTCCGGAACTTGACCATTACCACGAACTTCCTATGAGAAGTGAGAACATATGTCAAAACTTTATCATTTTTCTAATGAAAATACACTCAAAAGTAAAAAACAGAGTATCCTTCTTGGAACACAAAACAAAAATTGCTCGACACTATTCACAAGAAACCGATGAAACCAAAACCATAATTGTTAGAATATAAGTAAGTAGCAAACGAGAACTGAGACTATACCTTGCTGAAGTACCGTTTTATTAACAATTCTTTAACCACTCCACATGTGCCATAGTAGTAAAGTAAATTAGACATAACCTGCATAAATTAATGAATGTCTGATATGAGAATTAGATAATCAAGGTCATAACCCCAAGTGCAAAAAAAACAAAGAAGACATCTTTGTGAAAAATAACCTTATTGCACAACCATTCTGACCAAGAAGGTGCTTGGCACAGTGGAGAGACGAGTATTAAGCCTAGAACTCTCTGCCTGTACTTCATCTGGAAGAAATAAGTTTCCAGCAAAATTAAAATTTTGACATCAAGTTGAATTATGAACGTAAGAGAGGTACCGTTACTGTACTTACAGCAAATAAGGTTAGAATGTAAGCTCCTGCTGTGACACCCATACACATTACTGCACCAAGTCTAGATAAGAGCCAATAACCAACAAAGAAAAAGAAATTTAGGAAAAGAAGAAGAAGAAAAAGTAGTATCCGGAGAAATAATTAACAAGAATATAGGCAACTTAATACAGTATCTATCAGAAATAGTACTAATGTGTGAGATGAATTCTTTTACCCGAAAAAGTTAAGAACCTCGACTATCTGGTCCGCTAAGTCATCAGCTGAGAGCAAAGGAGTATCCACACTGATCATTGGAGCTCCTAACTGCAATGACTCTTGAAGAAAGCGATGTAATAAGGGATTCGAATTGCATTATCAAGTTAATGTCATAGCGGTTAACAGTAAAATAGCAAAAAACATACAAATTTTGTAAATGATCAGAGTCCAGTTACCAACCTCATGGCCAAGAGGACTGATGTGATATATGCAAAAGTTGTGGAGTAACAAGGAACTAGCTTCTGGACAAAACAATAATCCTTGAAAACAGAACATATCTGCACAAGAAAAACGCAAAAAAAAAAAACAACAAATCAGAAGAAGCATTTTGTTTTCTAATCATATTACTGAACTACTGAAATAATGGCTTATTCGATAAATCGCGGAAGATTTTAAGAACAAGCTTACAATTTAGAGCTATATCAGGATATGTGATAAGAGCTGGTTTATCTGGATCTCCACAAACGGTAACACATACGGGGCCATAAGTAGTCTCCACAAGGTGCTCCTATCAACCAAAAAAAGTAGACTTTAAAGTCACTTACCAAATTCTCTCTATGAAATAAATGAAAATGGTAAAAACATGCATAGATTAGGACCACACCTAAAACTTACATTTCCCATGTGCTAAATGTAAATTGAACAGAGACCAACTCAGAAAAAGTACCAAAGTTTCTCATAAAACTATATATGCATAACCAGCAAATAAAAAAAATAGTCAAACAAATACGGATCACTAAAAATTTTAACCATCAATAGAAAGGACCAAAACTCCATTATGGAACTTGGCAATAAAACATTGCAATGAGAAAGAAAAATATAGAAAAAAAAAAATACTCAGAACCTTAGAACAATTGATAAAAAATGAATTTGGGAAATCCAAGAGTTATGATCCAGTAGAACAAGAATTGGATCAAATACACATGTTCCTTGAGCCATGAATTGAGGAAGACATTCAGAAAAACCTCAGGAACCCAAAAATCAAAACCTAAACCAGAATAGACACATTTCGTCATTTTTGGATATATTAGCGACACAAAATCATCATTCCAATTTCAGCTCCAAAAAAATTAACAAAGCAACAAAAATAGCAACATGAAAATTTCCCAGCATGGTTTGAGCACAAACGATTCCAGAAATTGCTAAAACTAGAGCAGAATCCAGCTAAAACAATGAAAATAAGGAACAAAGCAGCTCGAAGAATGCAGAAACCATTAACTACCATTTCTCCTATCTTCTTCTTCTTCTTCTTCCCGTAATATATCAGTAACAAAAAAGAATCCTTAAAAAAAAAATTGGTACCTGTCCTCCAAGAGACAATGCCTCCATATCAATGGAGACAGAATCGCTTGAATCCGCCATCTCTTTCTCTTTATCTCTCTATCTTCTCTGTATATTTTCAAAAATTAGCAGAGTATATATTATCTTTCCATTGCCTTCTTCTTCTCTCTCACAAAACGATGGCTATCTTCGTTTTTTTGTGTTTATAAATAGAAGACTTATGACTAAAAAAAAAATGTATATAAAACGAGGGAGACTCGTTTACTTGACCCGTACTGAGTCACCGACGGTCGACTCGTTTTAATGCATATATAATCACAGGCTCTAACTATATACCCTGATCAACTTAACCTTAGTTAACGGACCGACAGTTTTTCTTTCTTCTAATGTTTTACATTCTCACCCCTTTATTTTCTTAATCATTCTAATTTATGCCACACTCTTTCTACAAGGTTTATGTATAGCCCAAAACGTGTCGGTACCCTCATTTTCAACTCTTTTTATTTTGTTTTTCTGTTTTCTTATACAAATTTCTTCATTTTTCATATCATCATCATTTGAATTTTCTCTTCTTTTTATATTATAAATGTGAGACAGTGATTCGAGTTCATAATTTCAATTTTTATTCCTGGTTAAAATGTAAACTAAATGTGCATAATCGTTTTTATCCTGATGTTCTTAATCAAATTTATATATAATACAAGGAGAATAGTGATAGATATAATAGTACTGGGGCCAAAATGAAGATTCATTCTTTAATAAAAAAAAGTCGCGTACTGTTGACTTTTTGACCAATTGGTTGAGACGGGCCACGGTGAATCCTCAGCCGTTTGATTGAAACTTATTTTGTCGTCTTCCCTTTTATGTATAGTCATCTCCCGTTTCGAAATATGAACACCGTGTGGTTTTGTATAGCAAAAAACAGGGCCCATTGTATTAGGGTGAGAACACACATGTCGTTTTCTTGTCTAGTTGGTATGCGTCATTGGCACCCAACAAGAGCGTAAAACCATAAGTCCCTTTTGCTTAATTATAAATCCGGCCAAAACTTCCAATTTTTTATTTATTTATTATGTAATATTTTCTCCATATCTGAACATCATAAATACATTGACCGTGACTAAAATATAGAAAATTACAAAGCCAGCCATTGATATCAGTTTTTAAATAAATTTCAAAATTTATGATTTTCCAGCTTTTAAACATGTAAAAAGTAATTTATTTTTCTTCAACGGTAGAAGCAGTGATCTCTCCCAAACAAGTAAATTAGCTTCGTTTGATTAAGTACAATTTGTTTGTTCATAATTAAACTTAGGATGTAAATTTGATTATTCGTAATTTAGTTAGCTACGGATGTAACTAAAGCATCAAACAGTCTTATCTTTAGTAAAAATATTAAATTTTTTAGTCATGGTAGTTACATTAAATATGATTGATTAGCCGGTAGTGAATTAACTTGAATGGTTCCATAAAACAAACTCGATGAAACTTTCTCAATCATATATAGAGCATTACAATACTGTGTTGTGCTTATTACAATTTATATATTCATATATTTTATCATTATGTGATTGATTACAATGCAACAATTTTAGTCGCACTTAAAAAGTTTGTTTAATTGAATATCTAGAGAACAAAAGGGAGATGAATTCAAAAGGAATGCTCACTACTCACCGAATAAGTGTACCTATATTTATTATTTTTTGAGTACCAACAATGTGATGATTACATATTAGTACCATTACATTCTTGGCATCTTATCACCAGCTTTTGTTTATATATATATAGTTATCTTTTATCCTATGTTTTTCATGGAAATATTTTAATGATTAACCCACCAACCACGTTTCTTAATCTTTACATTTAGGCTACCATTTTAAATGTATGCCTCTTGATTTTCGGAATATGTTTTCTAAAGTTTTTTTCATATCCATCAAAGACACGTATAATACTTAGAAATCATGTATTTTGAGTACTATTTTTGTATTTTTAAAGTGAAGCCCCATGCAGTGGTTGTTTGATTGATCAATTAAGTGATAACAGTAACTGCTTCCCTAATCACTGATTAAATGAGGGCACGTGTGACGCCATTACTCAACTTTAGAGCTTACCATTTGGTTAAATCTAAATACTAATAAATTATTAGCTGATGTCTCCATCTCGCTACCATCACTCATCAATCTAATAAGTATAGAATCATCTCATTATGTAGTTACGCCTATACACGAATCTTCGCCGACAATATTTTGTAGTATATAGATAGATACGTCCACACGCAAAAAGAGGAATGTAAATTGTGTAACTATAAAAACAGTATCCAATATAATATATATATATATTCAAAAGTCACATTAGTTTTGTTGCTTACATTATCTAGTCACATTTCTTTGCTTTTAATTCAATTCATTACCTCATGACTATTGGCTTTCATGGAAGTTGTTGCACAAATTAACTACGTGTCCATCTGTAGAAACTTCCATTACTTCAAAGTGTACAGGAAATGAAATTTAAAACATTTGTATTCTCTTTCGAATTGAATCCAACGATTACATACCTTAGAACATTTCTGGGATATATTTTTTTATTTTTATAAACGTGAACAAGGGTTACGCTAGTTATTTTGTAAATGGTGTGATTTATATGAAATTTGCTTAAGAGGCTAACTGGATTTATGGATTTATGAATAATTTGTTGCTTTATTGTTTTTTTACTCACAATCTTTATTTTTCCTTTTTTGGTAGCTTACAATATTTTTTTATTGGATATGGAACTTATAAATGTTTTCTAAAATCTCATGTCATTGGAAAGCTTTGGACCTTAATTACTTTATATGTTTGAGAAACTAACATACTAGTAAAAGGTCGTTGTAGATTAGTGGTAAAAGCTTTTGAACGTGATCAGAGCCACTATAACTCGTTTTTACCATTTAGATATTTTTTTCATAACCACAGCTACATCATCTTAGAAAATTGAGATATATGACTGGGTGGTTTACTCAAATGATATGGAATCTGGAAAAAATGACTACACTAGTGCAAATCTTTTTTTTTATTACTGTAATATTTTCCGTCTCCAAAATACTCTTCAAACTATGTTATACCAAAAACGTAATTACAAGAATGCCATTAATTTTATTTTCCACATCAACGAAAAATTTGGCACCATCCGACGGCAGTAAATTGGTGGCGATGTATTAGTTAAGTCCTGCTAAAAATTTCTCGCTTACATTACGTGACTATCAAGAAATGTGGTGACTTATGTAAACGCCGACTTATCATTTTTAGGCTGACTTATTACCTAAACGTTATGGTCGACTTTCGGAACATCGGTGACTAACAAGTATAAGTCATGACTGACTTATAAAATTGCGGCCGATTTAAGAGAATTTTGGCTGACTTATTCCTATGATATGGCTGACTTATCAAGTTTCGGCTGACTTAAGTAGCTGATTTATTATTTTTTTGGCTGATTTCAGCAAGCTTTAGTGGCTGACCTATGTTAAGTCAGCAGTCACGTGGCTGATTTTGATTAGTTATGGCTGATTAAACAATTAATCAGTAATTACTATAATAGTATGCGTTTACTCAACGTATCAGCTGACTTTTTTTTTCCACCTGATTTAAGTCTTATCATGGTTGATTTCATAATCTTCTATACTTACTCAAATAGTATATTTAGTTATGACTGACTTATTACATCGTTTTATGGCTGATTTAGGAATGGCTGACTTACGAATTCATTTAGTGGCTGGTTTCCATGTAAGCAAGAAAACAATTACGTCAGATTTTATGAAATAACACGTAGGATTTAAGGGTTCATGTTTAAGTATTTAGGGTTCATCTTTATTGCGCCGTTCTTCGTCAATACTTATTTTCTTCTTCATCTTTTTTCTTCTTCATCTTCGATGGATCCTATTATTATTGTGTCCGGCAAATGGATTCAAAAAATTTGGTACACATTCAATCCCGACCAGAGAGGATGCAGAGTTATAGATGCAAACGAACAAACAAGTTTCAGCTGTTTAGTGGATATGATATTAGAGGACTACAGATTGGATTCGCGAAGGTGTAAGATTCAGCTGAGCTACATGTTTGGAAACAACACTATGAAAAAGTTATCGCAAGATACTCCTCCAGTTTATGTCTGTAATACTCGGCAACTCCAAAGATTTTTGATCCTGAGTAAAACCGATAAACTACGTCTTTGTGTAGAATTTATCGAGATCGATGTTAGCGAAGTTATTCAGCAGGAGAATTCGAATGAGAAGCTGAAACGTCCGTCTAGTGATTATGATGATTTAGAAGCCGAATTTGGGGTGATACGGGAAGAAAAAGATATGGGGAGCTTCACGGGCGAAGAAGAGGAAGATGGAGACGAAGAAGATGACGAGTTCGACACCAAATTTGACATTTTCGGCTGACATATCTTTCCATGTGGCTGACTTATCGTTTTATACGGCTGATTTATCTTTCTGTATAGATGGATTATTAGAATATTAACTTGATCATGTCTCATAAGTCAGCCATCAAAGAGTATAAATCAGCCATTTAGGCGGGAATTATAAATTTTGAATTTCGATTTAGGCGGTAATTTTGATTTTCGGCGGAATAATCATTTTCATCAAATTACAGAGTGATTAGAGAACTTCAGAGTGAGATGGCCAATGTTGTGTCTACGAAACTTCGTTTAAGTTAATGATGTTGACTATTTGTAAGTATAATCTTTATTTTTCAATTACTAAATCAGCCACAAAGCTTTTATTTTAAATCATAAGTCAGCCGTGATTATTATATAAATCAGCCGTTAAAAACCGATAAGTCAGCCGGAAAATAAAACAATAAGTCAGTTGTTACTTAAATAAACGATAAGTCAGCCGTTACTTAAATAAACAATAAGTCCCTAAAATAAAGATAAGTCAACCGTTCTTAAATAAGGCATTACATCAACCAAGATGTGAGAAAAGGTTAGATGCCTCTTGTAGATGATATGACGCCATACACTCTCGTATTTGTTGCATGTTAGCGTCACATATGCCATCGAAACGCACACCAAGGGCTAGACACTCGAGGTACTTAACTGCAAACACACCACAGTCACCTGGCTTTAGGTTTTGAGGGACTCATGCTTTGATCCTTCTCCAACCAAAAGGCACCACACTCGGTGGTCTCACATCTGAAGGTATAAACTCGAGGTAAGACAATTGTGGTTCATACTCTTGCTCTGGAATGAAAACTTTCCTTCTTTATAGCGTTTAGGTGGGTATTTCCTTGTTCCCTCCATCTGCGTCAAACACAAAAATTAAAAAATATAAGTCAGCCATAAAGTAAACAATAAGTCAGCCATAAAGCAAACCATAAATCAGCCAAAAACATAAGTCAGCCATAAAACAATCCATAAGTCAGTCATTGAATAAACCATAACTTTGCCAAGTAAAACATAAGTCAGCCATAAAACAAACAATAAGTTAGCCATAAAGCAAACCATAA
The DNA here is from genome assembly GCA_028015245.1 of Cardamine occulta. Classification (NCBI taxonomy): domain Eukaryota; kingdom Viridiplantae; phylum Streptophyta; class Magnoliopsida; order Brassicales; family Brassicaceae; genus Cardamine; species Cardamine occulta. The sequence continues at coordinate 17,952,774 of CM051384.1, forward strand.
ATCAGCCAGAAACGTAAATCAGCCATAAAGCAATCCATAAGTCAGCCACGATAACTCTGCCATAACTCTGCCAAGTAAAAATAAGTCAGCCATAAAGCAAACAATAAGTCAGCCATAAAGCAAACCATAAATCAGCCAGAAACATAAGTGAGCCATAAAGTAATTCATAAGTCAGCCGTAAAGCAACCCATAAGTCGACCACTACATACCAAATCTGGTGTCGTGATTATATTGTTGTTGTGCTTGATAACTCAGATTTAGTATACACTCAGTTCCAAGTGCTCAAAAATCTGTAAACCCTAAGCAATAACCCCAAATCAACACCATAAATAAGCAAGTAAATTTAAAAAAAAAACAAAATTAAACTTTCTTACCGAGGCTTTTCTCAGCGACGGAGTGCGATGACAGAGGAGGCGATTTCGACGACGGATTGCGATGAAAGATGGGGAGATTACGATGGATTTTGAACGGCTCGCCGGCGGATTATGAACAGAGCGAGAGAGAAAGAGAGAGAGAGAGAGCGAGAGAGATGAGATGCGAGAGAGAGATGAGATTATGTTCGTAGGGTTTTTTATTTTTTGTTATGAACACTAAAATAGAAACTGAAGAGAAACGTTTCAGTTTCCAACTGTTAAAAAAAAAATTTTTAAACCGCGAAAACTATAAAAAAAAAAAATCTCAAAACCCTAAATCAGCCAGAAACATAAGTCAGCCATAAAGCAATCCATAAGTCAGCCATTGAATAAACCATAACTCAGCCAAGTAAAACATAAGTCAGCCATAAAGCAAACAATAAGTCAGCCATAAAACAAACCATAAATCAGCCAGAAACAGAAGTCAGCCATAAAGCAATCCATAAGTCAGCCACCATAACTCTGCCATAACTTTGCCAAGTAAAACATAAGTCAACCATAAAGCAAGAGAGCGAGAGAGAGAGAGCGAGAGAGAGAGAGCGAGAGCGAGAGAGATGAGATGAGATGCGAGAGAGAGAGAGCGAGAGAGATGAGATGCGAGAGAGATGAGATGCGAGAGAGAGAGAGCGAGAGAGATGAGATGCGAGAGAGAGAGAGCGAGAGAGATGAGATGCGAGAGAGAGAGAGCGAGAGAGATGAGATGCGAAAGAGAGAGAGCGAGAGAGATGAGATGCGAGAGAGAGAGAGCGAGAGAGATGAGATGCGAGAGAGAGAGCGAGAGAGAGATGAGATTATGTTCGTAGGGTTTTTTATTTTTTGTTATGAACACTATAATAGAAACTGAAGAGGAAACATTTCAGTTTCCAACTGTTAAAAAAAAAAAATTTAAAACCGCGAAAACTAAGAAAAAAAACTAATCTCAAAACCCTAAGGGCATAAATGACATTTCTTTAACGATTTGTATTATTCTAGTAATTCCAAAAAGATTGGGTACACTTTAGTAATATTTGCTAAAATGTGGTATATTTGAGTTTTTAACCCTATATAACTATTGGGGTAAAATCGCAATAAGAAAAGCTAAAAAAAGAGCACACGAATGCCTATTAACATCAACATTAATACTAAGGAAGCTCTTTGTCATCTCTAGCTTGCAAATGCAAACCACAACAAACTCTGATTCATTTCCAGCTCATTGATTCACACTTATTTCTCTTTATTTCTTAAAGAACCTCTCATTTGCTAAAAGAATACTCATATGAATCCCATCAGTCTATTATCTTTCAGTGCCAAACATCCCCTATTAACATTTTTGATGATGGAGATGGATGATGTTAGGAGGATTCATCCTTATTCACGAGTACTTTACCACATGAAGATTCTAATTAGTTAATAAGTGAACTTGTTATAATCTCTAGACAATAATTACTTTAGCAGCATTCTTACATTTTCACTACCATGTGTGGGTTTCATAATAAAGCCGATATCACTTACTACAAGTGGTTCATGATTCATAGCTCCATATCTGAAACTTCAACCTCAGTCCCATTCACCAAACTATCCGAAAAGACAAAAGGTTGAAACTTGGAGTTCTCTTGAAGGTTGATGTGTCTATGTTTGAAGAGCTTCACTTTCGTTTCTCCCTCCTTATGATACCTATCTTCTTTACGCTTTCTTGTGCTGCTGCTGAGAATTGAGATAGATGACACAATGTGTTCATCAGCCATGTCTGCATCTTGATCAAACTCCTCTTGTTGTTTCAGCAATGTGGATCCGAGACTGAGATCTGGTCTTGACTTGTGAATCACAGTTTTGGCATAGGTTTTGGAATGGTCGCAGTCAAAAACCCTTAGTCCTTGCTCTTCAAGTGATACAAGCCATTCTACAGATCAAGTTTTGTACAAAATGGGTAAGTCAAGTGAGACACAACAGCTACAGAGAACAGATTGGGAGAGTTCCGCGGAAGAAATCACTGAGGATTACAGTCAACATGACCTATATTTTAAAGATTAAGGAAGCAATTTACCAATGAAGGATGCGGGAGTCAAATTTCTCAGTGCGTCTGCATCTCTAATCACTTCACCTTGACTGATTACCCAATTGATCAAGTGATAAGGAATAAGTGAATTGGAGAACATGTTCACGTACCTGCTGGTTTTCTCTTGATCTTTGTCTCGCCTGTGTAATCGTTTGAAGTATCAAGCAAAACAATCAAGTAACTGAAGCAAAATTAATTCTATATACCTTATATACATACCTTAAAGAAGCCATAGCATTGTCCAAAAGAAATAACCAGTTAAGAGCAATGTTCTTCAAGAGTAAATTTTTTTGTGAAGTTCCATTTCCAGGGTTGAGGAATAGCTTCTCCGCTGATTTAATCACAGCTTCCGTTATGATTCCCGTCAAAGTAGCTTCATCTTCCGGATCCTGAATGATTAAAAGCTTCCCATTAAAGAAAACAAAAAAACTCAACTCTATGTTACATACAATGTGATTTAAATAAAGCAACTTCAGACTTTCTTGGACATCCGTTTGTACACACATTTCGAAAGCAAAAACCACTAATTTCAAACTTCCAAGTCATCTAGCGAGAGAAGACTAAATAGTTGATACATAGTATAGTCAAAGAACCAACCAGTAATGAAGTTAGATGCAGATATGGCTCCAGCAGCAGCATCTTGAGCATGACATCTGTAACAAGATCACATGATTGAAAACTAAACCAATTGAGACATCTCTGGAAACTTGTAAAGAAGGGAACACATACACTTGTCAAATGTTGCTTCTAAACTCGATGTATATCTTATGAATTGGAAATTACCAGAAATCTGCATAGAATGCCAAAGTAGATAAAGAAAAGATAAAACTCACCAAAAAAGTAGCAATTCTGGAACCCAGAAATCATCTGAAGCACAGTTTCCCGCAGATCTTTCTCTAGCTCGGATCTACTTAATGCCGAATCAAATCTCAAGCATAAACTGAGCAATAAAACTTGAGAAGCTACGATTCCAGCTAAGTAACCAACGCGGCAGGACTCAGAATCAATCTCTTTACGCAATTTCTCAGTAACAAATGGCATGAAGATCTCCAAACAATCCTCCACTCTACAACTCTCTTCCACTTCATCCACAACCCAAATTCGACTCAAATCAGCAAAACTAAACCCTGAGACCATCAACACATCATCATCTTCATCTCCTGGTTTCTCGACACAGTACATGCTAATATAGCTTACAATCCCTTCTAACAAGCTCAAAGCATCTCTCCTCTTCGTAATAACTAAATGACTCAGCTGATAAACAACGGGAGATAACAGAGCTACCTTCCTAACGCCGGAAAAAGAATCGGAAAACGAAACTAGCAACTGGAAGAAGCTCGAAGTTAACCTAACGGAATCGTCCCGGAAAGCTAATTTCGAAGAGTAGAATCTGATGGCGGAGTAGAACCAGACGAGTTCGAGTGGTGGTTCAGGAAGATCGTGAAGAATACGAGTGAAGATGGAGTCGAAATCGGAGAAATTAGTTCGTCCGATCCGGTATTTCAACAAGAGCTGTTTGATTGAATCATTGAGAAGCGGTTTAAGAAATTCGAGGTGACACGGAGGCCTGGGTTTACAAATCGGAGGTTGCATTGTCGGTTTTTTCCGGTATCGGAGAAGTACAGAAAAGGGATTTGAATTTGGGAAGTTGGAAGGAAACAGAAACCCTATGAAATTCAAAGTAAAGGGAATAAAGAGAGGGAAGGCTAAATTCATTCATATTTCATTTTCAAATTGGCTTCACTGTTTTTTTTTTTTTTACAGTAGTAAAGGTGATAATGTTTGCAAACTACAAGTCTACAACCATAATAAAACAAACTTTTAAGTTTTGATATATTTTCTAAGTTACAAGCGAAATTATGCTTGTAATTAACATAAAAATTGTTAGCACATCATTTTATTTTCCTCCCAAAAAAGAAAGAAAAACATGTATATTTTTTTTTGTGAATTTACATTTTAAACAGAGAGCAGAATCGTATAAAATGGATCAATTACTGTAAAGAGTAAAAAAAAAAAAATACAAGGTGAAAAAATGAAAAATAGTAATCATAAACTTATATACTTGTCCACCTGTTTTAAGTAAATGTAAAGAGTCGCCTGGTTATCACAACTCCACGACAAGAGGAAATACTCAGAGAAGAAGAGATAATCTCAATGGCGATGATTACGCGCAACACCGCCACGCGCCTCCCTCTCCTCCTCCAATCTCAACGCGCCGTCGCCGCGGTCTCTCAATTCCACACATCCCTCCCTGCGCTCTCCCCTTCGACATCACCGACTTCCTACACCGGGCCAGGTCTTCCTTCGACCTCCCCTCCTCCGCCTGGTATCTCCAAGGCGGCGGAATTTGTGATCTCCAAGGTTGATGATCTAATGAACTGGGCTCGTAGAGGATCGATCTGGCCTATGACCTTCGGTCTCGCCTGCTGCGCCGTCGAAATGATGCATACCGGTGCTGCTCGCTACGATCTCGATCGATTCGGTATCATCTTCAGGCCTAGTCCTCGCCAGTCTGATTGTATGATTGTCGCCGGGACTCTTACCAACAAGATGGCTCCGGCTCTTCGCAAGTACGCGTCCCTCTCTCTCTCTCTCGGATCTCGGATTTTTCGTTTGTGTCAAAATTAGGTTTTGAGGAGAATGTGATTGGAGATTTTCGGTTGGTATTTTCTCTTTGCCCGTGATTTAGGGTTCATGGAATCTGATTATTTAGCTAGGTCTGTGACAAATTGAGAATTGTAGTATGAATATAAGACTGACTTGGGAAGCCATACCGATCGAATTCATGGTCCAGTGCAGATTTATACAGTTTTTCTTGAAGTTTTTGGTTCGAATTCATGAACTAGCGAGTGTTCTAGAATTGAGGGATGAAGGGTAGGTACATTATGGAGGAGTGATATAATCTCGGTGCTTGTCTTTTGTGGGGAGATGGGGCCTTTAGATTATCTAGATGTTCATTAGGGAAACATGTGTTCACCTACTCGATTGACAAGCATAGCTTTTGTAGCTGCTTACGATCCAGCCATCATCACCAAGCTTGAATTTTTCAAAGCTGGTCGTTATTAGAGGTTGGAGATATCATTCTTTCGATGTTTTCTTATAGACTTATACCTATTTGTAGCTCCTTCTGCTGACTGATTAGGACTGTTGTCTCTGAGTCCCGATGTCCATCTTTTTGCAAGGTGTTTTGTTATGGAAATGGATATCTAACACACTTAAAAGATTCCTACTTTTCTTGTTTGATGTATGAAGCCTTCATTCTACTGCAGAATTTAATTTCTGGAAATAAGAATCCTGTTAAGAAATGTGTGTCAATGCTTTTTGGTAGGCAGCTGAAATTATACTAATGATAACTTTAGGCCTAGATAAAAAAGACCCCAAGTCAATATAATAGCCACAAGGAACTACAGGTTCTCAAAACATCAACCAATAAGGCGAGCTTAGATGCATTTGAGAGATTGATTGACGGTTTCATAGGTTGGTCTAGATTAGTTCTTATGGTGAATAAAGTATAAGTGAGAAACTAGTATTTAGAGATATAAATCAGTCTTGATCTGGTAGGATTGAGAGAAGTTGTACATGCGGATCAAATCAAGTGATTTAAAGTTTCTGTTCTTGTTTATCCTGTGTGAAATTCCAACTTCTAAATGTCTGAAAATAATATGACAGGGTTTATGACCAGATGCCTGAACCAAGGTGGGTGATTTCAATGGGAAGTTGTGCCAATGGAGGTGGATACTATCACTACTCTTACTCAGTGGTTCGAGGGTGTGACAGGATTGTCCCAGTCGACATCTATGTCCCTGGGTGCCCTCCAACCGCTGAGGCTTTACTCTATGGACTCCTCCAGCTTCAGAAGAAAATCAACAGGCGCAAGGATTTCTTGCATTGGTGGAACAAGTGAGCTTTAAAGCCTTCCTCCAATTACCAAAGTTTGGGACTAATAAAAACGTGGTCGTTTCATTGCATGTTTCTTTGTGGTGGAGATGCCATGTAAAGGAGTGTGTTTCTAAGTTTGTTGTTGAAACTTAATAATTTTAAGATGTTTTTTTAATATCTACCAGCTTTCAGCTGTGCTTACTATTGCTAAACATATACATATATTTTATGTATATATGGGAGTGTGTAATATCCTACAAAAGCTTAATACGGACAAATAAGTGGTTGACATAATGTTGGTCGTTATGTACTCTTGTGAGGATTCGGATCTATAGCTTCACGCAGCAGCCACTTTTCATATCGATGAGTATCTGCGAGATTGGCGAATAGTGGAGTCACAATACAAGGCTTTTAATACCGCTTGACGCCGAGTTGTGGTGTATTTTGTTATTCTTTTGACATCGTACGTGAGTAGTTACAAACTTACAATAAAGATATATGCATTCATTGTCTTTTAACGCTTCAGTGTAGTCATTGCAACAGCAGTGGTATTAATTTCAAACATAATTTTGTTTAATGCTGCAGTTTGTATCCAATATCCCTTACAAATAGTGGTCAGGTTCCAATTCCTGGAATAACAAGCATAACACATTATATTTTTCCTTATAGATCCTATCATCAAATTTCCCCTCTACAAAAACAAAATGGTTAAGGTTAACACCCAGTTGACCTCTATTTTTGTTGTCGTGGTTTTGATGTACGCATGTGTACCAACTTATGCCGTCGAAGAAAGTGAAGCCAAACAATTGTGGGATACTTGTCTTCTTAAAGTAACGCCAAAATGTGCGTTGGATATCATTGCTAACGTATTTGGAAATGGAACTATCTCTGATTCTTGTTGCCACGATCTTGTTCAAGAAGGAAGAGTTTGTCATGATACCCTTATTCAATATATCTCTGATAGACCAAGTCTTCGTGCCAATGAAACTCAATACTTGAAGAAGAAAGATGATTTGTGGAACCATTGTATCTCCACGTCTAAAATCGTTAAAAATTAAATAAGACTTTATATGACTGTATGATGTTCATTGAATAAAATTTTATGCCTATAACAGACTTAAACAGTTTCTACATAAATTGCTATGTGTAATTATCTTTGCAAATGATTAAACAGTTTATCAAACAAAATAAACATTTCTTCTTTCATTTTACATTTTACACATTTCAAAAAACACATTCATTGTCAATGCTATATATGTGTGCGTGTGCGTTTTTGTCGCATTTACCGACTAAATCGTTCTTGTTTTTTGTCGTCTGTATTTTAAAAGTGAACAGAGTACCTGACGAAACAAGAGCTCTAAACAGAGCACAAAGACTTAGATATAAAACAATGCTACGAAGAAAATTTCTCTGCTTCATAACCATGCTGGGCCTCCCATGGCAAGGTATGACCGAAACCTTCCTTCCCTTGTCACACTTTTCGCAATCTTCCTGCCAGAGAATTAGCCTGAGACAGCCAAAAAACGAGTCCATTTAGAAGGATTCTTAATGGCTTGCAACGCCGTAACAGAGTCCAACACAGACAATCTCCACCAAATGCAGATCAGAACAGCTTTGAGTAACCCACAAACAATGTACCATGTACTGTATCATTAGTCATCAAATACAATTTTTTTTTCTTCCCTTTTTTTGTCATCATAGACTATATAGTTCATGTGGTGCAAAGTGCTGGAAAACAATGTTCTTGTATAGAAATAGATTTTTCATCGGACTACGAGCAATTGGCTAGAAAGTAAAATGTCTTTTTTTTTTCTCTCATCAAAAACATGAACAAACACAACAACAATTCTGGTTTATAACTGAGATCATTCATCCATTTCTACCAGACCGAGTTTAATCTACTTTGGCACCACAAAAGAAAGCTTCAAAACTGGTTTAAGAAAAAAGATCTAGAAGCAACAATTACAGTCAAACGGACAAAGAGGAGTATCACCAGCATTGGACTTGTTGACACAAAGTTCATCTTCAGTGTACACTGGGAACCCCTCAACAGTTCTCTTCCTGGATCGTCTTTTCGAGTTGTTATTGAAGCCGTTATCATGCTCGTCGTTCTTCCTCTTCTTCTTCCACTTTGCTATCTCTACTTTGGTATCATTCTTCTCGGGTATATGGAGCTCTGGCTTCTTCTTCTCTTCCACTTTGCCGTTATCAAGCTCATTCTTCTTCCACTTTGCTATCTCTACTTTGGTATCTTGCTTCTCGGGTATTTCGAGCTCTGGCTTCTTCTTCTTTCTCCCACCAAAGATATCATCAATCTCTGTCCCAAATTTACCAGGTTTTGGAACTTGTTTCATTTGCTGTATTTGAGGTTTGTCTCCGGCTTGTAATGACTTCTTCAAGGAAGTAGTAGTACTAGTCTTCTTCTTCTTAGGCATCATATAAAATCACAATCCCAGAGGTTTAAACACACCTTCAATTCCAAAACTCTACTTTCTCACTGCATTTATTTGGAGAAATAGATAAAATGATGATTAACAATTCCGTTTTAGGAGACCCTAAATTACTTAAACTACATCACAAACAAGAGATAATAACATACTTAGCTATCTAATGAAACTCGGTACAGATCCTCAAAATTATAGTGTTTCTACATGATGCAACGATTCCATAACTAGATTTTTTCACCTAAACATCAAACTAAATTTCGATTCCCAAATCTAATAATACCCAGTATCTAGGTCAAGTTTCTACAATAGAACGGGGAAGCAATTAGGTTTATCAATCCATTTGCTTTGAATCGACACAAACCATCGAAAAAAGAGTCAAAGAGTAAACTTACAATTTGAAACGACGCCACATGAACAAGATTGAAGAAGCTTGGCCTTGAAGAGAGATTAGGGGCAGACGCCGCGGACCACTCTTTTTTTTTTTAATTAATAAATTATAAACCAAAGTAATAGCTACTAGGGTTTAACGTGCTAAATCCAATTATAAAATTAACAAGTGTTTAGTACCATTTAATATCGTATTAAAATCGCTCTATACATACAAAAAAAAACCTTCTCTTGCCTTTGATTTGAGGATACATATTTGGTTTTTTTTTACAAATTTATCTTTGGTACTAAAATAAGTTTTTATTAAACTGATACGCTAACGAAGTTATCAGGAAGCTGGAGATAACAGACAATAAGCAAACAAAATTATCAAGAGGATTGAAAGAATCCAGCATTACATAATCAAATATGTGATATAGGCCAAATCGTCTCCATTGTGTAAGACAGAAGAGAAGTAGACTGATTTTATTGAAGGTGTTAATGCTTCTTGAGAGCATTCATCTTGTCCCTGAGGTAGTAAAGTTTCGCTCTTCTTACTCTCTTCTTGTCCACCACCTTAATCTCCCTCAGATTTGGGGAATACCTGTTACCAAACATCCCCATTAATCACATGAGATTTTTCCATGACCAAGGCAAACAGAAACACAAAATATGGTGAGAACCAAGCTTCAAGTTAACTTACAAGGGGAACATCGATTCAACCCCTACTCCAGCCACAAGCCTTCTAATCCTAAACGTAGAGTTGAGACCAGCATTACGCCTTGCTATGACGATGCCTTTTACAATTGATACACGCCTCTTGTTCTCAGGCACTTCCTGTTCAATGCAACAAGGTTTCACTTCGACGATAAAAGATATTTTGATCCCATTTTCTTCCCCAAGAAAACAAAAGAAACAATCTAGTATTTACCACTTTTAGCTGCACAATGTAACCGGGCTTTATCTCCGGTATCTCTCTAAGAGCTCTCACTTCCTCAACTGCTTCTTTGTCTATAATCTGCAGAAGATTGTAGACATAGGTAAACATGACATGATTTAATCCATGATAACAATTTGTCAAGTACGAGTTATACCTGCATTATATGCTTGGCTGTTTTATCAAGCCGCTTAAACTTGATTCTCCGAGGCACATCATCAGAAGCTGACTCAGGGGATTCTTGAATAGTAGATTGAACAGAATCTCCAACGGTGGAAAAGCACCTCCATGAATACGTAAAGTTTTGTTTCTGCCAAACAGTTTACAAAAGCACTATGAATTCAGAGACTGTCTAAAACGCTTACAAGCCTATTCTAGATATCACTGAATCTGTGTCAAATTATTACGAAACTGATTCATCTATCCATCTACATAAGAAGATAAACAAGCAACGAAGCTTAGAACAATGAAGATCCTTTTGTAATCATTTTCTATTTTGTAATTACAATATCAATCACAATCCCCATTACATAAAAAAAATCTGAGCTAAATTAGATTTTGGAAGACGAAATCAGTGGAATTTGTGGGCAGGAGACTACTAATCAGTATTCAGCAAGATCAACCCAAGAGCAAAGCTAACACTAATTGCAATTTTCAAACAATTAGATCTTCGTTAGCTACATTTCTACATTCTTAAAACCAAGATAGAATACGGAAGTAGCTTACTGGTACTACAGAAGAGGAAGGAACCGCCTTTGTCAACGAGCTAATGAGATACGTCGCTGCTGAATCAAAAGCTCTGCTATAACGGAATGAATCAAAACCTAACCTCCTCGATTCATTAGCAGACCAGCTTGAAGAAGAAGAAGAAGAAGAAGAAGAAGCAGAAGTGAAACGAAGAGTGTTGGAGATGGAGAAATGGTGCCTCTGAAGCAACTTTGTACCGCCGCGAACCGATTGCATTTCTCCGCAAGAGGAATCGATCTATGTGATGACAATATCCAAATCTGCTTTACTTGTGCAAAACCCTCGTTGCTCCTCTAGCTTTTTTTTCGTTTTTTGGGTCTCCTTTTCTTTATTGGTAATTTGCATATAGACCCCTGATTTTAATTGCTTACATCAAATATACCCTTTCTGTATTTTATTTTCTTTTTCTTTACAGGTAATTTCATTTTTATGCTTACATTAAATAAACCCTTTCTTGACCATAGTAATAGTACTGTATAAGAAAATTGTTAACAAAGAAGAAAAAAAAACTTTGGAGTTTTACCATGAAAGAAAATTGTGTATAAGTATTTCTGGTTTCTCTCCAAATATAACCAAATAAGAAAAACTGAAGCTTACTAGGTCTAGACAAAACTTAAACTTGCTTTAATAGATCAAAGAGACTAGACAAGTGTGTGTAATCAATCACAAAAAATGAGTCGAAATCTTAATCCGAGCAGAAACATAGAAATAGACTTGCTTGTTTAATTAGAGAAACATAGGAGACTCTACATGATCTAAAAAGACTCTGATAGAATCAGAGCGATATCCAATTCCTCCAATTTCTCCAATCTCAATTCTTCTGCCAATGTTTTCCTTGCTATCATAACTGATGATATACAAGGGGCCAGGATAACCATATGCTGCTGTAAATATGAATTCGCCCGAACTAATGGCACCTCTACAATGCAACATGGTTTGTCCAACTAAATCTGCCCAACCAGGAACCACGACATGGATCTTTGACCATCTTTGAATCTCGACATCCTCCAAAACCCACAATTCAACGTTACCTTGATGTAATCCATCCACTAAAGCTATCTTCTTCTGGTATTTGACCAATTCAGATTGATGATGAGGTTTAATTTCGACACCATCGGGTAATTTAACAAGACTAAACTCTTCCAATCTCACATCAAAGCCCACTATTAGAGATTCTTCACCTTTTCTATGAGTGTTGGACCAAGCTCCATAATAAACAACACCGTTATAGCATTGCCCTTTGGTTACAGGACAATGTGGATGCTTACATTCGATCATTCTCCATGTTTCTTTCTTCTTCTTCTTCTTATTCTTCTGAGCTCCTAAAGTGAAAACTTGATGCTCTTCCGCCACAACTGGTCCATATTTGTCAGCACGTTGCACCACCGTCATGGACAACACTTTGTATTCATCTTTAATCGAATCGTATCCCAAAAAAGTTGATATTCCTCTTCTCCTAGTTTTTACTTTGGGTAAATCCACGAATTGGCCTGTGCTAGGATTCGAAATCACAATCTTTGAAGAATCTTGACAGCAGATCAAGCCGCGGATCGGCGGAGAAACGTCGTAAAGTGGACTCGGTGGAAGAGTTGTCGTAGTAGAACAAGAATTTCGTACATCCTCAGAGACTGAGTGGAAGAATAGGGTGGAGCCACGGTGGAATGTGAATGTGAAGAGAACACACGGGCGAGTCAGTGATCGAGTCAGGTACAGATCGGTGAAGTATTTGCTGCGGATTATACAAGACCAGAGTTTCGAAACCACAATGAGCTTGGGTATGGATTTTGCCGGCAATTTCGTGAGAATCTCTGTAATCAGATCTTGAGGAATAGAAACAACTGAGTCTTGTTTCTGAGGATTCCTAAACCTTTCCATGGCGATTCAACTTCTCTCGTTCTTCGTCAATTCTTTCCCCTCGCGGCCGGAGCAAAGTTTTGAATGTTAAAAAGTTAAAAGAGACCCTTTGTATATATAGTTTAATATCTATTTTTAATCTATATAATCAATATTTATGGGCCCTTGGCCCAATACTTTTTCCATGCCCAGACCCAGACGGTGAGGGCTGCCGTGTTTTAAGCTACTTGCACTTGATTTAAAATTGTCAATGGTATAATTCATTTAAATCAAAAATGAAAAATATTATTTAAAATTTGTTAAATATTGTATAAGAGATATATGTTTACGAAGACTTATCGAAAAATTTAATACATGAATTACGCCGTAGAGATGGAACAGATCAAAAATGTCAATGTAATTTTGAACGACCGTGTGTTTTGAAATGTTCCATGCTCCATCTACTCCGTTTCTTTTTCGTATTTATTATTTAATAACAGACAAATAAATAATATTTTCTATTGAGAAAATTAAAACATCAATTAATTAATACAAACGGATGGGATATTTAATATTCTAGATTTTTTATATTCTTAAATACGCCCCTATTTGCAATGTCTTAGATTTAGTCGTCCAATTTTGCAAACAAGCTTGAACGGGTTTCTTTTGTATAAAACTAAAACCATTTCCATTTTTATTTTATTTTTGCATGTTGTCTTGTCTTTTTTCCACCTTACTTATGTTTCGGGATTCGGCATTCATTAATTCAGCAATCAGCTATGATATCAAAGACCGATTCATTTTTGAGCTAATTGGTGTAATGATCCAAAATCAAAATCTAGATCCTGTATAAGGAAATGACAGGTTTTTTTTGTTTGTTACGTGTATATTTCAAAACATAGAGAAATGACAAAACTACTTTTTTATTTGATTTTGTAAAATTTTTTTGGAATTAAAATAAAATAAGACGATATATAAAGCAATTGTTTGAGATTTGGAAAAAGCTATTGAACTTTTTTTAAGTAATATGTTCCAAAAAATAATACTATTACATATTGAAAAAAAAACGAGTTATTTCGAGAATTAGATACCTGTGACAACTTGAAAGACTCCAATGTCAATTTTTTTTGTTCCTGACAAATCACTGTAGCTCATAGTTATTTTGTTAATTGATTTTTTTTCAACATCCTGCATTGCTATTATTATTTTGTTTTTGTTAATGTTTTCTTTATTTCAAGGAACAAAGAAAATGAAAATAATAACAGGTGGCCTACAAAAGTAAAGGAACCAATCATGAACCAAATACATTAAAATCTCAAAACCAGACGGTGAATGTATCATGTGAACATAGAATTGCATTTAAATTGTAAATTTGTAATTATTGCCTTCAAGATCAGATAAGTTGAGATGGGCCAAGCTAGGTTTGCAGAATCTGAATGCCCCAAAGTGCAAAACTGATTAGTCTTTTGAATTTTTGATCATGATGCATCATGAATGATGTAAGTAATATTGGGATGCATCATTTATGTATGAAAATGCTACGCAGCTCAGCTACACAGAATCACATATCATAAGATTTACTAAATGTTACATATCTTTTTATTATATCAAGATGTTAAATATTGAGATACTAATCAACAGTTTGATTATACTTCACCGTCTAAAGAAGCTTGAACTTTTAATTTCTGCCAAAAAAGTCCTTAACTTTCCCCATCACCAACTTTTATAAAATTTTGACCAGAATTGGTTTCCAATAAGAAAACTTGACTCTGTTATTAAATCTCCTTCAGGGGCTAGTTGCAATGTAACCTCATTTTTCTTCCGGACCTGATAATGAATTCTACTTTTTGCTGTCGGTTTTCTCATTCTTCAATTTGAGTTTACACACAAACTTGCTTTTACAAGTCAGACCGCAATTTCCAAAACAAAGTCACGGTGTACGTTGGAAACGAGTTTCATGTGTTCTAAGAAGACAACAGAAATGGACACTCAGAAATGTAATTTTACTTGATTAATTTGACCTTGGATAACGAAATTGAACCACGCACAGGCTGAACAAATGTAACTTCATGACTTTGATAGCTTTATATATGTAACGTCTTTACATACTCGCTTTGTTTTCTATTTTTCTGTTTTAGGATTTGGTGTAGTTTAAGATTTAAGAATCAGATTCCACCAAATTACACAAAGGTTCTCGAATAAAGTTGGGTTTTTACGATTTAGTTTATCAGTTCAATTCGGATTGGAAATATTCGAATTAGACGAATTGGAATATATTCAGATTCTGAAATTACTCTGATTGCATATTCTCAGTTTTCCAAGGATTTGCGAGTCGTAGCAGAAGCAAATGCTTGCTTAAAAATAATATGCAAAGAACAAATCTCAGAAACAACGATACATAAATAGAATAAATTCATACCATATCAAAAACCATATCACAAAACTAAATATCGTCTAGAAAGCAAAACCACAATACTCTAATAAGATATATCCTCATACAGATATGAAGATTTAGATAGAAGAAAAAGAAGAGCCAAATAGAAAGAGATCTAATAGCTTCGGAATACACACGGACGAATATGATGAATGGCCTATACTCGAATTATAGTAACTGCAAAAACAATCTCTGTACGAAATCACCATCACAGAACTTAGATCCGAAGAGCAGAGCCAAAAACAAGAGCTGCGAAAGCTGCAACACCAGCTGAGACAACGGACGCTGAGATCGCACCAGATCCAGAAGTAGGGCTTGGCGCTGGAGCTTCAGATTGAGCAGAAGCAACGGTAGCAACGACGGAGATGAGCACCGCCATGAGAGCAACAATGGAAGCCTTGGAGATCGCCATTTCAGAGAGTCAGTGGATTTTGATAGGGGCTAGGGTTTTCAAGTGCTGCTTCGAATTTGCTTAAGCTCAGGGTTTTCTGAAATGTAACGTGGTGAGGCGTATATAAACAGCTCGGGCAGACGCTGAGCTGCCCGGTTGAGTTGGTGTAGCTGCCCGGATTTTCCAGCTTAAGAATTCTGCAATTACAGCTGATCCACTTATGGGTCCCGCAAATCATGATAATCGACGGTTCATATTTGTCCGCGTAATCACTGAGATTTTGATAGCTCATCTCTCCGTTACGGCGCCGTTTGATAGTATATTTATTCGGAACCGATATGCCCTTTTGAACGCTCACCGAGGCGCGTGCATCTAACTCGCTAACCTAGAAAGGCGCAACGGTCAGGCGAGAGAGTTGTTTGGGCGCGTGAAGAAAATTATGAGCTGTCCTTTTTTTTTTCAGTCACGCGGTTCCGTGAAGGGCCAAGATGCGCAGACTTGTATTTGTTGGGTTGGGCCCACTCTGCACATGGTCGTGTAACGGCTATTGACATGTGTAGAGCAAAGCCCAGTCCTTCATTTCTCGAAGCAATGTTGATGAACTTACTTTTTAAGGGAATTTTAAAATTGGTGAACAATTTATGTTTTTGTTTGGTAAACAAATAAAGGTGTATTTTCCAAGATTTATAACATTGGATTACTACTCTCTTTTCCTTTTTGGAGTGGAGTCATAGAAAATTAAAAAGATATTGAAACCATTATACTGATTAACAAAATGATCAAACCTTTAGCCGAAAAAAGAATAACTAAATGATTATGATATTTTCTTACCAACTTGTCTTTTTAATAACTAAAGGAAATATTTTCAACCATATAAATTTGTTTTTTTCTGTTTTTTATATAAAATGCGAACGATTTATTTAGTCAAATGGGTGGGATATATCTCCTCTAATAAAAAAAAAAGTCATTTTGAAGAAAATAAAATAACAAATTCATTAGACATTTTTTTCCTTTAAATTTGGTGGATTTTGTCGAATTCTTCTCTCTAGTGAACATATATGATAATTGATAAGTGGTCAGTAAATGGTAACAAATAAATAAGAATGGCATTAATATATTCTATTTAATATTCCAATAATAAACTAATTTAGCCTGCCCAAAATTATATAAAAAAACAAAAAAACTTTTAAAATACTTTAATGAATTGACAAAAAGGAATAACTTTATTGAATTTTTTTAAGAAAAAAAGACAGATGGTAGACGTTGGCAGGCTCTTGAGTGGTTCGAGAAGCTTCGATTGGGTGTAAAAGTGTATTTTCCACCTGGCTCTGTTTTGTTCCCATTGTCATTTACTAGTTATGTATTCACATTCAAAGCAAAAACTTGGTCGGTAAGCAAATCTTTTTTGGTTTTTTCAGATCGGCAAGCAATTTACTAAGACTAGTTTCCTATATCCATATTTAGAAAGGTTTGTTCATTTGTCTAACTACTTGGAATCGAAGAAAATGAAGTTAGAGACGAGAATACACTAGAATTACCATTGGTTGTTTATTTACATTTAAAAAAAAACAATCATATTCTTCTTAGCAGACGAATAGAAACGTGCCTAAGGAATTGAACTCTAATTAATTTTCTAATATATAATTTCTTCAAAACTAAAACCAAAACAAACAAAATAAAATAATAACATCGTAAATCTCTCACGTCATATCCATTTCATGAACTATATTTGATTTTCAAAGATTCAGAGACATTACTAACTCAAAATCCCAGTATCTTGGGAGCAATGTGAAGCAAAGGCTCCAAAGTACTCGGAGCAAACTTCCTCGCAAAGAGATAACACATGGAAGTGTTGCGACCATTGTAATTGCAGTTCCTTCCATCAAAGATCTTTCTAAAGAAAGACTCCGTAATGTCCGATCGCCCAAACGTAGCTGGGTGGGGGCCGCCCCTTGACCAGTCCACCCATGTCAAGCTCCGGTTAGCCAACACCGCTGGTTTCTCTATAGTTAGCATGGTTGGGAAGTAATGTTCGTCTA
Source organism: Cardamine occulta (assembly GCA_028015245.1). Classification (NCBI taxonomy): domain Eukaryota; kingdom Viridiplantae; phylum Streptophyta; class Magnoliopsida; order Brassicales; family Brassicaceae; genus Cardamine; species Cardamine occulta. Next base: position 17,970,295 of record CM051384.1, read on the forward strand.
CATAGCAAGCAGGCCTGCAAAACTCTTTAAATTTTGGGTAATACAATGTGTCTTTCACAATGGTAGCTGCGAGGTCCCGGTTAATCTCAAACCATTGAGACCCTTTTCGCCATTTGGTGATGGGAACTTCAGGGTCCATGTTCTGGTTGTAGCGGCCACGCCCAAACGGTCCAGGGTCATCAAAAGCACCCATGAAGCTGTGTTTTGATTGGCTTAAGTAGCTGTAGATGGTTATGAAGTTGTAGAGTGGAATGCATGACTCTGAGACAAGAACAAACCATTCATTTGAGATATCAAGCAGGGCGTTGGCAAGAAGCCGTTTCTCTGCATCACACATGGACATTCTTCCCCATTCTGCAACCTGTGCAATGATGTAGATAACCAAATTACAATAAAACCAAGTACATAACCAATTAACTCAGAAGTGATCAGAAGAACTCCTACAACAAAAGGCTACTAAAGCAACAGTTATACTTTAAGAGCAACCAAAAAAAGCTTCGACTGAAACCAAGTTTGATTAAAGAGTTTCATCATCTCATACTATCTGTAATTGGTAGACATGAAACAACACTTGTGAGAAAGAGGAATTAAAAGAACCGGACCTGGCTCGGTATCTGCCTGCGGTGGAAAACAGAGTTAGCTGGAAACTTGGCTGTAAAAGATGGGTGTGGATGAATGTAAACCGAGTAAAGCCCTTTGTGACCTTTGAGAAACCTCTCCCAAACCAAAGCAAGTGGCAAGGGGCCTTTGGTCAAGAACATAAACGCAATCTTAGGAACCCTTTTAAACGGATATTGTTTTCTCCGAGGCCAAAAAGAAGCACGCCAAAGGAGCTCTTCATCGCTCATGTTATGCATCAGAACCACAGGAGGTTGTATCCATTTACTCAAACCGTTGGATTCATCGTCACGGCAAGGCACAAAGCTATTAGTCACTGTGGTTACAACACTTTGTATTCCAACATACTTGATTGTAGATACACTAATGATGAAGACAATAATAGCAAAAGCAAGAAAAAACCCTAGCAGAAGAAGCAGTTTCGAGGGAAATGCCTTATACTGCACTGATCTAACCGAGATTCCATTTTCTTTTCCTTCTTCCAACTGTACAACCCTAGTCTGCATCCTTATAGTAGTAATCTAATTCTGCTTTTTAACTTGATCTAAAGCTATGTTCTAAATCACAAATCAAGTAAGCCTAACACTTGACTAATTCTGGCAAATTCGAAGTCAATGATTTTTACTCGTAAGATCCTAAAACTAGAACTTCAGATCTCCTCGCTAATCACGAAGTCAACAAAGCAGCTTGAGACATCATCGGCAAAACAGAATCAATTTAGAACAATTTGCAACCGGCAGAAGTTGATTCGAAACGTAACCGGATCTAGAGCCAGCTACTTCAAGAAACTAACTCCATCTCTCTGAAGTCTTCTTCACAATCACAGATACAGCAAACGAATCTCACGAAAGGGAAACAAAAAGCAGAGGATGATAATCCACGTGTCGAGCTTACAGGAAAAAGCAAGTATCAATAGTGCGTAATGGGGGAAGCACTGAGAACTTACGAATCCGTCTCAAAACTTGGAGAGAGAGATGATGAATCGAGAAGATGACCTTGAAAAGTAAAGTGAAGAAGACGCCGAAACGGTTTTTGCGTAGACTGCTGGTCTGTTCTCGCCTAGACTTTGGGGTATATCGGAATCGGATCATGACGTCAATTTTGATTTGTTTTTTTGATTTTACAATTAATATTTAACTGGATTTAAGAATTTTTTACCATTTTGAAATTCAAGCATTTATCAAGATTTCAAATGAAATGGTTTCATATTAATCGATTGTTAAGAACTTTGAGTTAACAAGATCAACGGCAATTAAAATTAACTTTTAAGTAATTTTGGAGTTTACTTAAATAATTTATCATTCTTATTCATCATTAAGCATCCACAATTTTACCTCCAATACTGGGTTTATCATTTTAAGTCAAATTCAATCTCATTTCGAACTTCTTCCCAACAAGCAAAGACAATTTAGAAACCTCCACACTGAGAAACCTCGGATCATCATCATCCAAAACCGTCTTAAGAAGAGACATTCTCGGACTCCTCAATCTCTCACCTGTCCTAACCTCGTACGTTTTCACACTCTCTGCGTTCTCGAATCCAACAAACGTCACTTTCCCGATGGTCCATTTCATTCTCGACGCATACTCTGGGTTCACCACTTCCGATCTCAGCACCACGGATTTTCCGGTTACGTAGCACCAGAACCTCACGAGGCTCCAATCACGGTTCCCACCTTCCTCTCCCATCCTTACGTTTTCCCCGTCATCGAGAAACAGTTCGCCGGTGATGTTCTCAAGCCGGCTGGCTACAACTAGAAGCTCAAACGGTGTTGTTCTGGCGTCTTTAGTTGTCATTGCCTCTCCTTGCATAGCCACAATGCTACCTATTCACAAAGTTAAAACCAAACTTGGTTAGAGCTCAACAACACAGGTTATCAAATAATATACTATTAATTACCTTCTCGAACATGAACGTTGACGTGATCGGCGGGAGTATCAAGCTTAACGTGCTTTCCGGAATTTCCACCGACGGCAAACGAATAGTTAAACAGATCAAACCAGTTTCCGGCGGGGAAATAAGCATCGACTACCACCGACCCTTGCTTTAGTGCTGGAGAAACTATTATGATTTTACCCATCAAGAACTGGGAATCGATCTCATAGGTTTTAGTGTCTCGAGGGAACGAGAAGAAGAGTGGTCGAGCGATCGGGAGACCGCTGACGTGAGCCTTATACATCAGTGTGTAGAGATGTGGGAGCAGTCTCATACGGAGGCCGAGAACCTTTCTTGCAGAAGAAGCAACTGAATCCCAGAGGTATAGTTCTTGTCTGGCGGTACCAAGGGACGAATGATCTCTTGCAAAAGGATAAAAAGCTCCAAGCTGATAATCTAAGAGCCAAAGTTAGATCATGAACTCAGGAAAAATCTAAAGTTTATGTCCCAGAATTAATCACTCTACCTGAATCCATCGGCGACATAGCTCCTCCGTGGTATCATGTGAGAAACCGCAGATATCAGCTCCAACCATTGGAATCCCAAACAGTCCAAAGTTGAGAATTCCGGGGATTGAGTAAGCCAAATCCTCCCATTTTGCAGCATTATGGCCGGTCCAGTGAGCCGTGTATTTCCCAGAGCTTACAAACGTGGATCTTGACAAAATAAATGGTCTCTTTCCCGTTATATCAACCAGAGCTTGGTGAGTGGCTTTAGCTTCCAAGAGGCCATACAAGTTATGCGCATTGTATTCACTAACGTTTCCAAAATGGATAGATGTTGAAGGTACTGTCTTATTGTTTATCGGCATTTTGTCTCCTGAATTGTTAATCTTGTAAGGAGGATCATCGAGTGAAGATCCAGGGGACAGAGGTGAAGTTATGAAAATTGATAACTCATTCATGTCAAGCCACAGACCATCCAAAGTGAGAATTTCCTGAAAGATCTTGATTTCGTTGCTCCAGAAAGTTGCAGCAGCTGGATTCAAGAAGTCGGGGTAGTATACTTTACCAGGCCAAACTTCACCGAGATAAGGCTCACTATTTCGTTTTATGAAAACATCCGCTTCCATCCCTCTATTATATGTTCCGTAAGAGCTATCCACACCAATACCTAAAAGTAAACCAAAATTTTCATGTCTTGAATCATTTGATTAAAAGACTCTAGAGATAGTATATGTGTTTACCAGGATCCAATATCAGCACGTATTTCTGACCGCTCTTGTGAAGTGTGTCCACAAATGATTTCATCTTGTCCTCCGGGAAATTCACGGGATCCAAAGTGAAGTCTTTGTAGCCATCCATGTAATCAATGTCTGTCCACATAACCTCAAGAGGTATTCCAGCTTTTGCATATCCATCAACTACAGATTTAAGGTCTGAAACGTTCTTGTACCCATACCTACATTGGTGAAATCCTTCACAAAAAATCAAAGCAAATGACACATCTCAATTCACACAAACAAGAATGTTATCTCATAATGCTATGGTTTAACTTTGAATCATACTTAAGGAGATAGCTGTACAGAAGAGTATCACTTACCGAATGACCAGTAAGGCATAGGAGCAGGTCTTCCGATAAGCTCAGTGTACTGATTCATTACACTCTCCGGTGATGGTCCAGCGAACACATAGAGATCAATGACGCCTCCGATCACATTGTAAGTAATCCGATGTCCTTCATACTTCACGTCCATTCCATTGCTGTTCAGCAAGAGAACGCCGTGAGTCGTCCCTGCTTCCTCACGGCCGTTTGATCCTCTCACATCCATGTAGAACTGGTGCGACCCGTAAAGGTTAACATCCGGATTCTTGCTGCCGATGTCGGCGTTCCACAAAGTCATTGTATCACCGGGAATTAGCCTGAACGATTTCTTCGTGTGCTCTCCGAGACCGTACAGATTCGATCTGTTTTCCGGTAACGCAGAAGATAGTTGAAGGAATTGGTCTTTGAAGATGAAGTAAGTGTTCGGATCTGATTGATCCGGCGATGTGTCGAAGAGGATATCGCCGGAGGATCGTCGAGAGACGGAGAAACCGAACGGTGTGGTGTTGTGGAGAGTGAAAACTAAGTCCGATGATGGATCTGCCAGGAAATTGGTCTCCGGCGAGTTTCCTCCGTTCTCCTCCGTTAAGAAACGGCGAGGAGAGTGATTTCCAGCGCGAGGAATAACGGTTTCCGGTATCTCCCATCTTTGTTGACTAGAATCTGTGACTCTGATTCTCAAACGCTCACTTGTCTCCAAGCTGCACAATATATATACATACTGTATCATATTAATGTGAACTTTCCATTTAAAAACTTGACAAGTTCATCATTAATAGCTAAATTAAAAATTTCTGGAGATTGCTTGAAGAAAGGAAGATTGTAATGACCTGACATGAAGACTAAGCGTTTGAACATCTGGTGCGTAAACGGACGACGGCTTAAATCAGCTGAAGATTCGCCGTCAAGACCTTCTGGTCGGAATTAACGGTCACTGATCTAACGACGTAGCCGTATCCAACGACTGTGGCTTCTTCGTCATCTACTACAACTTTTGAGCTTCCATGTGAGGCCAGAGCTAAGCTCGAGAAGAATAAGATGACGACAGCAACTAGGACTGTTGGAAACCAATGAAGATGACATTTTAATTTTGGTGTTGGACTGTTTTTTTTTTCCTCTTCATCATTATTTATTTTTGTCTCGAGAAGTCATTTTCTTTGTAGATAAGATTAGCCTATAGTTTATTGATTCATGACCAGCGAACCAAATTGTGTGAGATAACATTAGTGTTAACATAATAATTACAATGAGCTTAAAATCGTAAAACGAATACTAAGAAGAAATTTGGAGTCTCCTTTGATTAAGAATCACACATACAAAGTCGGAGAGATACATATACTTCGTTCTATGAACAAAACAAAACTTAAACCAATAATAATACTCTCTTATCAAAAACCATATAATGACAATTCTCTCTCATTTAAACCCAAAGTAAATGCCACAACAACAATGGCACATCAGCCACCGACCAGATTGTCTCATGAATGAATTGCAAGAACAACAAACCCATTAGAAAAAAAACTTAGATTTCCGGCGTTGAATGTAGAATCGAACCTGATATGCTTTTTTTCATCTGAAAACCAAATCCCAGACATATTCACTGCTTAAAGCCTCCAGATTGGTACCTTTGGTTACTAAGGCTGGAGAAGAAATCATCTGAGATTTCAGGTGTTTGTTGTTGTTGTTGCTGCTGTGCACTGTATAGTCCGGTTTTACCGAGCCCCGTTCCTGCACCCATTGACAACCCTAAGTAGTATGCAGCAGCAGATGCTTTATTCCCTTCATCATTACTCAGACCACCCACAACGCCCACATCAGCTAGAGAAGCCTTCTTGGCTGATTACAGGGAAAACAAAAATAGTCAGGAGACTCAGGACTGAGATGGGACATGGAAAGCAAAACCTGACGAGTTATTTGTCTAGACACAATGCAAAATCAAGCTATGCGGTACTGGAACTCTTGTGAGCTAAGAATTTTGAGTAGTATAGTGCAGAATGTAATTGATTAATCTTGATTTTTGGGTTTGATCCACATTTAATTTGGTTCATAAGAAAACAAACTAAACTCTCTTATAGTTCACTAACGCTTATAAGTTAAGAAAGAAACTAATCTGATGAAAAACATAAGAGGAGGTTTTGACTTACGAGCAGTTATATTGAGATCAATCAGTCCACGGCTCAGCGAATCTGACCAAATTCCAGATTTCACCTGGAAAGGATCTTTCTTTTGCATTTGTTGTGGCTTTAGCGGGCTTGCGCTGCTTGTAGCACTACCATGTGCAATTGGAGCCTGTGGACCTGTAGAGACTGAAGCTGAGTGAGAAGTGAAGGCTCCAAAAGGATCAGATCCATCAAAATTTTCCATAGGAACTGCAGCAAATGGGTCAACAATGTTGGGAGTGGTCATAGACTCAGGTTTAGGAATCTTGGTTTCTGGGCTTGCAACTGATTCAGGAGATGCAAAAAGATCAACCGTCGGAGGAGCTGATGAAACTGTGATAGAAGGTTCAGACGCAGAGAAAAGATCAACTTCTTTCTGTAGAAACAGACATGCAGAAATATCAGTCAACAATTCAACAGCAAAAGTCATTGTGAGGTGTAATGACTTCAACAGCAAAAAACAAACATGTTTGTCAAGCAGTGTGAAATGGCATCACATGAATGGACACTAAATCACACTTAATTAGGGAAATTGCCATTGTTAAAAGCCGCATGCTAGCTTGGATGAAAAATGTCAGCCACCTGTTTCTGTGACCCAAATTCTGTTCCCTGAGCCGTGGCTGATACAAAAGTTGCATCAGCAAACAAATCCGCCTCTTGAAAGTTCCCGTTGTTGTTTGTGGGAGATGTTTCTGTTGGCCCAGAATCTATGAGGTCACCAATCAGATCTGCTCCAAAAAGGTCCACTTGGTTGGCACTGCCTGTGGATGGCTCTGCCAAAAATAAAAACCATAGAGATAAGACATGCACATATATCTATCATATATACATGTTGTGTACTATAAATTCTTTTATCAACTTCTATTCCAATGAAAGATAAACAATCTGCAAACTTAGCAGTTGTAGAAAGAACATACTATTGCTGGAAGTTCCTCGTGGATCGAAATCATCAAAATCATCATCGTTGTTCGAAGGCATGGAACTATGTTTGGCAGAGTCGGGTGACCTTTTTCCACTGGATAGATTATCATGGTCCGTGCTGCACATTCAGAATTGAAACCGACTGAGCAAGAATTCAAGATAAATTTACTCGACATCAAGAAAACACTAACATCAGAGAAGAGAAAAGCAGCCTCAACTGGGGAAAAAAAAACCAACCAAAGTGAAATATACCCAAAATCCGTAATGAACATAATATCAGAAAAAGGATGGGGTTGACATAAAACCTGCCATAGCGTGAAAAACTCTTCTTTGAAGTGTAGCTTTGCTCCTCACTTTTAGCACCACGTCTTGACTTTTGAAAAGACTCGTAGTCATTCTTGTCTTCTCTTGAATCCCTATCCTTGTAGCTATCATAATTACTTGAACCACTTTGAAAACTACCACCAAACGAAGCTGAAGCTGAACCAGATTTATATGTTATTCCTGTTGATGAGAGGCCAACATACCTAATTGGAGGTAGCAAAAACAGTTTACGGCAACATATAAAGTAGAACGAGCAGACAAAAATATTTTCAGTTGTATAATAACTAACTTGTTACGATTTGCTGTTGCTTTGTCTCTGATTTCTGAGATTTTCTCTTTATTATTCAAGAGAGCGACTATGTTTTCCGCCTTCTTTCTCACGTTGATTCCCACATCTTTTCCATTTGGTTCAACATACTCAAAACTTGTGAGTGACTACATGGATGACAAATCACAAAAAAAATATCATGTCAGAAGAAAAACCACAATCTCCACCGCGAGAGAACCACATATCAATGTGTAAATATACTTACAGATATTTGGTAAGTATGCTCAATAATCTCATCAACCGCTCGTTCTGATCCATTTGAAATCAGATAATCGATAACAGCCAATGCCTGGCCAAAAAGAAAAAACAACCTCAGGTTACACCAAAAATATAAACAGAAAACTTCGAATACTGCAGGAAAACATCAAGAAGATTCTCACCTTGTAGACATATCGCCAATCCTTTCCTGTCTCGCCCAGTCTAGTCCACAAAACACTCATAACCATCTGGCATTCCGAGCTAAACATATTGCAAACGTACAAGTTAAGCATTTAAAACTCAAAATTCTTTCCAATTAAATCAAAAGACACAAGAAAGAAAGTTAATCAAAGAGATTACAATTTCTTCGTGGCCTGTGCTATCTCTGCCAAAGCAGTACCATGCGGACCCCAAGGCTCATTATCTGTAGCATCCAATACCTGTACTAAACATAGCCATATATTTATAAAAATTTATCACCGAACTCGAGATGAACAAGCTGAATTAGAAGACGTGATCAAACAAAAAAAAATCGTGGAACCTAAAATACTAATTGTTGCCGCTGAGCTAAACTTTACAATACTAATATAAACATCAAGGCTCAAAAGCTTGGACTCGAGATTTCTGAGTATCAAAGATGTATCTAGTCTCGGGTACAGAATCAGAAAATTATGAACACACTCAGCATTAGAAAACAGAAACATCACAAACCTAGCTCAACTGTTCAGAATTAGTGTCTATTTGATCGTAGATCTAGCAAGGTTTTATGAGCTATAGCTAATACTATAGAAAGTTCTCGATAGCATCATGCAAACATTTTGCACATATAGATACGAATCAAATGAATTCACCTTTTGTTCCATCTCAGGGACCTTCAAAACTTTCAGATTCACCTCCCTCTTTCTGTAATTGAAAATTAATCGAGATCAATTGAGGAATACGAAAACCAAAGATCTACGGATTTGGATCGAAGTTAATATGTTGTAGCGAAATCGAAGAAGAATAGATAGACGAAAAGGCAAACTCACATCTCTCGAACCGTTTGATCGAAGACCTTCATGAAATCCATTTTGAATTCGTGAAAATGTTAAGAACACCTGCAAATTTTTGTGCGAGGAGAAGTGTAGATCTGATCAAGGATGGCTCGTCTTTGTTTTATGGGTTTTTTTGTTTTTTTTTCTTTTTGAGTTTTTTTAAAAAGGCGTCCAATAACTGTGAATTTTGGGTAATTCGAGCTGACCGTAGCCAGCGGATCCGTATAATCCGAAACTCATGGTCATTGGTATGGGTGGTTTCAATTACTTGTTTGGATCATCATTGTTCTTTTTTTTTCGGCTTATTAAAAAGAAATTTACAATCGCAAGAAATATCTCCAAAACTAAGTCGGTAAAAAATATTAAAATTTTTGGTGACAACAACTCTAAAGAGGGAGATAATTTTGAAAACATAAAAATTATAAATCAAAACTACTAAAGCTAATTTTTTATCAATTAAATCTTAATCTATTTACCGTTTTTCTTTAAGATCAGAAATTGTTTTGATGTCGATAAAATTCACAGACTCCACACTAAAAACTTCTGGTCTTCATATTCTCGCTTGATGTTTGGTAGACTTTTGAAATTAAAACATATGCTTACTTATTCCGGCGTGATGGGCCTCTGTCTTGAGGTTTTGAAATCATCTGTTAATCGCCGACATCGGTAACGTCGAGATATACTCAATTAATATCCGATTGAAAAAAAACAATAACTAATTAGAGCTCTGGTGTTGAACTCGAATGGAGCAAACTGGAAAAGTTACTCAACCGCTTCACCTGTCACTCTTGATGTGTAAGGTTGTACATCGACCGGTTGAAAGCCAACAAAAAAATCAACAAATGAAGAAGAACCAATTGCGTTAACAACGAACAACCAAAACACAATAAAAATAAATCTTATCGGTTTCGTGAACAAACCCTAAAGCAAAAGATTAGCCAAAAGACCATTGCCAATAGCCTTCGCTTATGGATATATCGAAAGAACCACCGAGTCTCTCTTTTATGAAATCAAAAGATCAGTGTTTTCTCTTCTTCTCTGACGGCTACTAGGGCTCCCCTAAAAAAAAAAAAAAAGCTTCAAATCATCATTGTTCATTGGTAATAAATCGTTTGGGTGAGAATACCGGTCGGACGATATGTCTACTTGTCTAGTCTATTCTATTTCCCCAAACATGTACAACAACCAAATTTATCCATATTTAACACATCTACATCAATAAACTACTCTCTCGCAATGGAGAGTTTGACTTTTTCTCTTTTTAATAATGAATCTTTCTATCATTATACCACCATAAATTTTAATTTGGTTTAGGCCTACTCAAATTACTCAAAAAAAGTAATTGAATATTATTGGTCTAATAAAATTAAGCTTAAAACATTATAGCCAACAAATTTCTCAAATATATTGGTTTTGTCTTATTGAAGAAGTCAGCGTCATGAGTCATATGTAAGTCAAATTGCATTTGTTTTTAATCTGGTACCAATAAAATAAACCACATAAAATAAAATTATACATCACGTAGCCCACTAATTTAAACTGGTCTTTGTTGACCAGAATCTCTTACTTAAAGTTTTAACATAGAGTGCCGAAGCCATGTCCCATGTAACATATCCTCGTCACTAAAATTTAATTCTGAATTTCATGTTTTGAAGCTATAAGTTGCTTAACATACACACTAATACTTATCTTTTTGACTGAAGCATACATTAAATTCAATTACCATTTTCCATTGCAGCGGGGAATATGATCCAGAACGTTAATATCATATTTTTCATTTTAAAGGAAAAAAAATATATTTATCATTTTGTTTGATTAGTTAAAAATTTGGTGTTGATAATGCAGCTAGTTTTTCTATTGGGCCAGCCAGATTTGTAAACTTTTGTTTTCCTTCGTCCAGGTCACACGCCTTTCATTTCTGTTTCTCAAAATCGAACAAGCACGCTCAAGCTTGGCGCGTCTTTATCAATCTCCTTAGGAAACAGGGCCCATCAAAGCCCAAATCTAATGTCCGAACGTATGTCCTGACGTTTAAATTTTTTTAAACAAAGTGATTAACCCCTTAAATCCAACACCAAAGCGAGTAATTAAATTGTAAAACGACAGGTGTCGTAATGCAATTCGATGAGAAAATAAATTAAGATTCAGCTGACGACACTTCCAGTTCCACGTGCGCCACGATGTACAGTACCATTACCTTTGTAAGAAATCAAAAGAATGACGTGGCATAATACAATTGGTTATTAATTATCAATAGTAACAGCCAAAAGAAGATTTAGGTGATTACGGTGAAGCCGCACGTACCTGATCGTAACTGCTCTCCGTTTCCAACCTGTTTCCTTCTTCTTGGAAGCTCCTTTCCCTCTCTTTCTCTCTCTTCCGAGAAAGGAAAAGCACCACTTCTCTCTCTAACAGCCATTTTTGGTGAAGATTTATGTGATTTTTCTTCATATCTTCTTCTGCAAGAGGACTAAGACGTTTACATGCACATGTTGGTGTATGCATAAGTGTGTGTGTGTGGTGGAGAGAAGAGAGTGTTTATGGTGTGTTGATTGGGTCTCTCTGGGTTTTTTTTTTCAGTTTCTTCAACCCTTACTGCTCAATGATCCGAATTGGGGTCGATTCGAAAACTTTACTAGACTTCGTCTGTGATGATTCTTGATACTAGTGGATGGCTCGATTTCAATTTCATTTCGTCTTCTTCTTAGTCGCTGTTGCGGTTTTGGTTGTAAACCCTAGTTCAAGCTATCGATTTACCATTGTGGAACCGAATTCGGGTTTTGATTCGGATTTGGACTCAGATTCAGAGTCTTTACTTTTCCATCAGGATTACTCGCCGCCTGCTCCGCCACCGCCACCGCCACACGGACCTTCGGTATCTTGCAACGAGGATCTCGGCGGCGTTGGATTTTTGGATACCACTTGTAAGATTGTCGCCGATTTAAACCTTACACGCGATGTATATATAGCTGGGAAGGGGAATTTTATCATCCTGCCTGGTGTTAGGTTTCACTGCCCGATCCCTGGTTGCTCAATAGCTATCAATGTTTCTGGAAACTTCTCTTTGGGTGCGAAATCTACAATTCTCGCTGGGACATTGGAACTTTCAGCTGGTAATGCTAGTTTTGCCAATGGGTCGGCGGTTAACACGACGGGTTTAGCTGGGAACCCTCCGCCACAGACTAGTGGGACGCCTCAGGGGATTGATGGTTCTGGTGGTGGACATGGTGGAAGAGGTGCTGGCTGTTTGACCGATACTAGGAAGCTTCCTGAAGATGTGTGGGGAGGTGATGCATACTCGTGGTCGACTTTGCAGAAGCCGTGGAGCTACGGTAGTAAAGGAGGGTCAACGAGTAAAGAGATTGATTATGGAGGAGGAGGTGGTGGGAGAGTGAAGATGGATATTCTGCAGCTTCTGGATGTTAACGGAAGCATTTTGGCAAATGGAGGTTATGGAGGAACCAAAGGCGGTGGTGGGTCTGGTGGCAGCATCTTCATCAAGGCATATAAGATGTAATAACCATTCGTTTCTATGCTCTCTTTCACTAGCTGTTGATTTGATTTCCACGGATTTGCAAATGTAGAAGTTAGTCCGTATATAGAAAATTCACCAATTTTTGCTTGGTCTTGATTTTTTCTCGAGATCGTAACCTTACTTAGGGCAAGTTGAGCTTCGAGGAAATGAGCAGAATTACAGTTTCCTTTCATGGTTACATATTCTAGAACTGTGCTTATGAGTTTCTGTTCTCAATTAGAAATATGTGATTAAGAATTCATCTTACTTACGATATCTTTTTCTTGAGACTTGCTCGTAAATGTCCGAATTTGTTGTTTGCTGTTGTATGGTACACATGAAACAACTCATTTTCTTAGCATATTTCAAAGGTTTGTAGTGAGCCTTTTGTCTTCTTAGATTTTTGGTATATTGATCTCAGCTAGCATCCTCTGCTTTGCTGTTATTTGAAGTGCAGGACTGGAATTGGACAGATCAGTGCCTGTGGTGGGAGTGGTTATGGTGGTGGGGGTGGTGGAAGAGTATCTGTCGATATTTTTAGCAGGCATGATGACCCGAAGATCTTTGTGCATGGTTAGATTCTCTTCCTTAGGAGGTCAATGTTTCTTTTCAGCTATCGTAATAATATCCACAGCTCCAGAACTTCTACTGTTGCGGAATTTGTTGGGTCTTAAAGTATGAACCAAATTTTTTATGCTATAATTCCATTCCCTCAACTGATTAATCATCACAGCAAAATTCTTCATCCTGATCTTTACTTGGTTATTTTGTTTGAATCGGCACATTTCATATCTCCTTGATAGTTTTTGTTTTTATTTTGAGCCATTCCAAGATGGACTTGCCTAACATCTACAGTCATGGGAACTAAAATTATTCTCCTACATGCAGGCGGATACAGTATCGGATGTCCTGATAACTCAGGTGCTGCGGGGACGCTATACGACGCTGTTCCCCGAAGCCTTTTCGTTAGCAACTACAATATGACGACAGATACATATACGCTTCTCTTGGAATTTCCCTTCCAGCCTCTTTGGACCAATGTTTATATCCAGGATAAAGCACGAGCAACTTGTCCTCTACTGTGGAGTCGTGTCCAGGTATTTTAAAATATGAATTTCCAGTACATGAGCTTTGTAGTCTAACTGTTTTATCACCTTTAGCACTGTTTGTGAATTTTATATACAAAAATATAGTTTATGTTTTCTGTTGCTCTAGTATCTTTTGTGTTGCCTCTATATATGGGCTTTTTTAGGTATTCAGTGGAATTCCTGTTTTCAGCATATGATTTTGCAAAACTGAGAGATGTAGTACTCAATCAGAACTCCCTATGTAGGTTCAAGGACAAATTAGTTTGTTGTGCGGTGGTGTTTTGAGCTTCGGATTAGCTCATTATGGTACATCAGTGTTTGAGTTGTTGGCTGAAGAACTCTTAATGAGTGATTCTACTGTCAAGGTGAGTCCTATTCTGATTCTCCACCTTTGTCGCAAATTGGGATGCAACAGTATTGTGTCTGTCTACACCTGATATGAATATTGTTTTGCTACTATTTGCTTCATTCTTGGTCTACCTGGCCTTTCTTCATACTCCATATTCTATTTTGGTACTCATGTAAATCACTCGTTCATCATGCTTATGTTTATTGGTACATACCAGGTTTATGGGGCGTTACGGATGACTGTCAAGATGTTCTTGATGTGGAATTCAGAATTGCATATAGATGGAGGAGGAGGAGATACATCTGTTTCGACTTCCAAACTTGAGGCTAGCAATTTATTCGTTCTTAGGGTACTCACAAATTCATGTCATTGTTTTTCTCCTCCAAGTAATTTGTGAGAGACCATTGCATCTAATTTGTTTGTGTGACCTCTCAATCTAAATATAGGGTTCATCTGTCATTCGGTCAAATGCAAATCTTGAAGTCCATGGACAAGGTTTCTTGAATGTGACTGGACCAGGGGATTTGATTGAAGCACAACGGCTTGTTTTGTCCCTGTTTTACCGGATTTATGTAAGGGGTTTCCTTTTGTTTATTTTGGTGACAATCCAGCGTTAGATGACATTTTATATTTTTGTGCAGAATAAAAATTAGTTTGTGTTTGTAGCTCCGAAAATGTGATGAATATAGGCACACTTTGACAATCAGTCTCCTTTAGAGGCCATATTGGCTTTTAAATAACAGATATAGAAAGGTACTTGATTTGGCCATCTAGGAGATACTGAATTTTTTTCCTGGTAATTGAAGGTTGGGCCTGGATCTATTTTGCGTGCTCCTCTACAGAATGCATCCCGAGATGCTGTGTAAGTTTGATGGAAAATGCCATATTTTATGCTTAGTTTGATTCCATAATTCTTTGGCTATAAAACAAACAATAATTTATCTTACATCCTTTGCAGTACACCAAAGCTCTATTGTGAACGGCAAGATTGCCCATATGAACTACTAAATCCTCCAGAGGATTGCAATGTCAATTCATCTCTGTCCTTTACACTACAGGTATTTCTACCATTCTTTAACTAGTATGCTCTAGCATGATAATTCTGAGAATTTTTCTTTCTTTCTAGATATGCCGAGTTGAGGATATTCTCGTCGAAGGTTTCATCAGAGGATCAGTAGTTCATTTCCACCGAGCAAAAACAGTAACCCTTGAACCCTCTGGAGAAATTAGTGCCAGCGGAATGGGTAACAATTAACTATTTTATTTTGATTGCGCCTCCTACTTCTACATTTCGTATGGGCATGTCCTTTGCTTACTCCCCCAGTAAAAATTTTAAGGTGCTACCCATTCTCCATATAGGGAGAAAGAAGAGATATGATCTTAGGTTCTTTTGAATATATTCTCGTAGCAACATACATATGTTTTAATGTGTTTCACAGGTTGTAGAGGTGGTGTAGGTGAAGGTAAATTGCTTGGAAATGGCATTGGCAGTGGTGGTGGGCATGGTGGTAGAGGGGGGCGTGTATGTTACAATAGCAGCTGTGTTGAAGGTGGAATTACGTATGGAAATGCAGATCTTCCTTGTGAGCTTGGCAGTGGAAGTGGCGATTATAGCCCGGGTTATTCATCTGCTGGTGGTGGTATCGTAGGTATGAAATAGCAGAGATTTTGATGATTCTGAAGGTCTATTATACTTGATTATTCCAAGTGTCAAATATTTGGCAAAATATTTTCTTTAATTTTGTTACAAGTTTATGATTCATCGCCAGTTAAAATTGTAGAATCTTGGGATTCATTGCCCTTTTAACCTGTTCTTTCTTTTCCTTCGAATCTGGTCAGTGATTGGTTCAATGGAGCAGCCTCTATCTGGTTTATCACTTGAAGGCTCTATTAGGGCTGATGGAGAAAGTGTCAAACGTTTGAGTAGAGATGAAAACGGTTCTGTTCTAGCACCTGGGGGTGGTTCTGGTGGAACAGTCCTTTTGTTTCTGCGTTACCTTGTTTTAGGAGAGTCGTCTCTTCTCTCAAGTGGTGGTGGGTCTGGCAGTCCCGCTGGTGGTGGTGGTGGTGGTGGTGGGAGGATTCATTTTCATTGGTCAAACATACCCACTGGGGACATATACCAGCCAATTGCTAGTGTAAAAGGAACAATCCATGCATGGTCTGTCCTCTATATATCTGAGCAGTTATTATTTGATATCATCTGAACAATCCATGCATGGTCAATGTCTGCATTTTCTGTTTTTATGTTATTATTTGATATCATTTTCCAGGCTGTCGCATTAAAACACTTTTCTTTTTTTTTTAATCGTAGGGGGGGAGCAGCAGTAGATGATGGTTTTTATGGCAAAAATGGCACAGTAACTGGGACGGCTTGTCCAAAGGGACTCCATGGTATATTTTGCAAGGTTAGGACAACTTGGTTTAACATTTTCCTTCTCTATCATATCACAGGGGTGGTATTTTCTATTTGCCTTTTGTTCTCTTATCACAACTGAATTGTATTATAGTTTTTGAGGCCCATGCCCATTGTATTCACAACTCTATTCTTTTCTCCAGGAATGCCCATCTGGTACGTACAAGAATGTTACTGGATCTGACTCATCTCTTTGTCGTACTTGTCCCGTTAACGAGCTTCCAACTCGTGCTGTCTATGTCTCAGTTCGAGGTAAACATCATTCACTTATATTCTCTTGTGTATTACATATGCGCTATATATGTTGTCCTAACTGTCAGTGATAAGTTTTGTTTTCTGTTCATCTACCAAGCCAAAATTGTTTTCTATTCATTTTCCCACGATGATGAATAAACTGTTCAACTACCAAGTCTATAGATTTTTTACTTTGTGGTTGTGTTTATTTAAGTTGGGCTATAGTATTGTTTCCTTACTCATTCCGTACCTGTAAACTGATGCTGAATATGTTCATGTCTCAACTAGAAACCTTATAATTTTGAATACTTAATAACAGGTGGTGTTTCTGAGACACCATGTCCATATCGATGCATATCGGAAAGGTATCACATGCCACACTGTTACACTGCGCTGGAGGAGTTAATTTATACATTTGGTGGGCCTTGGTTGTTTGGTCTTCTTCTGATGGGTCTCCTCATCCTCTTAGCACTTGTACTTAGTGTTGCACGAATGAAATTTGTTGGAGTTGATGATTTACCTGGTCCAGCTCCCACACAGCATGGTTCTCAAATAGATCACTCCTTCCCTTTCTTGGAATCACTAAATGAGGTTAGATCATTTTCTTCGTCTTGAAACATTAGATCCAAAAACTGTTTGTTTGTCCTACTTTCTGCGCCCATCTATGTATTCACTGATTTGTCACTCCAGATGCAAGTAATGTTTGGCCGGCATACAAAATAACCTGTTACACTATCCTTCTACTACACTGTTGTGCTTTTGTTTATAATGTTATTTCTTTGTCAGGTGTTGGAAACAAATAGAGCAGAGCAATCTCAGAGTCATGTGCATAGAATGTATTTTATGGGTCCTAATACGTTCAGTGAGCCATGGCATCTCTCACATATCCCCCCGGAGGAGATAAAAGAGATAGTGTTAGTTGTTTCTTATTTTATTTTCAAGCTGATTTAGATTTGTCTCATTCTTTTGTCTATAGTTACTTAATAAGTTGCCTTGCCCTGACATATTCTTAAATTGGTTTTGGGTTCTTCAGATATGAAGCTGCATTTAACACATTTGTTGACGAAATCAACTCAATAGCTGCATATCAATGGTGGGAAGGTGCAATATATAGTATTCTTTCAGTGGTTGCATATCTGCTTGCGTGGTCATGGCAGCAATGGCGGCGGAAGATGAAGTTACAAAAGTTGCGTGAGTTTGTACGTTCAGAATATGATCATTCTTGTTTACGCTCCTGTCGCTCCCGAGCTTTATACGAGGGTCTGAAGGTACTTTCTCGATGATTTATTTGATCTCATAATTGCTTGACAGGACTACAGATTTTGAGAATATCTGGTTTGTTTTTACGAAGATTTGTTGATTTGTTTAGTATATATATATATTTTTCCTAAAATATAGGTCGCTGCCACCTCCGATCTAATGCTTGCATATCTGGATTTCTTCCTTGGTGGAGATGAAAAAAGGACAGATCTTCCACCTCGGCTTCACCAAAGGTTTCCAATGCCCATATTGTTTGGGGGTGATGGCAGTTACATGGCTCCGTTTTCACTTCAAAATGACAACATTCTTACCAGTCTGATGAGTCAGGTTGGTTCCTTCATTAACGAGAAGCAGTTTCAGCAGCAATGTTAAAGGTTGTATTGATTCTTTGTCATTGTTTTATTTTCCCAGCTCGTTCCGCCCACTACTTGGTACAGACTGGTGGCTGGTGTAAATGCTCAATTACGCCTTGTTCGCCGTGGGCGTCTGAAATCAACATTTCATGCTGTTCTGAGATGGTTAGAAAGTCATGCTAACCCCGGTCTGGAAACACATAGCATACGGGTTGATCTGGCCTGGTTCCAGACTACAGCTTGTGGTTACTACCAGTATGGTCTCTTGATTCATGCTGCTGAGGATTATGAACCAACATCACCTCAGTGTGTCAGTGAAACAGCATGGACTGAGATCCAGCCACGGTAAACGATTGAGAAATTGCAACCATTCTGTCTTTCTATAGTACCATAGGGTCCATTCATAGTGACAATGCCGTTCTTTCTTCGGAATGTGTTGTGTTGAAGTTGAATGTAGAATAGGAACTGAGCAATCTAGATAAATAAAATGATCATTATTCCTTCTGTTGATACTTCAGAAATTGAAGTTTTTTTTTTGGTGATATCACACTTTAGCATGTTTTTGTTGTGCACTTCAAATCTAGTTATGCGGTGATTTGATGTCTTGTTCTTGTAACTTATAGTTACGGCGTGAGTGTACATAAAGAGAATTCTCCAGCACATTTAAGAGAGAGTATGCTCTTCAACCAAACCCACACAAACTCCGAGGAGTATACAACACGTAGAAAGAACTATGGAGGGATAATCGACCTTGACAGCTTACCGAGTCTGAAAGAGAAGAGAGATATGTTTTTCCTTCTCTCTTTCTTAGTTCACAACACTAAACCTGTGGGCCACCAGGTACCTCTCCAATCAAAATCCTTAGAGTAGGAGTGTTTTTTTGTTTGTTGTGCCATTTAACTTTTCAAGAAATTTTAATGCCTCTTCCCTCTGTTCTTTTTTGTGATATTGCAGGATATGGTTGGCTTAGTTATCTCGATGTTACTTCTAGGAGATTTTAGTCTAGTCTTGCTCACACTACTCCAGCTGTATTCGATTTCTTTGCTGGATGTACTTTTGGCTTTGTTTATATTACCTCTCGGCTTGCTTCTACCATTCCCCGCTGGGATCAATGCCTTATTCAGTCATGGACCCAGACGTTCTGCTGGCTTAGCACGTGTTTACGCTTTGTGGAACTTTATGTCCTTAGTCAATGTGGTAAGTTCTCTTTGTTTTTTGTATTGTTGATAACATGTTTTGTCGAGAAATGCACTGTGAACTTTGTGGTTCATGTCGCATGAGGATGAATTCAACAGCTATATCTGTGTTCATTATGGGTGTTGATTGTTTAGAAAATGTTGCATGTCTTACGTTTTATGACGAGTTTTGGTTCTGTGACAGTTTGTTGCTTTTCTCTGCGGATATGTTCATCATAACAGTGAATCATCAGCTAGCAAGAAAATCCCATTTCAGCCATGGAATATAAACATGTGAGTTTTACGACTATACAAAGTGATACTTGAAAAGAGTGACTCTCTCTCTCTCTGAAAATCTTATGTTTTGGTCTATTGGGTTTGTGATGTTTGTGCGTGTTTGGGGGATGCAGGGGTGAAAGTGAATGGTGGATATTCCCAGCAGGACTGGTCGTGTGTAAGATAATGCAATCGCAGCTCATAAATAGACATGTAGCAAACCTGGAGATACAAGACCGCTCGTTGTATAGTAAGGATTTTGAGCTGTTTTGGCAGTCGTGACAAAGTCTTGTCAGTTAATTGTTCTCTGAACAGTTAAAAGCAGCTCTGCCCCAGTTTGGAGTGGGGTTTCAGTTTGCTCTTTTTTTTTCTCTCTTTCTTGTAATTCTATTACTCCAGGTGAATAGAATTAGGATACAAAAGAGAAGGAACTCTGATTGTCAAGGAAAAAAAGAAAAAAAGTTTTATTTAATGGGAAATGATTAGGGACAAAACTTGTAATCTAAAGATCCTGGTTGGGTTTCTTGGGGTCTCTCCGTTTTGGTTTTAAGTGGGATGGTCGCGTTATTAATTGGTGACTATCCTAAGGTTGTATGTAAATAAGTGAGAAACCAATGGTCTATCTACTTGGGGCTGTGTTTATTATTGCTGCCTCAGTACACTTTTGAGTTGTCTCTGGTGTATATTATCGACAAGAAATGGATTTGGGTCTTAATTTGGTGTTGTTCAAAGTTATCAAACACAACCTTGCCACGAAATCTCGAAATTTTGATGTAGTAAGTAATTTTGGAGTATTTTATGAAGACAATAACCCTGAAAATCTAAACAACACATTATCTTAGTTTAGTTTCATCAAACACAACCCAAAAATGCCTTTACTTGCTCACCATTAAGGCAGGTCCTTTGATCAAAGCAATCAAAACCCCTCCCATCATTGCTGATCTGGAAGCTGCAACAATACCCTGTCGCATAGAAAGAAATCCTCCTGTAGCAGCACCAGCGATGATCGAGTTCCATGGATCCTCCTTTTTCCTGATGTACACCATTGTGCAGTCAAATGCTGAGTACAATCCTCCAAATACAGCAAAACTGCCTCCCAAACGCGGAGCATTCATGGTCACCGCTTGTGTTCCTCCAGCAAAACGACGACCTTTTGGGGAATTGGATGTTCCTTTAATGAAATGAAATACAGAGCCTCCAATAGCTCCAACTCCAAATGCATAACCGATGTCATCAACTATACGGTAAAGGCCAGGTTCCCGAGATTTCTTCTGCTGGATGTCCATCTATCTATCAATATAAAGACCTTTGATTCTCTTGCTGCAAAACACCCTCAGGAGATTTATTTATATGCTCTTAACCTCAAGTAAGAACATGAGAGGAAGCTCAAGAACTTATCTAAGACATTTATCAAGCAGCTTATTACAAGACAATATCAAGGCTGGTTTCTAACAGAATTAAAAAGTTGCAAGTTTAAAAAGAGTTAAAACTGTTGGATAATGGCGAATATGAACAGAGATCTAGTTAGTTGTACGGTTTAATCCATGGAGTAAACAGATAAGAGCTTCCGAATTACATTTTATCGACAAGTAATGGATTGAGCAGAGCACAAGAATCTGAATACCAGACAAACATCACAGAAACTAATCTAGGAATAATTGGAACTCTGATTCGATTAAGATAACACTAACCAGAAAGAAGAAGCAGATTCAAAAGTGACCTATAACGAAGTCGCTTCTGATTAGAGAGGGTGTAGGAGCTGTGCGACTACACAGAGCCCCCCTAAAATTAGGGTTTTCTAGGTGTAAGCGATCAACTATTAGATCCTCACTCAAATCCTTTCATAGCTTATAACGACTACAGTAACTTTAGTTGTTTAATTTCAAATTACCAATCATTATTTATCTTCTTCTATAAAATATCAAATTCTATCTATATCTGTGCTATAACAAGAACATTATGCTGAATGAATGTTAATAATTTGAGCTTTAAGGCAAAGTCTGTCATACTTTATCATCTAGGGATCCTCATTTGTTTCTATGATTGACGTTATTGTTCTTTCTGCGCGATATATTAAACCAAAATGTTCCCTACTTACTAAATAATGCTTTTAGAACGACTCCAATTTAAACAGATACATCCACTGACCCACACATTCAACAAGTCTCATTCTTTCTCATTACACAAGTGGTTTAAGTTTCAACAAACCAGCAAACACTTTTTGCTTATTTGCAACACTAATCTGTTGCTGTTTATATCACTTCATATTTGGTGTATGTCAATGTTAAGCTGCACCCGAATGGTAAGCTCTCCGCCTCAACTGAGATTCCCCTGATGGCTGCTGTAAATATATCTTCGTAGGATCATTAGGGTCCACGTACCTATAAATACACACTCGATTTTCAGAAACAGTGGCTTTTTTAATACTATCAAAACCTTGGGTTTGATTTATAGAGGGACTTACGCATGTCTCATCATTTCATCCACAGGGGTCTGAGCAGCTTGAAGAGGATCAACACGTGAAGCTGCCGCTGCTGCTTCTGCCGCTTGTTGCATTTGTCGATTGTGTTGTCTCACTGATGAGATGAGATTCAGGAAGAGAGGAACAAACGTCCCGCAACCACCTTCCTTGAATAGGATCTTGAAACTGTGTGTTGAATACAAAGCTCTATGTTCGTTCTCTGGGACCACCTGGAGATTTTAATTACATATCAAAGGAGGGTGTAAGCAAATATACATATGAAACAAAATGTAAATTTCCCAATGAAAGTTTGTACTTACAGGCTCCACTTGTCCAGAAATATTGTTGCAGTGAAATATTGGCTGATTGAATTTCTCGGCGTGGATGTAAAGCTACAAAGTAAAGTAACATATATCGTCCATAAACTCCCAGAGCTAACATATACCAGTGTATGTAGCATGAGGTTCCTTAACAATAACTCAATAGAAATATATACTTGTGCCATGTATTAACTGAATGAGAGAAAAACATAAGATAAAGATAGTGTACCAATGGCATGTCAAAAGCAACAAAGTTGTCAACAGGCTTGCTAGCAACAAAGACCAACCGTATATTAGACAAGTAGATCACTCCCTTGGCCTTCACATAACCTCCATGCCCTCTGGATCAATCAAAGATAACATAAGAAAAGTGTTTAGTACCCACAAGCTCATTTACCCTCTGAATCAAAGTAGAATGGAAACCAACAAGCAAGAAAAAATTTAAGCAGATCCAAAACATGCGAGACAAGAGAAGGGAACACGAACCCAGGGATCTTGTCGACTTCAAACTCAACACCATCTCTGACTAGAACGAACATTTCATTAACAAAGGGAATAGGCATCCCATTGGGTAGCAATTGAGGGTTTAGCGCCATGAACTACAGTTCAGATTAATCAAACCGGGTAAACGAATGGATTTTTATGGTTCCTTGTTCTGTTCTGCTTCTCTGTGTAACCTGATCACTAACCATGTAAGGTATTATTGATCATACAAATGAGAATGTAAAATACATTCCAAATATACTAACTATCGGAAGGCGATTCAAAGGTTCATAATGGAAGTAGACTCAAAAATAACATGAAACGTTAAACCCAACATCCCTTCTTCATGCCATAACACACATTAAATTACTACTGCCTCTATGACCCAATTTAAAGAAATAAGCTCCAAATTAGCAATTAATATTCTTAGATTGAAGTAACCAGAGCCGATTGGTCATCCATTGATTATCAGTTTTACAAAAACATTAGCAGTTCTATAAGAGCAAATCACATTGAGATTATCTATTCATAATAACTGAGAACAAATCAATCAATTTAGAAGCAAAACCTGAGTTTTTTCATGATAAATCAATCAACAAACAAAGAGAACATAGAATTTCTTTATTATAAGAGAATCAAAATCTAATAGCTGTAATAAGAACGCGGTCACAGAATGATCCAATCAATTTCAAGCAAGCCTGCACTCGTAAATTCTTCCCTAAAACAAATCCAACGTCGCCTATGATCTGACGAATCTGAGAGAGCTTACCTCGGTCGAGGATAAACACGATTTGATCGGAGAAACTGAAGAAGAGGAGGAAATGATAATAAAAAGACGAAAGATGGCAGCTTCGAGATCACGCGGTTTATTCCTAAAACCTTTCTAACCATTTATTAGTCCCTCAACTTATTTCTTAGTCCGATTTCGCCCGCAAATTTGCTTTGAATATTATTGACCCCATGTCAACAGATACTATTTGGGCTTTTTAAACTGAAATCTTAGTTTTAAAGTTCAGCCCAATTTCCATATTTTTGCGGTTGTTCATCCGGGTTTCGGTTTAGTTTTTGATTTGGCAATTGAGAGGAAATGACAACATGAATTCTATACTATACTATTAATTGATATATGTGAAGTTAAAGCAATGTTTGCGTTTCAGAGTGGGAGCAATGTATCAACATTATAAGGCTCGAGTCTCCGAAAGATCATGGAGCAAATGATGTCTTTGTGTTGTTTTATCATCCTTTTAAGCATCCTTTTGGGCAGTAATTATTCTCCAGAATGAATTTTGTACCATACTTTATTAAAAACATACAACAATTTGTAAATGGATAAATTAAAACATGTGTCCATATAGTAATGTTTAATTAGAATTTGCATATTTATTTTGTAGTTTGTAATTACAGTTAAGTTACAATAACAGTTGTTTATTTAATTGATCATAAAATCATATAAATATATAAACGATTTTTCCCACTTTCAATACCATTATTCCAATTATATATATCCAGTTATCCACTACTAAATACATCTCATTTTCACTATTGCCTAAAAATACCGAGATCATTGAATTAACAATTTACATAAATTATCTAATTCAATCACTCTAATAACAAATAACATGGACTACACACTAGCACCAACGAAAAACTATAGTATAATTAATTAATACGATAACAAAAATAAAACTTAAAAATATTACCCCGGGCAACATCACGGGTTATTAAGAATTATGATGGGTTTAAACTATTTTAAACTGAACTCCCGCATGCATCTTAATTTTCCTAAATAGGATTTACTAGTGATGAAAGATGTTTTTGATTTAAGATGAAAGCTACCTAAACATCTACATAACTTAAATCAAGCACTCTACTAACAATTACACTATTCTTTAAATACCAAACAAAATTTATCATTTAATTAACACAAAAAAAAATATAATTTTATAATTAAAAAAATATTCCACCCGGATGCTAGTACGGGTTATCAATCTAGTTCGATTTTAAACAAAACTCTGTTAAAATCATATGTTATTGGTTTAGCTATTTATAACAAGTTATCTAAAATCATTAGGAGTTTACAGTTATCGGATTAATGATTTATTAGAGTAAAGTCATGTGTTATTGGTTTACTGATTTTAGAAAGAAAAAAATTTCCAAAGAAGCTATTCAGCTAACTGCTCCTATAATCTACATGAAACTTTTGATAAACTCTTTTAAGTGATTTTGAAGTAAAGATAAATCTACACATATTCATAAACCCCTTAGTTTCACTTTCAATCAATAATTAAGATACAAAAGAATAGAACATATTCCCTGCCAAAACAAGTTGATTGTGTTGTGCCATGTGTGGGTGAAAACTGTAAATTTGAGATAATATTGATTGGTAGATTACATTAATAATAAATTATTATTATTAATAATAATTTATTATTGATCAAGAAATGCAAAGAGAGAGTGAGTACTCAAACAACATCATAATGTAGAAAAAAGTAGAAAGCAAACAAACAAACAACAATAAGACTTATACAAGCCTCAAGAATTATAAAAAGGTTGTGAATTGAATCTGCAGGTTTCTTCAACAAAACTTTTTAACGGTAGTTTCTGTAGACAGGGCTGTACATTGAGCTCTCAGCAAACTTGACAAGATCGTTTGCACGTGGGAGGTTAGACGCCAATCCTGAACCACAAATACATCATCAGCACAATGACTTACAAGTTACAAGAAAAAAGAAAAAAAAAGTCAAGAACTTGAGATTAGAGTTAAGACAGTTTCATTCAACTAACCGAGGTCATAGGTTTTGGCGGCTACACTGGCTGCTATGTTAGCAGAGATCTCTCTGATGTTTGAGAATGGCGGGTAGATCAGACCGTTGGCGAAATGCTCTTCTGTGACTTGGTCGGCCAATGCTTCAGCTGTTGAAAACAGAGAGAGACCATTTAGAGAGAGTTACATTGAGAAATTTTTAAGTGTTTGTCATAATTCATCAGTATCCAAGTTTGATTGTCTGCTGTTTATTTTTACTTACAAGCTGCGAGGAGCATGTCATCACGGACACGAATTGCACCGGACATGATCAAACCAAGACCTAGACCCGGGAAAATGTAGCAATTGTTTGCCTGAAGTGAAATAGGATTATGGAAATATGATGTGAGCATTCAGAATCTCAGATTATCCCACAGAAATGCAAAGTTGAAAGAGAAGAAGTTATTGAAATAGCACGAACCTGGCCAGGCAAATAAGTTTTACCATCGTACTCAACAGGATCAAAGGGGCTTCCACTTCCAAAGATTGCACGACCCTATTTTAAAGCAAAATCTATAATTAGAGTTGAGAGTGGCATGAAACCATATTATATGTTATTATAATTAGGAGCAAGGACATGAATCACATTCAGATGTCATGTGAGACAGTATACCTTGGTCCATGTGTAAGCCTGTTCTGCGGTACACTCAGCTTGAGAAGTAGGGTTTGAGAGAGCAAGAATCAATGGTTTCTGTAAGCCAAAACCAAGACAAGCATTAGAATAATAGCATATAATACCTTGTTTTTGGAGAAAGCAGAGAGGAAGAACAAGAAGAAACCTCGTTGTTAGTAGCCATGGCCTCGACAACTTCCTGTGTGAAAGTCTGACCCACACCGGATGTTCCAATGAGAACGGTTGGTTTGATTGCCTGTTTGAAAAGTTTCAACAAAAAATGAACATAAGAACAAAACATCCAACGTCAAGATTATCTATTCACCATCAAGAAATTTAAAGATGAGTTCATCACGTACATTAACAGCACCGATGAGGTCCTTGACAGGTTCGTGCTCATGTGCCCATGGCTGCTTGAAGTGCTGAAGAGATTCTTTGCGCGAGCTAACGATCAGTCCCTGCAACATAAAATTTGAACATAAGTTGAATGAACAAGAAGGTTTAGCTAAAGAGAATGAGACTGATCCGGCTGGTTGCCAAGAATACCTTGGAGTCAACGAGCCAAATCTTCTTCCTGGTCTCTTCGATGGGAGCTCCAGTCTACAAAACAGCCAAGATATGATTAATTACATATTCTTAGCCAACAAACAGAGCAAATGTAAGAAAAACCCCAGATCGACTAACCTCTCTCGAAATCTTAAGAGCAATCAACTCAGCAATACCGGTTCCAGCCTTCAAATAACCAGCGAGATAAAGCGTAAGCAGCAGAACATATATGCAAGACAAGTGATAAGCTGATAGAGTATAATGCTTTCTAGTCTTACCTCTCCAGCACCCAAGAACAAGAAGGTATGGTCAGCCAGGTTTTTACCAAGAACCTTCTGAGCGGCTATAAGCCCAGCAAGTACCACAGATGCAGTACCCTATAATTACACAAGACAAGACAAGACAAGTTCTTGATAGCGTTAGCTCTTTGGCACCTCAAGCCAAAATGTTAGGAAAAAAAAACAATCTTTAGGGAAAATATCTTACCTGGATATCGTCATTGAAGACAAGATGACTGGAGCTGTACTTAGACAAGAGGTCAAACGCATTGTGGTTTGCAAAATCTTCAAACTGAAAAGAAGAGTATGTATGATATTATATTAAGACATCTTAAAAAATTGAATAATTCTAACAAAAATCAAAGCTCTTAGGAAAGTTGATCCTATGGCTCACCTGTACCAGCACTTTCTCTCCATAGTTCTGCTTAACAGCGCACATGAACTCGTGTAGGAACTCTGCATATTCCTGAATCACAAAAGCAAACAGACTTCTCAGTTTCTGAAAAATCATTGTATTAGCTATAAGAAGAGAAAACAATAATAGGAAAAAAGATTAGTAAACCTGGCCAGTTGCCCTTCTCTGTTTAAGTCCAATGTAGAATTCATCATTCAACAACTTCTCATTGTTTGTACCCACATCAATGGTGATTGGAAGGCACTGCATATGAAACCGGATTTTGTATTTAGGACCAAAATATTTACTGACTAATGAATCAAGTAGAACCAATTTCTAGGCACAAAATATTGTAGCTTTAGTTCTGGAGCTTACAGCTGATGGACGGATTCCTCCCAAAGCTGTGTAAAGAGAAAGCTTCCCCACTGGAATTCCCATTCCCTGAAACATATTACAATCATTCAAAACAGATGATAAATGCACAAGTTCAACATCAAATGGGATAAAGTTTCATGTGTTAATTCAAAAACTCATTTATTACCTGGCAACCAAGATCTCCCAGACCAAGAATCCGCTCACCATCAGTAACAACAATAACTTGAATCCCTCTCTGGGGCCAGTTCTTTAACACTTCAAGAATCTTGCCCCTAAAGAACATACATTCACTTTAGTGTTTCAAAGAAACAAAATGGAAATGGCCTGGGGTAAAGAGACTTAAAAACATACTTTTCTTTCAAACTGATGTAAAGACCCTGTGGCTTCCTGAAAATGCTTCCATACTTCTGGCAAGCCTCACCAACTGTTGGTGTGTACACAACAGGAAGCAACTCCTCAACGTTATCAATCAAAAGCTTATAGAACAACCTCTCGTTCCTTTCCTGCAAGATTCAGATACATGAGCCACCAATTGAAAAAAAAAGGACTAAAAGAACAAATCTTTGGACACATTCTCTATTACCAAACATGAATTCGAAGAAACAATCACTCACCTGAAGATCCATCAAGGCCATGTAACGCTGAAGAGGAACATTGTACTGGCGGAGATTGTGCATCAGCTTTCTCTCCTGATTAATTAACCAAAAATCACAAGTTATTACAAAAACCCAAAATCAAAACTAAACAAAGGAGGGTTCTTTTGTATATATAAAGCTCAAGTCACCTGAACATCTTGACTTAGAACCACAGGAGGAAGAAGACCAGTTAAGTAATGAGCATCTCTTTCTTTATCAGTGAAGGCAAGTCCCTTGTTGTATCTCGGATCACGCATCAACGAGTAGCCACTGAAAAATAAAAAAAACATTTCAATCCACTGTAAGCTCCACAGATCAAAAAAATTGGGTCTTACTTCAACAACAAGCAAAACTAGGTTCATAATTCAGTTGCAAGCTTCCGTTAAAAATTGAAACCCAAATATCAAAGCGATTCTCATTGATCGGTGCGTTGACTAACCTGGCGACAGAGGAAACCCAAGGGGTAACGAGCTGATCCAAAGTGGCGGAATCCTCACCGTAGACGTCAGAAATACCACCACCAACGCCGGATCTGTTATCGGCGACATCCTCTGTAGTACTTCCCATATCTCTCTTCCGAGCTAGAATAGCGAACCTGGAAACACAAGGATGAAGGAAGCAAGATTTACGGAGGATATTGATGAGTTTGGTGAATTATTGTGAGTTGGAAGATATTTTGATTTGGTGGATGATGAAAACACAGAAGTGGACTGGCTTTATTATATAGGCCAGAGGAAGAAGAAAATGACACAGTTTGAAATGAAAAGTCTGAAAATTGGAGCATCGTCAAATTAAAAAGAAGAACGTGGACGGAGTCACCCTTCGTCGTGTAGGTCCCTCTCTTCTTCCATTATCTCTTTTTTTTACTCTCGTTTTTTTTAATTTACACAAGATTCCCTTTTTTCCCTCCAAAATATGATTCATAACATCATGTAAAGGCTGTTCATTTCATAATGGATGATATGGATAATAGATGTAGAAAAATACTTTGGCATATGTAAAGAGAAAATAGTGTCCATTGGATAGGTATGTATTTTAGTGGGAAGGAACAAGAGTGAATATAATAAACACGTTATAACTGAATATGAGGCTTTTGTAAACTCGGTGCGATAATACATTCTGAATTGTTAATTATGTTCATGGCCCTCCTATCCTTTTATTTTGATTAAATAAATGGATACGGTGATATTAAAACAAATAATATAATATTTGTTACAGTGTCAACTCAGAAAGAGAAAAACGATCATTGTACTTGAGGCTGCGAGGATGGTGTCGGAGGATCAAACTTGGCAGCCATTTTGGACCTTGAATATAATAAATAATATGTCAAGAAGATATTTATATATTTTTTTATAATTTTCAGAAAAAGTTAAATTTACCAAATAAACTATTACAGAGAAAAAAAAAACCCACCTCAAAATAGGTACCGAACAGTCATAATTGTAAAGAATGTTTAGTCTATTAATAATTTAATTTAACGATCGTGGATAAGGATTGCTGCTAGCTAGTGCGTGAATTAATTATTCATAACTTGTAAGCACATATCTTCGTTTTAGAATAAGTATTTTTTTTTTTTTTTTTTGCATTGTTCGACTTTTGATTGTCACGATCCCTTTACTTTTCAATTGACCAATATTTGTTTGTGTTTCTTTTTCCGGCCACTCCGATTTTTCTTGTGTTCAAACAAAAGTAAGCTAATATGGACCAAGACGCGTTTTTAGTCATTTTATCTAGAACGTACAAGGAATCCTCGACTCCCAACATATTTGATTTTGTTCACCAACTCCCAAAGTTTTTTCTCTGATTCATATTTCAACCCCTTAATTCTCGTTTTTCACTCATATAAAGTCAAAAGCCTCGCTGTACATAATACGGTCTTTTTTTATTCTTGTTAAATCTAACCGCAACGGTTACTTACCATCAACGGTGTTTATCTTTTCTTCATACTCTTTCACCAAGAGCTCTAGTTACAAGTTGCGGAATTAAATTAAGACACAAAGCTTCCTTGTCCTTACAGTTATCTGTTATAATAGATTCGATTCCAAGATTTTAAGATATGTGCCTATCTGAAACAGAGTGACTATTCCTCTAATAAGTATAAATGATGTAAGAAAGCTACAGCTACTGAATGTGTAATGATTGTGATCAAGCTTTGATTGTCGCTCATGATCTTGGTTTGATGATCATCCAAAAGTTTCTACTAACTTTAGTAGAATAAAATGATACTCATCACATGTTGAAAAACAAATTTCTTAAAGCATAGATATATCATTTCAATACTTGAACATGGAACATAAAGTCCAAATTATTCATTCCAATAAATAACCTAAAACATCATTTTTTTTTGTAATATTAGATTCCACAAGATTCTCCACCAGGTCCACCATATGTGAACAAATTGGATATTGTGAAAAAATGTTTCTTTCCAGGTTTTAAGCCATAACATTTGTCGTTGTCTATTAGTTTTTCTAATTTAAACTTGTTACTTTTTTTTACTATATATTACCTGTACGATACCAATATAAAGAGCTCTTTCTCCTTGTCCTTTGCGAGGATACGGAATATGATCACTTAAAGGATCAGTTTTTGACACTTGAACAAAACCAGAACATGCTGTATTATAACAACCTGCTCCATTGGCACCCTGGTCAATATTACATTTTTGTAAAAATTTAGAATCACTTATCTTTTAAAATATTGTATAAGATGCTAATTACAGCCTTCATGTTTTTTTTTTTTTTGCCAACGTGCATACTTCTAATTATTAAATGATTTTGGTTAGCCAATTAGAAGATAATGTACAAAAATAAATAAAAGCGTGAGATACTGAGATCAAACACAATGTGCCAAACAGTTTGCTTTAACATTCAAAACACAAAGAACAAAAAAAAACACACACACACAAAGAAAATGAACACTCACGTTGTTTTAGAATTGTTTAAAATTTTTATTTTATATTTTTAATTTTAAAAAGTTTGATCTTTTAAATTAATTCTCGTTTAATTAATTCACGTTGTTTTAATTTTAAAAAGTTTAAAATTAATTCTCGTTTGATCTTTTAGAATTAAAATATTAATTTGAAGAGTAGAATTTATAGTTGTCATTTAAATGTTTTTCCTAATGTATATGAGAGAAAAAAAAACCATACGATGTTATTTATGAAGCAGAGGAAAATATTATTAACACACTTAACTATGGTTTAGCATTGTAATAAGGATTTTATTAATAACTTGATAAGAATAAACATATATATCACTAGATGTACCTTCCATATCCCAAATCTCCATGTGCGCCCGTCACCAAATAAACTTGGATTCACCTATGCGTCAAATTAATGCATTTTATTTTTTAAAATCAATTTATATATAAAATTGAAATGAAATAACATCAACAATAGATTTACCATCCAACCGAATTGGATAAAATTAAGTTTTTCGTTGAGTGCACTGCCTACATATATGCTAGCATATGAAATTTGGTCTCTACTAAGATTCAAATCATGAACACTCATCCAAGCCGCCAACCCATGGTAAGGAACTTGATCTCGTGATCTAACTCCAGCAATCTTCAAATGTCCAAATTTATATAATACATATTTTAAAAATATACATATTAGTAATTCAAGTGATTCAAGTAAATTTGCTTACATGTGTTCCATGACTTTTAACTGTGAGCGGATGAATGTGTTTTTCTGCCCAATATTTGAGCATTTGCGACATATTCTTTTGTACTTCTTATTATAGGCACAGTCCCATTTTGACACTTGATACTTTTTTTACTCTTCTTTTCAGTTTTAACTTTATATTTTGGTTTGGAGATCGAAAAAGATGGTTCCATCTACTCAAAATTATATAGTTACACAGTAAATACATGATGTGAAAACAAAACAACAATTAAATTTTAACTGGTTGACCCAAAAAAATGAAAAAGGTTAATAAAAAACTTTAATTTCTAGATTATGTTTTTTTTCTTCTAGAAAATTTTGTTGAAATATTCAAAATTTAATTCATATATATATATCGAGAGAGATTTCAGTTTAAAACATGAAACAAAATTTCATTCTTATTTTTACTTTAAAAAGATGTATATTTAAGACAATGAGAAAAATAAAACTAAGACAACTAATGAAAAAAAAATATTAGATGGTTTGTTCACACGGTCTCATGAATTTTTAAGTCAATTAAATGATTATTTATTAAATGGAAAACCAATAAAGTAAAATTTTAGTATTTTTGTTAAAATTTAAACAAGATATACAAGAAAACATACTAAATGCTACAAATATATTTTAACTACAAAGCAAGTATTAAAATTAATAAAGTGGGTATGAAACATGTATGAAAAATATAATTTTTGATGAACGGATACCTGAATTTTATGGTTTTTCAGAAGTGGATGATTTAATGAAGGTTGCTTATATATATCCACACAATCGTATATGATGTTCGCATTTAACTGTAAAATATATATTTGAGATCAATACCATGAATTTTTATTTTTTTCAAGAATACCATTAATTAATCTAGGGAAATTTTGGATGTATGTATAATATATATATGTATTATTTTTCTTTTAACTTACCTTAAAGGATTTCACATTTATTACTGTTTCTCTAGATTGAACTACATAAACTATGAATACGAATGCGACGAGTTTGAGAGCGAAATACATGAATTAGAGATTAATCTTCTAAAAAAATTTATAATGTTTTTCACTTACATCTCAAATATTTAAGTATTTATAATAGTTATGGATGTTCAATTTATATTTTCCGCTTTTCAATAACTTTTTTTTTCTTGTTTATGGTTATTAATAAGTATTAATAATCACATAAATAGATAATAAATTTACATTTTTTCCATGTTCTCCATCGGAGCTTTTTATTAAGGCATTTGTACATTTGGCTTTAATATATATATACTTTAATGTTCTGAATTTGTTTTTAATTATTTTTTCCTTTTTATCGTATTGTGTATAATTTCATTTATATTAAATTAATATCCTTTTCTATGATCCCACTTGATTTTTTAAATAATATACATAAAAATCACTCTCTCTTTTTGGCCAACTTTACTTTTAAAAAAAAAAATATCAACCCCCATTGGATTTAAAAAAAAAAATGCCATGTAAACATTAATTCACTTAATGTGTATATTTCACTGTTTACAGACAAAAAATTATTATCTCTTTGTTGGTCCACTTAAAGTTTTAAATAAAATATATAAATCCAATGAGATTTTTTATAAGAAATTTAATACACACATTAATTTGCTTGATTTTTTTTTTTTTTGATAAATTATTTCAAGTTCAGGAATTTTTTAATATTTTCACTTTTAGTTTACTTTATTTTATTTAATTTTCAAATACATAATATTGTCCTTAATGTCCAGTTCTCCATAATATTTAATAGGCCAAAATGCTCTTCAAAATAGGCCCAAATAATCGTAACTACGGAATAAGACTTTCAGTGTTTTCACTTTTCACCAACCGGAAGAAACTTCGCTTCCCAAAGTACATACTACCAATAATTGGCTATGTAATAAACAAACAACAGAATCAAACAATTCATAGATGAAACCCATTATATATGTATCTCATACACTTGGTTTCTGATTTTACAATCACACCATTCGTATCACAACTACCTAGAGAAGAAGAAGAAGACCTCTGATGATGTCTCATTTGAGATCTTTTACCAGAGGCCAGCGGCTGATCCGTTAACATCGTCAAGCCGCTTCATCATCCAATCTATGATATCACGACCAACTTCCTCACGCTCAGGTTCGAAGAGAAGGTCGTGTAGGAAACCTTCATAGAGTTTGATGTCTTTGAAAACAGATGGAGCCTGATTATACAAGTCTTGTGAAGCTAGTGGATCAGTGACTTTGTCCTCTGTACCATGGAGGACAAAGAAAGGCACTGTAATAGATTTGAAGTTCCGGGTCAAGTAAGCTGTAATGCGGAGAATCTCATGTCCTGTTCGGACCCTTATTGGACCGGTGTAAACTAACGGGTCAGAGTATTTGGCTAAGAGAGCTTCAGGGTCTCTTGAAACTGGAATGCCTCTCTTGTTTGCTCCTTTGAATTGGAACCTTGGTGCGACCAAGGAGAAGATTGGAGCTATTGCCTAGAAAGAAACATACGAGTTAATGATCACCGAAGACGAAAAAGCATCCATCTTGAATACTGCAAAGAGACAGCTTACCCCAACAATGGGATGAGCAGGTTTGACACGCAGTGCAGGCGATGTTAGGACAATACCGGCTAACATATCTTCAATAGTGGGAGATGAAGCTGCCTATAACACAAGCGAGATTATAAATCAGGACACTGTAAACAATAAAATCTTGAAGAGAGCTTCAAAGGTAAAAAGTTAGGTACCTTCAAAACCACAGCTCCACCCGTAGAGTGACCAAAGAGGAAACACGGCACGCCTGGATTCTCAGACCTAATCTTTTCCAAGAAAGCTTCCTGTAGAATCCTAATCATTAGAAATCAAGTGAAACATTTCTCTAATTGTTTGTAAGATCGTATGAACTTACGGTGTCGGAAACAACATAATCAAGAGAAGGAACGTAACCATGCAAACCATCACTCCCACCGTGACCTAATAATGGAACCAAACATATGGCGACCTGTTCAGACCCACAGTTTCAGAACAAAGCTAGAAACTAAAAAAGAACAAAACAAGCTCCAGTGTTCATACCAATCCAGTCCATAGCGTAGACACCTAAGTTACTCCTGTTTAGCTGCTTGGCGAATTGAGAATATCTTCCACTGGAAATCAAAATTCTTTACAGATTAATCGATTCATCGAAATTATAAAGAAGACAAAGAAGATACTGAAGAAAAAAAGATTGATTTGTTCACCTGTGTTCATTCAATCCATGGATAATAATCAAAATCCCCCTGAAGAAACAGAGAAATTCAAAATTCCAAGTCAAATCTCGAAATCAAGGTGAAGAATTCTAATCGTACAAGCAACGCATGCAAAAAAAAATCAAAAGGCTTTTACCTAAGTTCGCCGGAAAGAGGCAACCACGACCGGGAAAATAAAGCGTTGCCACGGCGACCGAAGAATAACGAACTGCTCCAACGACAAGCGATTTCGCCGTCTTTGGTCATCTCAACGCCTTCAGCTAAGGAACGACGTCTAGCTGTGTCTTCTTCCTCCAGCTTCCACGCCATCTTCCGCCTCCATCGCCTCGAAGGAGCCGGATTAGCCTCCTCCGGCGATGGAAGAGGCGAGGCACGGCGACGAGGACGGAGAAGAAGGAGAAGAGAAAGGACGATGGAGAGGATGAAGATGAGACACTTCCTAAGCGTTCTTAAGATCGGAATTATCCGATTGCTCGCCCCTGATGTCAATTGTTCCATTTCCGCCGACGTTGACGCCATCGCCGGTAAAAAAAATAAATCCACAAATCGAGGAAATAAAAATGGAGGAGGAAGATGAAGAAGAAAACGTGTAGCAGAGAAAATGTCAGAAGAAAAATTTAGGAGAAATGGTGGGACTTAATTTATAAGGGTGAATATTTCAATGAGTCAAAAGGCGACAAAGTTTCATTGATCTGATACAGTGGCGTAGGATCCTGTGAGTAAACCAACGTGGCTTTATTTCATTGATTGTTCAACTAACGAGATCGGTCTTTATTGTATACTAATATATTGTTGAGCGGTCAGGTCAGAGCATTGGACGGTGCAGATTCGGTGCTTCTGCCTGAGTTCGGTCAGGAACCGTTGATGACTTGGACAGAAGAATAAATGGTCCGTTACGAAATTAATTACGATTAGTTAGTTTACGAACAGCTCCGCTTGCTCGGCTCCAAAAACCGCGTTTTCAGAAAATGGTTACTGTTTTTTTTGGGAGTTAAATTAAAATTAATATTTTACCATTTGATTTTGTTACATTGAGTTGTATGCTGAAATGTTAATTATATATTTTGTGAGAACTTTTCTTTTTGGATAATTTTGAACATCAAACTAGAGTAGTACGTATTTAATACTAGTAGAATCTTTACGTAATTGTGTTATCAGTTGATTGTTTATACCTTCCAGCTAATCTCATGAGTAGATCAAACCCATCAAAAAGATTTGTATCTATCGAGTTTTCATCTCAGGAGTTCAAAGTTTGACTTCTATCGCATATTTTGTTAGATGTTGACACATTCTTCTTATATGTATTGTATCAATTTAATATTTATGATATGAATCTAATATGATCATGTATTTTTTTTAATACAGTTTAGGCAAATAAAACGAGTGAGACGGGGAAGTGTAGAAACAAGCCGAGCCAAAGATAAATGAATCATTAATCAATGGCTTAATTGGGGATTTGGAAGGATTGGAACGTGTTGCCTAGACTCTGCCACTAGGCAACATCTTTACCAAGTGATTCACTTTCTTGTTCATCCAACTCTTAATCACACGACTTTTAAAGATAACGATGCTTTTTGTCACATTTTTTTCCGTATTAGTTGTTGCTTTCACTACGTATTAATGTTTGAGGAAAATAATTCGCAAGACATTAAAGATAAAATAACACGATATTTGGAAACAAGGTCGTCACACGAACACGATCCATCATAAAATCGTATTAACCTTTCATGGAAGTGTATATTTTAAACAAAGTCTACGTTGAACACATTTATATAAAAGATTTGATTGGGATCCCACTTTTTAGGGAGCTCTCACAAAAAATTATATATATGAAAATGATGAGTAATGTATTAATTTTTGTATAAATATTTGATAAAATATTGTGTGAATCTCAAATTATTATTATTTAAATATTACAATATATTATTTAATTAAAAAAGGGAAATTTAAGTTAATCTCCTTCTTTATGTGACTTCTTATTTTTTTTTCTCTTCTTTTGGTTTTAGAGAGGTAATATTTTCTCAAAAAAATCTGAATCGTTAATTTATTCTAAGGCAAAAAACTACTTGGATTTTCTGGAGAGAAAAGAGAAAAAATTATGGTTAAAAATCTCGATTATACAAGTTTGAAAGATGATTTCGCAGAGAAAAATAGAAGAAGTATTGTTTTTAGAAGCTTTAAATTGTTGTTATTTTTTAAAGATATTATTGTAGTTTTTTTTTTAACTTTAGTTTTGTGGAGACTGAAATTTTTGTTTTTTCTATTAAGTAATTGAAGAATTATTTTTTCGTTTGGGGCTCCAAATTTTCAGGACCGATTTTAAATACAAAATTTATGGAAGTGTATATTTTAAATACAAACCTATATTTCATATCGCGAAATTTGATTTGAAATAAATTTAGATTAACATATACCTTTGACTTTTCTTTTTTCTTCAAATCCTGGTTCATAGTATTCGCAATAAAATTACCTTTCATAACCAAAGAATGTATGAACAGTTGATCATTTTGTATAAAACAAAATTTCAAATTTATAATTTTATATATATGGTTGAAGAGATAGTTTGATGACTACTTTCTGAAAATATCATCCCGATTTTCTTACAAATTTCTGTGAGTTCAACTTTTTCTTTTTTGATGAAAATTTTAGTCCACATATGACATAGAAGTACGATAGGTCGTAGTAAGCAGATTAAAACAACACATAAGAGGCGTAGGAGCACCAACGAGGCATAAAAGTCTTGAAAACGAAAGGCATTAATTTCAATACCATCATATTCAAGAATTCTTCCTCGAATTCAAGCCCCATAAAAATCAACAGAATCTTTCTATCTTTCTATAACACTATAATATGATCTATCGTTTTCTCTGGCGAGCCTCACCAAAAATGCCCATTATAAGAAAACAAACAAACGAATGTGATAGTCCAATAGTGCGTTGATGTGTTCATAGTGCTCTTGCAGTATATTCGGTTTTCTCCGGCTATGATCCGTTTATGTAGTCAAGCAGAAGCCGATCAAGCTCAAAATGTTGACAAAAAAGTTTCTGCAACATCAACAATACGAGATTTCATTAAAGCCTTAAGAAAATCAAAGCAGCCACTGAAAATTTTGTCAAAGCATGTAAAACCTTGGTTATGGGTAAAGAAGGTGCAGCGTCAACATAAAAGTCTGGGAACCGAGAAACTTCGACACCCTTTTCGAATAATATGTATGTGGGAAGCTGAGACATTCCACCTATATATGTTTACATAATACATCAATTGCTTCCACAATAGAGGATCAATGTGTTTTTGAGTTTGTGCAAATAATTCGAGTTCGTGAAAGACTGTTACCGGCAAGAGATATTCCAAACATTGCTGCAGTATTAGGGAAAAGTCCAAGATCGACAGTTCCAAAAGACAAAAGATTATTCGAGTACCTGAAGAAATGAAAAATGAGTGTGCATGTCTCTTAAGACGAACAGTGAAATCGGGGTGTTTTCTTACACAAAGCTTACGTGATGGAGAGCTCGGGAAAGCAGCGGCTTGAACGAACACACTTGGATGAACTACATGCAAAGAATTCTATCTGCAAAAGGTGTGAAAAACACATCATCACAAAAGTAGATACAACAGTACCCTCGGAGCCAAATTTTCATTTTCATATTTTGTTTTACTGATTAAGATATTTCAGATCAGTTCCATTTCTTAATTGATTGACAAGTAAAAAGAAAAAGACAAAATTTGATGTCATAATAGTAAAGGGAGGCTACATGTATTATCTAGCTTCATAGACATCAAGCTTTATTGGAATCTAAATGTAAGCTCTGCTCTATGCAATAAAATCAATCCCGTTACCTAAAAACTACTCCTTGTTATTTCAAATGGAAAGAGCAACAACATAATCCAGTAGAAAGAAAAGCCATAGTTGCCACATACCAACCAATATTTTGTTGTGTTCCCATCTGATAGCAAATCCTCCAACTGCCTAGGTGTTAGCTTCGTCGCAGTTCCTGCAAATGTTTAAAGCATTTTACAAAGAATGCAACTTTTGATTCCAGAAAGCAAGATTTTGAATCTTCACATACCTAATTTACTAAAAGCTGGTTGTTGAGCTAAGAGATATATAACTGCAAAAGGAAACATTCAAATCAAACTTGGAAAGATTAAAATCAACATTAAAATCTGCATCTATCATATAACATATCAGATATTTTTTAAACAAGGGATAGAAATTGAGCTCAAAAAGGTTGACCTGAAAATATGATACTAAACCAGATCGCCACTCGATAATCCGTAATCAACGAAACCGCTATGAGAAAGATCTGAGTAAGAAATAGTGTATCAGCAGATTTCCACATGAATCCTACAATATCAATTTTGATTCGGAATTTGAAATCCGAGAGAGTTTACCTTAGCATAGAGTAAACTATCAGCAACGAAAGCTTCCCATGTTTCTTCCCTCACCATCTACAAAACGATTTTTGAACAATCGATGAAGCAGGGAAGCAAAGAAGTAAGAGATTTAAGCAAATGAAGAAAATCTCAAACCTTAATAGCGGAAAACATAAGAAACGCTAGAAATGCTTGGATTTCTCTGTCGAGGAGTCGATGAGAAGTGAACGGTGCGGCGGAGTTACGAATCGGAAGGTAAGAGAAAAAGGCCATGAAATGGAGGAAGTAGTAAGGATCTGATACGATCCGACTCATTCCTTCCATTACTCCTTCACGCTTCTTCTCCATTTTCGCTCGAACAGCTGCAAATTTGCTTCGTCTGAGG
The DNA here is from genome assembly GCA_028015245.1 of Cardamine occulta. Lineage (NCBI taxonomy): Eukaryota > Viridiplantae > Streptophyta > Magnoliopsida > Brassicales > Brassicaceae > Cardamine > Cardamine occulta. Next base: position 18,010,569 of record CM051384.1, read on the forward strand.
TAAAGCCAAGGATTGTTTGAAAACACAGCAGTCGTCACGTCGTTTTGAATATTAAGAAACGGCAAGGCGTTTATCTACTAAATACAGAATTTTGGGTATCTTATGTGTTGGTTCAATTTTTGATATTTGTTTACGATCACTGGATTTACTCCGTCTTAATAACGGATTTTTTTTCTTTCTGAACAGTAATTGAATTTTGGAATAACTCGTATACACGATTATTAGAAAAAAAAAGCCAATAATCAAATACTAAAACCATGGCTTAGAAGCATCCAGGAACACCAATGACATAGACAAGAGACTGTATATTCTTGTTCAATCTTTGATGCTTTGAACATAGAAATTCCAAACTAAACTGTTTAACTTAATTGGATGAAACGAATGGAGAGTGTATACCACCCAGAAAACAGAAAAACTGATCTGACTAACAGAATTAGACCAGCAAAGCAAATCCAATCCATTTTCTTCGAGTTTGGTCTCTTATCGAGGCACGCTTAGGCCAAGCTCTACAAGAATCATGAGAGACAACAAAAATAATTTAGCACATGTGCCATCAAAACATACTTGTATCTATTGTTTATACTTTATACAATCAATACTACCAGAAATTCAAAGAAGAGAAGATAAAGAAAGAGCAGCACCAACATGGTATCTTTCATCTTCAAGTCAATACAAGATTCTTATTGCCAAGACAATTGTTTCAAAAGCTACAACTTATATTATGTGTTAATATGAACGTAGAATTTATATCTGTGCAAGCAATAAGAGTTCAAGAAAAGAGCTACTATACTAAACGGGAACTCTAAGCACATCAATAGTCCTTGGTGAAACTGCACAATGTGAAAGAAATATCAAAGCAAAATGAAACCAATGTGGAGCATGAAAAGTTTAATACAGCAAAAAAGTCAATGTCAGTCTTGCAAAGATGGGAATCAAAGTTTCACAGAGCTATCCAAGTAAAGCAATATCCAAAGGCGTTCTAACTTAATACGAAGATGTAAATTCGAAGATGCAAGATCAAAGAGTTAAAAAAAAAAAAAAAAGTTGCTTACAGATAAACTAAACACAAAAGATTTGGAGAATATCAAACTCCTGGATTCGCACTGCAGAGCATACCCTGAGACAACGACCTTGAGTTCCTTGAATCGATACCGAGGCACGAAGTTAGCCTAGCTGAAGACACCGCACTGTACAATGGAAGCAATGATTGAAGCGAGCCCAGCTGAGCAATCGGCCTGTCAAAGCCAAAGTCATAAACAAAAAAATCTCTTTCAAATTACATGAAATGGTAACTCAATGAATACGAAACCATGACTCAATCAGGATAGAGAAATGAGAGGGGAAAGTTAACCTTGCAATTCCAGGCGAAGGAGGGACGCCGAGAAATGCTGAAGCCGATTTAGGTCGAGCAGAGGGCTTATTCATTGCAGATCTAAACACAGAAAACGCTGGTTTCGACAATGATCGACATCGAGAAGCCATTTTTGCAGATAACGAAAGCAGGAATTTTGATTTCTAGGTTAGCTGCGAGCTAGAAAGGGGTTGGGTTTTTACGAGGTTTAACCAAAAACGACGCCGTTAACAAAAGTAAAGTCATGAAAAAACGGCATGCTGTGGAACAGTACTTCGAGAAAAACTATAGGTGTCAAAATGGGGGTCACGTATAAATAATGTCCATTATTCTATTGTGAACAAATCTTTGTCGCGTCATAAACGTCAAAGCAATAAACGTCCGCCATTAATGCCCATGTAAAATGGACTGTCCATGGTCTGTCCTTGGGCCAATAATTTTTGACGGGAAATTATGTTTTCGTGTTTTTTTGGCGGGAAATTATGTTTTCGCGTTTTTGGCGGGAAAATATGTTTTAACATTTTTGGCGGTAATTGTGTTTTCATATTTTTGGCGGGAAAATCGATTTTGCCCTACATTTTTGTAGCCCATGGGCCGCCCATTGTCCAACGGTGTCCGTCCAATTTTGTCCGTGGTCCAAATTAGACGGACACCATTTTAGCCCATTTCGAAAATGGGCTGTCCACGGAAGGTCCATAATTTTGTTGGATATGGACAGACCATGGGAAGCCCGCCCATTTTGACACCTATAGAGAAAACCACACGACGTCTAATTTAGTTTTCTTAGATTAATTTAATTTAGTAGACTTAGGTTGGAAAAATGGGTAAAAAACCCTTACCTTTTCCAAAAGCATTAAAAAAACCCTCATCTTTTTTGTGGGTTTTTAAACCCTCACCTTTTAATAAATGGTGAAATAAACCCTAACTATTAAAAAAAATAAGTACATCATTATATTAAATTAGAAATAAATAAATAAAATTTGGGTTACTAAAAAATTTTCTAAATTTGAGTTTGTGATTTATTTTGAAGGCAAAAGCAATATTAACATATCTTATGTACATGTATATTTTTATTTAAAAATGGAAAAGAAAAAGTAAATGACAATTATTTTAAAACAAATAAAAATTACAAAAAGTATGAACAGAAAATTATCGGAATGGTCATTTACAAATAAAAAAAGAGTGATATAAATGTTAAGAGAAATAACTGCTGTTTAAAAAAAAGACCATGACCGGCAAAATAAATAATAAAATATATTATGTACATATCTATTCATAGTTGAAAAATAAAAAAAATAAAAAGAAAATAAAAATCAAGAAAAGTTTAAAAAGTTTGAAAACAAATAAAAATTAAAAATATTTATTGTATTTGCTATTTGTAAATTTTAAGAACCAAGCAAACGACATAGATTCAGAGAAAATCTTACCTATGTAAATAGATTTAAATTAAAAAAATAGTTTGGTGTAGAAGTTTATGTACTTTTATAATAATAAAAATAATTTTGTTTGTTTTCATGTTAATAAGTTTGTGTGACAAAACCAAATAAACATTTATTAACATAAATTCATATTCGGTTCAACATTTATTAACATATTCATATGATTTTATTTTTTCAAATTTGTATTTTTTTAATATGATTAACATATTTTTAACTTCTAAAAAATTAAGATATATTTAAAATATAACTTAAATATTTTAAAAAGTGACTAATATTAACTACTTTTAGTTAGTTATTCAAAAAGAAAAATTCGAACAAATTCAAATCAAAACACGGAATGTGCTAATCTATAATAATATTTTTGTTAAAAAAACTCAATTTTGAGAAAAATAAATCACAAACTCAAAATTTAGAAAATTTTTTAATAACCCAAATTTTATTTATTTATTTCTAAGTTAATATAATGATGTACTTATTTTTTTGTAATAGCTAGGATTTATTTTACCATTTATTAAAAGGTGAGAGTTTAAAAACCCACAAAAAAAGATTGAGAGTTTTTTTAATGTTTTTAGAAAATGTGAGGGTTTTTTTTACCCATTTTTCCTAATAAATGAGGACTTTTCCTAAACCCCTGTAATTAAATAAACTTTTACCTTCCGTGTAACGCCGTCTTTGTTATCTCCTACACGTCGACGTTATTCCACACGTGTGCCATCGTTTCATACAACGAATCTCACCACAAAATACATGACGTGTATAAGTAACTGTACCTATATACTCAAACATGAATATATATCGCATAAACTCCAACTGCCGTAACGGTAATTCTTAAAATCATGGAAACTGTCGGATCGAATCAAATATCATCGCCGTACGTCCGTAACCGAGACCAACGGCAGCTTTTGGCTCAACCGGTGGCAGATCGGATTATTCGGGCTCTCCGTCATCGTATCCGCCTCCTCCACCGCCCAAACGCCGGAACTTTCCACGTCCTTGGTGCCACGTGTAACGTCTACACCGTGACGCTGACAGCCACGCCGACTTGCACTTGCCCCGACCGAAAGAAACCGTGCAAACACATCTTGTTTGTCTTAATCCGAGTTCTCGGCATTCCTCTCGACGACAAGTGTTTTCGGCAACGGAGACTACGGCCATGTCACCTCTACCGCCTCATATCTGCTCCGACACGACCTGACTGCCTTGCTAGTTTCCACCTCCAGCAACGGTTTCTTCAGCTTTTCTCCGCCGCTACTTCTCAACCAGGCGATAATAACTCCTCCTCCACGGCTAAAATGGTACTAGTTTTTTTCTATCTTACTTTCTAACTTTATTTTGCCAAATATATATCTAAAATTCACGGAAAACGTGACAAACGGGCGAATTTTACAGATTATTATGATTAGGAAATTCTACTATAAAGTAATTTTGAATACTATTATTTTGAAAATTTATCATCAAAGATCTGTTTATAGTTGTAACATTTCTTTGGTATAGCAATCGGACAAATTTATACGTTACCTATCCATGTAATTAATATTTTCATGAATTGTAAAATATTACTTATTAAAATTGATAAGTACGTTTATTAAATTAAAAAAAAAACCAAAATTAAATCAGTGTCTTCTGTCTTTTTTTTTTAAGAAAATAATCACTGCAAAATATTAAATCCGAACAAACATGTATGTAGGAAATCTGGAAACTTTTTACATATTTTTGTGGTATTTTTAAGATAATCTAAAATTTTCAATGCTTAAACAACAGATTACTTTATCATTATGTTTTGAATCCATATTTATTTGTTATATTGGATAGGAAAATGAGACGGAAGAAGAACCGGCGACTTGTCCAATATGTCTAGACGATATTCACGCCATTTATAAAAGCTTAAACGGTGAAAATGGTGGAGGCAGGGAGAAAGAAGAAGCGGTGGTGAAGTGCAGAGTTTGCAAGAACAAAGTGCATGAAGAATGCATGCTAAAGTGGAGGACGAGTCGTGGAAGGCGGCCGGCGATCTGCGTGGTCTGCCGTGCACGGTGGCGAGGCAATAGTTCTAGTAAGAGTCCTGACGTTGGTGGTAACTACGAGAACTCCAACGGTAATTGTTATTTGAATCTTGCTCCTTATGTTGATGAGGAGGAAGAGCAGGATGGGGTTGGCACGAGCCAGCGGCCATGTTGAGGAAGTTAAAAGATTGATTGCTATGTGATTGTCAATACTATCATTAATTCATTTTATACTGTACATTTAACAACAACTAATTTTATATACTCATACGGTCCTACCAAAGGAATATTAAAATAACAAAAAAGAACGATGATGCCGAGGATTTATTGTTCTCTTGAGGAAACACATAAATTTCTCAACTTCCGATGTTGGATCACGTGGTAAAAGAGTGTGCGGGACGCATTCGCTTACACTTGAATTCATGTATACATCGAACTTCAAATTTGTATATTATACACTCATTGTTTTGAGAGCCCTGTCTATAAATTTTCTTGGGTAATATACTGATGTCCATGTTCCGGTCAACTACTAACAAACTATAGTACTTGGTTAACAGGTTGGGTAATATTATCATATATATGTTTGAATGTTGAAAATATTAGTAAAAATACAAAACAGGGCAGCTTTTGAAAAATATACGATGGGCCATAATTGATCAAGTATAAAAAGTTAAGGGGTTGCCTTCTGAAAATCTGAGAAATGTTATTATCATACCTTTTTTGTATAATTGTTTTTTTTTTTTGACATCTTGTATAATTGTTATTACTATGCCTTGTTGGCTTATCATTTCAAACACTGTTTTTTTCTGGAAAAATTAATTAGTTGATTGGACCAAATTAAAAGTCATCGATTGCTTTGTCTTGCTCTTTGCCTGTTAATTATTCATCTGATTCTTCTCCTGATGAATTGAGACTATCACTGATCACTTCAAGAAACTACAAAAAAATGCTCGGATCTGACAGCTCCATACATACAAACGTCTCAAGCTCTTTTCTGATGTCCCTGTAAGTGACCAAATTCTGGTTAGAACAATCTTCATGAGTCAGTACATAAAATTTTAGCCTTAAGTTCATGTATGAATTACAATTGGTGTGACGGGCTAATTAGACACAAATCTGGTTTTCTGCAACTTTAGTTCAATAGAAATTTAAGCTAGTCATTTTTTTTTTCAGGTTGTGATGGATCAAAATCGGGTTTTGCGGTTGCTAGGCCAAGCAGAAACCTGTAGAGCTGTTCTTCTCATGGTTCTTGTTGTTGCCTTCGTTTTAGACTTTCAGTATTTGGAGCTCTCTCCATTATCTTTTGTTTTACCTCGAAACGCCACCGTTTCTGAGTTAAGAGAATCCAATGATACCACCAAAAGTGCTGAAATTGAAACGTTTCTTGCATCTCTAGAAGCACCCTCCGTGCTTAAACCGTACAATAGCTCAACGGTGTTGGAATATTGATTTCATAATCAATTAAGAGAATGAAAAAAACAGAGTAAAAAATAATTCTTTATCTCTTCTCTTTTAAAGAAGACAAAATATACACTTTTATTTTTCTGAAACTTGTTATTTTTACATCAGGATAATAGTTGTTTAAATATAAACAAACAGACACAATACAAATTGCATATCTTCTACTTGTGACTTTTGACACAACTCTTAATTAATAACTAACTTAATATATTACAAACATTATAAACTTAATTATTAATATCAAACTCAATTATAAACCAACACTCCCCCTTAATTGAATTTCGGTTTCACACCAAGTGTTCTTCAACGTTGCTTCATCACATCTCCTCCGTGATCTTCAAACTCATCATTCATGTTTGATGATGATTCTTCTTCGACCGCACTAAACAGAATGTGACCTTCATTGTCACTCTCTTCATCTGTTTCTTCTAGGCTTAGGTTCGCTCTCTCAGCCTTCCTAACCTTGCAATTCTTCACCACGTGCCCTGGCTTGTTACACGCAAAGCACCTTACACCCGTAGGCAAGCTAACATCCCTGTGTTGCTTTCTCCAACAATCACTCTCATTGTGATTGTCACACGTACAAAAGTCACACCATTTCTCGGCCTTATTTTGACTTTTGTCGCCACGTTTGTTTCCTCCTTTTGAAACAAACTTTTCTCCATAGATTGCTTTTTCCGTTGATCGTTCATCTCGGATATTCAAGCGCTTCTCATGCGCCTTCAGATTTTTTCCACGTGATCTTCGTCACGTCTTCTTTGGCTTGGCTGCTCTTGCAACCCTTCCACTCCTTTTCGCTTAAGTGAGCTTTCTTCTTTATTCCGGATTGGTGTTCTCCTTGAATCACCATTACGTCTTTTTTTTTTTGGTTATTTCTATAACCGGTTACCGTCTTGTGCCAAACATGAATCTTCTCCACGTCTTCTTCTTCGGCTACGTCGACAAAGTTTCAGAATTTTTCTTCCACAACTCCAACTCCACATCGTTTTTTCCATTGTCTTTTGAGAAGATTTCCTATCTTCTTCATCGCTTTTGGAGCCTTCTTCTTGAAGGTATGCTTGTGAATATGTTTGTGAAGGTTGATGGTGCTCTCTCTTGTCACCACCTCTTCTTTTTCTTCTTTTTCTATTTCTTCTTCTTCTTCTTCTTTTTCGTTTCTCACTGTTGATTTGTTGTCTCCATCTTTCTCTTCTTCTTGCAGCGGAATTCTTCTTATTTTTGTTTTACTTGGACAGGCTCCAAGATCAAAATAGCTCTGCTACCATGTTGGAATATTGATTTCACAATCAATTAAGAGAATGAAGAAACATAGTAAGAGATAATTCTTTATCTCTTCTCTTTTAAAGAAGACAAAATATACACTTTTATTTTTCTGAAACTTGTTATTTTTACATCAGGATAATAGTTGTTTAAATAGAAACAAACAGACACAATACAAATTGCATCTCTTCTACTTGTGACTTTTCGACACAACTCTTAATTAATAACTAACTTAATATATTACAAACATTATAAACTTAATTATTAATATCAAACTCAATTATAAACAAACAAACGGAGGTCTTGAAGAGTTTTGAGCACAAGTTTCTGAATGATTCTCCCAAAACAGAAGCTTCTGGTCAAAGTAGAGGCAATAAAACCGCAAGCTCTCTGCATTCCCTTCAACCCAAGATTCCTCAAATCCGCAAGAAACATAGGCAGAGGATCATTAAAAAGCCACCATTAGTTGTCATATCAATAACCCAGATGAACAATATGATACTGAAACGGCACAGTGATCCAAATAATTCACTTGTATGAAATGATTTTACCATAAGTCCCAATTTCTTATTACTCATAATTAACTCATTGATTCACTTTTTTGGTTAATAGGCACCTCGTTGGGGATCAAAAGTAGACAAAGAGCTTAAAACTGCAAGAGACAAGATCAAGAACCCGGCTTTGGTCAAGAAAGATGATTCTCTTTACGCGCCTCTATACCATAACATATCCATCTTCAAAAGGTTTTTTTTGTGCTAGTTTCAATGTGTCACCACCCAAGTTCAAATCCGAATAACGCATGTTGTTAACAAAAAGAAAAATAAACATTCGGTTTTTGATCTCTTGCAGGAGTTATGAGCTAATGGAACGGACTCTGAAAGTGTATATCTACTCAGAAGGGGACAGACCGATATTTCATCAGCCAGAGGCAATAATGGATGGGGTTTACGCATCAGAAGGATGGTTTATGAAACTAATGGAGAGTAGCCATAGATTCTTGACAAAAGGTCCAACCAAAGCTCATCTATTCTACTTGCCTTTCAGTTCAAGAATTCTTCAACAGAAACTTTACGTAACTGATTCACACAATCGTAGAAATCTTGTTAAATATCTCAGAAACTACATCGATCTTATCGCTTCCAACTACCCTTTCTGGAATAGAACCCGAGGCTCCGATCATTTCTTTACCGCTTGCCATGATTGGGTATGTGATTCATCAAGGCCCCAATTGTTTATTTCCATTTATGTTTGCTTTTCCAAATTATAATAGAGTGTGTTGTTTTAAAAAATACCATAGCTTTTAATATTTTTAACGAAATTGATTTGTTAGTTTTAAAATGTAAACATCAAATGCAAACCGATAGAGAAAACCCCATTTCGTTTGAGGTTTTGGTTCTTTTCAGAAGATGGAATTATTAAAAAAAAAATCTTAAGTTGAGGTTCAAAAACATATAGACTTTATTTTATTTTCTAAACAGAAAATAGAGACTTTTTTTTGTTCAAATAAATTTTAAATATACTTTTTTTTATTGACTGATCACTGTAGTTTGATTTTTTTTTTCTTAATGCAAGTTCACATTTGTTATAGGCTCCAGCTGAGACTAGAGGACCATACATGAACTGTATTAGATCACTTTATAATTCTGATGTCAGAGTAGACTTCATGGTCGGTAAAGACGTCTCGTTTCCGGAAACAAAAATCGATTCGTCACGAAACCCAAACGGAAAAATTGGAGGTAACCGTCCTTCCAAGCGAACCGTCCTCGCTTTTTTCGCCGGGAACCTACACGGTTACGTTAGACCTATCTTGCTTGACAAATGGTCGTCCAGACCCGAACCAGATATGAAAATCTTTAACCGGATCGACCACAAATCGTATATCCGGTTCATGAAACAGAGTAGATTCTGTGTTTATGCTAAAGGTTACGAGGTGAATAGTCCGAGAGTTGTGGAGTCGATTTTGTACGATTGCGTTCCGGTGATCATCTCTGACAACTTTGTGCCACCGTTTCTTGAGGTTCTGGATTGGGAATCTTTCGCTGTGTTTGTGCCGGAGAAGGAGATTCTGAATCTGAGGAAGTTTTTGGTATCGATTCCGGTGTGGAGATACGTAGAGATGCAAAAGAGGGTGTTGAAGGTTCAAAAACATTTCATGTGGCACGATGGTGAACCGGTTCGGTATGATATATTTCATATGATTCTTCATTCGGTTTGGTATAACCGGATTTTCCAAACGTTTTAGTCAGATTAGATATAAATATAATCCGGGTTGGCAAGGATTATGAGTTGGATACATTGTTAAGTTAGTGAGTTTGAAAAAAAATTGTTAAGTTAGTGAAAGTTTTTAAGTATAAATAAGTTTTATATCAAAATTATGAAAATAATACAGTTTTCTCTAAATAAATTAACACAATAATTTATCTTTTTTACATTTTAAAGATTCATTATTCAGCATATTTTAAAAAAAAAATTGTCAGAATTATCCAAACTATTCTCCAGTTTAATAAAAATGATTAGGAGGAAAGAAGCATCCGATTGGTGATTGTTAATTATTAATTCCTCGTGTAAATTTAAAATTACCGTTAAACCGGCAACAGCAGATCAACTTTTCAGTTTTTACCGTTTCATTACATAACTATGAAAGCGGCAAGACTTAATCGGAAAACTAGTTGTCGTGTTCTTCCTCTTCCAGCAGGAACAGTAGTTGAGCTGAATTTCAGGTAAATGTGAGCTTTTCATGGCGACACCGTCGAAACCCAGTTCAGTTAAGAGCGAACCACGCGATGGGTCTTCTTCTCTTGCTTCCAAAGTCAAGATCGATCCGTCTTTTAAGGACAAGAAGAAGATCGCTAGCTCAAGCAGACCGATCATGTCGGATACCAAACCCAGATCCTCTGTTTCCACCGCCCCGGCGAAATCCGTGGTATCAATCGGGAAAAAAACTCTGCTTTTAAGTTTTGATCGCACGTTTCTGATCTGGGTTCTCTAAACTTACTTCAATGATCTGAATTTTGATAATTTCTTAAAGATTAAACCCGATCTCTAGGTTTAAAGAACAATAATTTTTCGGATCCGTTGTAGATCGAACTTTTCAATTTGGGTTTGATGAAAGATCCTTTTTACCGTTTCGTGAATTCTACATCATAACGTGATTTGGAATATTTTGGTTTCTAGGTCGATTCAATCATACAACAAACTTGTAACATATTTTCTGCAAAAATTTTGTGAAGGCAAAGCCAAAAATACCTCTAAATTCAGTGAAGTCCACAGCAACAACATCTGTAGCAGCGACCTTGGCGAAAGGTAGAGCGAAAAGAGAGAAGAAAGTTTACTCATTACCCGGACAAAAATTTGATCCTCCTGAAGAGGTTATATATATTTATCTCTAACGATTGCTCTGTTGAATCCTCTCTTTGTTATCATATTCTTGATTCTTGGTTTCTCTGTTCTTTTGCATTTACAGAGAGAGCCCTTGAGGATATTTTATGAATCATTATCGAAACAAATACCAGGGAGCGAAATGGCTGAGTTCTGGTATATATTACTATTGACAAAGTCTTTAATTATGATGAATTTAAAAGCGTTGTTCTCGGTTCATTTTAGCATAAAACTTGTGTGTGTTGGAATAGGTTAATGGAACATGGTATGTTGTCTCCGGAAAAGGCGAAGAAAGCCTACGAGAAAAAGCAGAGAAAGATGAAGCAAATTCGTATGGGGACACCAATTAAACCAGCACCATCGTTTTCTAGTAAACCAGAGAGTTCTCAAAGAACATCTGCGTCCAAGAACAACGGTTTACATGCGAGAAAGAAGAAGAAAGTTGTTGATGATGATGATGACGACGATGATGATTTCATCCTAAGCCACAAGAGAAGGAAAATGTAAATCATACAGAGTTAAAAAGCTCGTTTCGTTATTTAGGGAAAAGATATCCAATAGCAGATAAGATCACGAAGACAAGAACCATAATTTATTTCATAGTACATCGAATATGTGATCAGAGATCGTTGTTGTATGATCCTCAAGATGTTGTTCATAGACCATTGAGGATGTCCATGACACAATAATTTGGTATAAAATTTGTTCATGAGATACAATTTTGTAAATTCCCAACCTAACACTTCTAAAACTCTTTCACTAGGAATGCGTACATTACGCTATTCTCTATAATATATCTGCTTAATCGGATACGATTTTGAAAGTCTCAAAGACTCCGGGCCAATCTCTTTTGTATCTTCCAACAATAGATATGTTCTTGGCAATTGGGGTCCAGTCATGACCGTCATTGTAATCAACATGTACAAGATTACTTGTACCAAGTGCATCAAAATGAGACTCACCTTCAATCTGACTGTGGGCATAGGTAGAAACAACAAGTTTTGAACTGATCACTCGGTTGGTCTTCGAGTCATCTCAGTATCTTTAATCATCTGATTTCTCAAAAACACAACCTCTCTAAGAAATTTCTTCTCAGAGTATGTGATCATAGAATCTATATTCAATGTTTCTCTTGCCATCTTCAAAACCATCGAGCACTTGTAAAATGCAACCAATCTTCAATGATCTCATTTTACCCGTTTCATCCCAGATAAAATATGATTAATTAAAAATATACTCGACTGAATAATTAGCTATTTGATATATATATTGTGCTCATATTATTTTGATTTTTTTCTAAATATTGCTAGTTTAGATACTAATTAAACGTGCTAGTTACACTTTTTATAAATATTTTTTTTAGCAATCTTTTTCCTATTTCAACCCTCCCTATTCTCTAAACTTTTTCTGTAAACAACTTTATCTTCATAATTTTTTCTTAAACTACTTAAAACAACTTTTACGGCCAAAAATATAATTTACAAACTAAATTCAGAAGTTTTTTTAGTTAATGTTATTCAGAAGTTGTTGACTCTAAAAATACCAGTTTGGAACTTAGTGATCAAAGTCAGTAAGTCACTGTGTGGTTGTATCATGAGGCAAGCAATCGCATGTGACAAACAAGCAGCAGGACTAAAGCTGTCGAATAGTCAGGTTACTCAATATCTTCAATTTCCCTGAATATCTTCTTTCATTTATGATATGTTTTGTTTGCTGAATTGTGGGAGTAAATAAAAACTAGAAGAGGGCAATAAATGGGGATGGTGATTTTTGATTTTTGTCGTGTGTTGTACTTTTGAATCAGAATTGTGTTTTCTTTGTATGTTTGCCTGTCTCTTACACAATCTTATGGTTTCCAACTTTTCATCATTTTAACTTTTCATAATAATATATTTGTGATAGATTAGAAAAAGGTAAGTGAAGAATATCCAATACATCGAAATGTCTAATCTAATAAAATGATTTGTATAACGGAAAATAAATGAATTCCCTAGACTGGTCAGTCTTTTTAAGACTAGTCACACTGATCTATCAACAATCTTAAACTAAATAGTAGCAATCAAACGATTGCACATACTACGCCAATCCCAATATGACTTTTACAATACTTATATAACTTATAAATGTATATATATATATATATTCTAAGCAACTTTTTTTTTTCTAGCGAGTCATGCGTGTATAATTCATAAATGTTGCATACTTTTTTTTTAATGTATAAATAATAATGAACTTTGATAATAGCATGCAGTATCAACATCTTTGATATTTTGACAAGCAAAAGAAGAATATATAACCCAACATTTTACATCTCATGTCATTCATTTAATAGATAAATATATTTTAATTTATAGATTACAAATATTTAGATATTCCTTAAATTTTGTATATAAGATTATATATTATAAAAATATTGTATCGTAAATTTGTTGTAAATTTTGTATCACAATTCCTCCTAGAACCTCTCTTGCTCGACCACCACCACTCGCTACTGCACTTATGATTTTATTTATCAAATCATTTCCCACAAACTCATCTTTTAATGGGTTTGCTTTAAACGCGAAACTCGCTTGACACTTGGTCGTATTCTGGCTAGAGTTTTTGTTCCACACTACAAGAAAACATCAAAATTCCGACTAGGGTTATAGTCGAAATTTTGTCGGAAATCAAAGATTCCGACTATTTTCCGACTATAACAAATTAGTCGGAATATGAGAGTCAGAAATTAGTCAGAAATTTCTGACTAAAAAATTAGTCGGAAATTTCCGACTAATATATATCGATTTAAAAAAAGAAAATTAGTTGGAAATTAGTCGGAAATATATATATATATATATATATATATTTAAAAACAAAAATACTAAAAATTATCAAAATTTTAAAAACATAAAAAAATATCTTACAAAAGTTTTAATTATAAGAAAGAAATGATTAATTTTTTTAAAAAATATGGAAAAATATTCTTAAGTAAATTATCTTACAAAAATATTTCAAGAGAAACAAATAAGTAAATATGAAAATATTTTTAAAAATTAAAATTAATATCTTTATTGGTTGAATGTTTTGTAAAGTTTTATAAAGTTTTGAAGATTTAAAATCTTTAAAAAATTTAGAGAGATTTTAAAGAGAATGTAGATAGTTGTTTGAAAATTAGAAGTGATTTGGAAAGAAAAAATCGTGTGGGTTATATAGAAAATGAGTCGGTCAGAAATTAGTCGGAATTTTTTTCGACCAATTTCCGACCATATATTAATATATATATATATATTATGTTATATTTAGTCAGAAATTGGTCGAAATTTTTCGACTAAATTTGTTATATTAGTCGAAAATTAGTCATAAATTATATATATTTAAAAAATTATATTAAAAATCATCATAAAATGTAATTTATTTTATAAAAAAAAATTTGTTGGAAATTAGTCGGAAATTTCCGACTAAATTTTTGTTTTTACTGACTAATTTCTTACTAACTTTAAAATTCGTCGGAATATAATCAGAATATTTCCGACCACATTATTAGTCGGAAATAAATATTTTTCTTGTAGTGCTAGATCTACATTACACGGTCATGTCCGTGTTTTATCCATTTCAAATTTGTCTGAAATCTTCATGACAAATAGTCATGAATCTTAATTATTTTTGTCAGTCCTAATCGAAAATAAAAGATTAAGTTTTATATAACTCACACGTATTATCAAATTGGAATCTAATTATGATACATTACCATATCAATACGAAAAAGGGGTTTGAACTAAACTGATACTGTACCTCTTCTTCTTTTTATCAGCCTTTATCACGTTGGTAAATTAATCGAGAAAGCTCGGATGTGTGTTTAAAGTAGATTTACATTGTTTTCTTGCATGTTTCATTGATAAAATTCTACAAACATGATTTACATTGTTATATAATTCATGTTTGTAGAATTTGTTCACAAAGTTAAACCCATAGAAGATTTTTTGTCGGTCCAAACGACAACCATTTGCGTCTTTCGTTGACCACTATGGCACTATCTAGAGCAAAAACAAGTTAAATGTCATACATCTCGACGTGTCCTTTTTTTCTCTATTTGTCAATTTTTTTTTGTCTCTCTAATGAACATACACAAGATAGTGATATATATGTACATATATACTTTTGACTAGGGAATAAAACTACCCACCGTATGATATCAACTGCAGTTTAATTTTATACTCCCTCCATTTCAAATTAATTATCGTTTTAGAAGTTAAATTTTATTTTAAATTAGTTACTGTTTTATGTTTTCAATACAGATTTTTGACATATTTTCTAATTTTATCCTTATTTTTATAGCTTATTAATTAATAATATCAAATAAAACAATACATTAATTAAGGATAAAACAGAAAAATTAAATGTTTTCTTAGGGCTCGACTGGTTTAAACACAACAGTTGCGGTTACAGGTGTGAAAGTTTGCGAAAGCGGATGGTTGAGGTTATAAACGTTATTAAGCAATTTGTATAACTGATGTTATAATTAGAAACATGTGCGTTTGCGAGAAATTATTGACTAGTTGACAGCGGTTGCGGTTGCTGTTTAACATTATCAAATATATTTAAAATATATAATTTTTATAAAAAAATTGTATTAATATAATCAAAATTTAAAAATGAAGTTTTAAACAAATTTTAGAATAACTAACTAAAATTATTTATATTAAGAGGTTTGAAACATATATAAAGCATTTAAGAATTTATTATAGTAATATTTGATTTTTTAAAATTGTTTTGATTTTTTTTTTTTTTTTTTTAAATTTTGTATTATAAATTAAAAAATTAAAAAAATATTTTTTTAATCAACCGCAACCGTCCGCAGCCGCAAACGCTAGCTAGAATGAACTTTTTGAAATCTAGCAATTTCAAGCGGTTCAGAGCGATATGTTGTGATTTCTATTATTGGTAACAAATGCTTGCAACCGCAACTGTCCACAAACGCAGTATTTGCGAACGGTTATACGAGTGAACCAATCAAGTTTTTATTATGTGTAAAACAACCCTAAACGACAACTAATTTGAAACGGAAAGAGTATATGCTTACTCGTGGAAGAATAATATCGAGAGCATACATTATTCTCTAACTTCAATATAATTTTATTCTGAAACAACCCAATGAATAATACCTCCGTAAACCCACCACAAGTCTAGTTACTATCTATAATTGTGATCTTGCAGTTGAGATGGTCCGAGAAAAGAACACTAATTATAAAGGGTAAATGAATCACTTGTCAGAAATTTAAACATATTATACCTTATAAATAACATATAAGAAAATCGATGCGAGACAATAAAATGAAAAACAAAAAAAAACATCAGTAAAGTTCTTGTAATACCTGGGAGTTTTGATTTGCATTCGTAATTGAACTTTTACCCCTTTTTTTGTTAACGATCTTTCACCATATAAAAAATATGTCTTTATATCTAACCAAATGACTAGAACGCAAAGCAAAAAAAATGTTTCTTTGTTAAAAAAAGAAAAGAAAAGAAAAGAAAATGTCTCTTTCCTGTATAAGAAAAATAGAAGAAAAGTTCTCTTTTCAAAAAGCTTATTTTGGACCCTTTTAAAAAAATTCGAGTTTGTAGTCTCTTTATACCTAATAAAATTCATATTTGGAAGATATTGATTTTTTGTTTTGTCTGCCTAAATAAACACACATAAATTGACCCAAATTAAAATAAAATAAACAAATATACAGTAAATTGTTTTCTTTTCTCCACTCTATTTCTAAATGGGTTCGCTTCTTTAATTGAAAGGTCTCCATTCATAACTAAACACCAATTTTTGAAATGAGAAAACAGAAGCTTGAACGATCTTGTAAATGGAATACGGAAGCAAATATATAGCTATATATATCATATAAACAACTTTTTTTGTTAAAATCCTTTTGTAGCTAATGAAAAATAGGTTTTAGCATTCCTCCATAATGCAATGTTTCTTGAAGAAAAGTGCCTCCTCCCTCCATAATGCAATGTTTCTTACGAAAAGTGCCTCCTTTTTGTTAGTATTTTGGAAAAATCGATTTTTTTGAAATACAAAAAATCCGCTGCATAAGATTCCTTTGTAAAGAAACTCTTTTGGTTTTAGTATTAACAATTAAACCAAAAAAAAGAAGTTATAACATGTAATCTACAAAACATGAACCATTTTACTCCTTAAGAATTAGTTTTGAGCAGAAATTTCATGATTATTAGAATGGTTCTGTAATTCAATTAATCTTATAAACAATGCTCGTTCAATTCTCGCTTTGTAGTAGTACTTTCAAAACGTTAGACAATTTTCGATCTTATCTTATAGTATTAAATAGACCTAACAATTCAACTTAAATGTGTTTAAACATATTATATACTCTCTCTCTGTTTTTCATTAATATTTTTTTTAGAATTTTCACACATACTAAAAAAATATTTAAAATTTTATTATAAATGCATAGTTTTTTGTGAATAACAATTTTCTATAATCTTAAACCAAAAGTATTCACTTATTTTTTTTGAAATTTACAATTCATCATTAATAATTAATAAAACATGCATAAAACATAAAAAATTGATTTTCTAAAACAAATTTTTTCTAGAAATATGATTAATAAGGAACAGAGAGAGTATTATATAAATAATAGGAGTCACTGGTTTTATTATCAATTAGATTTGAGTTGAGAAACTCATAATCCCAATACCTTTGTTACTCAATTTCGATATTTTGAGTAAACTTAAAAAAAAATATTATTTAAAATTAGTAATAAATAAATATATATATATATATACACACGTGATCAATTACAAATTTTAAAATGCGTAGACGTATGCTGAAACGAGGGGGGAAGAATAAACAACGTCCTTCATTGCAACTTTGCAAGTACTTAATTAGTTATTGGCTTATTGCTATTATTTATATAAAATGCAAAATGATTATTAGAAGACTTATACATATATTGTGTGTGTGTGTGTATTGCGTGAGTTTGACAGAAACTCGTCCTTATAGGTACGCAAATACGGTCCCATGATGTCCCTTAAGATTTCTTGAAGTTTCCTTTACATACTTCTTTTCTTTAGTTGTATGATTACACAAAAATGTACTTATTTGTCTGTTTTTGCATTTGGAACCTAATATCAATTGGCTGATAGATTTCTTTTATGGATCTTAGGCACATATATTTTCTCAGATATCTTAATTATCATTTTACTAAAGTTAAAAATAATTTCTAATTAAGTATATGGGTAAGACATATATTCCTTTAACCGGCCTTGATCTATCTAACTAAGATACATATATATATGCTATAAAACAAATTTTCTTAATTACGTTTCTTAAAAAACTATAGATATGCGAGCACATATGTATAACATACTTCATCCAAAAGATTTATAGCTGGCTAAAAACCGGTTTTGATTTTAGGGAATGAAGTTGGGTCATCTATGATAATCGCTTAGAAGTTTCTGCAAATTGATTAAGCTTTGATACCATGTCGACATATCATGAAAAGATTATTTGTTTGGTCTTCTTATTTCCATGAAACTTTAAATACATGTTTAAAGAAAATCAAAATCTGAAAGACGAGAAAGTATGCATTTGAAAATATGGTAATTCTAATCAAAATAAAAATTCCAATCATGGTATGTGTACATCAAATCTGTATGCGGATACATCGATTAGCTTCACATGCACTATGCATATATATATATATATACATACTAATTTTCTTTTCATAAAAAGCGCTATGGTCCATTGAGTCGAAGATCAGGGTAAAAGATAATTAAACAGTAAAATTGAGGTGAAAATTTCCTTATGCCACAAATAACAACATAAAATCTTGTCTCACCATGTTCATCTCAGAGACTAATGTCATAAAATTTACGTACCCGGCCGAGACAATGTCGTTGGTCTATATGCTGCAATATTGCCTTTCTATATATAGTCGTCTCATAATCTTTTTTTTTTTTGATAAAAATTATAGATAATTTTCCGAATTTAGTTGGATGATAAGATCTTAGTTGGATGATAGGAAAGCAAACAGTGACCCCAAGTGTGTCGTTTCACACTAATAGTACATTTATTATGAAAAAATGGAGTGTGGGTCTATTAAGAAATACAAAATAAATGGAGCCACTGGGTCCATTTCCTTTATTCAATAGATTTATTGCATTGTTTTGGTCCCATTTACCTCCCCTCTCTAACACAAATATTAATGCATATAAATATTTTGAGTGACTGAGAAATGATAGACAAAAATTTACCCAACATTTCTTTCTCCTTATATCAAAGTTTCTCTCTCATTTCTTCATCACTTCACTACCCTGTTTTTTTCCTCATTTTGAATAGTTCTCAAACTTAATTTTTTCCCCTGAAGCTCTTTCTTATATCTGCATAAATCTCGGGATCCTAATCTAAAAGCAATCAGAAAAAGAGACCTGTACGATTCTTGTGCCTAAGCTAAACAATGACAGAGGAATACTACAGTCTTCACACAGAGACAGTAACTCAGCTTCTTGTCCCTAACTCGGCGCCTGACTCAGTGAGTCACGAGAGTAAAGCAGAGCAAACCGACAAGAAGACGAAACGGGTGAGAGATTCCGGTAAACACCCGGTTTATCACGGTGTAAGGATGAGAAACTGGGGAAAATGGGTGTCGGAGATTCGTGAGCCAAGAAAGAAATCGCGTATTTGGCTCGGAACTTTTCCGACGCCGGAGATGGCGGCACGTGCACATGACGTGGCGGCTCTGAGCATTAAAGGAAACTCCGCTATACTAAACTTCCCTGAACTCGCTGAGTCATTCCCTCGGCCCGTCTCGCTAAGCCCTAGAGACATTCAGACAGCAGCTCTTAAAGCGGCTCACATGGAACCAACGACGTCGTTTTCTTCTTCTTCTTCTTCTTCCTCGTCTTCTTCTACGTCTTCGCTTGAGTCTCTCGTGTTGGTGATGGACCTCTCGAGGACTGAGTCGGAGGAGCTCGGTGAGATCGTGGAGCTGCCAAGTCTTGAAGCGAGTTACGACATCGACTCGGCTAAGCTTGGAAACGAGTTTGTGTTCTCTGACTCACTAGACTACAGTTTATATCCGCCACCTTGGGGACCATCGTCGGAAGATAACAATTATGGTTACGGAATTATCCCTAATTTTGGACAAGGTTTGTCATGGGATCGGTAACAGTTTCAGTATTACTGTTATAATTAATGTTTTGTTTAGTCACGTTTTCATGAGCCCTTGTCTTTTTTTTTTCTTGTGGTGGTAATGTTAGCTAAGAAAGGGTTCTTTTTTTTTTGGTGCGTGTGTGAGCTCCATTAATGAATACGTGTACAAAACTCTATTTGTGTTTATATATAAATATCGCTTTGGTTTGTCGGAAAAGAAGAGGAAGAACAATTGAATTTTAATTTTTTAAGTATCATAAAGTGAATAAGCGATAATTAAATAAAAGTCCACTAACTTTCTCATATTGTAATAATGCAAATCATCAGGAGTTCAGACTGTCCCGTTTTTGTTTTTTGACAAAAAATAAAGTATTAATTAACTTTAATCAGATGCCCAAAAAAAATGAGCTTTAATCATTAGTTGTAAATTTGACAACAATTTTTTTTAATATTGATTATAATCTCACTATTGGATTAGGGTGTAAAAAGAAACACTAATCGAGAGCAACTTGTCGAAGCTGACGCAAACATTACACAGCCACATATATACATGCATCCATGCGATACTTTATTATTCTATATCATCTATTAGTATGATTATGATTTATGACCAAAAATTGCCCACTTAAATATTTTATGGCACATTATTGGCGACAGAATAGCATCATACAACTCGTTTAATATATAATTAATAAAGACGAAGGCTATGATAAACCCAGATCTGATCAGTAGCTCCACCGGGGACATAGTTATGATTCTACGAAATTTCAATTCGATTCTAAATGTTATATACTGGCGAAGTGGGAGGTACATTTCTGTTCTCGGTGACATTGGGCGCTCAATGAAGCATCTCGAATCGGGCGTGAGAAAGATCCATCTAATTTACTTCAGGAGAAGGAGTATCAGAATTGGTATCTAGCTCATGTTACGTTGGATTAAAGATTTGATTATAAAATTTTCATTATGATCTCAATTAAAAATATGCTCATGCTCAGACTTAGTAGTTTAAAATAAAGAAGAATTTGGTGGATAGCTTTTTTCTTTATTAATTTGTCCATAGAGAGTTTAGATTCTAGTATTTGAGTTTAAATTTTTGAGTTAGGGTTTAGATTTAATAATTTAAGATTCAGATATTAAAAAATGAAAATATTAATTGAAAATCAAAACAATTAACGAATGTTTTACATGAGAAACTTGTGAATATTTTTAAAATTTTGCAAAAAGTTTCAAAAAGGTGTGAAAATACATTTTTCTGAAATTATCGTTATAATAGTGGAAAGATACTTATATTATTGGAAACAGTTCGTGTTATGCTAAATAAATTTTGGAGATAAAATGAATAATAAACAACAATTTTAAATTTTGTATGTTTTGAAATTTCATGTATTAAAGTTTTTAAAAATTTGTGAAAGGTTCGGAGTTCTTTTGAAAATGTTATATACTATCGAACAAACGTGATGAACAATGTCTACAGACATTTTTATTGTCCAAGTAATAGTTTCAAAAACGACAAATTTCTATCGTCAGTTTCTGCCAAAAAAGAACAATTGTTATTTTCTAACGACAAAATGTAAGAGTTTTATTGGAGCATTTAAAAACCAAAAGGGACTAGTTGACTAATTACCCCTAAAATTAATACAGGCGTAATATATATATATATATATATATATTTCAATCTATATGACATGAATGATCCTAAGCTGGAAAGAATATAGAATGTGACATGTCAAGTCCTATCATATGTGTACGTATTTTTATTTGTCAAGATTTCGTCTTTACGAACACTATAATCATGGGAATTAAAGAGCTGTGATGATCCTTAAACAACTCGTTCTGAAGTGGAATATCCATGAAATTTAACTGTCTTAGTCATTGATATGCTACTTGATCGAGGTTACATATCGATTTATGCTGGATTTACTCTCTTTGTAATTAATGTGTAGTTAATGCGTCTAATAGTTTGCAAACTCCAAAAGTAAAAGGTCTCTTATAGTTTGCAAACTCCAAAAGTTTGTGTAGATTGAAACGTACATGATATTTCTTTGATATACAAAATATATAACGAGTTTGTTAATAACGAGTAGCTTTGCTAGAAATGATTAATTGACTTCATGCATATTACTAATTAGAAACTTAATGTACCCTATGTGGTGGATAATTAAAGACTATTATAAAAAAAAAAAAATTTAAAGACTATTACCATCTCACAGCAACCATTTTAAACATATGAAAGATTTTTGGATTTGCCCCTTAGACTTTTTTTACCAGAGTGTGGGACATGTTCTAATATAAAAAGGATCACAAAAAGAAATATATGTTTTTTGACCAAAAAAAAGAAATATTTTTTTTCTTTATCCAAAATATAAAATCTAGTTGTTACGTGTTTACATTGCCTAATATATCTTTTAAAAGGGGTTCCTCCGACAGGTTTTACTAATTGTCTGAAAGCATAACAAATGCGTATAAAAATATTGTTGTTGTTGTTGCTTTTTTTTTTTTTTTTTTTCTGAAAGGGCTTCTGTTTTCTTTTTCACCTAAACTACGAAAGTATAAAGTTCAATCTAACGGTTAAAGATTAATTAAACCAACGGGATGGTATTTTGAATTTTGCTAGCTAGGTTTAACTAGATTTTAATTGCTGTTTAGTTGAGATTCTGATTGATTAATATATTTTATATAACGCTTGATGTGTGTTTTGGTTAGTTTTAGTTAATTTTGGATTGATGATCACCTAGTTTAACTTGATTCGGTGTCAGTTTTCTTACCTTGGTATGTCATCTTGATTTAATTTTGGTTCGGGTTAATCTGATCGGTTTCATTTGATTTAATATCCAGATAGCCCTACCTATTCCCCACTAACTATTATATTCCTTAGGTTTTATTAACCGACATTATACCAAATCTAGAGCGGATCCGACATAACTTTTTTGCATATCTTATGTGAGGTGTTGAAATTCTTAATTAAATCAAATTTATCTGTCTAATGATGGTACTATGCGTAACTCCAAAAACGGAAAAGAAATCATTGACTCCTTTAT
The DNA here is from genome assembly GCA_028015245.1 of Cardamine occulta. NCBI lineage: Eukaryota > Viridiplantae > Streptophyta > Magnoliopsida > Brassicales > Brassicaceae > Cardamine > Cardamine occulta. The sequence goes on from CM051384.1 coordinate 18,033,647, forward strand.
TGCTTTTTTAGACCTCGACCAAAATCGTCAAAAAAGACTTTACAAAATGATGAAGTTATTATAGAAATAAAAGTTTAGCTGAACCAATTGAAATTCCCCACTATTATGTTTTGTTATTAATATCTAAGGATCAAATAAGTCGGCAGATTTATAGTTTAATCCATTCAGAGCGAAAAGAAGAGAGCTAAGTGGAAGAAGAGAGAAACATGAGACAGCGATCTAAGTAGTAGGCAGTTTATGACTCTCTTGCAGCAATCCAGACTTTTGTTTAAGATTTTAATCAAAGAAAATTTCAGACTTTTCCCTCTTCAAAAAAAATTGACGGTAACCATATATATATATATATATATATATATATTGTGTGTGTCTCGAATTTGCTTAAACCATTAGAATAAATTTGATGTAATTAACGGTCGGTTAGCCATGCAAAATAGTTGGCTTATTAATTCATCTGGCTGAGAGACTTCAGACTTGTAATTCTAACCGCAAACGCCAAATGCAATTTGCAAACTTAAAATGTTTAATCTTATATATATATATATATATATATATATAAACCTAACGCATAAACAAAAACTAAGAAGATTGACATTTGAAATAAACGCCTACCTATAAAAACATATTAACATATATTTTAGAAATCACATTATATATCTCATGAATAAAATTGCCTCTATAAGTCTATACGTACAAATCTTTTCTCCATTAACTTTCAGAATTAAAACTAAAATTGTATAAATGATATATACTTCTATTATATTTTGAAACATATCATAATTGTATATATGTGAAAAGATGAAAAAAAGAAGACGCTGGGAACAGCAAAGACCCATGGGAATTGTAAAATGCAATTGAATAAACTCGAATACGTCCATATTAGAGCACTGCCTGCAAAAGACAATATTCTTTGTAGAAACCTTTTTTTTTTTCTTTTTGCCGGTTGCCATTTCAAGGATGCTTTGAATTATTGTTTTGTATAAATATCATGGGTCAGTGCTGCTTGATTTAGTAATGTAAGTATATTATATGCAAAACCCAATGTCGAAACAGTTATAGACAATAGGGTATCCAACGTGTAATGTCTAACCAAGTAATGTATAGAATAATAGTTAGTAGACAATTATATATAATTAGTGTTAAGAAAGGTAAGTTTAAAATTGAGAAAATCACCATAAATAGTTGACAATTTACCATTTATGAAAATTTATACTTATAAATCCACATGTCAAGATGTTAAACTAAAAAGATGATATGACATTCTCTGGAAAACGCTAATCAATTTTCATATATATAATTTATGATATTTCATTACTTTTTTTTACTTTGGTCAAGATGCTATTTCTTTACTATTTCACCTTTTTCACTATGCTAAGTACTAACTAGTGAATAAACCCTATCCTTGAGTTTATGATGGATCTTTGTGATTTTCTGCAACTAGTTATGATTTTCTATTGATGTATAGTAATCAAGGATTGATCCTGTATGTTGTATGTGATCATTGATCAAGAACAGCCCAAATCGCTGGAAACAGATTTATCTTTCTTTTGTATTATGTGTATAATGAATTTAGATTTATTACCTACATACGTAAATGTAAGGTATTTACATTTTTTTTTCTGATAAAGGGTAAATATTTACAACCAGTGCAATGTCCTTTCATATTTAATTTCCCAAAAAAACAATGTCAAAATGTTACTCCTATCATTTTATTGACAACACACGATTAATGTATGTAGAGGTATTTAGATATGATTATAAAGTTTTATGGGCTTTCAACTTAAAATCAATTGATTATTAATGGATTGACACATATTTATATATCACTTAAGATTTTTATCCACATATGATGTGGGATATTATTCCTTATTAGATTCTATAACTATTTCTAGTTTAATTTCCTAATTATATTTTCTGGGAAAATAGACTTTCGCCTCCAAAATTACTAATGCCACAAATCAAAATATGACCTCTGAGAACTAATTAAACTGACTAATAAGGGTCCTCTTTTCCTAATTACATTTTTGATCTGACGTTTAAAAACTCCCACAAAGTAGAGTTTCACCCATCAACTAGAAACTCTCCAAGTTTTTATTTATCAATAAACTCTGTCATTAAAACCCTTTAATTATAATCATAATCAAAAAGAAAAAAACTAGTTTTTTAATAAGAGAAAACTAGATATGTATATTACACTATACGTAATAAATAACTTAAATAATTCATGAATTATTTAAATCTACGTTGTGTATATATGATTTCCGTGTGTGACACACGGTATGTCTAACACCTTTGAATGTGTGGGGATTTATGCATTGCGTGGTTCAAAGCTAGGTGAAAGAGTGTCTCATGCCCTTTATTTTCTTGTTCAAACTGTTGGTGAAATAATTGTATCCATACAATTAATGTACTTATTATGTAAAAAAAAAAAAAGCACAAATATAGTCATCTTGCAACAGCTGTTGGCCTGTTGCCGTCTAGTCATTTTATAGAAAATATATATATTCTTAATTTCTATTAAAATTTAAAATCAAATACTCCCTCGGTTCTTATTTAATCATATTTCTAATATTTTCACACATATAAGAAAATATATTAAAAATTGATTATAAATACATTATTTTTTGTGATTAACAATTTTCTATAACTCTAAATCAATAGTATTCAATTATTTTTCTTAAACTTTAAAATCCATCAAAACCCTAAAAATTGCATATTTTTGATACAAATTTATTTTTTTCCTAGTAATAGGATTAATAAGAAACAGATGGAGTATAAGTTATAAAATCAATTATTGTAGTTTTCTCTCTCGTCAAAATCAATTTAATAGTTCATTAAGTTGTTTAAATTTCCTCACATTTCTCAATATAACTTCGTTGTTTTTTTTTAAAATATGAAAGTTTGTAGTTAATGCAAATGGCCATAGATGAGTTAAGTTTTCCTTTAAAATATTAAATGAATTCAATAATTCCAGCTAAATCATATGCTGACTCACTTTACCTTTTTGGCCATTAATTGTATGTTGCGTTGTGTTGTTGACTCACTTGATGTCGTAATTTCCCCCCAATTATATAGAAGTAACACATTATTAATGTTATAATACTCCAATCGGAGGATATAATTTGAGAAATGTATCATGAAGAGTATATGTAATTATCAGGAAAGCGTTATACATATACCAACATTTAAAATAGCAATCATGTTTGTTTTTCTTAACTAGAAGATATCAAATATATATTTGTATACAATCATTTTTAAGTTTGAGACCTACCTTCAAAAATACTCAAAGCGAATTTATAAAGCGCATATATAATAATTCCTTTCCGAACCTTAGCATCTAAAGTCGAATTCGCTATATCTCTACATACATTAATTGTGCGTTGTCAATAAAATGATAACATTTTTACATTATTTTTTGGGAAATTAAATATGAAAGGACATTGCACTGGTTGTTGGATGATGTGATACTACAGTGCCAATAATGAAAAAAAAAATAGTAAAACAAAAGATTTTTTGGACTGATTCTAGATAACGGTTTCTTTACCAGGGGTTGAACATGACCAACTGGTAAGTAGACCTAAATTTTGCTGATGGATTTTCATCGCAAATCAACAATTATATTATAGAAATCATTGAAAAACCATTAGTATTTTATCGCAAAAATTGTTCATTATGATGGAAATTCCGTCTAAAACTATATAGACAATAAATATTGCCTCATATAAGATGGTTTTCCACCAATAGCTTCAAAATTGTACTTCGAAAAACTTTCAACAATTACATATATATATGTAGTTTGAGAGTGTAGATCATATTATATACAAAAGTATTTGATGAATATAGAACTGATTTTGGTGCTCGGCTCATTGGTTATGTGCTGTGGGTTCAGAGCTGCTGAAGCTAAGAGTTGGAGGAATGCTGAGTTCTTGGTTTGATCTCTTCTTTGTAATTTTGGTGGGCTCGGCTAGTCTGTCTTGGAGACTGTTTAGTTTTTATACCTCTTTAGTGTTTTTTAGCCAGCAATTTCAAGTTTCGGTTTGTGTGGCTTCTCACTATTAGCTTTGGGATAAGAGACTTTCAAGCTAAGTATTGGTTCAAACATAGCCCTTAGCGGTCGAAAGGAGGTTTTATATTTTTCGGTTGGCCCTCTTTCTTGGTTGGCTATCTATCGGCATTGTGGTTTTCGATCTTCTAAGAGAATACGGTTGGACATTTCTCTTCCTATGCCGTCGTCCATCGGTTATTTGTGTGAGCATTTGGGTCTTCTTTGAGATTTGGGTTCTTGTCATCGAATTAATCTATATCCTTTTAATATTATTTTATCTAATGTTGTTCTTATTTTTATATTTTCATGTCGTAACACTTCCCCAAATTGTTAAATTGAATACCCTTTATTTTAAAAAAAAAAACAGAGAACTGATGTCTCACTCGAATTCACAACGGGTTATGATATTTCCACACAAAAAAATCATTAAACGACAAACAAAATTTGCACTCATTTGTGTCATAGATGATTTATGTCAAACTATTATGACTTGTATATTCATGACTCATGAGTGTAAGAAAATATAAATATTGGAATGGTAAACGTTGCACTTCGTGACTCCACAAGATTTTATCATATCTATGATGAGCACATCGAAAAAGAATCTGTAATTATGAAACCAACAATTTGACAACAGCTATATGCTATAAATCATTTACTTTATTATGGTTGTCAAGATGAGCTATTCAAGGTTAATTTCGGGTGTTTAGCTTATGAAACTAAAGTTAGATTAGTGGTAGGAATGGTAAAAGAGTGTCTATACTACTCACGAAAAGCTGATGCAAAATCTTGAATTTTCTTATTGAAAATTTTGATGTTTATGAACATAATGGTATTATAAAAAGAATGCTAACTTGGAGCATTGTAAGTTTTGTGAAACCGAAGTTTTATACTAATTATAGAATACAAAATTATCATTTGTCCTTGGCATTCTATGGCCTCCAGGTCGAACCAATTACGCAGCTTTTTTTCCATCATGCACTTGTCCAAAACACACAGAAACTGAAAATAATATACTATTGTCAGTTCTAGTGAAGGTATAATTAGGTTATTAGTACACAACAGGTGATATATTTAGTGTTTAGGAGCTGAAGATTAAAGACAATCTTTCATAATTTCCTGAATCCTTCTCTGTAACACCTTGTCCTTAACCCTACCGATCATATCTTCATAGAAAGCTTGAAGCCTCATAAGCTTACTCTTATCTGCATTCTCCAAGATCTCTCCCCACTCTTTTCCCATATCGAAATACCCAGAAACCCGTAATGAATATGGAATATCTTCCTCTTCATTAAAAGGTTTTCCAAATATTGATCCATGAAGTATGCTTGCATATCTTTCCATCACCATTAGCTTTGATTCTAGCCGTTTAATCTCTTCCGTTGATGAGTTTTTGCCAGCATAAGGTACTACTTCTTCTTTGTCAGGTTTCAGCTCGTTCGGCCAAAAGACAGGAGTAGGAACATAACAGTCCATAACATTCCCAGTCCCGAGCACTCCATTTCTTCCTCTTCCCCAAGACCACAGCTTATAACCACCATTCGCCACAAGGACTGTATGTGCAGCCCCGCAAGAAACCTGAACAGGGTCACGAAATCTTGACCCACCTGAAATCTTTCTTGGTACACTGTCATCTCCTGCTTCCATCTCTGTGAAGCTGACATCGGGACATAACCCTAACCCCCTCTCCATTCCCCACGACCACACGTATCCCTCAGATGACACCACGCTTGTGTGGAATAACCCACAGTCTACAGAAACTAAGTAAGCATGTTCTGGGAGCTCTGAAACTGGCTCTGGAACAGATGAACTCTTGGTACTTCCATGCCCAAGTTGACCATTTTCTCCAAAGCCGAATGTCCAGCAAATGCTTGGTCCTTTTGGTATCTCCTTCCTGTAGGTGAGAAGAGCTGTGTGATGAGCACCACAAGCTATGTCATAGACTGCAAGACCAGAGTTCTGGTTAAATGTCTCCACAATCTGAGGTTTTGCACGGCTTTCTTTATCCCCAAGCCCTAACTGGCCATGATGATTATTGCCCCAAGAATACAATACAGATTCATCATAACCGTCTTTGTGGATCTCCCCGGGACCAACGAGGGCAATAACGTGTTCATCCCCACATGCTACCTTCAAAACAGTCCGGCCATGGAACTCGGGTATAGGAAATGGAATCGGGATGCTTGTAAAAGACAAACGTGGCTCAGATCCACTCTCTTGTGGTGGAACATTCCCCCACATCCAAAGACCTCCAACATTATCAATGGCAAGTGACATCATGGATCCAGCCTTGACAGCACAAACCTACCAAGCATAAAAAAAAATCATTGTGCTTCAGGCTTTTTGACTTATAAAACCTAAATTAAGAAAGCATTTCCAAGACCATACCTTTAAATCTGATCTGGTTTCTCTCCCTGGATCCTTAAGAGAAGAACTAGATGCTTCTTGTTCAAAGAAATTTTTTATCAAGCATGGTGCCAAGGAGTTCTCCCCATCAAATCCAAGTTGGCCATCCATTTACCAGTCAAGGATTGAATGAATCATAGATTATAGCAGCCAATGTAGAGATCAGAACATTAAAAATGAAAAGTATAAAAGTAGAAACGGTAACATTAAAAATAAAGGATACAACTGTTATAACCCCAACACCAAACTGAGCCATCATCTACCAAAAGCTTACAAGGCAAAGGAAACAAAAGACAATAAAATGGTCAATACAGATCCAAATCATATCAGATACACATACATACACATGAACAAGCTTTTATGTTCTGATCATCAGAGTCACCAATTTCTCAAAGCAAATCATTTGATCAAATCAGCAACACAAGCTAATAAAATAAAGTGAAATTAGACATATGAATAGAAGAAACCACCTGAGACAGCGAGACTGTGATAAGCACCAGCAGCTACACCAACGATTCGAGCCCGATCTCCAGCCGCTTGATCTGGGAACTCGAACTCGACTCGAAGTGGAACAAGCTCGTCTGATTCGTTACCCGTGCCAAGACGGCCGAAGATTCCTCTTCCCCATGAGTAAACACATCCATCGCCTGCAAACATTTCCACAGACAACAAAAAAAAAAATCAAAGGAAATTCGAATTTCCCTATTTACTAAATTGAAGCTTCGGATCTTTTGCTTTACCAGTCAGAGCGATAGTATGCGCTTCACCGGCGGCAAGAGAGATTATTTTCCGGGACAGATCTTCAGAAATCTGTAACGCCGCCGTTTTATCATCCATTTTCACTGCTTGAAGATTTCTCTGCAACGGATAAGGTTTGAGCTCAGTTTGCTTGCATGAATCCTTACGATCAAAAGACGACGACAAATCTTACGAGTTTTATTTATTTTTACAATTAGTTGATTAAAAACAATTTCAAGAAAATCTGGTTGTGTTGCGTAAATGCGTAGTCTATTTTCTGCTTTGTTGGAATAGGCCCATCATGGGTTGCGCTTAGTTAGGCCCATTATTAGATCATTCGACCCGGAGATTATAGTTACCCGACCCGGGAAAAATGGTTTGAGGCCCAAAATGAAGACGAGAAATATGGTTTCAGGCAGTGAGTGCGTAGTTTATAAATTAACGAACAAACCTAGTAATACAAGGAGAAAAAGCATATTTCTCATAAGATCCCTACGGCAAACAAACAAAGCGGAAGAAACTATATTTATGCATGTCAGACTCCACAAGCCTCATTTTATCAAATTAATCTTCTAATGTAATATTAAACAAAAAATAAATAAAAGTGAGTGAGTGACCATAACAAATAAAATAGTACCACCACTCAATAAGATACCTAGTATTAATTATTATAAATTATGTCATACAAATAGGAATATCATACAAATAAATATTAAAAACCACCAAGAGTCTAAAACCCCCAAAAGAAAGAAACTGCAAATGGATCAAGAAGCTATTCTCGTCGGGAAAACTATTCCGAAACGCAATATTCCGACCATTCCTTTCATTCTAGGTATAACTAATTCTCGTATTCATATATTTGATACCCTCCATATTTACATGGGATGAATATAGATAGGTATATAATTTCTAATTCTTGATTAAATGGTTTTTGGATAGTAAGTCAGGGGTTGGAGAAACTTGCATATTACGGATTGGTACCAAACATGATACTCTACTTAACGGTGGAGTACGGCATGGGAACGGCGGAAGCGGCCAACATACTTTTCCTCTGGTCTGCCGCCACCAATTTCCTTCCTCTCGTTGGTGCTTTTATAGCTGATTCTTACACGGGTCGTTTTCCTCTGATGGGTTTTGGATCTTTCATCAGCCTTCTGGTATGTTTATATCAACTTACAAATGTGAACAACAAAAATTAGTGGAAATAATTATTTCTGTTCGAAATTGGAGAACTACAAGAAATCCATATTTTACTTCAAAAGCTTTCCATGATGATTGTTTTATTTATGTAACTTTTGCTTTGATTAATTGTATTTAATTTCTTATGAGCAACAGGGAATGCTTTTATTATGGTTGACAACAATAATTCGACCAGAATGCGATAAATCAACACACCTGTGCCAAGCCACTACACCGCTCCAACTTCTTCTCCTATATTTATTTTTTGCCCTCACCGCCATCGGTGCCGGCGGCGTTAGGTCTACCTGCTTAGCCTTCGCCGCCGACCAGCTCCAACCCAACCATACATCACGTATCGCCACGTCGGCTCTAGAATCTCTCTTCAACTGGTACTACTTCTCCGTCATGCTCGCATGCTTTCTTTCCCAGTCGTTGCTCGTCTTCTTCCAGACAACGTATGGTTGGCAGATCGGTTTTGGAGTCGCTGTCGCTGCCATGCATGGCTCTATCGGTCGCTTTGTTCTTCGCGGCTTCTCCGTACTATGTAAGGTTTAAGTGTGAGTCCGGCCTTGTCGCTGGACTTTTCCAGGTTCTCGTTGCTGCTTTCAGGAATCGACACGTTGACTTGTCATCGGAGGAGCATATTATATCCTACCATCACGAAACAGGGTCATCATTTTCAATTCCTAGCCAGAAATTGAGGTATGTATACTTTTTACATTTAGACCAAAATTGATACTAGAAAAACAAAATTGTAGTCAAAGATATTTTGATAATAAAATACAAAATGCTGCTAACTTACTTTTTCTTTTAAACCGGTGATAGTTGCTGCTATAGTATTTTATCTTTTTGTTGATCTTTTTTCCCCAAAATTACAATTATGTGATGAAACCTAATACATTTGGAAATATTTTATAACTATAGGTCTTTGAACAAAGCTTGCGCCATAAGCAACCCGTATCAAGACCTAACTGTAACAAGGAACTCACGGAATCCATGGAAGCTATGTAGTGTGCAACAAGTCGAAGATCTCAAATCTCTCATCAATGTCCTACCCATTTGGTCAACATGAATCATCTTGTCACTTGTCACAACTTGCCAAGTCTCCTTCATAGTCCTTCAAGCCAAGGCCATGGATCGCCGCACCTTCATTCAGGGTTTCGAGATTCCTCCAGGCTCTTATGGCATTTTCATGGTCATATCCTTCGTGCTTTTCCTTGTTCTTTACGATCTTGTTATTGTCCCGTTACTTTCTTGGGCTCTAATAAAGCCTTTTCGTTTGGGAGTTATGGTGAGAATGGGAGCTGGGTACGCAATATCGCTTCCATGCATCTCCGCTCTTGCGGCCGTGGAGTACGCCAGAAAAACCGTTGTAAGTAAATATAGGCTGCATCACTTTGGAATAGAAGATCATTTGACTGTTTTTAATGTGTGTGGTTGATTCACTAGGGGGACGAGAGAGGTACAATGTTGTCAGCGATGTGGCTATTACCGTACATGATATTAGGAGGCATTGCGGAAGCACTCACTGCGATATCACAGAACGAGTTCTTCTACTCTGAGCTTCCCAGCTCCATGTCAAGCGTAGCCACCACGCTCTCCGGCCTAGGCATGGCCGCTGCAAGCATCGTCTCCTCATGGATCATCACTGCCGTTGACGTCGCCACCTGCCGGAGCTGGTTCACAGAGGATATAAACGAGGGACACTTGGACTATTATTACTGGTTCATCGGGGGATTATCTGTGATCAATATTCTGTATTTTGTGTGGTGTACCAAATCGTATGGTAAATGTAAAACATAACAAGTGTGATCAATTTTATAATTCATATTGTAATTAGCAGCTTGATTCTTCAGTTATGGAATAATTTATTTATATAATGTAGAACATTGAAACTTGGGCAGGATTTCTAAATGCATATACTTAGGAGCAAACTTTGTATTTTGGTCTTGAAATATACATACAGTCGACCATCTCTTGTTCGAGTGCCAAAACTGACTACAAATAATTTGTCATATTTGTTTATATTGTTGGAAATCGATAATAGTTGACGAATTTTTATTTCTTTTCAAAATAATTTTTTTGTTTGGATAAATCGTAGCATACGTGGATTTACATCTTGGCTTGTGAGGCCAACAAAATAAAATAAAATATTCGCTTGTTCTACTGGGAAAAAAAAAAGAGAGAAGACCTTGGCTTGTTAGCCCTCCCACGATTTGCATCCAAACCAAAACTCTCTTTCCTCTCCAGATCTGCTGAATAAAATTACTCACCAATCGTCATGGCTATGGCGATTAGGGTTTTTCTCCTCCTTCTCCTCTTCTTATCATCTGCAATTGTATCTTTCTCCCTTTATGAAGATCAAGTCGGCCTCATAGATTGGTAACTCATCTCTTCTTCACTCTCTCGAAAAAAAACTAGTTGAGAAGTTTCGAAGCTTGCTTCTGCTTCCAAAATTTTCATCGCTTTGAAGTTTTTGATTTAGAAGTCTAACTAGAGCTATCACCAATCTGATTAGTCCAATCCGTAGTGTATCTAGAATCTGCTATTTAGTGTTTTAGATCTCATTTAGCTAGAGAATTGTGTAATTACATGATCCATGGAAGGATCCTTTTCGAACACTAGTGAATTTGAGATGCGATCGGATAAAGCTACTTTTATTTTGCTACTTATGAATGTTGATTTCTAAGGAAAGGAACTAAATTGCGTAGAAACTATAAGTGTTTTATTGAGGAGAATCATTGTTGTATTGTGTAGGCATCAACGTTATATTGGGAAAGTGAAACACGCAGTATTCCACACTCAGAAGACTGGAAGAAAACGTGTTATCGTGTCAACCGAGGAGAATGTTGTTGCTTCACTTGATCTCAGACTTGGAGAGATATGTAAGAATAGTGATGTTTATATATTTGTTATCAATGTTGAATCTTGAAGTATATTCCACTGTGGTTGTCACGACTCTGTATTGTTTGTTTTCCCTTATTTTTTACTTTGTTTTCTGGTTTGGTGTAGTTTGGCGGCATGTTCTTGGGACAAAGGATGCTATCGATGGTGTTGATATTGCCTTGGGAAAATGTAGGAATTATATTCAATACATGTGGATCAACTATATTACCAAACATTATTTTTGCTTTCATCTGCAACAGTAATGTTTATGTACCAGCATCTTGAACTCTATTTTATTGGCTTCAAATGATTTCAGATGTTATTACCCTTTCTTCAGAAGGAAGTACTTTAAGAGCCTGGAACCTTCCTGATGGCCAGATGGTTTGGGAAACATCGCTGCATAGTGCACAGCGTTCAAAGTCACTGTTATCTGTGCCGGTTAGTAATACAAACGTAGGAGTTTGTGAAATTCTTTAAAAGGAGGAAAACTGTTGCTATTCTTTTCTTATTATAAGAGATAACAACAACTTTGATCTATAGGGCGTTGAAGAGCAAAATTATCTGAAATTTTTAGTTGCATCATTGTTTCCTTGGTTCTATCTTGCAGACAAATTTGAAGGTTGACAAGAACTACCCTATTATTGTTTTCGGTGGTGGGTATCTTCATGCTGTTTCTGCTATAGATGGTGAGGTCCTCTGGAAAAAGGACTTCACAGCAGAAGGGTATGACAGTCTTCACTTTGTATTTGAATGAGGTTGCTTCAACTGCAGACATTCATATTGTATTGCTTTGGCGTTTAGTAATATTTTCGATTTGCTTTATGGTGCCTCCTGCAGGTTTGAAATTCAGCGGATTCTTCAACCTCCTGGAAGTAGTATAATTTATGGGCTGGGATTTCTTAATTCTTCTGAGGCTGTTGTTTATCAGATTGACTCCAAAAGTGGAGAGGTAGTGGCACAAAAAAGTATGGTGTTCCCTGGTGGATTCTCTGGCAAAATTTCATCAGTTTCAAATGACAAAGTTGTTGTTCTTGATTCAACAAGGTCAATTTTGGTTACTATTGGCTTTCTAGATGGAGATATTAGCTTCCAGAAGACCCAAATTTCCGATATTGTTGAGGATTCCGGAAAGGCTGAGATTTTATCACCTCTTCTTAGCAATATGCTTGCTGTAAAGGTCAATAAACGCACTATATTTGTGAGGGTTGGTGGCAAAGGAAAGTTGGAGGTGGTAGACTCATTATCTGATGAAACAGCCATGAGTGATTCACTTCCAGTTGCAGACGATCAGGAGGCCTTTGCCTCAGTTCATCATGAAGGGAGCAAGATTCACCTTATGGTGAAACTTGTTAATGACTTGGATACTGTATTGCTTAGAGAGAGCATTCAAATGGACCAACATAGGGGGCGTGTCCATAAAGTTTTCATAAATAACTATATCAGGACAGACAGGACTAATGGATTTAGGGCGCTTATCATGATGGAAGATCACTCGCTCTTGTTACTGCAACAAGGGGCAATTGTTTGGAGCAGGGAAGAAGGCCTGGCTTCAGTGACTGATGTTACAACGGCGGAACTCCCTGTGGCAAAGGATGGTGTATCAGTGGCAAAAGTGGAGCACACGCTCTTGGAGTGGCTTAAGGTATGAATGCTCTTAAACCCTATGGGTTAGGTGATCTTAATATCCCTGGATTTCTGTTACTTTGTTGTGTATTTGATGTATTTCTCTGATTTTCTCACCCTAATGAATTGAACTTTTTCTGTTTCTTTTGGTAGGGGCATATGCTGAAGCTCAAGGGATCCTTGTTGCTACCAAGCCCAGAGGAGGTGGTAGCAATTCAAGAATTGAGGTTAAAGAGTTCTGGAAAGAACAAACTGACCCGTGACCATAATGGCTTCCGAAAATTAATCTTAGCTCTTACTCGAGCTGGAAAACTTTTTGCTCTGCACACTGGAGATGGGAGAATTGTCTGGTCTATGCTACTAAACTCTCCGAGCAAATCAGAAGCCTGTGAACGCCCAAACGGTATTAGCTTGTACCAATGGCAGGTCCCTCATCACCACGCCATGGACAAGAATCCTTCTGTTCTTGTAGTTGGCAGGTGCGGATCAGATTCAAGTGCACCCGGTGTTCTTTCATTTGTGGATGTGTACACGGGGAAGGAGCTTAGCTCATCAGATATTGGTCACTCTGTTGTGCAAGTTATGCCTCTTCCATTTACCGACTCAACAGAGCAACGTTTACATTTAATAGCTGATACTGATGGCCATGTCCACTTGTACCCAAAAACTTCAGAGGCGCTCAGCATCTTTCAACGCGAGTTTCAAAATGTATATTGGTACACTGTTGGGGCTGATGATGGTATAATCAGAGGACATGCAATGAAGAGCAGTTGCTCTGGTGAGACTGCAGATGAGTACTGCTTTACTACCAGGGAACTTTGGACTGTTGTATTTCCTTCGGAATCAGAGAAAATTATATCAACACTAACACGAAAACCAAATGAGGTATAAATCTTGGTTTTTACCATGCTTGTTAGTGTTTTACTCGAAACATATACACAGATTTCAGTGTTTCCTTTTGCGAGTAGCCGTTTCGCGGAGTTTTATAATCCAGAAACACTAGAATGGAAGCTCAGTCAATAAATGTTTATCATGACTTGCGTACACTTTATTTCCAGGTTGTTCATACACAAGCCAAAGTCAACACAGACCAAGACCTATTGTACAAATATGTATCAAAGAACTTACTCTTTGTGGCCACTGTTTCACCAAAAGGTGCTGGTGAGATTGGTTCAGTTACACCAGAGGAGTCGTCACTTGTGATATACCTCATTGACACCATCACAGGACGTATTCTGCACCGTTTGTCACATCAAGGCTGCCAAGGGCCAGTTCATGCAGTAAGTGCTCATGCAATTTCATCTCATTTTTTTTTTTGTAGCAGATTCAATGCAGCTTTCTTAGCCTTCAAATTGTTTGCAGGTGTTTAGTGAGAATTGGGTTGTTTACCACTATTTCAATCTCCGAGCTCACAAGTACGAGGTTACAGTCGTCGAGATCTATGATCAGTCTAGGGCGGTATGACTTCATACCCAAAACATTTGATCAGTTGATGGAGTGTTCCCATTGTGAAACGCTATAAATTTTATTTGCAGGAGAACAAAAATGTCTGGAAACTCATTCTGGGGAAGCACAATCTAACAGCACCAATCACTTCATACTCTAGACCAGAGGTGTTAACGAAGTCACAGTCATACTTCTTTGCTCAGTCTGTGAAAACCATAGCGGTGACATCAACAGCAAAGGGTATAACTTCAAAGCAGCTTCTCATTGGTACCATCGGGGATCAGGTTTGTACATTTCTTATAATATATAGAGATACCTCCTTGGATTGTAAAACTAAAACTCAAAACTGTTCTTATGAATGATTAGATATTGGCACTTGATAAACGTTTTGTGGATCCACGTCGGACACTTAACCCGTCACAAGCTGAGAAAGAAGAAGGAATCATCCCTCTCACAGATTCATTACCCATCATTCCTCAGGTTCGCCCATACCTATCTTCCATGTTTTTGTTAGGAGTGGGCAATCCTTTGTCTGGTTTCGGTTTCTGTATATATGTGTGCACTCCTATTTTTTGTGATTTTATCGATTCTAATGCATGTCACATTTCACAGTCGTACGTCACACACTCCCTCAAAGTAGAAGGTCTAAGAGGCATTGTGACAGCTCCAGCCAAGCTAGAGTCAACAACACACGTGTTTGCCTATGGAGTGGATCTCTTCTACACAAGGCTTGCTCCTTCAAAGACGTACGACTCGCTGACCGACGACTTTAGCTATGCACTTCTCCTGATCACGATTGTAGCACTTGTTGCAGCCATCTACATTACTTGGGTCCTTTCAGAGAAGAAGGAACTAAGTGAAAAATGGAGGTGATGATTGGATCGTTCAAAGGTTCAAAACCCTTTTTTTTCTTTGGTTTCTCACAGTTGTAGAATGTTTATGAATTATTTTTGGCACTCGTAGAAGAAAAACCATTGGCTTAACTAAATTGTTGGTGTTAGGCTTTGGAAACTGAGTACTTTACAGACTCTTGCTTTGTGACCTTGGTCACATTCTAGAGTTGCACTGAACCTTCTGAATTTAAAGTTATAGAAGCCTCTGTTTATCCTTTTTTGTATGAGCAGAAAGTTTTATGCATTTTGTCGTCATCAGCTAATGAATGATTTAACTAACAAAAACAATCCTTAATTCGTCATGATGATGTTTTTGGGACCATAATTCTTCTATGATTATAATAATATTATTTAATGGTTTACTAAAAGTAAATAATGTTGGGGGGGGGGGGGGAAACAAGTGTAAGCGCCTGACAAATTTGGTGCGAATCAATTATTTTCCTCCTATATAAAAAGAGACGCTTCCCTTAACTTCACTTTCACTTCACTTAAGTCTCAACTCTTTCCAGCGAGCGATGATGAAAGCTAACCAGAAACCGAAACCCCACGCGCTGCCGCGTCCTCTCTTCTCCTGTGGCTTCTTCCGTCGCTGCACACAGTCCGTCCTCAGTCCAACCTCTCCTCACCAGCAGCAACCTCTCCGTAAGCCCACCACCACATCCTCCTCTTCTTCCTCCTCCTCAACCTCCACTTCTCAAAGCTTCACTCAATGGCGTTTCCCTCATCACCTTGACCAAACTCCATCCACCGCTCTTCCTCCTCCTCCTCCACCTCCTCCGCCTCCTCTTCCGGCCACTACCACTCTCCAAGAAACCTACCAGATCGCTGAGCTTCACCTCGCATCCGTCTCAGAATCCGACAAGCTCCTCGCTCTACAGCTACTCGAGCGGGTCGTCGTACCCGACCCGCCATCTGATCCGACTTGTCCTCCGGGTCTCATGCGAGGCCTCGTCTCTTGCCTTCGTAGCAACAAGATCGTCACTGCCAAATACGTCACCAAGATCCTCCTCGCGCTCTGCCTCGCGGAAGGGAACCGTCACGTGGCGGTCGAGGCTGGAGCCGCCAGAGCGGTGGTGGAAACCGCTGCAGGACTAGAGATCTCAGCGGTGGAACGCGCCTTAGCTGCGCTTGAGCTCATGTGCACGACGGAGGAAGGCGCGGCGGAGGTTCGTGCTCACGCGATGACGGTGCCGGCGATGGTGGCAGTGATGGCGAGATTGGCAGGCAGGGGGAGAGAGTACGCCATAAGCATACTTTCCGTGGTGTACAGGAGAGGAGGAGATACCGGCGAGGAGATCTCGGTGGCGCCGGCGGAGGAGGTGGCGAGAGCGGTGTCTTTGGCGCTTGAAGGAGAGTGTACAGCGAGAGGAAGAAGAAAAGGGGCCCACCTATTGAAGACCCTTGAAGAATATGGACGGTTGGATCTGAGTCAGAATGGGACATGAAAAAATGAAATCTAACGGTGGAGATTATGTCAGATAAAAATAAATCTGAAAGCTAGTTTGGGGTCACGGGCTTGTTGTTCTTTTGTTAAAGAAGTGTGGGCCTTCGTCTCTGTCTCCTCTATCTATGTATATATATAGTCGTTTTTCCTAAATAAATTATCTTAAATGTCGATTTTAAAATTTTCTAAAATTTACTGCGGGATAAAAAAACGTATTTATTAGTTCGAAATATATATTAGCAACCAACCGAGTTGTAAAATTGGAACGACCCAGGATCAAAATTCAAATAAAGAAAATAGATTGGGAAACCATATTTTGCTTGCAGAAAGATTACAAAATTTAACTCATTTATATTGCGGCTTCTAAATAATTTATAATGTAAAAAGTACAAGGTGAAACGTTGTGAAAAAGAAAAAAAAACCAGTTAAAAGTTAAGTTATACGATGTTACTTTGGTGGGGATTGTTTGGTAGATAACCTCTATATATTTTAAAGTATGTGTGAGTATAAATAAATCAGTACAAAAAACTCATTCATATTGCTTTTTTTTTTCTAAATAATTTGTGATGTTAAAGTAAAAGACGCTGCTAGGCACTAGCTAGTAAATTAATGAACCAGTGACGCTGGTAATGAAATGTGTAAAGAAATAGAGAGATACCTAATATCTATCTCTAGAATGATCTTTGCATGAGATGGAAAAAAAAGAAGAAGAATGATCACCAACATTCTTTTAACTGTTTTTAGTTTAGTGGTATTTGCTAAAATATTTAAAATGACCCCTAGTTCGAATCCAATTAGAAAATTTTTATGCAAAGTTTATAGATATACAGGTTTTGGCATATAATTCTTTGAAAATTTAATCTAATTAAAGAACAATTTGTTTGAACTAGTACACGTTCAAGCATTGGTATGCATATACATATATAAATGATCTACAAATTAACCACCATAGTATAAATAAAAATTTAATGATCTAGGTTTTCTTCAAATTGCCTTTTAAACCATGAAAACAGTCATGATCTACGATCTAGAAGCATTACCGGTATTGACCAAATCCCACCATAACTTAATTACACAAATATGACCAACGACACTAATCGATCCAAACCACAATCTGATTAGCTATTGTTGATGTGTCGAGTTTTAACCCAAAATATTTTCTGCAAGTGCACAGAACAATCGCAGTAGTATATGGGGAATCGAATCCACAGAGACCAATGTTACACTATGAAATTATAGATTTTAATTTAAAGCTAAGACAAAATATTGGTTGGTGTAATTTTCGGAACAAATAAGCAACTAATAAAATTGATGTAAATTAATTAAAACAAGCACTAGGTTAAGGCGTTTCGCCGGTGATTCGGAGATAAGGCTGAGCAACTATTCAGAGGCTAAGTAACTACCGGTCTAGAACTCAAACATAAATAAATGTCGCCCCACTCTCGTGATGTATCGATAACTTTATCTAACAACCTAGATACCGAAACTCTCTTCTGGACCTAGCGAAGACGATAAGCATTAACAAGCGGGTTCAATATGTTCACAATCAATCGCAGCAATCAACTCTCGTTGGCTACGCACCAATTGCTCACCAATGATTTATCTAGCAACCTAGAGCACTCTCGTGAATAAGTTTAACCTAAAATCATAGACTAGGTGATCAAGTTAATCTAAGCATTACGAACCCCTATTGGCGAAGACATATAAATTTCAATCCTATTTGTGCTCAGCCATTAACAACTTAAATCACCATTGAAAACCTTAACCTAGCTAGGGATCTACTCACACATAGCGAAATCAAACACAACAAGGCAATAAGATGAATTCATGATTTATTAAAGAGAATAAGGTTCAGGAAAACTTCTCAAACAGAGTTGTGGTCTGATCGATAATAGGAGAATAGAGATCCAAAGCTGAGTAATACAAATCCAAATCGAAGAGAACAAAGTGGTGGTGTCTTAGAACCAAAATATAACCTAGAACGAAAAACTGAAGTCTGAAAGAGAACGTGATAAGTCTGAGGCGGCTGGGCCTTTTATTCTTCTAAAAATTAATAAAAAACGTGTCCCTAGGTAAAATAGGTTGGAGCACCCCAGCGAACACCCTGGCGAGCAGGTGCTCGAGGTGAAAAATCGTCTTTTTGCTCCAAATTGTTTCTTTTGCTCCAATGTGCTCAAATATCTTCAATACATGCTCCAGAGCCTCAAAATACCTGAAAAGACACAAAAGAAATTAGAAAATACTCGAAAACAAGATAAAAAGACTAGTTAAAATTGGACAAAATACTAATATATCAATTGTATAGGCTAATGAGGTGGTACTATATACCATATTACCGACCTCTTGTTTTTCTAACGCAACCACAACACAATCTCTGGATAGAAGCAAAAATCAGATAATAGAAATATGATCACTATGCCATAAAGCCAAAATAGTTCAGCAGAATTAGGACAACTCGACAGATATATAAGTTAATGCATGATCCACTAGCATTACCATTGTATAATCAGAGAACACATGGAATTTAAAAAAATCCATCACATATTCTAAGCATACTCTTTTCTTCTTACAAAATTTACTTTACGTCAAAACTCTAAAACATCCAAACATCTAATTACCAATGGACGTAAGACTTGCATTTTCTTAATAAACTAAAATGGTTTTATTTATAATGTTCGGAATGATCTATCATTAACTAGAAAACACCACAAACGCACAACTAATTCATGTATATTTCACCGATGTATAATTAACATCAGGATATTGGTGTGAACTTTTAAAAATCTGAATACATTCATAGAAAGAAAAAAAATTGAACTCTCTAGCAAATTCTCCCTCAGATAGTACATAAAGATATAAGTACATTACGATTAGTTTTATCCGACTTGATGCGTATTAGACAAACTATAATTTGTTTTTTAAGTAATAGTTTTTAGATCCGTCATGATCCTTTTGGCTTTGTGGGCGTGTCCACAATTAACAGTGAAGTACAGGGTTTGATTTGATCTTATGAGTCATATATCAGGCCAATTCTCTGACCAACTTTCTTCAAATTTTTAAAATATGCCCTATAAAAGCTGAACTGGATTGGCATGAGGGTTTATTCCGACCAGAGCATCTGTAGTTTTATATATCGGTTCGCCAGTGGGAACAATGACTTTAGAGGGTTTGTTTGCCGTTTAGTTTACTCCATGATAGTGAAAGTGACAACAATCGGAGTTGTAACCAACTAAAATATATTGGATTAATCTAATAATATCAACACTTTCTGAATAATCTTAGATGTTAAGGACTTGTGATCATGACTCCCACTTACATTGTCAACTACAAATATCTCTAGACTCTAGTTAATTAGTACATCGATTATCTTATCGATGTTATACACGTTCTCAGTGTCAATGTTTTTTTTTTTTAATGAGGCGAATTGAAATAAATCAAAATGGATTTTATTCAACTGATGTCTAACATGTTTTACATATAATTATTGCTAAATTAGATAATTAGTATCAACTATTGTTAAAACTAATTCTAAGCATCAATCATTTTATTGCGCTTTAAAACCAAACACTGCACGCTCTCTCTTTGTACACGTTTTGTCAGATCAAGTCTTTTGTCAATTTTCGCCTTTTCTCTGGTACACCAACATCCATATAAAACATACAGGTATTATATGAACGACGACATACTTAGTGGATATTTCAAAGTTTTAAACCTATAATATTTTCGGATTTTCCATTAATTAGGTTTTGACCTAGATCTTTTAAAGTACGAAATTTTAATTCCCAACCTTTTCACAGGTCACACTAAAATATTCTCACACAAAAAAATGCTATTCTGACAAAATATTTCTAGAAAACCATAAGATTTGAAAAAGAATATTTAATTAGTACTGGCAATATTTGTTTACTTGTAAGCAATGATTTCGAGCTCCAAACTTATCTCTACATACATAACCTCCAAAAACAAAAATAAAAGAATCACAGATCCAATAATCTCTCCGCATAATCATGCGTTGTACTCGTCCAACTCTCAATTTTTCTATTTTATCTTTTTTCTTAACTATATGGACCGTCCAATCTGTACCACCACAACCACCGGTTCAATGCGACCAAACCGGCTGCACAGTCTCCAACGCGTACGGCTCCTGGCCTGACCGTAAAACCTGCCACGCGGCTAACATCACATATCCAACGACGGAGGAGGAGCTTCGTAAAGCTGTGGCTTACGCGTCTGAGCACAGTCTCAAAGTCAAAACCGTCACCAAATTCTCACACACCATACCGAAGCTCGCTTGCCCCTCCGGTTCAGACGCATTGCTAATTAGTACGTCGAAATACAATTCGGTTATCGATATAGAACCGGACCGGTTAACGGTTGCGGCTGATTCCGGAGTTTCGTTGAGAGAGCTGATCGATAGAGTTGAAGAAGCTGGGTTTAGCATTGGAACGTCACCGTATTGGGAAGGAGTTAGTGTCGGTGGACTGATTAGTACTGGGTCCCATGGGAGCTCGTGGTCGGGACGAGGTGGTTCTGTTCACGACCATGTTGTCGGAATCAGCCTTGTGGTTCCGGCGGATTCATCGGAAGGCTTCGCCAAGGTTATTAGAATCGAAGAAGGAAGAGACGATAAGCTTCTTAACGCCGTTAAAGTGTCCTTGGGTGTATTAGGAGTCATCTCAAAGGTATATATAATAACTTAACGTCGTTAACTTTTCTGTGTGTTTGTGAGTGTTCTTGTCATCGAAATTAATTTTTGTAATTTTTAGGTGAAGCTTTCGATTGAGAAAGCGTTTAAGAGAAGTATGACGTATAATTTCACATCTGACGTGGCACTTGAAGATATCTTCATGGAGCATGGGAAGAAATTCGAATTCGGTGACATAACTTGGTATCCTTCTAGAAAAACTGCGGTTTACCGTTATGATTTCCGATCACCGATCAACGTTTCCGGAAACGGAGTCAACGACTTCATTGGTTTTCAGTCCAATCCTATCTTGATATCTAAAGGGATCCGAGCAGTAGGTTAGTTCCTTTTTCTTTTAAGTAGACAACATTGCCACATGACTCGGTTTAGTCCGGTTTAGATGCTCAAAATCAAAATTTTGGATTTGAAAATGTTGCAGAGAAGGCGTTTGAATCTAGCAAGAACGAGAACGGAAAGTGCAGCACTGCGGATACTACGTTGGCTTACAAGAAATTAACCGGGAACGGTCTAAAGAATAATGGTTTAATCTTTACTAAATATCCGGTTATTGGGAGCCAAGGCAAAATCCAGACTTCTGGGTCTTGTCTTTACTCATCTTCAATTAGAATTGACGTCTCTTGTGCATGGGATTCGAGATACAAGGGTCTTTTCTTCTATGAAACGACCGCTATATTCGCCGTTTCTAGGTTTAGAGACTTTCTCCTCGACGTGAAGAAGCTACGAGACTTGAAACCTGGAAGGCTATGCGGGATTGATATCTATAACGGCATCCTCATACGTTTCATCAAGGGCTCAAAGGCTTATCTTGGCCAGACAGAGGATTCTGTGGTCGTTGACTTTAACTATTACCGAGCGGACGATGCGTTGACCCCGAGGTTGAACGAAGATGTGATGGAGGAGATGGAGCAGATGGCGTTTGTCAAACACGGTGCAAAGCCGCATTGGGGAAAGAATAGAAAAGTGGGTTTCTTTGGCGTGAAGCAAAAGTATGGACCTAACTTTGATAAATTCTTGCAAGTGAAGAACATGTTAGATCCTAAGGAGATGTTTTCTAGTGAATGGTCTGATGAGATGCTGTTTGGAAAAGAAGGTTCCAAGTATGACGGATGTGCCCTTGAAGGGAATTGTGTATGTTCAGAAGACAGACACTGTAGCCCTTCCAAAGGTTACTTTTGTAGACAAGGCCTTGTGTATACACAAGCTAGGGTTTGCAGTTTCTCTCCAGCTCATGGTCTAATGGCATAACTCAAGGTTTTATGTTTAAATTATATGTCATCCGTGAAAGAAAGAAAACTTTTTTTTTTTGTCATGGAGTTTAAATTATATGGTATCGAAGGCCTAATACACGCAAGCTAGTAAAATCGATCTAAAAAATATATTATTCAGTCATCATGAATGAACAAAAAAAAAGTTATCATCTAAAGTGGACATGTTGAAAATTCCACGTCGGAATGAGACATGACTTACGTACAAAACCAGTTTTAGAAAACAATCAAAGGATTTCACTATGGCAATGGTGGCGAATAAAATAATCGCCCGTTCATTCAGCCTTGTTTTTCATATCTTTACACGTCCCACATAAATGGACTTTCAAATTCGATACAACCTTGTTTTAGCTCTACTCTTTCAAGCTCTACTACCTAATTTCTATTGGGTTGAGGCACTTTATAAGGGAGTACCACTCAACACCATATATATATATATACCCCCTTCCTCTGTTGGCAATGAAATATCTTTCGCTCGCCTATTCTAATTAAAAGCCCATCTCTTATATAGAGTCACTATCTTAGAATCTTTGTTATCCCACGCTTCTTCCTTCCGCATTCACAAGTTAGCTTTTCGATCCATTAAACGCGTTTTCTTGGGATATCTTACAAACCACAGTGGCTATCGTTGCTTAAATTTAATAATCTCGCCACCTTTTCTTCTTCTTCACCCTAACATTCATCATTCCTTCTCCTCCTATGATCCTAACTCAAAAATGATCCTCCCTTCTCCCACCAGCTCAAATGCAAACTCGGAGTTGCATTGAAATCAACAAACCCTACTTATTTTGAAAAATAACGATAAACATTGCCCTAGCTACTGTTATTATTCTTTACGATTTTTTTTTCGTGCGTTATTTGATCACATTATTAGCTTTATAATTGGCTAAAATTGGTTTGTAGAATTTATAAATTGGAGACTTAACTTGCGTTATACTTATCTCTAGTTTATACTTTTTTCTCTTAGGTTTACCTACGAGTTTAATTTGAAGGAGTTGGCTTGTCTAACAGTAACATTTCAACCCAAAAACGAATAATACAACGGCATAAATAAGACTACTGTATATAAATAAAAGGACGAAGCAAAAAGGTTTTCCAAAGGTATTCCCAAAAAAATGAAAAATAAGGCCTATCAGGGGTACTAGAGTAATTTAATATCTACACACGCTGAATGTTCCCAAGTCTGCGTGAACAAAAACATAACAAGAGAGATGAGATGTATAGAGTATAATAGACAACAACCCAAGAACAGGAGAAACATTTGCACTTTACAGTTTACAAACAAACCAAGAACAGGAGGAACATTTATTCTTGATTTCAATAGGAATGGTCTCTCTCTCTCTTTGCATCCCTCTCCCTCTATCTATTTCACATTTAGTTAGGAGAAGAAACCTCTTGTTAGAACTTGAGACAAATATTTGATGATTAAACTTGAACAATAGATCTCCTCTAAATTCACACTAAGGGAACTGCAGAGGAAACACTAAGTAAGGTGCCGATAGTATTTATCTGTTTCCGGCACTAAATTTCAATGATAGCTAGTTTTCTTAAGTCAATTGATTTCAAGATGAACCAAGTAAATTCTGAAATAAAAGAATTAGAAGTAGGTAGTCCTAGAAACTTTACCTGCAAAAATCTCTCCCATGCCGTATATCTTTAGGCATTCTCTGTAGCTGGACAAACTGGCTTTTTGGTCTGCTTCATTGAATCCTGCTTACACAAGTTTGGTTTTTTCTTGAAGCTTGCGCGTTTTCTGACCTTAAGACTTTCACCAGTTAACATGTAAACATTCCCAGGTTCAGGTATGGTGAAATCAGCAGGGTTCCTATTGACGCTGCACACAATGGATCCAGAACCGTTCTTCACAGGCCTCGCAGAGGCATTATTGCAGTTCTCTGCTTTTCTCTTTTGCTTCTTTTCTTTATCTATCATGTGAAACTTCAAAGGGAGCATCATTGAATTCGATGCCCCAAGAAGCTGGAATTTCCCTTGGTCGTTGCTGCTTGCAAACACCGACTTTTCATGACTATTGTAAACCGGTGCAAATGTGTCTTTTCTCTTGTTTTTTTTGTCTTGATGATGACTCCATGAAGCTTGGGCATTTTGAAATGAAAATGAAGATGTCCCAAGAGGTGGAATGACAGGGAAACTCTTCCGGGGAGTCTCGTGTGCGAATCTCTTGTTGTAAAAACCAAAAGGTAACTCCTTGGTTGAGTAGCCTGACTTACTAGAGTCCCCTGTTTGAAGCTCTATAAATTCCTTGGACTGGTTCACTGGTGGAAAATGTCTTTTAGTAAATTTAGTGTTTCCTTGTTGGTCAGCAGGAGTGGCTGACCTTAGTCGAGGATCCATAAGGCTGAGTAGATGCAATGCTGGTATAGAGCTCTCACTAGAAAACTTGTCCATTGATCCACTACTACTAACCCCAGCACCATGTTTGCAGCCAAATGAGAATTCTGAATTAGACCCACATTTTTGCTTCCCGTCGGCAGCGACAACAAAGTTGAGGTTCCATATATTGTTTTCATTGCTGGATGGCTTTGTTGACTGATCCATATTGAAAGTAACTGGCTTATTATGATGACCCTGTGATGGTATCACAGAAGATGGCCAAATTGGATGAGAAGCTTCTCTGTATTGATGTGGAACACTCTGGCATGTATTACAAGCACGTAATACTCGAAATGAGGATGGAGATGGGTTCTGATTAGCCACAGTTGGCAAATTCCCAAGCCATTGGCAGTTGTGACCAGAAAACCGAAGGGAGCTGGCTCGGTTATCTTGGGTGGGAGGATACATCCCAAACGGAGAAGGCACATAAGGCTGATTTATTGGGAAAAAATCAAGAGAGTTCTGCGGTTTTCCCATAGGAAAATGTTCTTCCCTCCTTGCATTGCTACCACATGGTTTTGGTGGCCTTGATGTATTGTTGTCCTCAAGTGAGATGCCGTTATCGTAAGTTTCATTGAGATCAATCAGTAGAGCATTCTTGGATTTGTGTCCCGTTTCTTGTGATGGCTGTTTGTTGCTAACGTCCTCTTCTTTGTCGGGAAGACACCTCTCGTACTGGTTTTTGGCCATGAGCTCAACTATCTCCATTGGAATATCATCGTTTTGCTCTTCAGACGTATTCTCCTTTCTATCTCGGCTTTGGCTTCTGGGTACTCCATGATGTTCTTGGACCATAACAGTCTTCCCCTTTCTGTCTGCAACAGAAGCATCCTGCCAAGAAATCGATACCGTTATTATCCAGGTCCAATCACTGAAGCACACCAGTTTGGTATAAATAACAATAGGTGCAAGTTTGAAAACAGTACGAGAAAGCATGTCGATTGAAGAAACTGTAAAGCTCATATGTAAAAAAAAACTCATTCACAAACTGTAATACAGAACTTTACCTAAGAACAATATTTTAATACCAATAGATGCAAAGCTTGTACCTTTTGCAGCAGAGAAGATAGATCCGCAACTTCAGCAGAAGAAGGGGTGTGTCTTAGCTTAAAGTTTGAGAAAGACGACAATCTATTTGGATTGTTGTTGTTGCTGCTGAAGTCAACAACATCTGCTCCAGTTCTCAACCATCCACCTGTGTTGGATTTAGAAGAGGAACCAAAATCTCGAAGACAGTTTGCTGCTGCATCTCTTGACCTCACATGATCATTGTCTTGCAAATGCAAAGGCATGACCAGCTTATCATTAGGCTGAGGGATATATTTTCTGAAATATCCTTCTGAAGCTAAACGGTTGTCAAATACACTGGCCACCCTTTTCTCATTCAATAAATCTCGAGTAGTTTGCGAAATCGCGTTTATGGAAGAACCAATTCGCGATTTAACCTGATTTCCTTCATCCATTCCAGCATTAAAGCTAATCAGAGTACTCTTCCCGTTATCTACTACAGACTTCTTTGTCTTCTTCTTAGCTAAACTGAGCTTCCTCTCTGTTCTTTGAGTACTCAGAGGACAAGGAACCAAATCTTTTCCAGTGAATGAAGAGTTGGCAGGAGCAGATAAAGCACTCTTACCAGGATCTGCATTATTCTCATTGATGCCCTCTTGTGAAGTTTCAAAAGGAAGTGATGGTACAAACTCGTCAACAACCTGAAATCTTCTGTTTTTCTGCTTACCCTTAATTGGATCTCTGTCAAACCCACTATCAGTTGATTCACTATTACCTTGATCAGAGTCACAACTTTTGGAGGCATTTTCAGAAGTTGCTCCCATTGTACTTAATATCCGACTGACATAATTGTTTTCAGGTAACAACTTCCTTTTTCTACCTCTAACCGACTCCTTTTTCAAAGTAGACTCTTCTTTTCTGATATTATTACTATCACCACTGGTTTTGCTGTTGGCTTTACCAAGCAACTCACTGAGTAGACGAACCTTGCGAGTTTTCCTACGCTGCAATCCACTCATGGCAAGATATAGGCTCTCTGATGACCCATTATCGCATTCCAACAGACCGTGTATGCCTTTACGATTCTTGACTGCCTTAGGTGGCGTATCCTCAACCACACCAGCAATTTCAGATGAACCAAAAGCTGTCATAGCCTGATCCACATTTTGTCTCTCTTTCCAGCTGCTAATATCCATTGATGACTTGTTTACTTTTTCTTTAGATCTCTTGTTGCCTACTTGCTCCGGACTCGCGAATTTTCTGCTCTTGCTCCTAGAAGTAGAAGCATCCATAGATCGAGGATTAACTTTCTTAAGTAACTTAGTAGCTGCAATTGTTTGAGATAAAACAGAAAAAAATTAGTTTTCCGCTTCATGCGCACACTTTGATGTGCTTGACCAGAGAATACTTTATACCTGTCTGAACATCCTTCTGAGATCTTTCACAATTTACATCCTCATTGTTCACAACAGCATTTCCTGGAAAACAAATGATAACATAAATTGAATAAGATTGCTATGAAGTTTGAAACTAAACCAGCAGATGATGCATACCTTCAGTATCAGTCTTCCTTTCTTTCCCATGATCAATGATAGTTAGCGAAGTCAATTTGCTTTTGCTTGGGATAACTGAAGAGCTTCCATCGAGCTTTTTCTCACTAATAGTTCTTGAGTTTGAAAGCAGTCCACAATCTGAAAGCAACCAGCCACACACATAAGTTCAAGCAGACTGCATATCTAGCTAGTATAGATACATAAAACAATATATAATGGAAATGTGTTATAACTATACCCTTAGTCCCATCAGCATCAATATCTTTAATGCAGCTGATGCACTGCCAGCGTCTAAACTTTGGAACAGATAAAGAAGGAAGAGAGTAGTTTTGTTGGTCTACCAAACTAACACTCTCTTCTGAAAATGGCCAACATTTTCTATGGTCTCTCTCACGGGTTTCAGCTACGAATCCACTGCATCAATCAAGAAGAAG
Source organism: Cardamine occulta (assembly GCA_028015245.1). Classification (NCBI taxonomy): domain Eukaryota; kingdom Viridiplantae; phylum Streptophyta; class Magnoliopsida; order Brassicales; family Brassicaceae; genus Cardamine; species Cardamine occulta. The sequence goes on from CM051384.1 coordinate 18,061,660, forward strand.
AAGAAGAAAAAACTCAATATTCATCTCATTTATAAACATAGTAATTGGAAAATATAAACATAAACATACTTAACAAGGAAGGTTGATAATATATATAAATAAGGTCAATAAACTATGCTCACCGTATAGAGAAATGATCACATTTCACCATAGCAACCTCGTTTGCAGCGCCTGCGAGATCAATGGAGATTGAGTTGATCTTAATGGAGGATCCCATTGATTTGCTTTGAAGGAGATTCTATGCCTCAGTGACGATTAACTTCTATGCACCATCATACTCTCTCCGAAACTAGAGCTACAAAAGTTACACATCAATGAAACATAAGCATATAAGTTATATATCACACCGTATAAGTGTGCTTGATGATCACATTGTTGTTGCATATAAAATGACATAACGCTTCAAAATCTTAACATTCCATATCTACGAGACCAAATTCAACTCTAAATCAATGAATATACCAAATTTATACAATAATATTCAAGCACATTCCATCAATATCCACATAAAATAACATACGTAACCAACATCAAACTCCACATTTCCATGGCAAATAAAAAATTTTAAACCGTAAGGTCAACATAAAATGAAGAACGAAATTCTTCACCAGCATTTATACATTTAACACTCAACATATAAACATATATTTAACACTCGACATATAAACCTATATTTAAAACACTGACCTAAAATTAGGGTTTTCAGACACACAAAGCTGTAACCTTTATCTACATGACCAGCCAAAAAAAAAAGAGAGAAATAAGAACGGCCCCGTTTCAATATAATCTCCGAATTACAAACCCCAATAAAGGTCAAATTATTAATCTTCGTAATTTAGGGTTTAAAATGAAATTGAGAACCAAATTAAGAGATAAATAAAACAATTAAAACTAACCGGATGTGATTAACAAAGAGAAACGAAGACCCACCAATTAATACGGGCCAGATCTATCCGCACGTGAATCGTCCGTGAAGAAACCCAAAAAAAAAAAAAGTTAGAACATCGAGTTTCCGAAGAGACGTATAAATGAACAGTGAAACTAGAAATGCCCTCAAGTCAGCTCCAAGTCAGCTAAATCTCGAACCCACAAAAATCAAGACATAACCGAAACCTTAAATCGGAGACTCATGTCGGAAACTCACCTTGATAAATCCGACCAGAAATTAGGAAAAATCGATTGAGCTCGATCGTTAGCGGCGAGGGATGAAAACTATATCGATGGATTCAGAAGAGAATGGAGAATAAGATTATAGCAGCTCCGAGGATCGATTCGTCGGGAAATGAGCAGAATTAGACTGCGAATTTTCGACAAACCCTAAGAGCGAGAGAGAAAAGGGGGACTTTTTTTTTATTAATGGGTTTGTAGAGAGAGACTGTTGAGGGGAAGAAGAGAGAGAAAATGGAGCCCTCTTATCCTTGAAATGAGGGTTAAGGGTTTTATTTTAATAAAATACTAATAATTTATTAAATAAATAAAATAGAAAAAACAACTCATCTATGGAACATGACAATGCCATGTCACCATCTGGTCTGCTTATTTCCATTTACACGAAACAAGACTACGTATATTTCTATATGTATTGTGTATTGTTTATCTCTATCTGTGTCTGTTATTAGTAGAAAAGGATTTATTTCTATGTAGTAAGTAATCAGTATTTATCATTTTTAGTCAAATATCTACAAGATTAATGTACATACAGATTCATTATGGTAATGATATCTAAAAATTAAACAGCAAGATAAAAGTAATTTATTTTTCTAAGATTTCAGTGTTTTCTTTATTTTAAGGACGTTTTTTATTTATTTTGTTAATAGACGTTTCTGTATGATAGGATGGGGCACAATAAACCAATAAGAAATGTCCGCGTGGCCGTAATGTGCGGTTCTTATCACAACCCATTTGTGTGTCCTGAAAAACAAAGAAAACCCTAGGCGCGTGATAAACACGGCATTTCCTTTTCGCGTGTGGGCACGTTTCGTCCGTGGCGCAGATCCGAAAGAGAGCGTCGGCACAAGGCAGGTGGGAGATTGGAGCGTGTGGTACACGGGAAGGGAGAGAGAGTGGGGAAGTTGTGGGACCAGAGAGAAAATAAAAGCCCTAAAAGCATGATAATATTGTATGGGTAGGTGATGTTACCCTAGATGAGCCCATTTCCTCAATAAATGATTAATATATTAACCCTAACACTCTTTTTCCCCTTCCCAATATTTTTTACCACTGTCAAAAATTAGACACAGTTGATTTACACTTCACATAAACCTGATTATTTTCTTTTAAACGATATATATATGTACGATATCTATTTTTAATTGATTTTCTCGGTGGTAGAATCATCACATGGTACACCAACCTAATGGGATACCTATGATGTAAGCAAAGTTTAACAACATCAAAAAGTTAACTTTGTTTTTCTTTAGACCTTCGCATATTCGATATAATTTTATATAAACCTATTAATTGGATGTTGACTCTACTTAATTTGTTTAGCAAATTCGTCGATATAAATAATAATACAATTACATAATCAAGATTTGGATATAACTGTTCCACAGCTGATTTTTATTTCCTTTAGATTTGTAGGTATTGGCACACATATAGTTACAAGTAAGTATCATTATATAATTTTTGCTAAATATTATACAAACGTATACTAATACTAACCCTGGTGAAAATAAATTACTAGATCATGTATGTTTATGATATATATTGCCTCTTAATAAAATAATAGTGATGTCCTTTAGTGGGCTTTAACCTTTTTAACTCATTTCTCTCTCCTCGCTAGTTGCCACTGTATTTTTCTAATATTATTTCTTCGGTAAATTGGGTTTTTATTTTTTCTTTGTTTTTGTCGGCTTTGAGGTTTAATAATAATGTTATTGTTTCCAGAAAAATGTAGGTTTCTTACTTTAGTCTATTTTGGGGGGAAAATATAAATCTCCTTTCTCATCCCACTGCCATATCTGTGATTTACTTTTGCCAAATGAGATAAAATTTTCTTGTTCGACGCAATTAATTACGGGTTTGACAATTTGTAATGTAGAGTATATAATACGAAAACGTGTTAGTGATCCATTTTTGAAATTGCATACTATATGCGCCCCTCTAAAATTTCTAGCTATTTTTCATTATTTAATACACAACTTTATGGAAAAGGAAGTGAGCACATATTCGTGATGATCCTATCTTTTAGATGGATAATTAAGCGAGGAATCTATCTTCAACCAAAACATTTTATCTGGACCGTATAAATCAAGATTCATATAGTGTTGAATATTATCTTGAAAACGTATATGTAACTCGATAAGGGAGATTAAATATATAAATAATTAATGGATACACTTTTTAGGTATGCATACGTGCACAAGGGCGCATTAGGAAGTTGATATGTAAGAGAAAAGTTATAAAAACACAACTAAATATACAACTTACACAAATATGTAGATGTATGTATGTATAGACAGAGAAAGAAAGAAGCGGTAGGAAAGGGAAATAAAAAAAGGAGGAATTAAGATGAAAAAGGACAGCTTTAAGGAGATGCTTTGGCCACCAGCGATACCATCATTTAAGCTTTGCATGTGCCTCTCTGTTAGCATCTCGACAACCACATCACCCTTCTCTCTCTCTCTCCCCCCTTTTTAACTCTTGGATTTTTACTTCTTACACAACCCCAACATCATCATATACTAGTCTATATATAGTCAGTTACATGCATCTATGTTTATCAAATCTCCCCAGGGGAAAAATATGTGTATATCACCCATTATATGATTATATGTTACAAATCCCTTAAAGAGTTTTTAAATCTTCATTTACTCAATACTTAAATTTTTCACTCAAAACTTTAATTGGAAAACACAATCATGTCGCCTTAAAGTTTGATACATCTATAGGATGATAGCTTATCGCATTTGGTTAACCAATTTTTTCATATAAAAAACCCTAATGAGAAACGTTGGTTTTTAATGCATCGATGATCAACGTACAATATTTACTATCAATCTGAAGAGACTGTTTGTCAAAAGTGTATAATTTTTTTTTAATCAACAAAAAAGGTTAAGATACATACATTCTGTGAAGATAGCTCACTTGAGTTGATTGACTAAAGATTTGTTTTGGACTATCTTAGTTTCTGATCATATTAATAATTTATGTTATCCCATGTATCATCAACGATTGATTCTAAATCTAAATCGAGTATAACTCGAAGATCCACAAATTTTTAATTATAAAAAGTACTAAACTATAAGAGTTTCTTCAGCTTAATTAGGGTGAACACCAGATACCATAGAAGCAGAATTAAAAAGCTTAAAAAGTGGTAGTATTGCCTGTTGATATGCTTCGTGGGCCATATAAGACTATTCAGATATTGTCAGTTCGTATTAAATTATACACGCAATTTCTGTGGGCCATTAAAATTCCTTATAAGCATTCGAGCTAATTAATATACGTTTATGCACATAGATACACTTGCGTACGGTTCACTATGTTGAGATATATTAGCTCCTATCCTAGACAACGTTCTAACACTAATCAGCGATCTGTTTCGTTCTCGAGACGGTCCAAACGTTTAATTTAATTGTATAAGAAAATCCATATCTATATTTGTCGATCTATCTCATTAAACGCATGATCAATTTCTAATAATTTCAACGAGGATGTATATGAGGATTGAGGCTTTTATTGTTTTTTTTTGTAAAAAGGAGTTTCTCACCATTTTTAAAACATAAAAAAAATATTTTGTTTTGTCATAAAATAATTTGTTAAAAAAAGAAACGTAAATGCCAAAAGCTATACAAAGCTTTTTTTCTTTCGTTTGCGATTGACTTTTGGGTTGAGGATTTACAAATAATTTTAGTTAGATATTAAAGATTATAGTTTCATATAAAGAACAATATGCTAACATGTAAACAATTGCAAACAAATAATAGAAAATTAGAAATAGTATTTCACTTAACCAAGAAAACTATTCATGATGGACTCGGACAGCTAATAGTTTTCTTTTAATATGTAAAAAACAAGTAATATTTTCAGAAAATAGGACATTTTTCCCCGGGTTATAAAAAAACTTTTGTCGAAGCTACTGCGTAATTTCAACTGAGGAGCGAGGGAGATTGTATGCGAAACCAAGTCGGAGGATGTTTGTTTATGATTTCTGGTGACCAATCTCAAGGAGTTTGGAATTTCATGAACCAAAATCTCGATCAGCTTTTCTTTCGCTAATCATTTTATTTGTTTTAGATGCATAATGATAATGCATGCATGTGTTGTGCATTACGTACGTATATGCCTTTATCTAACTAAAGCTGTCGTCTTTGAATATGATTAGGTCGTAATTATGGTGGCAACGTAAACCCTCAAGCCACGATGATATCAGTTAACTACAAACTTTTCACCATAGTCCATTACCAAAACATGGGAATACACGCTTGTGTTCGTGTTTCATGTGTGTGCAATATCGTTAATACTATACGAAAACAAAAAGATGAATATCCTATTAAAAATAATTAATATCCTATTAAAATAATTATTTTTAATACTCTACGCTTGTGTTCGTGTTTTATCTATTAATTATAAAGTAATTCATATTATATATATATATATTTAACGAGTCTCATATCTAAGTAAAACCACCAATAATCAATTTTCAAAAATTTATTATCTCTGCGTTCAACTCGAAACAATGTCTAGTAAAATATAAAAATAGATATATTTTAATATCCCTAGGTTCATGAATATCCTATTTTTGTAAGACAATAGTTACATTACCTAAAAACTGGGTTGAACCCAAAAAGCATTTCGTCTAAGCCACACGATCCAGCGCATCTTTGTTCTGAAAGAAGTAACAGCACTTGATAGAGTTTAACGTAATAGACTAAGATGTAAAAATTTTACATACTAGCATTTTACAAAAGAATTCCATAGTTATTTTTTTTGAAAACTAACTAGTACAGTTAGTTTGTATTAAAGAATTTTTGCTGATATCAGCTAAAATGTCTTAGCTGAGATTTTACAGTAGGAAAAAAAAATTAGAGATATGATTTGTAGGAATTTAGTTGGATAGTCTATAATTTTTAACCATAAGATTCATAACACCTCATTCGCGAATTCCACGTTTCTATGCCATTTCACAGTTTTTTTTTATTTATCAATTTTTTTTTTGCCAGCATGATACGACCGAAGTTCGCAACACAATAATTTGCACTAATGTTATAATCGTATTATAAACTGAGTTCAAATTCGACCCAGGATATGAATTAATTGTAAATGACAAAAAGATTATTATAATCATTTCGTTGGACACTATATATATATATCAAAAGCTATGAAAAATATGACTAAAGTTTCATATATATGACCGAAAATTTTGATAAGCATTTGAATTTCTAAATTACTTACCTTATGGATAACAGACCGTTAATCGTGAAATTCTAAATATATATATATATGTAAGTAAGTAGACAATTTTGACTTTTATATGAATTATCGTTTACGTGTTGTTTCCAAAAAAACCATAAAAATTATAAAATTCCAAAAGTCTCACAAACATTTGGTATATAAAAAAGTTTGTAAACCTTTTTTTTGGTATTTAGAATTTATTTTCAAAACAGAACAAAAAGGTGATACTTTATTTTATTGGTCAGGCAGAGATTGCCAAATTAATTTTCGTAAAAAAAATCTTTTGCTGTCATTTCTCAAGATCCAGTAGTTTTTATTTATTTGGGTTGCTTGGTGACTAAATAAATCTTAAATTTTGAAAACCCAAAAAATTAAATCTCGATGAAAAAACTATTTTGGACTACCTCGTAAGTCGTATCTATATAAACTCGAATTTTGTGACATCATGAAGGAGGCTATTAGAGCTCAAACAGGGCTTGATATGTACCGGCCGTTGTAATATTACATCACAAACTTCCAACACTTTCATTGTTTCATCTGTCGTGTAAGCAATTAAGTTTTTTGGGTATCATTTTCAGCATTTATGGTTCCCTTTTTTCTTTTCATCAAAGGAATTTTAAATCTTACGATCCGTATATATATATTTCTTCGGTGGAAAACTAAAATTGAGTTGTTTTACGAAATACGAAGTTTAGAAATTTTATTTGTATAACTAAATAGAAAATCTAAATACAGTAAAAAATCTCAAATATAATTATTGGTTCACTTCGATTTTTTGCCGTTTTTGTGTATTCCATATTCTACAGCAACAAAAATAGCATGCAAATAATTTCTTCTGCACTGACGAACTCAAATTAAATTTTGGTCTGCCTCTCCCAAAAACATTTATGGACCAACCATTCATATAGTAAAACATTTCACTTATTTATCCATAATAAATCAAAGGTACTATGCGACTAATTTGGCCTCTTGAATTTTTATATTGACACCATGGGATTTCCGAAAATCAATTTTACACCAAATTTTTCAATGAACCTATTGATAATCCAAATAATTGGATCTTCATTAAATTAACGGGTCAAAATGATCTGTATGCCAAAACCAACAATCTCCACCATATGATAGGTATGAATTTACAATTTTAAACACTTTAAACCCCAACAAAAACTAAACATTTTAAAAGTGGATTTTTTCGCGGATCAGCCTATGACAAATTGATGGGTTAACTTAGTGGATAAATGGGTTGGCCCGCAGACCAACACAGAAGTTTGTGGCAATATACAACCAAGTACACTCGAAGATACGACTTCATTGTTACTGAAGATAAGAAAAATATTAACATCTCCAGTAATCCTTTAATCCATTTTGGATCGATTTTTTTGTCTTGAGCAATAGCCGATTGGATTTTCTCAGCTAAACGAATCATAATCCGAATTTTAAGCATATCAATATGATCTAACATTAAGATTAAATAATAATAAACTTGGACTATCAACTTAAACTGGTTTTGGTATTGGATAAAACACATCCTATCATCATAACAACAGTTATCATCAATCAGAAATTTCATGTATATATTCAAAGTAATGACCGAAAGCTTCATTAATTTACCCAAAAATAACCTTTATCTTTGACGAAACATCAATCTGAAATATTTAATCAATTTTTTTTTATCATCTCAAGTAGGGCCATTTTGACAGAAAAAGAAGTCTTTATTATCATGTTACCTCTAAGATTTTTCTTACTAAATTTACTACTGGAAACAGCTAAACATTGAGCATTTCGACGATAATATATCTTCCAACAGTTAAGACAATTTTTTTACATATATTGGAGTATACGTAAACAACATTAATGATCCAACAGTTTGTTCGAGTAAATAGAAAACTCGTCTTGTGAACTAAAGTCAAAAATCAAGTTTCATCATGAACAAAAATTATTAAAGTATATATTTTGACAACAATAGTAAAACATCCGATATTTTAGAGACATTAATATTACTATATATAGATCTGGATCTATAATTTATCCCAGTTACTGTAAAATGCGAATTTAACCCTATTTTAGAGACTAGTATTTCTTAGTTTCCTTTATTTCTGGCTTTTTGATGGATAGATAATAATCTTACAAAGACTGTTGACCAAAAAAATAAAATAATAATGATGGTCCCTTATCAGCAACGTAACTCAGGCACGCAACTTTATGTGAATCCTACGTGGCAGTTTGTAATGTTGTGTCCAAATTGTTTTTAAAGGAACACGGGGCTACACTTTGGTTTTCGTTTACATTCAAACAAGGAAAAAAAAAATGAAAACTACTGACTTGTCTTCTTCTTCATCTTCGTCGCCAAGCGATCGCAGGATCGGTGCTCTGCTCCGTCATCTCACTGCCGGGACAGATTTTCAGGCTTCGGATAATCTGAGCTCCGTTTTCGCCTCGCCGACGTCGGGAATCACCGGCGGTTCTGTTTTCGCTCATCTTGTTCAAGCTCCTGAGGATCCTATTCTTGGGGTACCTTCTTCTTCTTCGATGATGTTTTGTGTTTTGTATATTATAATTTTCAAACATATTTGACTATGCATTGGATCGGCTATTGATTAGTGGGAATTCGCGATCTTACATGAAATGGATGATTATTTGATGTTTATGCTTCTGATTTTTGTTCGCTTAGTTATTTGAAACGATAGAATTAGCTTGATTAATTATTGGAAATGTTGAGAATTATTTTGCTCAAAGATAAAAAAAATATGATAATTTGTTTCTGGTTGGGTTAGACAAGTGGTTATAATGCTTGTGTTTAAACAAAATTAAATAGGTGACAGTTGCATATAACAAAGATCCAAGCCCAATTAAGCTGAATTTGGGAGTTGGTGCTTACCGAACCGAGGTAATGACGAACTTTTGAAGCTGTCTCTGTTTTGTAATGATGGAATTAAATTAAAAAATACTTTGGTATGTTGTTGTTAATGATGGTTGATAAATGGATTACAGGAGGGAAAGCCTTTGGTTTTGAATGTTGTGAGGAAAGCTGAGCAGCAGCTTATCAATGACAAGTTTTGCTCTCTTTTTTTTTTGTTGATTTTTGGTTCTAACCCTTTATGTGTGTACCTGCTTGATGATGTTGAAGTCTTGTTTGTTTTGTTTTTAATATGTAGATCAAGGATCAAGGAGTATCTTCCCATTGTTGGATTGGTTGAGTTCAACAAGTTAAGCGCTAAGCTCATATTAGGCGCTGACAGGTATATCTTATCTCATTACTAGTCTTTATGTTTTCATCTTCACACAGTTCTTTCTGATCGGTGTTTTTATACTTAGTCCTGCTATTCGGGAGAATCGGGTTTCAACCGTGGAGTGTTTGTCTGGTACTGGTTCTTTGAGAGTTGGAGGGGAGTTTTTGGCCAAGCATTATCATCAGGTAGATGCTTAAGTTTATTTTACTCTCTCAGTGATTTTATTCATCCTAGAGAACTTCTTCTCATTTGAACTTGGAGTCTTCTCTTTGCTTGCCAGAAAACAATTTATATTACTCAGCCAACATGGGGAAATCATCCCAAAATTTTCACCCTGGCCGGTTTGACAGTGAAAACTTACCGCTACTACGATCCATCTACACGTGGGTTGAACTTTCAAGGTGAGACTGTAGTGACTGTTGAAATGCTACCGAGTTCTATGTTTTCATATTGTATAATTTTCGGAATTGTCTTTTTCTTTTGTTCACAGGTTTATTAGAAGATCTTGGTGCTGCTCCACCTGGTTCTATAGTGCTGCTCCATGCCTGTGCTCATAACCCTACTGGTGTTGATCCAACCATTCAACAATGGGAGCAAATCAGGAAGTTGATGCGATCAAAGGGATTGATGCCATACTTTGATAGCGCCTATCAGGTACACCTGACGGATCCTTTTATATAAGATCAGCTGATGGTTAAACCATTTCTCCTCTGAACAAATGGTCAATACTTGTCTCTCTTTTCACATTTCAGGGCTTTGCAAGTGGAAGTCTGGATACAGATGCGAAACCGATTAGGATGTTTGTTGCTGATGGCGGAGAATGCCTCATTGCTCAAAGCTATGCAAAGAACATGGGACTTTATGGAGAAAGAGTTGGAGCTCTCAGCATTGTAAGAACCTGTTGCATTGCAAGAAATCGATTTAAGAAACTCATAGGACGTTCTTCCATCGAATTCTGACATAAAAAAAGTTGTTGTAGGTATGCAAATCAGCAGATGTTGCAGGGAGAGTTGAAAGCCAACTGAAACTAGTGATAAGGCCAATGTACTCAAGTCCTCCAATTCACGGTGCATCGATAGTGGCTGTGATACTCCGTGACAGGAATTTGTTCAACGAATGGACTCTGGAATTGAAGGCCATGGCTGATCGTATCATCAGCATGAGAAAACAGCTTTTCGAGGCATTACGTACTCGAGGTAAGTAAGGTCTTATTTGTGTGATATCATCACTGTATATCGATGACATAGGTAATGAAACTCACTCAAATCACATGACAGGCACGCCTGGAGACTGGAGTCACATCATAAAGCAGATTGGTATGTTTACATTCACAGGGTTAAACCCAGCTCAAGTCTCCTTCATGACTAAAGAGTACCACATCTACATGACCTCTGACGGGTAAGCTTCTCTTCTTCATCTTTTAATCTTCTTGAAATTGTCTGACTTTGGTGTGATTGGTTTAAATGGTTAAAAGGAGGATTAGCATGGCTGGTCTGAGTTCCAAGACTGTGCCGCACCTTGCAGACTCTATCCATGCTGCTGTCACCAAAGCCATCTGAGACCACCACCACTTGGGTTAAATCGTAATAATGAAGAATATTTTTTCCTTTTCTTTTTAGCATTACCGGCAGTGACAACATAAATGTCATTATTCTTATTATTTCATTCCAGTATTAATAAAGTACACAAAGAGAGTATTGTGTCTCTTCTACTATTTAATTACAATTTTTTTTCTGCTGCTTATCAAAGTCATTACATTCCATTTCGTAGCTTTGGAACGTTTTAGCTAAATTTGAAACAGACATACATGTATTCAAGCTATACTAAAAGGCTATAAAGGACACCCATTGTCAGTTATTCAGTGTTTTGTTAGGTAGGGAAAACTTTAAATATACTTGTTCAGATCGAATCTATGACTGAATCTTCCGTCAGATTGATGGTACCGACACAAATAGAATTAAAGATAATTGAGATTTAAAGCTTGTGAACTAGAATACAATTCATGAAGAATCAAGCTATAAAGTTAAAAAGTTGGTCTATGATTGCTCATAATACTCCCATGCGTGCACTGTATAGGTTCTTTCCCCAAAGTATACGGATGTATATGTACATACTAATTGCAGGGAATATGAAATATGTATATATATATGATATTGAACACAGAATCTACATAAATTCATTACGTTGATCCACGAACAGGAAAGAAGAAAAGAAAAAAACGATCCAGCCAGGGACAAAGCCTGTTCATAAAAGATGCACATACATATTTATACATGTTTCATGTATGTGCATTACATATTATGTATTGAGTTTCTTTTTTTTTTTTTTTTTTTTTTTTTTTGGCATTTTACCTACATCCCTTCACGAGGTACGATGAGTTTTCTCCTGTTGCTTTGGTGGGAGACTCGCAATCGTTGAAGTCCAGCACTCGACGCTCCGCCTATAGATGAGAATGTTTCAAGAACCCAAAATCAATAAAGGCCAAATCATAATCTCACAATTGTTTACTTAGAGAGTGAATGAGTTATACCAGTAGAGGATCATTATTCTCTTTATCCAATTCCTTCTGCCTCGCATCATCATTACTTGATGAAAATGAAACTTCCATTGCATCTGCAAATGCTGCTAATATATTTGTATGCTCATTTCTCTGTGTCATCACTCCTATGCTCTCATAGCTTCTCTCCCCAGGACTGAAAATGTAGCCCATGTCCTGAAAAATAAGCACAAATTGCCTAAGAACAATACGAGTATTTATGGGGTAAAAGAGTTTGACATTGATTTGAACCAATGAAGTAAGAGGTTGAGTATATAATAGAAGAATCTTAAGGAATTATGCAATACCTCAATCGTTAATTCTGTGTCAAACCTTGGGCTGGGCACGAGAGAGTTTATGTAAAATGGAGATTTCCAGGCTGAGGGAGACTCAAGACCTCTCCTGAATGGAGTTCCACAGAATCTGTAAATAGACAACAAAAAAAGAAAAGGAGAAAAAAAATCATTAAAGCAAGAACTGCAAGCAAGTAGCGGAAAAAGAATATTTAGTAAAGGTGGGCATAGATGTACATGCTAAAATTCTCATTGCTTGTCTCGTTGTCAACAAGATGACCCTCTGTGTTTCTCGCTCGAGAAGGCGAATTAATCACCAAACAAACACTTGAAGAGGAATGTTGTTCTTTGTTAGAGGTAGCCAAGAGAGTTCTATGCAAATGATTTCTTGGCTTTGAAACTTGTGCCTTCTCTGCTTTGTTCACTGATTGGCCAGGAGAAGACAGAACGGGCTTGCAGGTATTGTGCTCAGAAAGAACACCAGAGAAACTTTCAGCCTGCACAAGATTGATCCATCAAGAAAGTAATGTATGTCAGTTGCGTCGAAATCTATAGCACAATGAAGATTAAAACCCACGAATTCTTCATATAGAAACCGGGTAATGAAATGACATGGTTGGGGAAAAATTCTAATGGAACTGAGTTTGTGTAATTAATTAGCTTAACAGATATTCAAATGGCTTTAGAGGAAAAAAGAGACTTACATTGTCAAAATATGGTATAGAATCATCCTTTTCCCTGACATTTGCCTCCATGGTTTCTTCTGGCACTCTGTGGTTTTCACTTTCTACAAGAATGACACCAGTGCTATTCCCAGAGATAGATTCTCGATTCTCACTCTCATCAAACATCACATCTAGACGTGAAAAATCTTTTGCCAGACTGGCTGCTATATCAATTTCAAGCTTTTTATCACTTCTTTTCTCAGATAGCGGTGTCAGCAGATCACGGGTCCGTTTCCTTAGGATTGACTTTGCACCAACCAACGTCTTTTTTCCAGTGGGAGATTCCCACAGTCGAAGGGGACTCATGCACGTCATGGTGGACATCAGTAGCTTGCGTATGCCAAGAGGGCTATAATCGTGCAGAGGATCGTTTTTTGATTGTAGAAGATCACAGCTGAAAACAGGTAGGTCCAAGCTTGGAAAACGGAGACTTGATGATGCTCCAATATCCTCATGATTCTGCTCGCTTCTCATGCTTGCCTCATGCTCAGGAAGAGAGTGTGGCTTAACTTCTGCCAGAGAAGCAAAATCATTCACTGGAACCAACTTCTTGGAATCATTCACATGATATGACTGATCTTCTTCGATGGAGTCACTAGTTCCATCATCAACACAAGTGGAGGTTGATGGAACATCGATGCATATGAAACTACCATTTTCACTTGTTGTGCACTTTGGTGTTGCCTCGAAAGGATGACATATCAATCTAGATGACTTCTTGGCATACTTATCGGGTGTGATGATTAAGGGAGCTGGCCGAAGAGTTTCTTTGCCTGAGGCTGCCGTTGCAGTGAACCTTGAAGAAGAGCTCTGCATAGGAGATTTTGTAGCTTCTGATATCTGGCTGTCTGAAGCTGATGCACTGAAAATAGGATCTCGACAGTCTGCCTGGACAACCTCGTTTGGCTCTTGGGTCAAGGATCTACAAACACTGAGCCCTTCACTCTCTTGATCAGGGAAAAGGACCCTGCAACATTCTGTTTCAGATGTCAAAACGTTTGCTGGTTTGGTGTAAGTAGCCACATCAATATTTGAGTTTGGAGCTCCCAGAGTTGATTCCTTGCTCTCTTTCATGTATGGAATTGGTACATCTGACATATTATGTCTCATCTCCAGTGAAATGTCCGAAAGATCCTGAAAATCTAATTGATAATCCTGGCTCGAAGAACTCGCAACATTATGATCGGGAAACTGAGAACAGTCCTCCATGTCATAAGAGACTTCTGAGATGGAGACTGAGATATCTTCCAACTCCGGATAGTAATACTGATCTGGATGATATACAGCTTGCTCAAGCTCATGAGAGTTTCCACAGGGGCGGAAATGTTGCCCCATGTCGTTTGTAGCACCATTTGGAAAATCTCTTGCAGATAGTGAGCAGCCAGCCATGCTTGAATTCTGACGGCTGTCCATTTCTTTCTCTGCCTGACCACTTAGGCAGCCACTTCCATCTAAAGTTCTCTCATAAGGAGCTAGAGGCATGGCTTGGTACTGATCCAAAAGGCCAGAAGCCATGTAGGAATCAAGTTTCTTCTTAGCTGAACTGTGCCAGTGATTTTTAATTCCATTATCCGACCTGTTGATAACATAGCAACAAAAACTTTATTGCTAGAACAGATAGAAGAATACCTTAAGGTTGAATAAAGATGTAAGATGATATTCAAATGAGCATACATATTAGTACCTTCCAGGTAAGAACTTTGTTAACTCTGCCCATCTATTACCATATATTTGATGAGCTCGAATCAGAACCAGCTCTTCTTCTTGAGTCCAAGCTTCCTTGTTTATGGCAGGATTGAGGTGATTGTGCCACCTATATCAATTACAAGCCTTGTGAATTCTTATACACTTCACAGCAAAGATCTAGATAAGAGGAGGAAAACTTTCAAGTGGTACTAAAACACTGTTGTTCCCAGAGAAATAACTGTCTACAAGCATACCTCTCTCTACATTGCTTTCCAATACGGCCAGGTAAATATCTAGCAATAGTGGACCACTTCTTCGGCCCGTATTTTTGGATTAACTGAACGATCATTTCATCTTCCTACACATGTCAAACGAGAGCAATAAGCAGTCATCAGTTTATAAAGCTAACAGGATAAAATATGCAAGATGCACATATATAGAAGTAGTGAAGAAAACCACTATGTCACCTCCTTCGTCCACGGCCCTTTAACAAGTTCAGGATTAAGGACCTTCTGCCACCTGTGGAGGCACTGGACATCAGTTCGATCCTTGAAATATTCAGCTGGAAGTTAAGAAAATCAGATCAGACAAAGAAGTAACATTCAATTAGAGAAGAAAATTATAGCTCACTTCAGTAAATCAAAAACAAAAAGGAAAAGAACGTCAGAAAAGTAAATCAACTTGTTAAATTTACCTATCTTCTTCCAGTTTTTCCCTTTGAAACTATGGACAGCTTTTTTCAAGATTTCATCCTGAAAATATGTTTGGTTACCAAATTATCAAAAATACAGATCAAAGACTGTAAGAATGCAGCATATTTTCAAATGTCTACATCTTGTGTATCTCATGTAGCATGATCAATGATATCATGCAAATGCACAAACACAGGGCCGACTTCGTTGCAATATATCAAGTGAAAACAGATAAGTTGGCTGTATGAATGAATATAGGATTGAACACCATTGGGAAAAAAAACTTATAAACAAAAGCTGCTGAAAAAGAAATGTTCACCTCCTCAGCTGTCCATTGACCTTGAGTAGAACGTCTTGCAGGGCCACTAGTCCTCCTGTAAAGTACACATCATGAAACTCAATTCTAGAATGGCCAAACATGTGGGAATAGATGTGATATGTAGAGGACATGAAAACGCTTTATCAACGGTAAGACATGAGGAAAAAGAAGCATACCCATGATGCGATTTCGTGTTCCCTTCAGTAAGCCCCACAGGAGGGGTTGAGATGGTTGTACTCTCACTTTCCATATCTTGTCAATGAAAATGCAAAAATGGTTACTCCAATTCCCATACGTTGCCTTTCTTCTCTGCAATATGTACTCCAAAACATTATCTTTCAAAACTATTGCTCCCTCCTGTGAACCATCTCATAATCTGCCTAATCTAAAATGTGGAAATAAAAATTGAATTAGGCATGGATCATTTCGCTATACACCATCAGGACTAAACATACTCCAAGTTTGAATTTTTTTTGTTTTTACAAATAACAAATTGGAGTTTGCTTCACATCTCAAAACTTGGTATTAGATCCAAACACCTCTATTGTAAAGTTTAGTTGGTATAATTAAAAAAGAAAAGAAAAGAGAAACATTTTTGATCAGACAGTAAATTCAAAATCACATCATACCCAAGTCAACCTAGATTCACATACTTGTAGATCTCTGACCATGAATTCAGAAAACTCACCGATGCGAGCTTTGGAAATGAAAGTAATCAGGAATCAAAGAGAGCGATGACGACGATGCAGAAGCGAGAGAATACACGGAAACTGAACAGACCCAATTAAACCCAATCGAGAAGTGAGAAATCTCCAATCAGAGAAAAATGATAACAGTGTGTTTAAAGAGAGAGTGATTGAAAAACTTTAGCAAAGAAAATAAAGAGAGAAATCGAAACGGTCGGCAGAGCTATTTCAAACAAAGAATGGCGGAAGTTCAAATTAATTGTTAATTTCTTCAACAAACCCTATAAGGTGAAGTCAATAACCTTTTTTTTTTTTTTTTCCTATGAGCGGCTCTGAATCTTAATCTCAGCCGTTCATTTTAAATATTATCGGTCACGTGTCTCCTATCTTTTAAAGTGCTCAACGGACATTTCATTTGTTTCTTATCCTTTATTTCCCCTTCTTTTTCCTTTTTTCGAAATTTTACCCCAGATTTAATACTCGTTGATTTTCAGTACAAGAATTGTTGGAACTTGAATATCGATAGTTGATATCAACTTCGGGGCCACCGGAATTATTTCAAATCATGAACTTTAAGGTGGGGATAGCCAACTAATCTAAATGATTACTATTTCAAATCTCATCGATTGAAATGGTTATTAAAAAAATTTGTTATATGAAGAAATTGGTTTCACATGACCATAGTGTATAAATAATATCAGCATAGAGTTATCTGAATATTTTCCGACAAACACAGCAGCGCAGAGTCAACCATGATCACTGGCTCACCTGAACCTGTTATTAAATATAAAGTGCTCTTTTTTTTCTTTCTCACAATTCAAGATTCAAATCATTTGAAACATTTCAGTGGACGAAGGAGTGTCCAAGAACCAGATTAGGGTTTTAGGTCTTCAAGACTTTAAAACAAAACATAAAACCAGGCAATCATAATCTAAGGCTAATAGAAACATCATAAGCCTTCTTTCAAGGACACCACCAGATTACCTCCGGCATAATGATACCAGACTTGGTTTGTTTTTTTCCCTCATTTCTTCAGGGCTTTTACATGAAATCGTCTTCGAGTTCTTGAAGCGATTTGTTGCTTGAAGCAATGTCTTTGTTGGATGTCATTTTGTCAGTTACCATTAATCCCTTGTAACTCCTCATCTCTGCTTGCCTCTCCTTCTCAAGCCTATCTATCTCCTCACGTTTCTTCTGCAATATCCGGAAACAACGAGGATTTTAGTCAAAACCTTAATCAAATACTTTTCAGATGACAAGGACACCAAAACAGAAACTGACCTTCTCCCTCAGATGTTGTTTCCTCTCTGCCCTTTCTGCAGCATTCACTGCTTCTCTCTCGGCTTCATCAACAAAGTTACAAACAACCATATTATTTTAAGAGATCTTAAAATTATACTGACTGGAAAAGTTATAGTCTCTTTACTGACACTTCATATGCAAGAGAAGTGTGAGAACGAGAAAGATGTATGTACAATCTCTAGCTATTGGAATAAAAAGAAGAGCCCACAAACCAAAGACTTACCTCTCAGATCAGGTGTTCTTTCAACTTTTGTTTTGTTCAATCTGTTAACTATTTCATTGACTCGCTTCTCCACTCTGATAGTCCGGACCTTGAATAAACAAATATCAGTTAGGTACCATCATTGCTTTGCAACCATATATTTAAGCAGTTTCCATGTATCCACAACCAATATTTCTTGAGAGATAAAGAAACTTACCATCTTTGAATTGTGGAAACCAACTTGACCAACATCCATGGAGGCAGTTTTCTTCAAGTTGGACCACGGAGTGTACACAACATCGACGTTGTTCACCTTGTTGCCTGGCACATAATCCCACACACCAGTCGGTAAGAAAACAGAAAATAGCCTATATCTGTCCTCCTTCTAAACGAAACAGAGAAATGGGAGCAAAGTGGTACTCTAAGACCAAAGGTTATGCAAATGTTAAGTTCACTAAAAGTAGAAAAGGCTTGAGGTTTTACCTTGAATAGAGTTAGCTTTCACAAGCTGAGCACAGTCCTCCAGCACACCTTCACTAATGTCATCAAAACCTTGGCCTTTATGAAGCCTCAAGTAAACATGAGCTGAAGACATTTTGTCAACGTGAAACCTGCATCCAATGAAAACCACTTTTAGAAGCTTGGTCATGACTCAACTTACTGAACCAAAAAATCAAATGCTGACTAGGTGAAGGTCCTAGGGTTTATATGAAAAAAAGAAAATTGTCAAATTACAAGGAAACAACACCCTAGTCACGTCTTAACACATCAAACACTGAAATTAGCAAGAAAAGCATGAGCAGAAAATAGACATGATATATCCATAGGTTTCCTCACATATCTCAGTTATAAATTAACTTACTGAACCACAAAAGAAATGCTAAGAAGCAGCATAAGATCAATAGAAAACCCATGAAACTCATATAGTTTGTTTAAAACAAAGGAAATTGTGAAACTAGAAGGTAAACCTAGTAATCATATCTAGAGACACCGTAGTTTGAATATAGCCAACATAGCACGAGTGGACCATAGACATGCCGAGAAACAGCTCAACACTCAAATAGGGGTGAGCCACAGCTTCCATTATATCCATTAATCTTACTCATATAAGGACTAACCAATTAAACATCATCAATAGTGAATAGCTATTTAGAGCTACAAAAGTTTCAAAGTATTTCCAGAAAATTTGGTATCGCATAACCAAACCAAACTACATTTCAGAAAAGTATCCAAACATCACCACAGATTATATTCACTTTTGGTTTCAGAACACCCAAAACTTGGCGATGAGGGGCCAGAATATTTTCATCCTCATTTTCATTATTATAGGGACAAAAAAGATCTATCCCAGAAAAAGAGAAAACCACGAAAACGCTTAATCTAGTATCATAATTCTCTGTCAAATCTCATCCATCTCTCTCAAACAAACAAACAAACAAATTCAGAAACCATAACTAACTAAAAACAAGACTCAAATCATATTAAAGTCGGTGAAATAATCAAAAACAAAACTTGAGCAAAGGTTGACCACAATTTCCATTCCAATTATTCACCACATAAACCAATCAACATAAATCATGACATGACAAAACATCTGACCATATACAAAGGGAACAAAATCGGAATTCGATACAACCAACTAAATTAACAGTTGGGCCATCCGAAAGTAACACCGATCCGGAAACAAAACAATCGAAGATCGGAAAATTCTAGAATATTGAGGCTAACGACGGCTTTACCAGACGTCTTCAGGGAAGCCGTACTTGATGAGCTCCTCGTTCTCGAACTTATCAAGCCCCATGAAAATGGTGTAGTCGCCAGCATCAGGTCGGGCCTTGAAGTAAAACACCATCGCTTCGATTCGAGAACGAACCAAATCGAATGGAGATCGAATCTAGGGTTTCCCCCTTTCACTTCTCTATCTCCCCTCTCTTCCCTATAAGTTACGACAATGAAGAATCGTAACCACTCGAGACAATAAAAAGCATAAATTGTTGACTTTTATTCCTACGTCGTCTTATAAAAACTAAATTTCCAAAACTAATCCTCATTTTAACAAATCTAACGTTTGGGGCCTAAAATTTTTATCTCGATTACTTTATAGAGTTCCAAAATCACGAGGAACCTTACCAGTCCATAAAAAAATTATGATTTGAAGCAGTGTTGTTAAGTATGTGTTGAAGCTGTGTTGTTAAGTAACATGGCCAAATCATATGATTTCATTTGAAAATTCCAACTCAAAAGGATCAAAGGTACCTATCCATAACACCCCAAAAATAAACATTTTATGTTCTATAACACAAAGAGCAGTCGAAATCAAAGCAATAGACTACAAAACTCAAAAAGTATCATCGCATTTTACAACAGATGTAGAGAATCCATCCAGAGAATTCTATTGATACAGATTGATTTTTATTTTTCAAGGCATACCAAATTTGGACAAGGCTGTTTCAAATACGGTTGTGAATGCCTGAGCCGTACTCTGCTCGTCCGCTTTCACTTTTATCTGAGCTTTGGCGGATGAAGAGTTTATGACACACTCAGTGAGATAGTTCAACGGTTCTGGTTCCTTTTGAGCGAAAAAGAAGAACTTGAAGTTTGGAGATTGACCACCCGATGCGATACAGTGAATGGAGTGACTTTGCATGTGTCTGATTAGTGATTGTGGAACTGTCAAGGCCGCGATTCCCTGTGGATTCAGAGAGCACTCCTGCGCATGAAGTTAAGCAAGTTACAATCTCTCACCAGTCAAAATCCCTAGAACTTATGGCGTGTTGAATACGAGGAGCAAGAAAAAAATAATAACAAAACCTTTCATGAATTTAGAAGCAGGGAAACAAACTTTCAATGTTACGATTCCAAATGCATCTAACCATGTAAGAAATCAAGGTAATAGGTTCATGAATGAGTGGTAAAAAAACTCGCACTAACTTAAGCATATTGACAAAGAAGGAAGAAAATTCAGTTAAACAAAAATGTCTGGTCTTTCGTAAGGCTAGAGAGTACTAGGAAGGTAAGAACTAGCATTGCGAGGTGCAAAATTGAGTAAAAAAAAAACCTGTGTTAATGATATTGGCAATTGGCGCCATTTCTGTTGGAAGGCGCCTGGATCTAAAGCAGCCCTTGGGTTAAGTTTCAAAAGAGGCGGTGATGGTGTTGGAGCAGGAGCTGCTGATAAACCCAAACCAAGAAGATCATCAAAACCAAAGCTTGATTGTGGGGTAATTGCGGATGTGGCAGGGCCGGAGATTGCAAGCTCTTGCAATTGTGAGGTTATATTAGAAGAGCTTTCAAATGAAGGAGCCGTGTAAGCAGAACCATTGTTATTGGAAAGTCCTTTATTGTCATCCTTCTCGTCAATACCCAGAAGTAGGTCCTTGTCATTTGCCTCATATTGCTGAGCAGGAACAATGTCGCTGGAGGCTTCAGGTGTGATGGAAATATTTCCAAGTTCATCTGAAAACTCAAAGGGCCCTCGGTGTTCCTTATCCGTGAACATGTAAGATGGCTGCAAGAATTTGGTTTTACTAAGAAAGCAACTAAAGATAACCTCTGAATTATATAGACTAATGAATGCATACTACTACATTGGTTTTGGCAGTAAAGTCAGGAAACATACCTTCTGGTAGATCACAGAAAGGCTGTTAAACTCATCAAATATACGGTCTTTGATTTCACTGCTTTGAGTGTCAGCAAAGACTGAAACTGCCTGTTTTGGAGGACTAACAACACGTTCTGCCACATGTACATCGTATTGCAGAACCCGATAGTAGAACAAGGCTCGATCATGAACATCCTGCTCCAGCAGTAAATGTTGAATAAGTGATCTAATGGGCCAATGGTTTTAAAAACAAGAGAAATTTGGAAGGAAAAGATTGGAAGATACCTGGTGAAAATCAGCAATGCCTGCAGCTAGAGCTGTTCCTAAGGCTTTCTGAGTCTCAGGTGGCCTCTTGAAAAAGCATTTCATTGCTGCAGTTAAGAGATGCAACCGAACCTGCACAACGGCACAAATTGGGAACATAGACAAATGAGCAAGCCCTCATTCTCATGCATATATGGAACCATAATTTCAGTAGCAAGGAAAACACAGAAACGAGATGCCTATATACCTCAGCCGAATGCTCTTCGTCCCAGTTTTCTATCAGATTCTCCAATACATAAGGAGCATCACTCATGTCCTGAGCATATTCACCCAACATCCATATAAGAGCCGCCTTGGCTTTCGGTTCCTGGATATTTTTGCTGCTGATACCCCCAACAACAGAAATGCAATCGTGGCTCCATTGTGGATACTTCCTTAGAAGGTCCTTCACAAGAACCTAGAGGAGGAACCAGATAAGTGGATTCGTTATGAAAATGCAAACAATATGAGTATCAACGTGATGGCCAATCATCTCTGTGAATAGTACATATGATAGTTTACCAAAGTTTCAGCAGTCACATAGTCCTTTTCCATCTCCAGAAATTGAAGAAGTCTATCAACAATAGCATTTACATCATACTGTTGCAAAGCAATTTTCCCAACTGCCCGAATTGACTCCCTTGCGATTGCAATATCAACGTTTGCAGCATACTCGCACAGTTCCGTCACTGAACAGGAAAAAATACGAATTAGTCACATTAAAAAGCCAGAAAAGAAAGCTTTTCTTGTTCCAAATTTCATATTGACATAGTTTGAAACCATTACCAATTTCGTAAGTGTTGCTCTCGTTTGCAACAGCAGTCAACATCTCAAGCTTCAACTTTTTGACATATGACGGTTCATTGTACTGGCAGTAGAAATGCTTATAGTCTGAGGCAAAGATGAATGGCGCACGAACAACCAAAAGATGAAGGTGGCTCAAGATTGCATATGACTGCTCCGGACTTCCAGAACTGACGAGAGTTAGAAGTGGGGATTTAATACGCTCATATACCTATACAAGATCATTTGGCATCCATGAGACAGTGATCATCTTATACGATAACAAATATAAACAAGATTTCAAAATTCCTCTAACGGTGATGACTATGTTTGTTAAGATCTGATTTTCAAGCTTCCAGACTACGGTACCAAAAGTAATATAATGCTTCACTATTTGGACAATGCAGAAACTATTTCAAAAATTTATCATCATGAAATTCCCCATATAACTAATTTCATCAGGAATCTTTTTCTATGATTAAGGATAAAGGAGGTGGACTTTGAACCTGTTGATGAACATCAGTCATGGAGAGCGTTAACTGTAAAAAAACTTTGACAGTTGCCAAGACAACAGCTCCATTGGCATGCTGAAGCCTGTCTTCCAACAGATTCATAATGTCAAAAATATCATTACTATCTGACGGCACATATTTTACTGCCAACTCAAGTATAAGACATTGTGCCCATTCATTGAATTCCTTGATCCTGCGAGGAAACACCACAAAGGTGAAATTTGCTTCTCCCTTCTGAGATACCACTACAACACCAAGGTATTGTGATTGAAGGCTAAAGGAGGAGCTTAAGGACATACCGATTCAAGAAATAATATATAACTGGCTTGCTAAGCAAGGATTCCTTCTCCCGGCATGCTTCTTCAGAGTGGCTTGCTTCTAAACTCCAAATTTCTTGAAGTGCAGATAGGCAATTGGCAACTACCTGACAGCATATTTTATATCAAATTGGTAGTAATCACACAAAACAAGTGATATACTAATCACACAAAACAAAATTAACCTGAGCATCTGAATCATGAAGCATCAAACTTTTCAGAGTTGCAGGAAAATCAGCATCGATGCATGGCGAGGGTGAGATGTGATAGAGCTTTAGTACTCCAGTTACAGCAATGGTTCTCACATAGCTGTTATTGTCCTTAAGACCGCTCTCCAAGGGACCAACCAGATACTCCACAAGGTTTGGCACTCGTAAGGAACACAAGCTCCTGAGAGCAAGCCCACGGATCATAGGGTCCTCATCTTTGCAATCCCTTTGGAGAAAATTGATCGTCAAAAGGGAAAGATCAGGATTACCCTTTGCATAGTTTCCAACATAAAGATAACACATCTTCTTCAGGACAATATCTGATGTTGCCGAGCACATCACCATTTCTCCAAATACAGATGAGACGTCAATGCCAATAGTCATGTACGATATTACTTTCTTGTAGAGTTCGCGTTTCGAATCATCAACTCCTGGAGCTCTGCTTCCAGCTAGTTGGCGAAGCTGGGATTTTAGATCTGACACTTCGCTTTTCCTGATAAATAACAATTTATAATTTCAATTCGAGCTTCATTTGACTAAAGAGAGATCAGGTTATTGAACATATTCACTGCATTTATAGAAATGAGAATTCAAACTAATGGATTCGTCTAAGTCCACATTCATTTTTTTTTACATAGATTAGCTCAGATTGGCAAAACTAAATCCTAAAACTAGATCCGCTACATGAGAGCTTCTGAAGTTCTGATTTAATGATCGAATCATAAAATTGATCGCTGCTTTTTATCTTAAGAATGCAGGGAACTAAGGTAAAATTCAGCGTTATTGATCGACATAGAAGCAGAGGGATGGAGCCTGTGTTACCCTGAAGGTTGGGACGGTGATGGATAACGCTGCGATGCGGCTGGAGGAGACATGGCTAATTGGTTTCAGATACGATGAATTTTATACGCCGGTGAGATCCACCGGAGCTATGAACCAGGAGATGTCGCCGATCGGAGTGAATCCCACCGAGATCTGCACGCGCTGCTAAAACTTGAGAGATATTTTGGTTCACTGGTCGAGTCTCGTCCGTGCTTGGAGAGGTGTGGGAAGATGCCAACTACCCGAATTTGCTATTTACTCCTCCTACTTTTTGTTTTCTTTCTAATTTACCCTTTGTTCTTTTGATTAGTCTTTTTTTTTTGGTCAAAGTTCTTTTGATTAGTCTTAGGAGATACTTACCGATCTTAATACTCCATTTTGTAACTAATGTAATGGTATATATATTTTTTACAATCGTTCAAATAGAGCGGGCGAAATTGTAAATAAGGAAAAGTTTAACCATAACCAAAACGAAGCGTTTTGCTGCGGATATTTTTTCTTTGGCCTCCTCCGGATTTTCTAACTCCACCAGCATCCATATGCTCTCTCCTACTTCAATGGCTGCTTACAGAATCTAGAGAGCAAAACACAGCACATACGACTATAAAGAGAGGAAAATCAATCAGATATGATGTTAGCGCAGCTTCCAAGACTATACCTCTCCAGCTTCGCAAAACCCTCATTTTATCTCTCTTCTTCGCATTTCAATCTCATAAACCCCAAGCCGCCGGTTACAATAGCCAGAACCCTTATCTCATTCGCGTCTAAATCCAATCTCGCCACGGTTGAACCCATACCATTACCTGTCTCGGATTCAACCGATCTAGATGATGCTCCTGTGGAGATTTCGCTCGACAAGCTATTTATTCCACCGGAGACGGATATCTCCGGTGAAGACCCGGCGAGTCTAACGACGAGGATACTGAAAGGTTCGAACATAGTGCTGAGCAAGTACGCGAGAGACGCACAGGTGGTTCAAGCTGATTACGTGAAGAGCAGTGTCCTGACGGAAGATTGTCCGGCCGATGGGTTGCCGGAGTTTGCGCTTGTCGGGAGATCCAATGTTGGGAAATCTTCGCTTCTCAATTCGTTGGTGAGGAGGAAACGCCTTGCCTTGACTTCTAAGAAACCTGGTAATATGAGTTTTGCTTCATTTAGCTAGTGTTTGATTCTTACATGGTTTTGAATATAATTAGATTAATTTATTGATAGGAAAGCTTTCATTTTTGGGATTCTGAGACTTGAGTATTTCCACAAGCATTGAGTATATTTTGGGCTGTAAGCATTAGAATGCTTAGAACATGAGAATTGGGGTTCCGAGTCGATCTTTGTTGTAGGCTTATCCCTTTAGAAGAGATTCTGCAAAAACTAGAGTTTCTTTTTGGTTTCTTAAATCTATGATAAAGCTGGTCTTTGGTTTGGTTATAATTCCGGGTAATTTATTCTTCATGTAGGAAAGACGCAATGCATTAATCATTTCCGGATCAATAACAAGTGGTACTTGGTAGATTTGCCTGGCTACGGGTAAGCTTAAGTTATATTATCCTGTTAATAAGACCTCTGTGGCTCTGTCATAGTCCCTTAAAACTGCTCTGGCCAGTCTCTATCCCGAGGAATACAATTACAGTTGGTGCATTTTATATATCCAGGTATGCATCAGCACCGCATGAACTCAAACAAGACTGGAACAAATTCACCAAAGACTATTTCCTAAACCGATCAACGTTGGTCTCTGTGTTTCTACTAGTTGATGCCAGCATTCCTGTAAAGCAAATCGATCTCGAGTACGCAAGCTGGCTTGGTCAAAACCAGGTATATACAAGGACCTAAACATTTTAAAAGCCACTTAAACCCATTAATTGGTCATCATGATGTAGACTTTTACTAGTTATCTCATGTCTCTGTGAAATGAATTATTGGTATGTATATCTCAGGTTCCAATGACCATGATATTCACGAAATGTGACAAGAGGAAGAAGAAGAAAAACGGAGGGAAGAAACCGGAGGAGAACATAAAGGAGTTCCAAGACTTGATCCAAGGGTTCTTTGAGACTACACCACCATGGATTATGACAAGCAGTGTGACGAATCAAGGTCGGGACGAGATATTGTTGCATATGGCTCAGCTAAGAAACTACTGGCTCAAACACTAAGATGCAAAAACTACACCGTATGATCTTTAATCGGAAGGAGACTTGTATAATAATAATTAAGAGTACAACAACAAGAGCAAAAACAATTATTTGGGCACTGTTTTTGATTTATGCAATGCAACGCTGAGATGAGCAACAGAAAATAATGAAAGTAGAGCAACTTATATGGAAAAGATTACGTATCAGCTGAATAAGCTATAGTGAAGACTGAAGTTCCGATAAACTCTATTTAGGTTTTATGACTTGAAAAATACTCTTTCTTTTTTTTCATTAAAAAGTAACTTTTTTTTTTATATGTGTGATATGTCATTTTTCCTTTATTTGAATTACAAGTCATACAATTGACAGCCATTTTCTTTCATCGTACACGTTTTAGTAGTTAAAGTTCTTCGAATACAATTGAAGCACACTTTTTACAAAAAAAATAAATAAATAAATAAAAATTTCACTTTAATCTTTGTAATATTTGACTTTTCAAAGCTTTAAATTTAATTTAGAAAAAAAAAATGGTCATTTGCTGTACTGCACTTCCAGTGTAATTAGCCATTTTTGAGGGAAAGTAGAAGAACCCTAGAAGTTTCGCATCAAAATCTTTTGTAAAAATTTCTCTCAACCTGCGCATCTTTGAGTGAAAATAGCAGACATTTGAAGTCTCTACGGTTGAGGCAAGGACAATCATCATTCTTCTCTGAAATTTCTTCTTAGTTTATAGGATAAATGTGCAAGTGATAGATATTTCCGTCAGTGTCATGTCTTACTTCTTTCTGTTTCTTCTCTTCAATTGTTTTTTCCACTTTTTAGCAATTTGGTAGTTTTGTTGATTTTTTTTTTTTTTTTTTTTTTTGCCTTTATGTTTTCTTTAACTCGATTACCTACTATTCTACTTTGTGTTTCTTACTTCACAAAATTTTTGATTCATGAAGACTTTATAAGTTCCTTATGGTTTGGTTATGGCACATTATCACAATGTATTGGATGGTTTTTTTTGTTTTATGCACAATGCTAATGATTCATTTGAAAGATGAATGTGTTGCCTTGTTTACCAGTGGATCTGATAGAGATTCCGAGTGATTTGGGATTTTGTACTAAGATGGGAATAACAACCTTGAGGATTTCGTCACAAGAATGATACCTGTAATTTCAAGAGATCCTGTGATTTTTGGGGGAGCTTTGGCGTCAACTTGTCTGCTGAGCCTTGATTCATGGTTTGGCGAGGAGGGTTCAACCAAGAAAGATCATTTTTTTGTTTTTGTAAAAAGGACAGAAGCCCACAAAACAGTCTCTGGTAGTTTCACCAAGGTACTTCATCAACTTGTTGAGATTTTGTTGATACTTGGTTGTGAACCTGGGAGATCGCAAGGTTTTGGATCATTGGATGGATCAAAACCATTGGCAAGACTAACATTTTTTCTGAACTTGTTGGGGATGTTGCTGTTTTCTATGTTGATGCAATACCTGTTTTATTGGAGCTTGATAAAGAATTATCGAAGCATAAGCAACATGGAGGAATACTTAGTCGGATCATTGTGTTCCAACAATTTCGATTTGCAACAGGCGGCGGATTGTAGCAGCGACGGTCTTCCCTCCGAAGCAGTCCTAGATCAAACACGTGTCGCTTTAATTTTATTATGTGTGTCTCTTTGGTTTGTATTGGGCTTAAATGTGTTTAAAATTGGGCCTTCGATTTTGTAATGTTGCTACTTTAGGCTTTTAATGAAATCAAAAGTTGCCGATAAAAAAAAAAGGATTTTTTGCAAACTACCCTATTTATGTTTTATAATTTAAAAACATCCTCTTCATTTTTATTTTTAAATCAATATTTATATATATATGATATGAAAATTTTGCCCTATTTAATTTACAAATAATTTATGTTTAATAAATAAAAATGAATTTTCTAAATAATTACAATTATTATTATTATTTAAAAAAGTTATGAGATAAAGATGTTTAATTGATTTTATATAATAAAATCCACCTATATATAAGTCTTTAGAAATTAATCAGTAAAATAGAATAGAATAAAAGATAAATCTGTATATTATAATGTTTATTTTAATTTTTACATACAATATATAAAGAGATCACAAGATATCAATTTTCTCTATAACATTCTTGAGTTCACGTTTCAACATCAACAAACAAAATTAAGCTGCAAATTATCCCATTAAGCAACGTGAATCAAATATGGATTCTTCAACAACAGATAATAAAGTCTCTGTTTGAATTCCATTTGATCAAAAAAAAAAATTATTTCTCACCTGAAAAGAAAATTGTTTAGAAGCTTATTGAGTTTTTTTAAAATTAGTCCAGAGAATTGTTTCGTAGAAAATGAAGATGTTGTGATTTTTTCAGAAATTTTTTTCTTTTAGACAATTATTAAGAGATATTTAAGAGATTTTAAAGAGATTTTTTTTTGTGTTTTTCCCAAATAAATTTTTTATTTTTTGTTTAAAATAAAACATATAATTAGTTTTATTTTTTTAATTGATTTTTTCTAGAAATCATATTCATTTTAAAAGGGTATTTTAGTAAAACACTAACAATATTTTTTTTTAAAAAATAGACTAAATAAAGAGAAGGTATTTTTCAAATAAAAAAACTAAAATAGGGTATTTTTCCAAATTTTCTCAAAAAAATATATAGTAAGATATATATTTTATTTTCCTTTTTCTTAGTGTATTAGATTGTTTTGGTGAGCTTTTCTTATTTATTTGATCGAGGAAAAAAAAAAAGCGGGGAAAGCAAACCCTAAGAAAATCTGTTTGAGTGGGAAGCAAGGTAAATGCCCTGATTCGATTAAACCCTTTAGCCATCGTCGATGTATTGTAATCAAGTGTAGGTGAAAGGTTGTTGGACAGCATTGGTCTTAATTAAGAGTTGTTTGCTTCCAGGGATGGCACATGTTCCTAAGGACTTGGATAAAGATACAATCCACTGCTTCGGGCCAAATTCTTTTAAACTGCACAGGTTAGTTTTCTTTCTTAAGCGCTCTTTAATTTAATATCTTGTGGCACAACCATACCTTAAGCCTCTTTAATATCTATCTTGTGCAGGCTTCCAGTTCCAAGGCCTGAAGAGGTCCTAGGATTGGTTGGAACACACAGTATCGGGAAATCAACTGCTCTCAACATTTTGGCTGGAAGAGTCAAACCAAATCTTGGCCAGTTCGATGCAAGTCAATTTTCTCTTGTCTCTATGCATAGGAATAATTATGTATTTATGATAATGATCCTCCTCCTTGTTCCTCTTGCCCCAGAATCCCCCGGACTGGCCAGAAATTTTGACACACCTCCTTGATAAAGAACTTAAAAGCTTCTTGACCCAGATTATAGAAAATAAACTAAAGGTACTTGGGTTTTTTTTTTCCTTTTTTTCTTTTCTTTTTCCCTAAAGGATTTGTTTCTTTGATAGGTCGCTTTTAAGCCACAATATATCCTAGACATGCAAGGCTCTATACCTAGAGTCAGGACGCCGCTTGAAAAGGTTGACCAGAGAGGCATGATGAAGGAGGTCTGTGATGATCTGGAGTTGAACAAGGTCCTGGACTTGCAGCTCACCCGTTTATCTCGTGAAACTCTGCAGAGGGTTATTATTGCTACTGTTGTCTTACAGAAGGCAGATGTCTACATATTTGATGAACCATCACATTACCTCGGTGCCAGGCTAAAGTTCAGAGCTGCCAAACTTATACGTTCTCTCCTCACTCCTCACAGGTTTCATTTTGATTCTGAATTTTTCTCTCTTGGTCTTGACTCTTGAATAACATATTTATATTTTTCTTGTTGTAGCTACGTGATTGTTGTGGACAGCGACCTTAGTGTCCTTGACTATTTGTCTGATACCATCTACTGTTTGTATGGGAAACCAGAAGCTTATGGTGTCTTTACTCTCCCCTTTAATGCCAGAGCAGGAATCGAAATTTTCTTGGATGGGTTTGATCCCGGAGAAATATTGCGTATTAGGGATGAATCTCTCGCCTTTGAGGTAAATTGGTTGGTCTCCTAGTCTTAATTCATAGACAAGTGGGTCACTGATAGTTTTATCTTTCCTGTTCCAGGCTGCTAGTACTGCATATGACAGTGACAAGGAATCCTTCTTTAGTAAAGGATACAAGTATCCAGACATGACTATAACGTCGTCTCTGGGTTTCAAGCTGGAAGTTACAGCAGGGGAATTCACTGACTCTCAGATTGTTGTGTTGCTGGGAGATAGCAATACAGGGAAGACCCTCTTCATCAAAATGCTGGTAACATTTCTCAAGTTTTTATATTCTTAACTAAAATTTCTCTTGGTTACCGTAGGTCGGTTTACATTCTTAACTAAGATTTCTCTTGGTTACCGTAGGTCGGTTTGGTGAAACCTGACAGAGTACAAGGAGTAAGACCAACGGTGCCAGAGATGGTTGCCTCATACAAACCGCAAGAAAATGTCTGGAAAGGTGAGTGTACTGTCAGACAAGTGCTAGAAACGAGGGAACCTATTGCACAGATGCATGATCGGTTTGTGTCAGATGTGATAAAACCGCTTCAGATTGAGCAATTGCTAGATCGAAATGTGGGCTCACTCTCGTATGCAGAAACGCAGAGGGTTGTGATAGACCATTCCGAGTGTATTTTCGCAAACAAAGCACAGGTAACAACATGGAGGATGAGCTGGCAGATAACGAGAGGAGCAAAGGAGCTGGACTAACGGACAAAAACAAGAGGGTCACGGCAGTTAGAACAAACCAGGGTACGGAAGGATCAAAAGGAATAAAGGAGCAGAGAATCTTGACAGCTGTGCAAGAGGAGGCTGCACACATCTAGGGCGTCTTATCGGCAGGAGCCATATAAATAACGAGAGAGATAGAAGAGAAATGTAGCTTTTGAGCCGAGTGTTTTAGGCTAGCCACTGTGGTTAGAGGCAATGAGATTCTGAGGAAGAAGCTCATTGATTATCGTTTCCAGTTTGTAATTTTTTTTTCATAAAACTCTGTACTCGCTCTTTTTATTCAATAAAAGTAGTATCCTTATTACATTCCAACGAAACCAGAGCTTTCTCTGTTACATTGCAGCGAAATCAAATACAATGGATAGTAGATCCTTATCAGGTTGCCATAACTCTCTGCCTAGCGACGGTGAGTATTATTATCTTACAATTTACAACAATGAAGTAGATAAAAGGTTGATGCTGCATTTTGTGCATTTGTGACTTATATCTATAAAAACACAGTCCGCGAGTATCTACCTGATCGATGTGCCAAGTGCTTATCTAGACTGAGAGCAGCGACTCAACGCTGCAATGGCCATTAAGCAGCATGTAAAACGCATGGGGCTTGCTGCGGTTATTGTGGAGCATGACTTAATAATGGCGACCTATTTGGCAGACCAAGTGATTGTGTTTAATGGGACGTCGTCACCCAAGTGTGCTACTTCTACCCCTCCATGCTCTCTTGTCAAAGGGATGAACCAATTCTTACAGGTTAGTCACTTATTTGTACTTTACTAGTCCTCAGCAAAGCAAGTAAACATGTTTGTCTGTCCTTGCAGCATCTGAATATCACGTTCAAACGGGATACAATAGCCTTGAGTTACACACCAAGGGTCAACAAATTAGGGTCCATTGAGGACACAAAGCAAAAGCGTGAAGGCCGATACTACTTTGATTATTGATTGATCAGTAAAAGAGAGGGAGAGAGTAGCCAATCCAATAGTTATCTAATCCAGTAGTTATCTAAAAGCTTTTTCTGTGGATGTGTGATTTTTCTTTCCTAACAAACCATATACAGTATGCTGGTTAAATAATCTTGTTTTTGTGTTCGTATTATGCTACACTTGATCGGTCTTTCTTAACTTGTTGACCAAAACATTAATGGGTGGGCTTTCTTAACTTGTTCACATTGATCTTCATTACCAAAAGATTAATGGCTAAAATCAGGAAGTAGTTGGTTATTCACCATTTTTGTTCTTCTCTTATGATATTATTGTGTTGTAGACAAAAAAAAATCACGGATGTGATATTTATAGAATATCTCAGAGTTAGTTTCTAACGTTATGAGGGTGGGGGTGACTTTTATTTCAATATATAATTTCATTCTAATTTCATTCTTACATCGAAATACAGTAACACTGCTGGCCAATTAGCATAATCTACTAAGCATGAAATTGACAGATTTTCTTTCATCTTACACGTTTTAGTAGTTTAAGTTCTTCGAATACAATTGAAGCGCACACACGTCAAAACACACTAACTTTTTCCAAAAAAAAAAAAAAAAATTCACTTTAATCTTTGTACACAATTGGACAGCCATGGGCTATCGACTTATACGGGTTATATGGATCGGTCTATTCGGAATTTCGGGTTATTTCGAAAATTTCACTTTAATCTTTGTACACAATTGGAGGTTTCACGTACCAAACATTTTGACTTTTCAAAGCTTTAAATTTAATTTAGAAATTAACAACCAAAAAAAAATGGTCATTACAAATTCAATATCTCTAATTTATTTTTCCAGTAAATTGACGTCTTTGATGTACTGCACTTCTAGTGTAATTAGTAGACCAATTTATTTTTGTCCCAGGGTGAATGAAGAGACGAAGAAGAACATTTGTTTTTCTTTGTTTTTTTTTTAATATATAAATTACTTATAATAAATAATAAAAATGTTAAAAATGAAAATCATGTTTAATTAAGTAAACGGAGTTAATAGTTCCTTTAGGTTTAATGGCGGCCCCAATTAAAAAGCCATTTTAAAGGTTTTTATTGGGAATATTTGCACTATAAAAGTTTATTATGGAAATGTTAAATTTTGAAGGTTTAAAGTAGAAGTGGTTTCTACTTTCGAGGTTTTTTTGGGTTTTCTCGTTTCGTTTTTGTGTTCCTATTACAAATTCATTGGCCTCTTCTGAATTTTGTAAATTTACAATGTTATCCATACTTCTAACGTTTAAATATGTAATTATAGAATACTTAATCATATAGCGGGGATAGCTCAGTTGGGAGAGCGTCAGACTGAAGATCTGAAGGTCGCGTGTTCGATCCACGCTCACCGCATATTTGAAATTTTTTATTTTGTAGAAAATGATCCAAAACGACGTCGTATTGTTTTACTGAGCAATCCATATAACAAGCCCACTATCTTCAAACCCAACTATTATAAACTTTTTTCACTTCAGCCCTGTGACAGTGCACTAATGAAGACAAAACATTTTTTTTGAATTTAATGAAGACAAAACATTTTTTTTGAATTTAATGAAGACAAAATATTATTCGGTATTCTTCATCTGAAAAGCATATCTTAACTTTTTAACACCCATAAGAAACTCTTGAAGCTGCACGTAAACGAAAATGGTGATTTAAAGAAGAAAAAGTTTTGTAAATTCTGAGCTACATATATAAACAAACACCTCGTGCTAAGTTAAAAAATTTAATAAAAATCTGGGTCAATCTACTATTTTATGGAAATTCTGATTAGAATAAAATTCATCTTTTAAGGTCTGATTCTATGCCAAACAAAGTAATATGAATATGGCCAAAATTATATTTATAAGCCAAAAATAATGTATAACGGTAAGTATGATAATAATTGATAAGACCGTATCTTTCAAATATAGGATATATTTTAAAGTTGGAAATTTATTATTCGGAAAACAAGACACTATAGTAGTATTTGTGGTCAACAATATTTTTTTCAAATAATTATATTGACCTAATTGTTTCCAAAAATTAAAATTACATTTACCTAAATCCTGTTACAAATTTGACAACAACTCATTTTAAAATCCCAGACAAAAGGGGGAGAGGAAAAGCTTTTCATCAACTGTATATCATTAGCGTTCTCTGGAAACTGCAACAACGATCTTCGCCAAAATTGAGTAGCAACAAATTTTTGTGATTAGAATGACATTAACTTGAGCGAGAGATAAAGATGGGAGGGAACAACTAGTGTAACTGATGAAACGATCAATTAGGGTTTTTTTTCTCCCTCCGCGATAACCTGGGCTTCGCCAATTTCTGTTCATCGTCACCTAATCGAACTCGCGTTGGTTTCTACGATTCGATTTTTTTTGTTCGGTGGTCTCGGAAACTGTGAACTGATTTCTTAAGTGAAGGTACACAGTTGAATTTTTGTTGAAATGACTTAGTCTCCTTGTTTCTCAGTTAATCTTTGTTCTTCACGAACACAAAAAGCTTATCTCAGCCTACATTGCATGGATTTTTTTCACTTTTTAGCAATTTGGTAGTTTTGTTGATTTTTTTTAATTTTTTTTTTTTTGCCTTTATGTTTTCTTTAACTCGATTATCTACTATTCTACTTTGTGTTTCTTACTTCACGAAATTTTTGATTCATGAAGACTTTATAAGTTCCTTATGGTTTGGTTATGGCACATTATCACAATGTATTGGATGGTTTTTTTGTTTTATGCACAATGCTAATGATTCATTTGAAAGATGAATGTGTTGCCTTGTTTACCAGTGGATCTGATAGAAATTCCGAGTGATTTGGGATTGATTCATTGGGGCAAATGGTGGATAATTGATTATGGTAGGAGAGTATCATGGGACTGATTGATTTATTCTATCTTATGATGGTGTTGTCTTTTGGTGTTAGTATATAAGCCCGTTGGAGCAGTAGAGGTTGGGAGTTGCATCAGATGTGCAATGCTGAATTGGGTGCACTATTATGCTGCTTTTTGCAGGTAGGAAACTGCTTTTAGAGAATGGAAGAATCAGTAGGAGCTGAAGGCTTAGAATTTAAGTGGGGTAAAAAGAAAGGAGTTGGTGGAAAAAAGAAAGATGTCCAATTCTATGAGTCTTTTACCTATGATGGTGATGAATACCGTCTTTATGACTGTGTTTTTGTTGGCGATGCCACTGAACCAGACTTCGCTGAACCCTTTGTTGGCATGATCATAAAAATTTGGGATCACACTAATAAGCGTGCAAATATCCTAGGGCAGGTCAAGCTTCTCTGGTTCTTTAAACCGTCTGAGATTTTACCATATCTTGAAGGAGTCCCAGATGTACTTCCAAATGAACTGTTTTTGGCATCAGGTGAAGGTCGCGGCCTCGCTAATATCAACCGATTGGTAACTGATTATTTTTCTCTATACTATTTTGAAATTTTCACTCTCTATATTTACTTGTTGAGCATAGCTTGGAGTTTTTTTTTTAATTGATATGCATCTCATATTAGGCTGAGGACTGAGTTTTAAATGTCATATTATGTGCGTATAGCTGGTGTGAGGGATTAATAAGTAAAGTACATCTGTATTTGTACTGATATAACATTATTTCACTAGGAAGCAATTGGGGGAAAATGCTCTGTTCTATACATTTCAAAGGAAAAAAGAAATCCACTACCCTCAGATGAAGAAATCAAGTCGACAGACTTCGTGTTTTGCCGAGCATTTGATGTTGGAAGTTGCAGAGTAGTGGATATGATAGATGATAAAATTGCTGGAGTTGACGGTACATCTTGTTTCATCTCATTTACTAGCTACGACATTCTACTCTGTGATCAGTAGCTATATTAATGGTTTATTTACATCTTATCTTCTTTTCACTCTAATTCTTGCAGTTAAATTTCTCCTTAACAGAGCGGGTTGTGAGAAACAAGCAACTGCTGGGCAGAAAAATGAAGCAGACATAAATGGGAATTCAGATAGTTTGAAACCAAATGGTCCTTCAGCTAGTGGTTCAGTTAGGAGAATTGAAGATAACTCTATTGAATCTTCTGACTGGAAAGAAAGCAGTTATGGTTGCAAACAAGAGAAAGGAAAAGGTCACAATCAACTGGCTACAAAAAAATCTACACTTGTAGAAGAAATTTCTTACAAGGATTCTGGTGTGCAGGAAGGCACGACCCATAATGAACATGACTCTTGTGAAGCTTCTGGCTCTAGGGGAAATCATTGTGATGGCAAAGCTCAAGAAAGTGAAGTTAAAAAACATTTCACTAAACAAAGATCTATGCCTGCAGAAGAAAGATATAGTAACTCTTGTGAAGCTTCTGGCTCCAGGGTAAATCATTCCAGTTTCAAGAAAGCTCAAGTAGATGATGTTAAAAAACAGTTGACTAAACAAAAATCTATGCCTGCAGAAGAAAGATATATTAACTCTTGTGAAGCTTCTGGCTCCAGGGTAAATCATTCCAGTTTCAAGAAAGCTCAAGTAGATGATGTTAAAAAACAGTTGACTAAACAAAAATCTATGCCTGCTGAAGAAAGATATCGTAAAGAGTCTAATGGATTGGATGACAGGCCTCAAAAGAAACAGAAACTAGATGGTTATGTTACAGCACCAGATGGACGAAATACAACCATTTTGCAGAACATTAGTTCTGATGGTAAAAGGGATACAATATCTTTCAAGAGACCTAAAGATAGAGAGGAAAGAGAGCAAGTCCCTCCCGAGAAAGCCAGCTTCATTAAAAAGCGAGATCTGGGAGTGTCAGTTTCCGAAGGAAAAGATACAAAAACTGCAACTGAAAAAGGTTTATCCAAGAAGCCCAGCTTTGATGGTAAGCTAGTAAATCGTGCTGAGGACAAGATGTTGGCGGATGATTATGAAAGAAATTATCAAGTAATTGAAGTGAGCCGAAGGGCGGATGCTGTAAGTTTATATTTACTAAGTGATTTCTGCGATGTGATTTAGTTTACATTGGTTAGGGACTGTCTGCTTCATGAGCTTTCAGTCAGAGTGTATTGTAAAATATTTAGATGCAAGGATGTGGTTTGCCAAGAGCTCGATTCTAAAGTAGCAGTTTTGTTAGCAGTCCTTCACTTTGTATGTTGTAGAGTTGTAGTAGTGTTCTGTCATTCATCTCATCATGTTTCATCATGTTATTTGTTACTGTGATGTATGTAAACGTGGAGGTTCGTCTAACAGATTTTTGTTTCCTTGTTATTGATCTCAGGGGAAAAGTACATGGTTCCGGAATCTTGTAAGTATCTTTCCCTTCCTTCCTTTTTTGCATGCCAGTTCTGTGAATGGTCGTTTTTGTTTGCCTCCATTTCTCTGTTTGGCATGCTTATTCTTTGATGTTAATAGGATGACCTGTTAATTCTTTTATATTAAATTGTTAATGACTCATCATATGCTAATAAAAAAGTTGTATATTTTCTTGATCGTTTCTAACTTCCATGTTCGAAACTCAATAGTTTCTCTGATATCCGCACTCAAATTGCTTCTTTTGTATCCTGGTTATGTTCAGCCTTGGGAAGAAGAAAGTATGAGGGATGCAGAAAAGCGGGAGACTCTGGTTCTTCTACAAAACTTGGATCCTACTTATACATCTGATGAAGTGGAGGTATTTAGTGCAACTGTTTCCTGATTTACTTAATGCAAACCTCCCTTCTTTCCTCGTTATATGTATCTAAGAAATTTATGAATTGTATTTCAGGATATAGTCTATTCTGCTTTGAACGAGCAATGCGAGGCGAGGATGATGGAGCATACATTAGTCACTACTTCTCATATTGGTAAGCTACCATTTTACATACAGGGGTTCTAATTTAGGTTCTCACATACTAGAAATGGAATGAGGAGCTTTACTATGGTATCTCATATTGCTTGATGTACAGGTGAAGCTCTGGTCATTTTCAAAACAAGAGAAGTTGCAGAAAGGGTGATTAGAAGAGTAGAGGAGGGTTGCTTGTTGCTATCAAATGGGAGGTAAACTTCGCCCGACATATTCTGCTTTTTCTCTAAGCTTCCAATGATAGATTGCAGAAATCTGTACTGTGCCATTATTGGCATACTTTCATATCAATGAATATGATGTTTAACATCAAATCTAACCTTCAGTATCGTAAGAATCAACATCTCTGAGAGCTTATGTTGGTAGCAATTCCCCAAAATATCACCCTTGTTTGCCCTTGTCAAGGCGATTTGCTCAATTTATAACTGCTAAAGGCTCTAATGCAAAACTGAATTTGTACTCGTTTTCATACATGTACCAGTGACGGTCTACCGCTAGAGACAATGAATTGTGCTGAATGGATTTCTGTTTTCATGCTGTATGCTGTGTATGCATGTGTGGATTGTGATCTTCCTTTTTTGCTCAACACAGGCCCCTTGTTGCTGCTTTTGCCAAGATTACTCCTCCAGTGAAGCCGTCATCATTCTCCGGCCATATCAAACTACACAAAACTCAGACGCGACGAGAAATGGTATTGTTTTCATTGCCCTCGCTCTTGCACAAAAATACACAAGTAGAAAAACATGGTTCCTTTATCAGTGTTCTTGCTCTTTGGTCTTTATATGTTTTTCCAGAGAGATGCCGTGGCTACGTCACATTGTTCTCAGTCGAACACCCTTGAATTTGACATGGCAATGGAATGGTGCTTGCACCGAGCCAGACACGAGCATGTGACTGAAAAGATATCAAAGGTATTAGATTTCTGTAGATAATTATTGCCAGTATTGTGACTGAAAACTTGAGTTTCTGTTGGGAAAAATGAGAAAAAAAAAGTATAGAATAAGAAACCAAAAATCCTTTAAAAGCGCTCTGATCACCGTAAGTGGTGAACTTATATATGTATTTCTTCATGGTAGATGCTAATCTCACCATCAAAAAGTTTGTGTCAATTATTCCTTCAATTTATTGAAACTAATCGGAAATCGGTGACATGTCCTAGTTCTATGTTCCAAATTATCTGATAACATATTTTCTTTTTTCCTCGGGTGTATATTAAGCTCTCTGATTCATAAACAATTTTCATGTTGTATTCTTCAACTCCTTGTGTAGCGGCAATTGGAGGAGAGAAACTTGCTGCGGATTAACTTCAAGCCTAAACGTCCTTAGTTTCAGAATCATCTCGTCTCTCTCGTGTAAGTATCAACTCTTATTCCCCTTGAGGAACATGTATATCATCTAATTATCACTTATTTTCTTTGTTTCAGACAGAAACATCACTAACTGTGCATTAGAAGGAAGAACACAAGCTCTCTTTTGGCCTCTAAAAGAATTTTGGTATCGTATTAAAAATTTCATGCCATCGAATCCACCAACTTTGGCACGGTAAACACCTGGCTTCCTTATGATTTTAAAAGCGAATATATTTGTCTTGATGTTATTAAAAAAAATGATGAATTTTCACTTTTATTGCTTTTTCTTTCTTACTTGTGTTTAGGAGGAACATACTGATGCGACTTCTAGCCTCCATCGGGACGAGCCTTTTGTAGCTTAGTATCTTTTCAAGGCTCATTTTCTAGACTTTTTTGTTGATAATGGAAATGTTTAGTAGAGTTATTGCGACGTGTAAAATCCAATTTTTTTGTGACTTGTAGGGGTTTTAAACAAGTTATTCTGTTTCTCATCAACTCTTTTGTATGAAATCAGACAAATTAATCCAACAAAAGATACAAACCATTTTACATGGGCATATACTAATCCATAAAGGCTAGCTGAGATGTGTTAAGTGTTAACTTCTTACGTTTCAGTTTATAGGAATGACTGAGGTATCTAGTTTTCGCTACTCTCGAGCTTCTTTTTGAAAGCTATATTATACTCGATGTGTTTGAATCAGTTGTTGAACTTTCGATAAAATTATAGTATATTCTGGAAAAATATATATACATAATACACTTTTAAGTCAGAAATAGAATAAGAGATAGAATTATTGTCAGTCTCTTTATCAAAGTGAAAATGTTGATATTTTTGTGTGGTGATCACCATTCACCGACATCACATCATATGAACGTACATTCTCCACGACTTTCTCATCCATAGCCTCCAATATTTCTAGCAACCACAAAGGCATAATCAGTAAATTAATCAGCCTAGATTATAAGGGATTCTCGATCGAAACACAAAAAGTTATATATTGAATAATTGGGAATGATCAGACACACCTACCTACACACCAATTATTTAATCTGTTACAATAAAATATAGCAAAAGGAATTTTTTGGAAGGCGGATAATTCATTTTTATATATTTTAAAGGTACTAAAACGCACCGTATGGAAGAGTAGGGCCTGGCACGAGCGGGTAAGCGAACGTTACATATGTCGTCGTCATGCATTTAAGAAAAGGGAAAATCTGAGTCAGCAGAAGACGACAAATAAGTGAGAAAAAAAGAACTAATGAATGATGGCTAAAGAACTAGTAAAGATATGTTTAACTGTGGTTCACTGGTCATGACTCGTGTCGACGTGGCGTGTAGGGAGAGCTCCACGTAGACGGTCAATTGAT
The DNA here is from genome assembly GCA_028015245.1 of Cardamine occulta. Lineage (NCBI taxonomy): Eukaryota > Viridiplantae > Streptophyta > Magnoliopsida > Brassicales > Brassicaceae > Cardamine > Cardamine occulta. Next base: position 18,102,611 of record CM051384.1, read on the forward strand.
GGATGACTAAAGCAAGTCTTAGCCCTAAACCCATGCGCTTAATGTGACCATTTCCTTGCAGACCAGACCGTCAACGTGATACAGGTTTCATTCCTTCTCTTCTTTGTTTTTTTTCTTTTCTTGCTTTACTATTTTTTTCTGTCATATGTTTATTTTACTTTATAATGTTTTTGGGTATTACTCCAATATTTATGTTTTTGTTAAATTTTATTTTTGTAAAAAAAAAATATACTTGTGATATAAAGCGAGTAAGCTAGAAGGTTAATAAACCTAATTTGAATAAAAATATATAACTTAAACAGTTAAACTATACATGAATAGAAACCAAATCATAATGATACGGTGAATCGTGTCTAATGATGCTGATTTTATTTATGTTCGGCTGATCAATTATCCGATCAAATGTGGAATATGGCTGATTGTATTTGTCTTATGATAGATATATGCCTTTCTCTTTAACTGAAAAATTGAAAGTATAATTAACAAAAACGATATATTACTAAAAACAAAAATACCAAGGACAGATAGTGTGACGTAAGAATGATTTTGAGTTCTTTATCAAAAAAAAAATTTGATTTTGAGTTGCCGAGAAAAGCCTTTCCTACTGTACGTAATTTATTATTTTTATAGGGTTGTTTGTATACTGACAGCGTAATTAAAGAAAGCAAAATAATTATATGGTATGACATATAATGTGAAAAGCAAAAGTAGACAACGTGAAGAAGAAAAAGGACAAAAAAATATATAATTGCTCTGTGTAAGGATTATTTTTATTTGGTATTTAAACCAACCGTAATTTCAATATTTCTCGTAGATTCTGACACCTTAATAACTATATAATGTCGACATAACTGAGACTTTGAGAGAGAGAAAATACGTTATAAGTAAAACATGAATAATCATTATTCTACGTTGCGGAAATAACCAATTATCTAACACAAAACAACAATTAACCCACGAGAAAAGAGCTTAACGAAACAAAAAAATACAAGAACTGAGCATAACTTATTTTCCTTTCATATTATTTGTTTTTTCCTCCCTGTCCTACTTTTTACTCTATTTTTTTTTTACATGATAGTTACAAAAACTAGTATAATTCTTCGAACAGACCTACGGAACTTGACTATGGAACAGACGTATGGAACTCGACTAATTAATTAATTAATTTTAACAAAAAAAAACTTGACTAATTAATATTATTATATCATATAATATATATATATATATATATGTATGTAATATGTATATACAGATGAATATGATAGATACATACAGTATAAAAGGCAATTCAAAAGAAAGAAAGCAAAGGTATGAAAATTTTCAAAAAAAAAAAAAGAAAGCAAAGGATTAGAATAACAGGAAAATATTATAGTTTTGACAGGTAATAATTTTGAATGGAACTTTCATAAGAGTGGTTTATATAGAAAAGTTAAAATAGTCTATATTTTAAAAAATTAACAAAACAGTTTATTTATATTATTTTTATTTTATTTTTAAGACTCTATAAAAACCTGATATGTATTTTATTTAAACTTATGTGTTTTGCTATATAAAAAACATTGTTAACAATTTATGTTCTAAATTATAACAATAGACAATGGTGAATCACTCAGATAATTTTAATTATTTGATTAATAAAATGGTCCTAAAATATTTGACAAAGTAAAAACAATGTTATGGAAAATTAATTAACCGAATAGCTTAAGATATATATAAAAAAAATATCTTAGATTCTTATCCAAACTAAAGAGTAAAGAATTTCGTCAGGCGCTATCATTTTATTATGTGATTTGAGGCAATTTGTATACCCAAAAAAATAAAAGATCTATTACCATAAAAAAATCTTTTTACTAAATTGTTTAATATTAAATATATGTCAGAAAAGGTTATTTATATAATAATAGCTAAAATAGACCCTACTACTTACATTTCTGAGAAGAGAGCTTAAAACGTGAGTTCGATAGATGGAGAGAGAGTGAGAGTCTCAGAAGCTCATTGCTACGCTGATTTTGAGGAGAGAAGAGAGAAGAGAGAAGAGAGAAGAGTACCTCACAAGATTTTCACAGTATAAACGAGAAAAATGTCATTTAAATCATAAATTTAGCGAAAAACATCATTTTAAACACGAACTCTATGGAAGGTCATTTTAAGCATCAAGTTTTGTTGATTTCAAATTTTATACATGAAATTTGGGTTGACTTGGCCATTTGAAAAAATCGTTAACTCAACTAATGTAGCAATTAACAGAAGTTAATTCATCGTTAAATCTGCTCCGTTAGTATCAAAACAACACCGTTTTGTTGAGTTCTTCTGATTAAAATTGAAGAAAAATCTTCAAATCATTCTAACCCTAATTTTTGAAATTAAAATCAAAAACCCTCAATTCTCCTTTGTTTCGATGCTGAAAGAGAGGGAAAATGGAAAAGTGAAGTATATCGGAAAAGGAGTTAAACCTTCACGACGGAAAGATTCACAGAGTGTTATAATGGTTGATGGAAGCTCTTTAGAGGAAGCTCCACCGCGAGTGGAATCAACTAATGTTGTCGGAGACCCATCAGAAGTTGTTAAAGAGGCTGAGGTCGCGACTGAAGCTCAAGTTGACCCACCACCGGAAGTCATTACAGAGTCTGAAGTCGCGACAGAAGCTCGAGCTGACCCACCACCAAAAAGCGATAATGTCTCCGATATCGCGACAGAAGCTCGAGCTGACCCACCACCGAAAGCTCAAGCGGTTGTCGTATCAGAGTCTGCATCCGGAAAGAAAGGCAAAGGCAAAGTTGGACGGGGTCGAAAACGAAAAAAGAGAAAACAAGCTGAAGAGGTTGAGCCTGAAGTGGAGGCCGAAGTAGAGCTTGAAGAGGAGCCTGAATTGCAAGTAGATCCTGACTATGAAGATGATTGTTTGGTGTATGGTGATGAAGACTGTGATGATGAATCAGTAGAAAATGATGATAACGAGCACGGGGGTTTAACTGTTGATGAGACTCTAAACATTGCAGAAGACTTCCCAGATATTGTAAGAGCAGAAGAAGAAGCCGATAAAGCAAAACCAAAACAAAAGTATACTGACATCTCTTTTGCTTGGACATCGGAAGAAAGGTCTTCATGGGTTCAGCTTCGTGGTTGATGTGTAGATGATGACATCTAAGCCGCAATGACACTTCGAAGGAAACCCATGGCACCCACTCCCTCTTTTTTCACCACTTGATTGCCCAGAATTGCAACTCATTTATGTAGGAGAAGATGGAGATAACAGTTTTCAATGTGAAGATGAAGAATTCAACAAAACGAAACAAAGGAGAATTGAAGATTTTTTATTTCAATTTCGAAAATTAGGGTTAAAATGATTTGGAGATTTTTGTTCGATTTTAATCAGAGGAGCTCAACAAAACAGTGTCGTTTTGATACTAACGGAGCAGATTTAACGATGAATTAACTTCTGTTAATAGTTAGTATGAGTTAAATTAAGTCGAATACCCCAAATTTCATGTATTAAAATTTAAAAAAAAAAAATATTTTTTTTATTAAATTTTTTTTTTTAATTTTTTTTTTAAATTTTTTTTTTTTTTTTTTTTTTTTTTTAAATGACATTTTTACCCAATATAAACCCCTTCAAGTTGAATTCTCTTATTTATTCTTCCTTCTTCTTCAACAGTCACTACTTATCTCTCAAGGAAGAACAAGTCCTTAAAAACCCAGGTCACTTTTCCTTTCAATTTCTTCTACTTCTGAATCTTTATTATCCTAAGAAATTCCACAGATTTCATTCAGCTTCCACTCAATTTACAAGTCCCTATGATGTTATTATTTCCATTGAACCTTTTCTGGGTTTTGAAGCTTTAAGTAATCTGTTTGTCTGATATTTTCTTTCCATGATCTTTTCCTTTGTATTTAACGATTTCTTATTGGATGTTTTTTTTTATCTCATCTGTGTTCTGTTTTCAAAGATTTGATTTTGCTTATTGATAATTAAAGTTTGCTTCTTCTTTTTTTTCCGGACACTGTGAGTCACTAAACTTCTTGTGAATGCCCTGAACCTTTGATCATCATCTAAGCTTTAACATTTACTTTGTTGTTTTTGACTCAGATCAATCATGTCTCATCATTTCAACAACCAAATGATCTCTTCTGCTTCCGATTACTATTCGACAAAACCGGAGTTGTCAGGGCTTAAGAACCACAGACTCATCTCTGGTGTGGTGGAAGCTAAGTCTCCATCTGATTATGAATCAGCTTGGAGCCCAACTTCTCCTTTGGATTTCAGATTTTTCTCGAGTTTAGGGAATCCCTTTGGTGGATCTTCTTCGAGATCAATCTGGAAAGGGAAACCAAAGAGCTGGGATTCTGGGAAAGTTGGCTTGAGCATTCTGCATTCTCTTGCTGATGATCATCATCATCAAACTGATTCATCAAGGATACTTCTGCCATCGCCGGATAGTAAAAACATGATCTTTGGGTCCTTGATGAGAAATGGAAACCTCAATTGCCAGAAACCGCTACTCTCTCAACCCCCTGCCAAAGCTTTTATGCCCAAGACTGATGTGCCCAGTGTTGCTTTTGGGATTGGACATGATCCCTTTGATGTGGTTGAGCTTCAAAGGTCTGGCTGGGTTGATACTTACTGTGTGAACAACAATGCTTTCAATGGGCTTGCTGAACGTGACATAGAGATGTCAGAGGACTACACTTGTATTACTTCGCATGGTCCTAACCCCAAAACCACCCATATTTTTGGGGATAAGGTTCTTGAGTCTGCAGAGCTCAACGAGTTGAAGAAGCTTTGTTGTGGAAAGAAGAAAGAGAGCATTTTTGATATTGCTCCTTCTGACTTGACAACACCTATTGATGTGTTTCATCCCAAAAACTTCTTGAGGACCTGCTACTTGTGTAACAAGAAGTTGGATTTTGGGGAAGATATATACATGTACAGGTACTCTTCTTCTTCTCCTTCAACACTTAGCATTGGTCTTCTATTCTCTTTGCATTGTTGTGTGTTATGATAAAGTCTCGAACTTTCTTTAGTTTTGTGCCCACAATGGAAAGTTAGGTTCTTGACATTACTTTGCTATTATACTGCATTGCTTAGGTTATATGGTATTATACTATTCAATCTGTAACCATATCACAACTGAAACATCTTGTTAAAATATCGATGTCCTGGTTTTATATTTCAGTGGATACAAAGCTTTCTGCAGTAGCGAATGCCGTCAAGAGGTCCTGGATCTGGATGAGGAAATGAAGGAAGAAGAAGAAGAAGAGGATGAAGAAGCAATGAAGTCTGGCTCATCTTCAGACGAGGACCTCTCTAAGAAGAAGAGTAACGGTGTGATCTTCAGCATGGGCTGAGTCCAATGCGTACCCCATTGCCATGATCGATGTTGAGCCCAAAGAGGAAAGGTAGAAGCTTCAGCTGATCATCTGTTCAAGAAAAAGAGCTGCTGGTTTCTTTAAACCGAGGCGGCCATGGATGATCATTTTTGTATATTGCTTATGCTTCTACTAACCTTACCCAAAAAAAAAAAAAAAAAAAAAAAACCACAGTTGGCCTCATCTTTCATGGTTTTGGTGGGTTATTGTCTCATTGGTATTATGGCTATTGTTATGGATATTTATAATTATTTTTCATTTATTCAGATATTATAATCTTAATTTATTATATAAGAGGAGGTTAGAAGCCGGTTTATGTGGCTCTCCTCCGGTTATGTATTTTTCATTTGTTAACTTTTGAGTTTTGATGATATCCAGAAAATCTAAAGGAGTCAGTTGTCAATGTATATGTATTAAGTCCTTCCCATGAAAGGAGGTACTACTATGAAGAGAGTCTCTATTTTTCTTTCATTTTGTGTTCTTTTTTTTTGACGTAAATTTTATAGTAACAAATCTGACTTGATATTTTAGTGTATCCTTAATTCGAAGAATATATGCATAAAATTTCCTTGGATACTAGTTGGATGAGTTAAGAAGAAGAATGGAAGTTATGCATGTATCTTTCTCCCAATACGTTTTGACTGTGAACAAAATCTTCAGATTTGGGAAAATTACTACTCTTAGCTCATTTCTCCTAAGTGAACTTTAATAACTGAGAAGTATCACGATTTGTCAACCTCTCCCCTATCAAACTAAGCTGACAATTTCGGGGGGAAAAAGCATCTTTGACGAAAAGCTGAGGTAGATGGAAGTATCACCAAAACCTCCATGGATCCTTGTATGGAGGAACATAACTATCAGTAGGAGGAAGAAGCCTAAAGGAACCAACTGTTCTTTCTAACACTGGTCCCATCTGCATTTTTATACAAACCCTCAAAATCAGACATCTTCACACTGACACAATAGATTTTCAGAGAGTAGAGGTTACAGATACTGTACCTTGTCCCATTGCTTGCCAAGGGTTGAAGCGTTTATGGTGTATAAGTACCCTGCAACGTGTGAGATTCAGCTAAATATTATTACTTTAAATTAGCGTTAATACGTGCTGAGAAGAAAATTCCAAACATTGCATCTCAATCAAACCATTATTCAAAAGTTTGTTACCATCGCGTTCAGCTGTTGACGAGATATAGTGTCTATAGAGCTTTGATGCTTCAGCCTGCCCACATAACATAGCAAAGCCAATAAGTCAGATCATAATCAAACCCCTTATGTCTTACAAGAAGAATGTGCTTAGAATTAGAGAGAGTTACGATTTTGGTAGGTGATTTGCGGACAAGGTACTCATAGTAATAGTAAGGCTCCCCATCGATCTGCATAAAGAAAGCATATGGTGCTTCTGAGTTTTGTAGATTCAAATTGTTTACTAGTTTTGGAAGATCATACTTACATCAGTAGCATGTGCATCAAGAACCGAGCTTTCTTCGAGACGCTGACTTGAGGTGACACGCTGTTCGTTTCAACAATATACATGTTTGAACTTTGAGAAAAGGAGAAATTAATGTTATAGTGATGTGTTTCATGTTAGAAGGGTTACCAATGCCGATTTATCAGACAAGACAGAGTCAGCAACTTCTTTAGCTGCCCATGTTTTCTTTTCTTTTGATTTTAAGCTTGAGTTTGGGGGACCTATCTGGATCAAGAACCATAAAAGACATGTAGCGAGAAAGATAGCAAAGAGAAGCATTCTTATAGTAAGTGAGTACCAGAACTTACCGAAATAGAAATGACGAGGTTGTCGATGAGGTCAACTCTCTCAGAAACAATCCGTAGACGTGCATCAGCTGGACCAGTTAAAACAGATTCAGTCACAACTTGATGCATACAATATAATACAGTAGAGGTTATGGAGATAATCATCCATAGTTGATGGAATCCAAAAGGAAGCATCAAGCTTACGAGAGAGTGGTGCAGCTGAAGAGTAACGTTCGGGCTTTCTTGATTCAACCCTTGATAATCAATGTAAAGAGTGAGATACATGTTGAAGTAATAGGAAGCATTTACATCAAAAGATTCAGTCAATTTAGGTGTGAGATATATAAATACCATTTGAAGACAATCTTCTCAGATGGAAACTCCAATGGGTAAGCATAAGAATAAGCATTAATATCATCCACCATTGATCCCATTTTCAGTTCTTCTCCACCCATTTTCAGGTCTTCTTCTGCATGAGTGACTGCAATCACAGAATATAAGTAGATGAACATTAATGGCCTAAACACCGTAAGAGAATCTCTATGTTACTAACATGAACCAACTCTCTTCCTTGTCTCTACTTAGAAATCAAAGCCAAGAATCCAAATTTAACCAGAGAAGCAAAAGCATTTACCAGGAGACAGTGGCAAGAGCATAGACAATGGAGAAGAGAGACCAATTAGAACCAAATCTCTACGAGAAATCCCCTCTTCCGAAGTAATCGATCTCGTAGAAACGCCAGAACGAACAATCATCAGTTCCTTATGATACTTGCTCGAAATGTTGCTGCTCCTGCCCCTGCACAAAATCTCATCCAAAAATCACAAAAGCTTTCGACACTAAACCACTGGAGAAAGCCCATGAATATCAATTTTACCTGGAAATACGAAAATTCGGAGATGCAAGAGATAATTTTACCTGGAAAGACGACAATTCGGAGAAGGAAGACAAGGACAGAGAAGAGCCATGGCTATGGCGTTTCTGGAGCTTTTACTTCTTCTTCCTTTAGCTCATCCATTCACTCTTTTGTTTTTGATAGTTTCAAAACCGGTTTCTCCTATGGTTTTCAATCGGTATACTTAACCAAATAGTAAACCGAACCTATTCTCTGATTTCCGGTTTAAAGCCCAGTATTGGTTAAGGATAAAAATAACCGTAGGTCCAAACGTGACGCTAGGCACTCCTTGATCATGTAAACGGACACTATATATACTAACATTTATTAGGGATTTTTTGAAAAATCACCTATTTATTCTGTATAATTTCAAACATACACCATTCTTTTTATCCTTTGAAAATTAGTTTATTTTATATGTAATATAAACATTTTTCCTTATTTGTATTAAATATAAACGAAAAATTCTGAAAAATTATAATTATTACTATAATTTGTTTTTAATATGAGATAAAGATGGTTTATTGATTATACATATTAGCATATAAAGATAATCACGAAATTTTTTACTCTATTTTCAGAACCACTTCAAAGATGCTTTTTGACATAAATAACTTTGCATTCAGGTTAACACTAGCTATATTTCTTTAGTTTTTTTTTTCATTTAGACCCAAACTACTTCAAAAACACTCGTATTTTATGATTTTTCAGCATATAAAATCGAAAGCCATATATATTTGTCATTGACATGATAAATTATCAGCAAATGAAAAATTGAAACATAACAAATTTTATGATTTCTCACTTGAACATAAAGTCAATAAACGGTAAAAAGAGGTGGTAACGAATATATACGGCGGTGACGAACATAAATTACAGTAAGATATACGGTCAAGAGAAATGGGGTTCTCAAATTGAATTTAGAAGGAAATGCGAACTGGAATTGGTCAGAATTTAGAAAGACAAGTAATTCACAAATTTATTTTTTCAGAATTTTTTTTCAAAATACTTTTATGATAGTTATCGAAACTATTTTGTTTGCATTACAGAAAATATTTCTTTTATTTGAAAAACAGATGATTTTTTTAAAAAAATATTGATTTTCTCTTTACATTATTGTTAAAGATTTTTTTGTGGTTATTTTTAGTAAACTAATGTTACTCTTTCAAAAAAAACAAAGAGATAGTATTTTTCAAGTTATAAAACATAAATAGGGTATTTTCCCAAAAAATTTCTATTTATAATCCCCTTCTGACCATATATTATTAATTCCATAATTGGGATTCTCCCACATAAATCGCATTTTAGGACTCTGTAATTCGTCGAGCGATCTTCAACGCTAGTTTTTGTCTGGTAAGCTCATTTTCTTATCTCCTGATGTTTTGTTTCTTCTTCTCCTTTTACGTCGATCGTTGACAAGGTCAAGATGCTGTTAGCTCTTTGTTTCCCTCTTTTTTATTTTCCATATAATCACTCTTCTTACCATTATTCCTTTCTTGTTTTGAATCTTTTGTTTTTTGCTCTGCTTCTCTAGTTTCCTTCATCGATCTGTTCATGCACTAAACGCTAGCTAGATTCTAATGTAAATCGCTATAGATCATTTCTTGTTTTCCATATCTTACAATTTCTCTCTTGTCTTAGGTCTCTCTTTATATCGAAATCTGTTTGTTTGTTTTTCTGGTTAATATCATTATGGCTTCATGTTTCATCAGCACTCGTTAGTCATAATTGGAGATTTGTTACGTTTGGTGTTATACATTTTTATTAAAGTTACCAATTCATTTTTTGCAGTATCTTTATACGCAAGTCAAAGCAATGAAGCCTGGAACATTTGCATTGAATCCACATGCAGCAGCATATGTACCAATCTCCAAAAGAGTGGATTATGGTGGTAGTGAAGATGGTTTGATGTTTACAAAGTCTCCAACACATATGATGCAGGGACAACAGATAAGTTTCTCAGGCGTTGAAGTGTCAATGCCAAAGACATCCTCTGAAATGGCATACAAGCAGATAAGGCATGATGATGATGATTTGGATATGAAGATGGATATAGACATGGATATTGAATACCTTTTAGTTACCTTCCCTGGTCTCTCCCAAGAGTCTATTACTGATGTTTACCTCGCGAATAGCGGTGATCTTGAAGCAACCATTGAGATGCTGAATCAACTCGAGGTACAAAAACATCATACATTTTGGAACATTTTTTAGTCCACTATTCTTTTTGTTTGATGTAATGATGATCTTTAAGCATTCATTGATTTTGATCTCTCTTTGAATATAGATATACAGCGCTGAAGCTCAAGAACACCTCCCAGAGACACTAGATATTGGGGATATAACTGAATCAGGGCCTTCAACTTCATCAAAGGGTTCAAAACAAAAGAATGCAGCTACTGAAGTCGCTGCATCGTCATCATCGGTTATCCCCAATGCACATGTATCGTCATGATCTGATGAATCCTTAGTTGTGAAGTTTTATTTTGGTTTGCATGCCCATAATAAATACAGTAATGGGGTATATATTGGTATCAATCAAGTTGATGGTATCTTATAGAAATGATATGTGAGTAGTCTAATGTATAGTTTTTGGAAGTGCAAATCTAAGTGGTTGTGTTGTTTGGGCAGATTAGTCTAGTCTTCTGATGATCTCTTTTATTTTGCAGCTCCATTTGTGGATTGGATTTTCATATGAATGATATTGATATGTTTATTTTGTTTTATTACCACTTTCTTTTTTTTCATTAACATTTTTCTGTGTAAAGGGAATTATGTAGTCATCTTTTCTTTTCTTTGAACGTCATCTTTATTCACTTCAACAAATGTTTACATAATCATTAAATAAGATTCTCCCTAAACATACGGGAGGATAAAAGTGAAATTGAAAAGTCACATTTTGAGCATATGCAAGTTTGACTCTGGATTAATTATGTAGTCATCTTTTTCAATTAGTAAGTGTTAACACTTTTTTTTGCTGAAAGAGAATCTTTATTTTATTGTAAATAGAGCAAAAAGTAAAAATCATAATTATATAACAACAAAATGGGTTTGAGTAACGCTAATGGTTTTGATTGGTAACGTTCAACCGTCTCGTTTGCAGATAAATCGTTTTGAATGTTATCAATCAACAAAGTGGTTATAAATAGCGATTGAAAGATTCGTGTTAGAAAAGATGGTTGAAAAGGCGTTTTAGAAGGGCGGTTGCAAACCATCCAAAAAATACGGTGGTTCGTTTGTAAACAAGGCGATTGAATTTTTTTTAATAATAATATTCTTTTATGTTATTTTCTTAAGAATTTTTTAAAAAACAAAAAAAAAACAAATTGAATTGTTATTTATATTTAAATTTATTATATTATATTATAATTTTATAACAATTTTTTTACTATTTAACCATTTCTTACCAATCATAACAATCATTTAACCGTTTTTTATTAACTCAACCACTTTCTTTTTTTACTATTTTAGCCACTTTTTATTTAATTACTTTTTTTACAACCACAAAAAAAAATTCGCATTGAAAGCTACCAATCAAACCCAATGTTAATATTTTAATATGAGAAAATTCAAACAAACGGTCTTGAATTTTGGATTTAAGCATGATGAAATCATATATATATATATATATATGATATTTATTGGATGGAACGGTTGGAATTATTGGGATAGAATATAGTTGTTTTTCTAGGTTTTATAAAAAAAAACATATATAATTAAATTCCGTTACAGTTCGGTTGTTACCCATAAACCAGAATCAGGGCCAGGTTTTTAATGTTTCATGATAATAACGGGCTGAACTCAGAACAGTCTGAGCTTAAAATGGACCAGCCTCTCTAAATAACCCAATTAAGCAAGAATCCACACTCAACGTGTATTAAAAGCAGAGCAGAAATTTGGTTTTAGGAAACAACTAAGAAACGTTTTAGAAGTTTTATTTGAAAAGTTGGGACAATTCGAACTTTGCATTCTTCGAAGGTGGCAGAGTTTTCGAAAAAAAACTAATGAGAGAGAGCCTAAGGAAACCAAAAAAAAAGAACTACAATTACAGGCTTAAAACCCTCTGTTTCTTGACTGGTTCCGATCATAGTGTTGCCCTGAGCCGCCATTTTGATTATCCCACCACCTATCTTGAGGCAATCTAACAATCTCGGGTCTGAAGCCGGGAGGTGGAGGAGGTGGTGGTGGAAGCTGGTGGTTAGGAACATGTGGCTGCCATTCAGGTATGTCATCATCATCATCATCTTCATAGCTGTTTGCGGATTTTCCATACTTGTGTATGAGCTTTCTTACTTGATCCAAAGACTTGCTTTGAGCCGGTAATGGCCGAGGAGAAGAAACTGGCACAACCGAGGAATTGAAGTTAAACTCCGGTAAATCATCATCATCTCTGGAAGCTACAGGACCAAATCCAGGCGGCAAATCATCATCATCATTATCATCTTTCACAGCTTCACCTCTATAACCATGATGATGATTCCCCATTGATGCACTAGCAAGAGGTTTCTCTGTGACACTCACTCTCTGCTTCTTGTTTACAGGCAAAACAGAGGTTTTAAAACCCGAAGAGGAAGAAGAAGAATGCTGACGCTTCAAAACGGGCTTGTGAACGGTGGCTCGTCTCCACACAACGACTCCAACTAATCCAATATCCAAAGACTTGACTTCATCGAGCTGGTCTTTAGAGATGACTTTGGCTAATAAATCTAGAGTTTCTCCACGTGTTGGGCAAAGGTAAAGCTCCACTCCTGAGGCCGGCTCTGCGTAGCCAACTCTCTGATCAGCAATGTAGGAATCAATAACCTTTAACCAAAAGAAGAAAAAAAAGGTGAGACTTTTAAATACATGTTCATGTTCTCAATGGTGTTTTACAAGTTAAGACTAATAAAAATTGATTTGATTTCTTTACCTGAAAAAGGCTACCACGCTGGCTCTCTGAAATGCCGTCTTTACAAGCCAAGTACATTACCTGCAAATGCCAAGAAAATTAAGTACCGTGAATTAGAGAATCCCTTAAAACAAATACTGGACAATAATTTAACCAAAAAGATCTAACTTCAGTTTTTGTTTTTCTTATTTTTCATGTACGAGTCATCACCCTGAGCTTCGGAATTTTTTTTTGGAAATTTTATCGACTATGTTTTCGCGAGTGGGATTGAAGATTCTTTGTAAGATTTTCTGAATATTCTATATATCCCACACACGGACACAGTAACTCACATACAGACATAAAACGGATTTGGCATCCCAATTTTTTGGAACAATTAATACAAAATTTGACCCAATCTAAAGTTGATTCTCTGCTCAAAATGGTTGTCCCATTCCTGTAACTCATACATGTGACGTGTTTAATTGTAATCTCTTTGCTTTCTGGTTTCCATGAAGAGAAGACAGAAGAGTTTTGAGATAAGACAAAGTGAGGCAGTTGAAGATTACTCAATGTAATGCTACTACGCTGATAACAAAAGAAAGCTTTGTATACCATTAGGGCACGGTTTCGAGACTTGGGAAGCTCTTGAATAAACTTCCCAAACCCACTCAGCCTAACTCTACCCTTAACTTCCACCATTGCCGGCCACTCGCTAGTCTCTGCTTTCTCACCACTGCCATAGAAAAACCCAGTCAGAGAATGCATACTTTACTACTTTCTCATATTAGTTTTTTTTTTTTTTTTGGTTAAACCAATGAAAGCAAATATAAGCAGAAATGACTGTACTAATGATTCAAGTCTGAGGATAATCTTAATACAGATAGGAACCAAAAAAAAAGAATATACAAGGATGGTTTTTCACAAGTATTTCTAATAAGAACAGATTTCTAAAACTACCATGATAAACTGATTCAAGGGAGAAATTTAAACCTAGGGATGGACTCTAGAGCATCCCCTACTCTACTCAGAATACTTGACCCTCCTAAGCACCTGATGCATCCCCTATTTTATATAGATCCTAGGCACTACCTAACTCAGTATCTCACACTGAGCTATTTTTCATAAAGCTAACAAAGAACCTAATCACCTAATCTTAAGCTTATTCAAATACCATTCATGTTGAATCAGAAAAGTGATTGATTTGTAACACAATTTTAATTCAAGCAACAGTGTAACTATACTCAAATCTTCGAAGAAATGTTTTCTATCAGCACAGAGAATAACTGTCTATGCCCAAAGAAAACAGTATCACAGAAACCAAATAATAATGAGATAGTGGTTTAGATGATAAGAATTTACCTTTTGAATATGCCAGTGACAGGGACCACGGAAGACATACTCAGTTGCAGTATTCCATCCCATACTCTTTCTCCCTTAACATCACAAAGTGCAGATGTTTTCTCAAGTCTAGAGACATCACCATCAGGTTTGACATTGGTATCAAACTTTGGGGACACTTCATCAATCGCCTCTTGTTTTGGTTCAGGCAAACTTTTGTCACTTAATTCCTTAGGATATTTTGAGTGTGACCCAACTTCAGAGTCACTTTTCTCAGATACAGACGCCTGCATTTCAGAATTACCATGCGGACTTTCAAATGGAGGCTCAGAGTCCAGGGATTCCATGAATTCATCAAGCGATACAATTGGAGGCAGAAACTCCACGTCCTTCAATTCATCATCCATTGCCAGACCTTGCATGGGATCTATCTCTTCGGTTGATGGAGGCGTTGCATGTGATGTTGCTTGATCAGCTTTTGCTGGCTCATCTTTGAGAGAGGTTTTGGCAGAATGAGGTTTGGCTTTGGGTCGACGTTTGCTACGTGACATGATACCACCAGAGACATCTACCGTGCCCCTGTCAACGGAGTCAATTTCAACCTGGAATTCACCCTTGTGCGTTTTCCTCACCAGGCTTCTGACATCAATATCTGTATCCCGCAGAACAACCATCTCAGCCATCTTTTCAGCTTTGGCTTGACGCCACTCAGAAAGCTCCTTAGAAGCCAGTTCTTCGGCCGTCATATTACACAATCTCTCAGCAGAGATAGCTTCAGACATGACTCTTTCTCTTAGCTCAGGATTGTTCTTATCTTTCAAATTGAATAAGAGGGACCTTCCCCGCTCTCTGTACTTTTTGTTTACACCTCCAAATAGCTTAAACAGTTCCATTTCAATTTTAGAAGCCAAGAGCTTTGGATCCTGAAATGACTTTTCACCACCGGTTCCATAGTCCTCTGTCTCGCCAAGATCTGAAACATTTTCCAGAACCCATGAGAGTTCATTACCCTGTAAAAGGTCATCGTTGGGAAAAATAATATCTGTAAAAGGAACATCATCCCGAGGGAAAACCTCGTCATATTGAGACTTAAGTCCATCAGATTGATTAACATTATCCAGCCCGATGTCCATGGAAATCTCACTGTCCTTCGGCAGCGAACTTTCAAAACCGGTGGGTAATTCTAACATGATCACTTGGCCTATAGGGACACTGATGGTAGCAGGTGAGGCAGGCTGAAAACTTTGAGTCTTCTCCAGTGTCATCAGAGGAGTTTCTTCAGTCTCTATATTCTCTTTCCCTTTAGGAAATTCATCTTCTTTCTGAACCAAGGCCAACGCAGATGCTAATGACTCCCTCATTTTAGACCTCACAGACTCATTTACTTCATCATTCCTTTTCACCGAGCCTCGGGGTAGAATATGCTGTTTCTTGTTCACAACATTCTTTCCAGATTTCTGGAGATCGGGTTCCATTGGCATCGTTTTCTTGCCATGCTTTAGAGAATACAGTGTCTTCGGAGAAAGCAAATTGGTCGGAATATGAAGAATCCCATTGCTTGCCGGAGACAATTGCTGTAACCATGGTCTAAACTGCACCTGCTTGTTTGGTGGCTCGGATGCAGAACCAGTGAGAGTGGTCTCAGGTGGTGACTTTCGGCTTCCTGGTAGCTGCATTGACCTACTTAACTCTGCCATTTCCATCAAAGTTTGTTTCTTTAAAAGTCTCTGAATCCGTAGAGAGAAGCTCAACAGCTGCGAGGTAAAAAACAAACAGAAAGAGAGTCAAAGATCACAGTAATGTAGTGTGTTTCTCCAATATCAATTTCTATGCTTGAATCTGCTCGTTAAGATAAAAAAAATACATGTCAATTATCGAAAACGATTTCACGATCTCAAACGGAAGCAGCTAAATCCGATAATCCTATCAATCGAAATCGAAATCGAAAGGGATAAAACAAAAAACGTGAAAATTCACAACAGATAATTCGAATTAAAATGACGAGAATTTAAGGTAGATGTATCTAAACAAAGATCCTATACCCAAAAGCTTCAACCGACATTGACGCGGATATTTACCTGAACATAAGTTTGAGCAAAATTGAGCGCCTCGAATTCACCGGAGGCCGTAGATGCAGAGATTGAGCGGAACGAAAGAAAAAAAAGAAACCCTAGCAAACCAACCAATCCGGATGAGGCGGATTAGCGTTTGTGATAAAATTTTTAGCTCTTCTGCTTTGCTTGGTGGTGCTAAAAGGAAACTGTGTGTTTTCGCACATTATTGGGCTATTGGGCTATTGAGCTATTGGTCTATTGGGCTATTGAGCTATTGGGCTTAAGAGAAAAAGCCTTATTACATTTTTACAACTTCCAGCTTAATCTCTGCAACTGTCCACAAACACTACCGTTTTCGGTGTTATAAAATATAAATCTATGGGTTTTGGTGTTTTCCATAAATTACATATGTTAATATCAATTTTGGTAATTTACATCTAACACTAACAGTAACAGCTACCGTATTGGCTATCGAACAATCAAATTATATAATTTCAACAGACATACCAATTGTATAAATCGTTTTCTTATGTTTGAAATCCTAATTATCCGTTTTTCATAAATTTGTGTACCCACATCCACATCTCTGTCTTAGTGTTGATCCAGTTTTTTTTTTTTTGTTAGGTTTTAATTTTAAATTTTTGGGTCATCGCTTTGGTTACTAACATAGATTTTAACGCTTATATGTACAAATAAGAAACATGCATATAAGTTAGACCATAATTTTTTTTTAATGTTCTATTATACTAAATATATATGTCTTAAAAAAATCTGAACATGCCTATAAATAAATAGTTTGAAACAACCTTGTTCAAGAAAGTTAAGTTTGAAAGTGATTTGAAAGAGTTTATCCTAACACGAATCGGTAGTACACGTTAAACTAACAACCATCCGAAGCTAAAATTAAAAGGCAAATTCTTATCCTCGTTCCTCTATCATATATATCTGTATTACACAATTATTCTCATAGTCATCCGATCTTCTTAAAAGAACCCAATATAGTAGAAAAGGACAACAATATTGATTTTAGTTGGGAAAAAAAAAGGACAACATTTCTTTAGCCTTCTCATACAAGAAAATTGATATAAGCAAGGCTTTTTCTGCCTTATATAAAACCCTACACCACAATAACTCTTTTAGTATTTCACCATCTCATTTCAAAAGCATTAGAGATCAAGAAAAAGAAATAAATTAAAAAGCCACACTGCTCATTCGAAAAAGCCTTCAAAATAAAACAATGACAATTTTACGGCTTACGAACGCCGAGAAGCTTAACATCGTCGATCACTGGCCCACACAGTGACGAGAAATCATCGCTTCTCATTGAATAAAACGTGCTGTAAAACATAACCCTCGTGCGGGTTGAAACCGCTACAAAACGCATAGAAGCGCGTTTGAACCCTCCCTTCCCTCGCGATTGATAAGGAACCTTTAAAGTGTCTCTTCCCGCAAACGCCTCAACAATCATCGATCCTTCGCACGCGTTGTTGGCATCTCCAACTGCAAACGAAAGCACGTAAGTCTTTCCCACAATGGTCCGAGCCACCTGAGCGATTGCGCTTTCTTTGCCCGCAACCAGCTCCACGGCTCGACGACCTTGTGGGACCGAGAAGTGCTCGATGTCAACGTATTTGATGGCTTTGAGAGATTCGACCATCCAAGCGGGTAAAGGAGAGTGGTCATCTTCTATGAAGGGAGGAACCAAAACGCCGGTTGTTGCGTTTGGAAGTATATAGGGACCTTCTTCAAATCCTCCGTTTTTCAATACATTCTCTGTTTCAATATAACAAAAATGACACATCAATTGACTAATTCATTTACAAGTATTTATTTTAACCCTTTTAACTATAACGAGCATCTAACAAGTGCATATAGTAGTAAACATGACAGATCACATTGCATGATTTATGAAAAAGAATATTCTAAGAATAATAATAGATATAAACTCCAATCATATAATATATAAATAGTACTTACTATTGGTAGGTCGAGGAGGGTAGAGAGCTTTGATTGCAACACCATCAATGAGGGGTCCACAAGCAGGATCTTCCTCTTCGCCGGGATTGTGAATCACGATCTCAGCCACGTTACTCTCGGCCTGAAACGCCCAAGCGTAGAGGTCCCATCCGCTGCTACTGTACACAGTCTGTATTGGAATAACTCCCGAGTCAGGTGCGACCGATATGTTGAGCCGTTCGTCTTGAGCACAAGTCCTTGCGGCACTGAAGGTGAGCGAGTAGTACACTCCTTTGGTCACGTTAAGCCTTTGTTTGATAGATGCCTCGTTGCCTAGCCGGATTGCGAATTTTCCGGCGGGGACGACGAGAAGCATGTCTCCTTGTTTTTGACCAGATTTAATGTATTCAACGAAGCCAGAAATCTCCCAGCTTGGAATTGCGTTCTTGCTTATCACTTTGGTTCCTTTCATGTCCGATGGTTTTGGTCCTAGCTCGAAGTCGCCGTTTGGTAACATCCCTGCGTTAAAATTACAGAATTGCTCTCAGTTCCAAGCTATTCACTCTGTTTTCTTTAGTTAGTAAGTATCCGTTTAAATTTACATAACTTTTTTTTTTTACATTTTATGTTTTGGTAATATAACTTTGTAAAATATAAACGTACAGGGTAATGCGTTATGGACTTATGGTACTTACCATTAACAAGATAATTTTGATTCAACGCTTATATAATGTAAAATTATAAATAGTAACTATACTATATATATATATAGTATCATCTGGAGGGTTTTAACCCCCAAAAAAAAGATGGATTCGACTAAATATATATATATAAGAAAATGGTTTATATCCCCAAAAAAAAAAAAAAATGTGTAACATGTATCTTAAAGACGGCAAATAAAAAGAGATTTCGTAATTGGACTCACTGTGTGGCCAGCGTGTTTGTGTCAGAAATGGGTATAAAGGAAAATTAGAACGTAAACCGACTTACAAAATCAATCAATACCAAAAAAAACAAATATATAATAAAGAACACAATGGTCTTGTTTAGAGACTTTGGGTAGAAGGTAAAAACTAAACTTTTTCTTTCCCTCAAACGGAATCAAGCTTTTAGAGAAAAATGTCACTAAAAATGTAATTATAATAATTATGCTTACATACATGAAAGAGAAGAAGGAAAATAAATTTATATATAGGCATGTATTGATTACCGTCACTAAAACAGAAGACGGAAGTGACGGTGGCGATGAGAAGAACGAAGAGAAGCGAGAGGCTGCCTCTTGCCATTGTGCACGATCAAAGTCAAGACTAGAGGGAGATAAGTGATTGTAATAAATTATGGGAAATTAGAAGAGAGCAGCAACAGCCTTATATCGATTTCCATGTTGGAAAATACCTCTAGAGTTTACTGCAATTTACGGATTTATGCCACTGACGTGGTTTGCGTATCCACGTGGGGCCGTGACTCGCTCTTTTGGGGATTTTGTCTGCCGTCAGATTATTATCATCCTTAAACAAAAAATGTTTTTGCTACTTAACACTCACGTTGCCGTCTCACATGTTCTTATACTTTTTATACTTTCCATATTTTGAAACACCTTTTGTGCATACCAAAATATGTTTACATTATGGCTTTTAATAGTAAACATATTAATGACAGTTAGTTCGATGTTGTTACTACTCACACATTAACATTTAATGCTTGTTGGTGGCATTAGTTGTTTGAAACGTTAATGATGTTAACGCCAAATCGCCAAGGAGATTTTTGTTTTGTTTTTGGATGATAAAATAAACGTTTTTTTGCATGGCGTTAGAGATATTACGCTTTAAGCAAACTTACATTTGGACTGTCATAAGCGGACTGAATGATCTATATCATCATATTTTAGGAGTGAGTTGGCAAAGATTTGAAAGAAATTATGACTGGGTCGTACGTACACTAAACAAAACATTAGACAGCTTTTGCATGTTATTTGTGTTAATCTAAATACTAGCAAAAAATATCGTGTTGATGTGTATGCACATGGTCAATGTTTCAACACAAATGCCAACTCATGAAGAGATTTGATCTCATATCCACAATATCGACCTTAACATCTACGCAATATACAATATGATCTGCTAATTAAAGTAAAATTCAAGTATTGATCTTATGTCATAACTTCGAACTTATAAATCTTGAGAATTTTGCAAAGTAGAATGCAATCAGTGAAAAGGCTAGTTTGGTCATTTGGTCGAGATACAATGGATATGCGGTGGAGTTGCTACGAAAAGGATCGTGTGACCTTTCTTTGTCGTTGAAGTAATAAGCTGTTGGATCTCACTTTTTTTGTAGATTTGCATGTAATTATTCGATTTCTTTTATTGGATAACATTTGAGACTTTATTGTCTTCATTCTAGCTTTTTGTTTTCTTTCTACTTTAAATTCAGTTGTCGTGAGTCGTGACCGGGTCAGCCATGCCATCGTTCGGCTAAAATCTGGACGTAGGATAAGACTCTTCGTTGTCGGTCGCAATGTGGCCTTTGCATTGCGCCTTGTTCTCATATTTTTTTTCAATAATCACTTTCGTCTTTTATGCCAAAAAAACAGTATAACTAACGATATGTGTTTTTCTTTGCCGGCCTCCTCCCTAACATATGCTTAAAATAGATCATGTATATCGTAAATCTTTTTTATTCTACTGCGATTACAGTTTCAATTTATAATTGATTATTATAATTAACAAAAACATCTGATTGTTCACATGTTCTAAACATTAATATAGATTTCGATTTGGAATCGGGATACAGTTCAATCTTGGAGCTGGACAAATTAATCGTGGTGGTTATGGTTTTTGGAAAAGTCAAATATAAATTGTTGTTTCACTAACAAAATGTCAAAACAGAGCAAAAAATTATTAAATTTTGAGTTAGAAAAACATGCAAAATTTTGGAAAATCCTAATCAGACAAATTTCTCAATTCTTGATTGTAAAATTAATATACAGCTTCACTCTAGAAAAACTATTCTTAACAGGTGACCATCCATAATACTCTTGGATAAATCAACAGTTATTTTATAAAAAATCAAAGATGACGGATGGAGCGATGAGCATAGAGACAAGACTTAGAGAAGAGTAACATGGATGGGGCCGACGGCTTGATGAAGTAGTGGGAGTGGGGCCCATTTGAAAAGGAGACGGCAGATATGAGCGAAACAGAGCGCTAAAGCCACCGTCGTGCGACTGTCTCAACCTCCTTATTCTTTCACTATTTCACGGGCCCATGTCCCGACGCGGAGCACCTGTGTTCACTTATAACGAAGCAGACACAACTTATGGTTCATATACTCTCAACAACGTGCAAAAGCTTAAACTAAAAATATGTAGTTTAGCATATACGACACTAATGATATAATAGTTTATTTTATCACTAATCCAAAATTCTTCTTTCGATTACTATATATATCATGTATCGTATTATATTATCTGAAGATGCAAGTGTCAAGTGTGTATTAGGCCATTAAGAATGTTAAGAGTGGCATGTGACGACTATGTGAGTGTGGAGAGTCTTCTGCTTCTTTCCGGTGGCGGTTAACGTCCCACTTGAGTCTGTCAGTTGACGTCAACTTCTCAGGCTCTGACGGAGGAAAATCTGTCTTCCGTCCATATTTAACGGCGGCTTAAACGGCTCACGTGGTCTTCCCTTGAAAATCCAAAACCACGGTCATCATGCCCAATTTCTTGAACCACGTGCAAAAACACGACGAGCCTCTCTACATACTCTTTTACAAACCCAAGAAAAAAAGAAAACTAATCATATGACAAAATGAAACATCCAGTTTTGTTGTTATTTTATTTAAGGGGCTACTCTTTTCCACTTAAAAAAAAAAGAGATTATTCGGCCATATATATTTCTTGATCAAGTTCGAATTTTCCTAGTATCAGCAAAAAAGGTGACTCAATCTACAAAAACCTTGCACTATTTTTTGTATGTGCGTAGAAAATTCTAAAACATTGAAATTTCACCTGTAACTAAGAGATTGATTGCTTAAAAAACGACGGTAAACTATTTTGTTTTCTAAATTTGACTACATAAATTTTGATTGTAGAAAAATTATTGTGACTATTAAAAATAAGTAAAAACCAGTATTTTATTGGTTTCAGAAGAAAAAAACCCATCATTGCGAGTTAATAGACGATAGTCTCTCGCAAACTAACTAGTCACTACCATAAGCATCGATGATCATGGATAATGGTCATAACCAACTTTAAACTACATATTTAATATGATTTCCTCAACGATTAAGGATGTTTGATTCTGATACGATTGAGGATGTTTGATTATCTATTGCATCATCTCAGGAAGTATCAGAATCAAATGTCTTAAGAAACTCTCATATATTCACATTAAAAAAAAATATACAAGTGGTATCACTATCAAATTACTAACAATATTAGTTGGGAACTTAAAAAAAACATTAATAGAAGACAAGGAGGATAAGCTCATCAATGTTTTAGGACCCTTGTATGAATGTGACTCACATGGGGATGTCTTCACTCTTCACTCCATGCCTATCCTTTTCTACAAACACTTCTCCACATTGATCTCATAAATCCGCAAACTAGCCATACGTTTACACGGTGAGTGAAAAAACCATCATAAAGAGCTATTATTTTCGTTTTGTGGGGATCCTTTGTATTTAATTAGGGACTTAGATTGCTTCCTAATTCATATGATTTAATGCTCCCTATACCTGCTTCAAATTCAATCAATGTGAATGATCGATCGATTGTATGAGAGAAATTGAAATTGACATACACAAAACAAACAAAAAACAATTTGGGCTTGGGCTTGAGATTATATTTGGGTTGTAGATTCTTCTCAATAATAATAAAATAACTTTTTCTAGACCGAGTCCTTTGAGGCTTTGTTCCTCTGTTTTTTTTTTTTTTTTTTTTGTTGGGTTTTTGTTCGTGGACGTGTTTTTATATTGTGAGTAAATTGCTTCTCTTGTATCGAAATTCTTTTTGATTATTTATCTTCATCTCTCTTCTAATCCAAGTATTTGATTTATATTGTTTGATTCTGTTTAGCTTCCTATATTATTATTATTTAGATGTGTGAAGTTAAGTGGCTTAGACAAAAGAAAATGAAGAAGAAGACACTTTGGTTGTAAAAAAGGGTCTGAATATCTTGAAGTAAAAGCATATGTACTCTAAAGCATGCGGAGAGTTTACTAGTACAAGATATCATAAATGCCTTTGGGTGCTTTATCTGAATAATGTGAGCAATCAAGATCAATCACGAGTTAATGTCAATATATTTTGTATTACCTTAGTTAGGAATCAATATCTCACATTTCCTTATTGTAAACAATCAGTTCTCTATAAGAGCATGTATGATTACTGTGAATGATATATTGAAATAATTCAGACCTACATGGTATCAGAGCAGGCTCTCTAAAATTCTTTAGCCGCTCACCTTCTTTTTCTTCTCTGTTTTCCATTTTTCTTCGACATATGCGCTCCTCGCTTCCGCCTCGGATACTTGTTTCCTCAGTCCTCCCCAACCCAGCAGATCCACAAAATACTCTTCTTGCCATTAATATGGCACATATCACAAAACTGCTCTCCACTAACTTCATTACGTGGAGCTTGCAGATCAGCCTCTGTCTCAAAGGACATGCTCTGTTTCGTTTCATTGACGGAACATCACCACCGACGCCTACCATTGCTGCTGCCGATGGTTCTCTTGTCGCCAATCCCAGTCTTAATACCTGGATCCGCCAAGATCAACTTCTTTTTGCGGCTCTCCTGGGCACCATCTCCACTCCGCTTCAGTCCTTGGTGGCTTCCGCCAAAACTACACTTCAAGCTTGGGAAACACTCACTCGAACGTATGGTAAACCTACAAGGGGACATATTAAACAGTTGAAAGATCAACTCAAGAAAGCTGAGAAAGGTACCAAGTCTATTGATACCTATATGCAGTTTATGAATTCCAAAGGTGATCAGTTGGCTCTTCTTGGTAAGCCCATTGATCATGAGGACCTTATTGAGCATATTCTTGATGGTCTCCCTGAAGACTATCGTGCTCTCATTGATGGGGTTAACAACCGTGACACACCCATCCCGTTTGATGAGCTTTATGAGAAGCTACTTAACCGTGAAGCTGACATCCTTTCATGCACGATGCCGGCAGAACCCTTCCCAGTTACTGCTAACGCCGCTGTTCAACGCCACCAGAATAATTGGCCTCCTTGGAAACACAACAATCAGCAAAACAATAACAACAATCCCACTCAGCGGTTTTCTAAACCCTATCTTGGTCGATGTCAGGCCTGTAACATTCAAGGGCATAGTGCAAAAAGGTGCCCCCAGTTCAAGCTCATTCAGCAACAACAGATGGGACATAACTCATGGCCACCAAGTGCTAATGCTGCAGCCACTGGACCAAGAGTTGATACATCACAATGGTTATTTGACAGTGGAGCATCCCACCACATTACCACTGACTTAGGGAACTTGGTGCTTCACTCTCCTTATACTGGCCGAGATGATGTTGTCATCGCTGATGGCTCCGGTGTCCCTATTACCAACACTGGTTCGACAATTCTATCTTCCAATACTCGGAACCTTGCTTTAAATAATGTGCTTCATGTTCCTAATATGGCTAAGAATTTGCTTTCTATATACCAGTTATGTATTGATAACAATGTTTCCGTTACCTTTGATCCATTGGCTTTTCAGGTGACGGATCTCGACTCGGGAACACCGCTCCAGCGCGGACCGGTTAGTCAAGGCATGTATAAGTGGCCGGCTGTCCCTAACCAGTCTTCTATCTTTCAAGCTTTCGGTACTACCAAAACTTCATTTCTTGACTGGCATTCTCGTCTTGGGCACCCCCATTTCGATCTCCTCAAGAAAACTATTTCTAAATTTTCTCTTCCGTTATCAAATGCAATGCTAAACTCTGTTCCTTGCAATTCCTGTTCTATTAATAAAACTCATAAATTACCCTTTGCGCAATCTTCTATTCAATCCTCCAGACCTCTAGAAACTATCTTTTCCGATGTCTGGACATCCCCACATATTTCCATTAATGGCTTCAAGTATTACTTGATTCTTGTAGACCATAAAACCAGATACACTTGGCTGTACCCTCTAAAGAAGAAATCCCAAGTTGCAGACACCTTTATCAAATTCAAAAATCTGGTCGAAAACAATTTCCAAAACCGCATTGTCAATTTCCATTCCGACAATGGCGGTGAATTCATGGCCATGGCTCAGTATCTTGTTTCTCAAGGTATCTCGCATTACACCACTCCTCCTCACACTCCGAAACTTAATGGAATATCTGAAAGGAAGCATAGACACGTCGTTGAGACTGGTCTTGCTCTTCTCCCACATGCTTCATTACCGGTTGAGTTTTGGTCTTATGCTCTCACAACATCTGTTTATCTCATCAATCGCCTTCCATCCTCTTCTATTCATTTTCAAACTCCCTATGAGCTCTTGTTTCAGGGACCACCAAATCATATGAAACTCCGAGTGTTCGGATGTCTCTGTTATCCAAGGCTTCGGCCATATGCATCCAACAAGCTTCAACCCCGATCTTCGCCATGTATCTTTCTTGGCTACTCTCCTACCCAATCCGGCTTCTTTTGTTATGACAAGGAACAATCTCGCCTCTATGTTTCTCGCCATGTTCAGTTCTTTGAGGATATATATCCTTACAAGACTAAACCAAACACAGAATTACCCTTACCAAATTCTGAACCTTTGTCGTCAACCGCTCCACCTACATATTCAGTTCCATGTCGGCCACCCATTCCACCAAGACTACCGCCGTCTCCGAGTTGCGATTTGTCATCAACACCGTCACCGTCATCGGAACCTTCATCGCCATCGGCACAAGAGGATCAGATCTTACGACCACAAAACTCAAATGGGCCTAATATTGATCTAAATTGTGAGTTATCTGTGACTGCAGGTACAAATGAGACCAATGGCCCAAATTCTGAAGCCCACCAAGTCACTCCTGAAACAAGGGCCATTCTAACCCATGAGTCCGAATCCACAAACTCAGTGGCCCATCTCTCTTCAACATCATCGTTCTCCCCTGGTTCAAGATCAAGTCCTAAGGGGTCTTCCACTAAATCGCTTCCATCGACACAATCTTCATCTTCAGATGCCTCGCCTCCAGCATCACCGCCACCACCAGCACTGGCAGCGGCTCCAGCTCCAGAACAGCCACCAGTCAACAATCAACATCATATGGCCACTCGTCTCAGGAATAATATCGTGAAACCAAATAAGAAATATGCCATGGTCGCCACAGCTCTGACGACTATAACCATCGTCCCTTCAACATATCAACAGGCCCTCAAAGATCCAAGGTGAAACCAACCGATGTCTCATGAATTTGATGCCCTTATTCGGAACAGAACTTGGGACTTGGTAAAGCCCACACCTTCGATCAATGTTGTTGGATGTCGCTGGGTATTTACTATCAAACGTCTACCCAATGGTGATATTGAGCGCTTTAAGGCACGTTGGTTGCCAAAGGATTTCACCAATGACCGGTATTGACTACTTTGAAACCTTTAGTCCGGTTGTCAAACCGACTACAATTCGCTTAGTAACTCGTCTTGCTGTGTCTTACCATGGGCCGTTGAGACAGTTGGATCTCAATAATGCCCTTCTCCAAGGCACACTAACTGAAGATGTCTACATGATTCACCGCTGGTTTTGTTAATGAAGAATTTCCAGATGCCGTCTGCAAACTTAGAAAGGCTATTTATGGTTTAAAACAAGCACCGAGAGCATGGTATAATGAACTTCGAAACTTTCTTATTGATTTTGGATTCATCAATGGCCTCGCAGATGCCTCGCTCTTTATATTTCAGACTGCGAACATCGTTATCTTTCTACTGGTTTATGTTGATGATATAATCATCATGGGGAATTCAGCACATTATGTTCAGAAGTTCATAAATATTCTCGTATCTTCGTTTCTCGCTCAAGGATCTGGGTGCTTTATCATATTTTCGGGGATTGAAGTCTATCGCACCCACGTTGGTCTTCTCCTAAACAAGAACCGGTATGTAACTGATTCTTTGCAGCGTCTTAATATGATGAATGCTAAACCTGTTACTACACCATTGGCTGAAAATGTCAAGCTCACTCGTCATGGAGGCACTACTCTCGGATCCAAATTGAGTTTGAATGATCATAGGCGATCTGCAATATCTACTTCTTACTCGACTAGACATTGCATATGCGATAAACAAAATTTCACAGATATATGCAAGCCCCAACAACAGATCATATTATGGCTGCGTGTGCTCCGCTATCTTTGTGGTACTTCCACTTGTGGTCTCTATTTTGATGCAACAAACATTGTGAGTCTTCATGCATATTCGAGATGCAGATGGGGTGGTGATCCAGATGATTATTCTTCAACAGGAGCAAATCTTGTCTACCTAGGTAAACATCTTATCTCTTGGTCTTCTCGGAAGCAGAAAACTGTGGCCCGATCCTCTACGGAGGCAGAATACAAGTCTGTTGCTGACACAGCCTCTGAGATTCAATGGATTCAATCCGTTCTTCAAGAACTTGGTCATAAACTCACCAAGACTCCCGTCATTTACTGTGACAATGTCGGCGCAACTTACCTCTGCGCGAATCCGGTATTTCACTCCCGCATGAAACATATAGCCATTGATTTTCATTACATCAGAAACTTAGTCCAATCAAATCATCTACGTGTTGCTCATGTTTCATCTGCTGCTCAACTTGCTGATGGTCTCACCAAACCACTCCCGCGTGCAAGGTTCCTTCCACTTATGAACAAGATTGGCCTTCGATCACTACGTCCATCTTGAGGGGGCGTGTGAGCAATCAAGATCAATCACGAGTTAATGTCAATATATTTTGTATTACCTTAGTTAGGAATCAATATCTCACATTTCCTTATTGTAAACAATCAGCTCTCTATAAGAGCATGTATGATTACTGTGAATGATATATTGAAATAATTCAGACCTACAAATAAAGCTTAAGATTCAAATGTAAAGCACCAATGGGAGAGTACCGTACTAGGAGAAGAGTTGTCAAAGACTTTGGGACCAAGGTTTAGGACCACATATTTGGTCTCTTTAAGTAGAGGATAGAGACGTGAGAGAGGGTAAGGCTAGAGTTGAGAAAAACAGAGAGAGAACAAGAAAGAGAGAACTTTGTAAGTTACCGGAGAGGGTGAGAGAACAAAGTTGTAAAGCTCTTGAAGTGGTTTAGTGGATTTCCGGGAGGTTTTCCGGCGAGATGTAGGATCTCCATGTTAGAGGCCTGAACTCGTTAAACCTTGTGTGCTCCTTTATGTTTCAGCTCTGCATCACTCTTCTTTAATCAGCTCTGCACTGCATCATTTATATTTCTCTGTTTCAGTTCTGCATCTCTTAAAGTTTCAGTCCTTCTTCTGCATTCATCAAGTTATTCTCTTAAAGCTTCAAGTCAATTGTTGTGTGTTTGAGTTGTGAGAAAGCTCAAGTATTGAGCCTTATCTTTCAATAGTTCTCTGTTTAACAGTTAACTTCCAATTTTCTAGTATCTTATTGTAATTTCTATTTTTAAAATTGGAAAATATATGCATTATGAAGATTTTCTTCCTCCTTATTTACGTATGATTTTTGGATTTCTTCTATATATATACAATTTTACACACCGGTTCCATACCTCTTTTTCCTTCTAGACTCTGATTGATTCACTTTCTTTTCAAATTTTGAGATATTGTAACAGAGACATGTCTCATCATTACGCGAAACCAAAACTTGGACTCAAAATACACGAAGTTATATGTGGGAGGTATGCCTTGGAAAACAAGAAACGAAGGTTTGAGAAGTTTCTTCCAACGGTTCGGAGAAATTATCGATGTTAATGTGATATGTAACAGAGAAACGGGACGATCAGAGGGATATGGTTTGTCACGTTTAGAGATGCTGAATCTGCAACACGAGCTTTCGAGATTCCAAATCCGACCATAGACGGACGAGAGGCCAAGTGCAAGCTTGCTTATCTTGGTGCTAGGGTTAACAATAACCAACATTTAGCTATCTATGTTCCCTACTCGATTCACCGGTCTGCACCGCAATAGTATAACTAGGGATGTTAATTTGGGTTGGCAAACCCATTTAATAAATGGGTACATTACATAAAATTGAACCCATATAAACCCATTTACCTATTAAATTTATATGAGTTTAAATGGATTAACCCATTTTAACCTATTTATTATATGAGTTTTAACATAAGTTAATGGGTAACCATTTAACCCATTTATATATATTTTTTTTTATCAAAATTGTGTAGACCGAGAATCAATCCATCAGAAACCAAAAAAAAAAAAAAAAAAAAAAAAAACCTAATCCTTCTTTTTCCTCCTCTTTGATTTTTGCTTCAATGGATGTTTGATTTGATTTGAGACTACGTTTGGTAAGGAAGATTTCCATCTTACTCCTCACTCTCTATTTTGTTTTCTTGGTTTTCTTCTTTCTTCTTTGTTTGGTTGCTATGAAAATGGCGGATGTTCTTATAAATCTGAAAAACTTATCAACTTTTTTGTTTTCATTTCGTAGTTTTGAGTGTCGGTAGATCGAGAGTAAAACTACCACGCTTTATGCAGAAATTAGGTGTCGATGAGTAGCCCAGTGATTCTGGGTTCGTTGAGCGTTTGGTTTATGCAGGAACCGTTGATTTGATGATTTGACTGACCTGATTTTTAGAGATTTTCTATGGATCCATTTATATATATCAATACTTTTGAAATGTAGCTTGAATCTTGGTCACTAACAATGTTAAACCTATAAAAAGGTCTCTGATTTTATGGGATTTAAGTGTTTGTTAAATTCAAGTGAATGCTTTTTTAGGCAAAATCTATACTTTGATTAATACTTCAGTTTATTCACTTCTCTACTCAGGAACTTGATTAGTGGTGTGCTTTTTTGTGGCTTCACTTATGTTAGTGTTAAGTTCCATTTTGTTGTTTTGTAGTTAACTATGGAATCTGAAAGTATCATGGCTGCTGATGGTACTGAATCTGTTATAATTCGTGCATGATCAGCTAACAGATCAAAAGTTGTCAAAGAAAGAGCAAGGTACGATCTGTTATAATCTGTTTTGGGATTTGAATGTTGAAATTGTGAGACTTTAGATTCTCTGTTGGTTATAGTCTATAACCACCCACCGTATTGGAAACAACATGGCCCGTACTAGTTGAACCCAACCTGGCTTTTGACTTATGAGCCATCTCTCTTGGTGTTGTCTGAGACACAACTTACTTCTTGTTCTATTTGTTAAATTCAGGCTGTTTAGTTTGCATGACTAATGACTATAATATAAGCTTAATCTAATTAGATATGATTTTTTATATATCTATTGCATCTCTTCTGTTTCAACAGAGAACATGATTCAAAGTTTTGATCCCTGTTTATTCTGTCACTGAAACACTCTTTTCTGGAATTGCTTACCTGAGTCTGAGAATATTTCTCCAAATTTTCCTTAAGCATATATATATATACATGTTGAAATTGTAAATATGTACTGTGGTTTCTTTATCTTTTTTGGATTTGAATGTGAACTCGACTTTTCAAAGGGTTCAATTCTGAGACAGTCCAACCTTTTTGAAGCTTCTTTCACACTTGAATTATTCTCAACCTCTTAAAACCTAAACAAGATCTGTTAAAATCTTGAAATCAAAATCTACAAATTTATCATCTCCATCAACAATGGGAAATTGTCTAAAGCCTCTAAAAGAACAACCTCCTTCAATTTCTCCAAAGTCGCTCATCATTCCTCCAATTTCAGGTACATCTCTGTTTTAAATGCTTTCTTAAGTTCTGTTTACAAGTATATTTAAATACGTAATTGAAATATTATATGAAAAAAGTGGAGCCAGAAAACACGAATCTGAGAGTCTTCAGCTTTGCGGAATTGAACAAGGCAACTAAGAAATTTAGACAATACATGGTCATAAATGGCAATAATGGTTCTCTTAGAACATTCTACAAGGGCTTCATCAATGAGACCACATTTGCTCCATCAAGAAATGAAACCGGCATTGCTGTTTCTGTCATGGAATGTCTTCAAGTTAACTCACAGGACCTACAAGAGTGGAAGGTAAGCAAAATCTGTTTATTTTTAGGCAAAACCAGACTAGGACAGCTGATTCAGCCGGTTAAATCATAACCCAGCCCTTTGTTGTTTGGTTTGGTCTCATCCAAAATCACTCTTCTGCTTCAATCTGGTTAATCAATGTTGATTTTGTTTTTTAAGATTTCTTCTTTATATATGTCTTATGTATCTGATGGGCACAAAAACAATATTGAGTTGCAGGAAGAAGTGAAGTCTCTTGGACAAATTTCTCATCCCAATTTA
Source organism: Cardamine occulta (assembly GCA_028015245.1). Lineage (NCBI taxonomy): Eukaryota > Viridiplantae > Streptophyta > Magnoliopsida > Brassicales > Brassicaceae > Cardamine > Cardamine occulta. The sequence goes on from CM051384.1 coordinate 18,134,257, forward strand.
GTCAAACTCTTAGGTTATTGTTGTGAAAATTTCAGATGCCTTTTGGTATTCGAATACTTGCACAAAGGAAGTTTGGACCATCACATTTTCGGAAGTTAAGATCTCTTTTAATTAACGGGTAGATTTCTAAAAATCATTATATACTCAGTTTTACTTTACATACACGTTTCATGTTTTTCACAACAGAAGAAGAAGAAGAAGCATTGCCGTGGGAAATACGGGTTAAGATAGCCATTGGAGCAGCGCAAGGTCTTGCATTTCTCCACTCGGTCAAGAACAGCTCGCTATATCGAGAACTCAGAATGTATAACATAATCCTTGACGAGGTAGTGACTTTAGTCTCATCTTGTTCTGAATATAGTTTGTAATTTTAATAAAATTGACACATGTTTTATCTTGTTATGATCAGCATTACAATGCGAAACTGTTTTATCTTGGATCAAACAAACTGAGTTTGGTAGATGAAAGTATCACGACCCGATTCATGGGAAGAACTGAGTACGTACCTCCTGAATATGTAATCTCAGGTACACCAAAATTGCAAAATGTCTGAATTAATCCTTTCATGGTTCGATGACCATTTTGAAGGCATTTGTGTAATGTGTGTAGGTCATTTGGGAACGAAGAGTGATGTGTATACATTTGGTGTGATCTTGCTTGAGCTTTTAACTGGTTTGAAAGCTTTAGATAGAGAGAAGAATGAGAAGAAGCAAAGCTTACATGCCTCAACTAAACCTTTCTTGTCCTATAAGAATAAGATCCCGGAAATAATCGATCCCCGACTTGGGAACAATTATCCTGTTAATGCAGTGACAGAGATGGGAAAAATCATCAAAAGATGCATCAAGCTGGATACAAGAAAACGACCATCGATGCAACAAGTTTTAGATGGTTTGAATGATATTGCAAAGATTAAGGACTAATGCAATAGATGTTATGAGATTTAAGTTGAAAAAGCTTGGGGATAATTTGTAATAATTGAAAGAATCAGTAGTCTATATTTATAGAGGTACACAAAGATAAACACTAAAATATGATCTTTGAAACAATGGAGGCCTTGGACTTGAATTTGGCATCAAGAAGATCAAAATATTCCTCATGTCTCTCTTATTAACTAAACAACCCTAACTTATCAAAGTAGACATGACTCTTTTCTTTCTGTAATTGTTTACCTGATTCTGAGAAAATTTTCTACAAATTTGCCTTATATGTATGTAGACATACCCAAACTTGCCTTCTACACCTTTTTCTTTGCTTGACCTGAGTGAGCCAATTGGTTTTTCAAAGGGTTGAATTCTGAGGCCAGTCTAAACCTAATTTTTTTGTAGCTTCTTTCTTAAGTTTCAAACTCTTATTAAACCCTATAAGATCTGTTAAAACCTTGAAGCCAAAAAGAACTACAGATTTTGAATCATCTTCCTCTTTCCTTCACCAACAATGGGAAACTGTCTAAAGCTTCTCAAACAACAACTTCCTTCAAGTGCTTCCAAGCCTCTCATTGTCCCTCCAATATTTTCAGGTATTTCTCTGTTTTTAAATCACCTTACTTTTTGTTCACGTATAATGTCTAAATACGTAGTTGGGTTTATATGGTATATGAAAAAGGGGAGCCAGAAAACGAGAATCTGATCAGAATCTTCAGCTTCGTGGAAGTGAAGAAAGCAACGAAGAAATTTAGACAAAAAAAGGTCTTACAATGCGAGGATGGCTGTGTTCGAACTTTCTACAAGGGATACATCAATGAAACCACATTTGCACCATCAAGAACTGGAACCCGAATCGCTGTTTCTGTCATGAAATGTGATCATTCACGCTCTCTACAGGACTGGATGGTAAGAAAGTCTGCCTGTTTTTACCCAATATCCATTACCGGTCTCTCTTTCATTGTATGATCACATTGAGTTGCAGGCAGTAGTAAGGTCACTAGGACAGATTTCTCATCCCAATTTGGTCAAACTTTTGGGTTACTGTTGTGAAGATAACAAATCACTCTTCTTGGTTTTCGAACACTTGCACAATGGAAGGTTGGACCATCACATTTTTAGAAGTTAAGATCTCTTCTAATTAATGTGTCCATTCTAAAAATCAGTATAGACAATTTTTGCTTTACATATAGTTTCATGTTTCTCCTCTCAACAGAAGAAGAAGAAGCATTGCCATGGGAAATACGAGTTAAGATAGCCATTGGAACAGCTCAAGGTCTTGCATTTCTCCACTCAATCAAGAACAGCCCGCTACATCAAGAACTCAGAATGTATAACATTTTGCTCGACGAGGTAATGACTTTATATTTCCATTCTTCTTCTTCTTTGTTTTTGTTTATGAATTTAGAAATTAATACCTCATTTTGGATTTCATCAGCAATACAATGCACAATTGTTTTATCTTGAATCAAACAACAAATGTTTGGAAAATGAGACATTCGTGGGACAATTTCGATACTTTACTCCTGAATTCCTATTGATAGGTACACCAAAATCTTAACATTTGTTTTACAAATTCTGATTAATCTTTCATTGTTCAATTATTAAGACAATTGTCTAATGTATGTAGGTCATTTGGGAATGGAGACCGATGTTTATACACTTGGTGTAGTCTTGTTTGAACTTTTGACTGGTTCGAAATATAAAGTTAAGAACAAGCAAAGCTTACTCTTGCCCGATAATTATAAGATTGAGGAAATAATCGATCCCCGACTTGGGAACGATTATCCTGCGAATGCGGCAACACAGATGGGCACACTCATCAACCGATGCACCGAGCATGACATGAAGAAACGACCATTGATGCAACACGTTTTGGATGCTCTGAATGATATTGCAGAGATTAAGGATTAACGTGTAGTCTGTAGAGGTCCTTATATTTGACATTCAAAAAGATAGGGGTTTATTTGTAATAAGTGGAAATATCAGTACAGTACAGAGGTGCTAAGACTAAAACTGAAAGAGTTGGGGTTAACAATGAAGATATATAAAAACAAGAAGCATAACTTTTCCGTTATTGGATAGCCAAAAATAACTAAAATATACTGTCATTGTAAACTATGACCAACAGAGAAAAACAAAACTTGAGCCTATGAGATTCTGAAAATGTTACGACTCTTAGATGTTTTGCTGGAATATAAAGTAAGCCATTGACGACGTTAAGATCACAAGCAATGCAACGAGAATGTGCTTGAACCCAAGAACACCAACATCTAATCTCCTTACACTTCCAATATCTGATTTTGAATTTGTTTCTTCCTCCTACAAAAAAGTGACCACCATTACTTCTTTTTTTTTGTAAGTAGTCTTTAAACACAAACCCAAGATTGGATTTGTAATATTCCCAGTTTTCAACCAAAGCTAAATGGTGAAATTCACTTAGATGCCTGCAAAATCAGATTTTTAGTAAGGAAGAATTAATTTACCTCTGGATTAGTTAATGAAGTGACGGTGGCTTGTGGTCTACTTTCTTGATGGCAAGAAGGAGCATTCTGGTCATACTTTAATGAAACTTCACTTTCATTGCCACTTTCCATATAAACAGTTTTCCCAATCTTCTTCAATTTCACCATCAACACACAATTCTCTCTTGACAAGTTAGTTATCTGCAAAAAATTATCTATATCTAAGCATCCACTGTGATGATGATGAAGCTAGCTACAAGGACATGAGCTAACAACGAACTGGGTTTATGAGTATATGTTAACGTCTTAATACCTGTTTATGAAGTCGTTCTCGTTCAGCAGCAAGTTGCATGACCAATTTTTTCATGATCTTGTTATGTACACCAATATCTTTAGCGGTTCGAATTTTTCTTTCTTCTGCTTGCTGTAAATATTTCTCCCCATCTTTCAATCTACCCTTAAAGAACTTCAGTTCTTCGTTGAGCTCTGCATTAGACTCAGATACCATGATCAACTTCTCTTCCGTATAGTAAGCCCGGTTTTCAGCCTTCAAAACTTTTGATTTTAGATCCTCAATCACATCCTCCATATCAGAAACAGTAGAATATAACAAGTTCTGCTTTTCTTTACTTGCTTCAACAGCTGCAACTGCATGTTCTAGCTGTAGATCTGAGTCCCTCAAGTGTTTTTCAAGCGATGCTAACTTCTCCAGAGTAAAGCCCTTGGCTGTGAAAGTCCCTAACTCGTCTTGGAGCTCCTTATTGTTTCCTTCTAGTATTTTGCACTTGGATTCTGCTTCCGCAGCCCTTGCTTCAGTTTTCGCCAATTTCTCTTTGAGTTCCTCGTTGGTACATTCAAGGTCTGTTATCTGAGCAGCAGAAGTAGCATCCACATCTTTTGTTTGAATCTCATATTCATTCAATTGTTCCTCAAGGGAGCTAACTTTTTCACTTAATGTGGAATTCTCAGTGTTCAACAGAATCAAATTTTGCTCAGCTTCTTTCAAACTCTCTTTTAAGCCTTCTGTTTGTGCCATAAGAAAGTCATTAAGTCTTGCATTGCTGCTATCAAGCTTGTGCAAGGCAGATTCCTTAGCTTCTAAACGTTCCTTTGAATCAAAGAGCTCAGACTTCAAGTTACCTTCCCGCTTAAAAGAGCCGCTTAGATTGAACTGAAGAATCTGGAGTTTTCCAGACATCTCCTTTGACGTTCCCTTAAAGACTTCAGCAGCATTATCTGCCTCAAGCCACCTTGAGAACACATCTTCCGTTACTTCTTCCATGTAGACAACATCCTGCTCGGAAGAATATAGTTTCATCCCTAGTTCTTGTTCAGTATTTCTTGATTCACTTAGTTTCTTCTCAAGTTCCATCTCTTTAGCCAAAGATTTCTCAAGCATCCTCAAAACGTTCCTTTGCTGATCAGTAGTCTGCATTTTGATCTTAGCGCTCAAATCACCAAACTCACCATCGTTTTGAGACACTGCATTTTGCCCTCCAGACCCTGCCAAAACAAAAGTTAACATATTCTTCATCAAAGCCTAAGAACCTTAATATCAAGGTTCAAAGAAAAGCTAAATTTGTTAGAATTGTCACTTACAGCTTCCAAGTTCATCCAAACCAGAAGATAACCTCTGAAAGTTAGAAGATTGCTTCTTCATTTCCACTACTTGGTCCATTAACTGCCCCAAAGATTGTTCAGCATCATGCAACTTCCCTTCCAAATCTAAGAAAGCTTCTCCATCATGTTGAAATGGAGATATCATGACACGAGCACTTTGAATTTCGTTGTGGAGATAACCAAGAAGTGATTCAAGTTCTTTCACCTCTGAACTGAGAATTGAAGACAAGAGATCAAACTCCAATGCTTTCTCAGCTGAACCATCAACATCATTCGAAGATTCATCTTCTCCTTCAACTTTCTCAGAAACAAAGGACTCAAAATCATTTTCCTTGGTGCCGAGTTGCATAGTAAGAAGACTTAGATTCACCAATTTCTCAGAGATGAATGCAAAATCCAATTCAACTTTAGTCAAAACTTGGCCTGCATTTGAAAGTTCAGGATTCATCATAACTTGTCCAGTAAGCGAGATATCTTCAATAAAGCTTTCTTTTGTTGAGCTTGGCTCTGGAACAAGGCTATCGTTGTCATCAACAGAGACAGTTCGATGGTGATCCGTTTCTCTTTCCATTAACTGCAACAGAGAAAGCATCAAACTATTGTCAAGCAATTGAATTAAGATCCGAAATTAGGGTTTTTACTAGATGCAACGATCATGGGTTCCGCAAAATCAGAATGAAATTTTCGATTCCCTTCGAATCAGGTGAAGTTTCTAAAGCAGATTTACTTAATTCCGATCGACTTAAAACCGAAGAAAACAGAGAAAACTTACATTAAGAAACGTTCAGATCAAAGAAGCTTCCTTTGAGGGAGATGATCGAGCGAGGGAGATCGAGAGGAAGACGAAGAAATCGTGTTGGTAAATTAAACGAAAATGACAGTAAACTCTTTCCTAATTTTTAAAAAGCTTTAATTAATTTCAAGTGTCGAAAATACATAAAAGTCTATTCTCTATTTATATTTTGTTGTTTCCAGATTTGGGACATGTAAGAATTAACACCAAATCAAAACTCGCTGGCTGTATATTAGGGGTGTGAGATTTTGACAAGTGACAACAACTACTGTTCCATGCCTTGTAGAGTTGCATCGTACAAAACTATACAACTGTAAACGTTTACTATCATATAAAGCTAATATTAATAACAAACACAAAATTAACTGAGTATGTCGATAATATTTGTTAAGAAGTACTTTTAAGAAAATAAGCTTCACTACTATATAATTCTAATATGAAATGAAACTCAAAAAAAAAAAAATTAATTTCTTAAAATGATATGTATATATTTTTATTAAATAAAGAAAAGATTTTCAAAAATTAAAAGTTTCACTAAAAGTAAATATTTAATTTTATATTTGTTGTTGTCGTTAAAATAGCATTTATATTAATATTAATTTTGTTATTTAAGAGAAACTAATTCATTTTAGTTCAGTGTATTTCACCTCTACATCTACAACATAGACAACAGATTCATTCAAACTCTTCCAAAATCATTACATCTATTTACAGTTTATGTTTAAGAAAGCTAATAATTACACTGATCACTCTCTCCTCAAGAGTAAAAAAAAAAGTCATAAATGTGATGCCTCTTTAAGTCTCTAATCTTCTCGTAAAGCTTAAGCTTAGCTCATGAGAAGCAATGCTTCACGAGTTCGACCCAAAAGACTTAAAGCAGTTGCTGCTATATGATGTCCGGTTAGCCCGGCAAGAGCAAGCTGCTCGTTAGGCGAACCTTCTTCGATGTAGCCATCCGGTAACACAATCGGTCTCCACTACACAATGTTTAGTTCCAAAAAGAGTAAATTAGGACCCAAAACCAAAAATATGACTACTTTGAAAAGATGCGGTTTTGATGTGACTCTCTACCTTGATATTCCCGTCGAGTTGGCCATCGAGGGCTATGAACTGTGCCACATGAGAACCAAATCCTCCAACACATCCTTCTTCGACAGTGATGAGGAATTTGTGGTTCTGACAAAGATCACGCACAAGCTTGATGTCGAGGGGTTTGCAAAATCTTGCATCAGCTACAGTCACGTTCAAACCGAGTTTCGAGAGAAGCGAGTGAGCATTAAGACAATTCTGAACCATGGCTCCATACCCAAGCAAAGCCACGTCTTGACCTTCTATGAGAACTCTTCCTCTTCCGATCTACTCTAATATGATAAATCGGTTCTTGTGTCAGCAGTCTGTTTTTGCAACAAAAAAATGGAAGATAAGAATGGAACTTACTTCAATTGGTAATCCAGTGGGGACAAGATAATTCCGGTTGACAATGGAGCCTCTAGGGAACCGGAAACAAACCGGGCGGTCAGTGATGTAAGCTGCAGTTGCAACCATATTTACAAGCTCATCCTCGTCGGCTGGAGCCATGGCTATCATGTTTGGTAAGGATGACATGAAAGCTATGTCAAAAGCTCCACACTGCACTGGACCATCGGATCCAACAAGCCCAGCGCTTGTAATAACAAATCGCACAGCCTTTCTCTGCCGATCTACATCATGGACCACCTAAAGAAACCATTAAAGACACTAAGGCCCTTTGCTTCTAACAGAAAAACCTTTTAGAACAATCTTACTTTATGGCAGAGAAAAGAGAAACCTGGTCATAAGCTCTTTGTAGAAAAGCAGAGGGAATAATGCAAAAGGGCTTTAGACCTCCAGAAGAAAGACCAGCAGAGAATGTGACAGCGTGCTGTTCAGCCATTCCGACATTGAAAAATCGGTCTGGAAATCTCACCTGAAATTTAAGAAGTGATGGATCTATTTCCATTCCTGCATGAACTACAACAATATCTCTATCCTTTTCTGCCTCCATCACTAAAGCCTCCACAAAGCAATCATTGTAAGTGCGTCTGTCTGAGACACAAAAATAAACTGCAAAAGTCAAGATTTGGATATGCATAAATTGTCAAGAAATTAACAGAAGCAAAGGGATATACCTCTGACCACCATGTTCTTTCTGGTTTCTGCATCCCGGTTTTCCTCTGTGATCACGTGGACCAACACAGGACCCATTGAATCTAAAGAAGCTACTTCACGGAGAACACAAACTAGATCTTCAATGTTGTGTCCATCAACAGGACCAATGTAGTACAAACCAAGTTCCTCAAAAAGAGTTGATCCTGTTGGTCCCACCATACCACGTGCATACTCATCGACTTTGGCTGCCCATTCATACATGCCCTTTCCGATTCTTTTCGTCATAGCCTGTCAAAATCCACAGCAAAAAGTAACATTAATTGTTGAACACTAAACTTCGAGCCTAAAAATCGTAAACAACTAAGGTTCATAAAGACAGTATGGAGAATGCATACTTTGGCTAGCTCTCTAAATTTCCGGAAAACTTTACTAGATTGAATTTTGCTCATAATGCTAGATAGTGCGCTGATGGATGCCTTGGATCCCTCCATATTTGGATGTAAAGAGTGACGGTTATCATTTAGTATAACAATCATATTAGAATCTAAGTAACCCGCATTGCTCATTGCCTCATATGCCTGACCCGCAGTTATAGTCACATTGTCTATTACAGCGACAACCCGGTCCCTCTTCCCTTTCATATCTCGAGCAACAGCTAATCCTAAGAAACAGGAATTAAACGTTCAGCACACTAAACAGATGAATAGCATTCATTAACTAAAGTCTAATTCTTGTTTTATGAAAGAAGGCGAAAAAAGTAATAGGTTAAAGCTATAGGCAACTGATTCTTTAAAAGAGGGTGACGGAAATATTACCAAGACCAGCAGAAATGCTGTTGCAGCCATGCCCGGCCCCAAAAGAATCATATTCACTCTCCAATGGAGAAGTTACCCCAGAAATACCATTCTTTTTTCTCGATGGTATTGCAGACCAACGTCTAGTCAAGACTTTATGTGCATATGTCTACAAAAGACACCAAAAACTATTCACACAACAAGAACTCAGACAACATAAGAAAATCAACTCATCAATCCCCTGAATTTCAAAACATAGGCTTACTTGTTCGACAGCATCCCACAGTATATTGTCAACGGGGGCACGAAAAACATAATGCAGAGCAAGAGTAAGCTCTACTGCAGCCAAGCTAGGGTTCACAGACTTTTGGGTCTTCCATATTACAGAAAGAAGCTCTGTACGAATTTCATTAGCTAATCGCTTCAACTCCTAGGAGAAGAAAAGCATCCTCATTAACTCTAATCCCTTGGAGTTTCATTTGACATAAGAACATAAAGACTTTACCTTTACAGTCAAATTCTTCAACTGCGATGGAGTTTCAATGCTGTCTAGTATTGGCGTCTCAACTTTCTCATCGCAGTACTCATCAGTATTTGGCAAAGAACAAACTCGAGCTCGATTTGAAAATTCCTGAATATCAAAAGCTACATTAGGGAGATTTCATCCAAAATATGCAGCAACTGATAGAATCCTTGAGACCCATATTTAAAGTTCGACACTTTTTGTGTTATTTGACATAAACGAGATTAAGGAAACAATCAGACAAGTCTTAACCTTGTGAGTGGAGCTTGCAGCTGAGAAGAGTCTCTTTCTGGTAATCACAACTTTACATGGAAGAGAAGAGACACTATTGTCTGATCTCAATTTAAAATTCCCGTCAAATCGAGCTGAGATTCCGACTTGATAACCAATCGAAGTCGAACCCATGAAGAGAAAGCCTCGAAAATTCAAATTAGTAGAACGATTCTGGAGAATGAATGAATGCTACAAGAAATTTTAGAGAATCTTCATGCGAATTTGAAATAATTGCCTAAAATGTAGAGAAGAAAAATGGAGAATGGAGAGAGCTTTTAACGAGTATTAAAAAAAATGGAGAGAAGTCGCAGAAACTAGAACCAGAGGAGTCGGTATAGGAAGAGAAGAAGATCATTTGTGCTACGTTGAGGCCTGAGTATAATTTCGAAGCCCATTAAGTTGGCTTTAGATGAGCCCAATTAGTTTTTAGTTGGGCCTATTCCATAATTCTGGATTTTTAATCCAATCATCGCCTACACCAAGACAAGCTTTGTGATCAAGTAATTCTGATTCTTTTTACTCAATGTAATAATTCTGATATAAAAGAACAAAAAAACGAAAATTCTGATGTAACATTTTTCTTTTTCAACATCCTGCAAGTTTACACCCTGTATTTTAAATCAAATAAGCAATAAGTCTAAAATCGACAATACTTTTGTGAAATTGTTTTACTTGAGTCTTATAGAAAAAATTCCGAACTTAGTATAACTAGCAATAAGTCAATAACTTACTAAAATCGACAAGGCTTCTGTGAAGTTGTTTACTTGAGTCTTTAGAAACTTTTCTGAACTTAGTAACAAGTACTGTTACACGGTGTTTTCTTTTTTAGACATGGCACAACGTGACTTTCAAAGGGTTGAATTTTGACCTTGAAACCTCTTTAAAAACCAACAAGATGTCTTGAAACTGGAAGTATCTTGTGAACTTCATTTCGATTTTGAGAGGCAAAGAGATCGAAGCCTTCATCATTAACAATGGGAAACTCTTTAAAGCCTTTCAAACAACAATCTTCTTCATTCGCTTATCAGCCTCTCATCAACACTCCAATTTCAGGTAATTCTCTCTGTTTTTAAATGCACTTTGCTATTTGTTTTCATGTAAAGTTTAAAAATACGTAACTCAAGTTTTATATATGTTTATGCAAAAGTGGAGCCAGAAAACGAGAATCTGAGAGTCTTCAGCTTTGCGGAACTAAAGAAAGCAACGAAGAAATTCAGACAAGAAAGGGTCGTAGAAAGCGAGGATGGCTCTGCTCGAACATTCTACAAGTGCTACATCGATGACACCACTTTTGCACCGTCAAGAACTAAAACTGGAACCCCTGTTTCTGTCGTCGAATGTCTTCAAGATAGTTCACACGATCTACGAGAGTGGATGGTAAGCAAATTCTGTCCATTTTTTACTCAACCATATATTTTTACATTTGTCTTTATATGTGTTGTGTTGTTCTTAAGTGTATAATGTGCACAAAAACTATTGAGTTGCAGGAAGAAGTGAAGTCTCTAGGGAAAACTTCTCATCCAAACTTGGTCAAATTTTTTGGTTACTGTTGTTGTCAAGATAAAAAATCACTCTTCTTGGTTTTCGAATACATGCACAAAGGAGGTTTAGACCGTCACATTCTTGGAAGTTAAGATCTCTTCTAATTAATGTGTCCATTCTAAAATGTATTATAGACAATTTTTGCTTTACGTATAGTTTCATGTTTATTCTTTCAACAGAAGAAGAAGAAGCATTGCCTTGGGAAATACGGGTTAAGATAGCCATTGGAACAGCCCAAGGTCTTGCATTTCTCCACTCAATCAAGAACAGCCCGCTACATGAAGAACTCAGAATGTATAACATTTTGCTCGACGAGGTAATGACTTTATTTCCATTCTTCTTCTTCTTCTTTTTGTTTATGCTCTTATAAATTAATACCTCATTTTGGATTTCATCAGCAATACAATGCGAAATTGTTTTGTCTTGAATCTAACAAACAATGTTTGGAAGACCAAAAAGCATTCGCGAGAAAAATTGGATACTATATAGCTCCTGAATATGTAACGTCAGGTACAACAAAATCTTAGCTTTTGTTCTACAAATTCTGATTAATCTTTCATTGTTCAATCTTAAGACAATTGTGTAATGTATGTAGGTGGTTAGGTAATGGAGACCGATGTTTATACACTTGGTGTGATCTTGCTTGAACTTTTGTTTGGTTGGGAATGTAGAAACAACTTTAAGAACAAGCAAAGCTTAGAAGTTTTGAAAAGATCTTTCTCGCGTGCTACTTATAAGATTGGCGACATAATGGATCCCCGACTTGGAAGCAATTATCCTGTGAATGTGGCAGAACAGATGGGCAAACTCATCCAAAGATGCACCAAGCGAAACAAGGAGAAACGACCATCGATGCAACAAGTTTTGGATGTTCTGAATGATATTGCAGCGATTAAGTATTAATGTATAGAGGTCCTTATATTGGACATTGATAAAGTTAGGGATTTAATTGTAATATTTGAGAGAAACAGTTTAGAGGTGCTGAGGCTAAAATCGAAAGATTTGGACAACAAAGATTATGATTTTAATCTTTCTTAACACTTTCTTAGATTTTTCTAATGAAGTCACAACCTGTTCAATATCAGCTTTTGGGCGGACTTTTGCTACTGCAAAAAGCCAACTCTGAAACTAGTGCAATGTGATCGCTTCCCCATTTCTGTAACAAATAAGAAACACAAAAAATTAAAAAAGTTTCATAATCAAGATAGCTAAAAAAACGAGGCTAAATAAGCAGCACGATCATGAGATTTTTAACTGGAGTCGGGAAGCCTGGTGTCCACTGCATTGCTTGTTTCGGTATTGGAGCAAGCACACGCACCGTTTGAAGACCTTCCGACCGCCTAAGCCAAACCAGAAATCAAACATGAATATATGTATAAACGCATAATCCATGATAATCTAATTTCAAGGTTTTGTCACAAATGGTTTTGATTTCATTTTTTTGTTGGTTATGCTATTACCATATGTAGTCAACGGTCCCCATAAAACATCTGTGATAACTTGTCACTACAGGTTCTCCGTTTTCATCTCTTGTGTTCGCTTGACCCTAACAAAAAAAATTATCAACAGCTTCCTAAGAATTCACTTTCTCAATAAACAGAGGACAAAAGCGTATGGAGGATATATTACAATACCTCCACTTCTGAGTAAGTGCTCTTAAGCTCCAGAGCGTGTTCAACCGTAGTTCTTTCTGGGTTGCCTGTTGCAGTTGCTATCTCCATTGGAGTCCAAGAGGACGGATTATACATGATTTTCTCATTATTAAAAGCTTCAGAATCCGATTTATGCGAAAATTCATTCAGATGTTCCCCTATTTGACTCAAGTCTTCGTTATTATCATGTAGCTTAGCCAAAAAGGTTTCCCCATCTTCACCTAAACCTTCTTCATCTTGCGCGAATACAACTGGTTCGTCCAATGTTAAGCCATCTAGTTTAATCTCAGCCAAAGTAGTGTCAACCTTGGTGGAGAGACTAGATGAAATATTTTGATCACTGGACACAACTTCCTCAGGAGAATGCTCTGTCACTGATAAAACGGAACTTCCTGAAAGTTCTGTATTCAAATTGGGTTTAGAACTGGAAGTATGTGTTGTATCTGATAAGGTTACTAAAGAAAAATCTTCAGCTACCGAGAGTTCCCCAGAGGCATCAGGTTTTCTGTCTTCTCTTCCTAAATTACAATCTGAGGCCAGATCCTCGCCTGGTAATACTCGGTCAGAACTGGAGGTGGCTTCGTGACTAGCAAGAATTGTTTCACCACATGGAAGTTCAGATGTGTTTTTGGAGGGGCCCTTTCCAACATCTATGTAGGAGTTTTTCTCCTCTATATGAGCATTTGCGATTGAATTTGGTGGTTGAACTTGACCTTGTGGAGATTTATTGGTAGACTGAAACCTGGAAAATTGAATAGGCCTATCAATACAGACAATAAAAATCAGAGTAGTTCGAGGGTAAACATAAAGATGTTAAGTTGCAAAACAAAACTCATAATTTTGTTCAAGAACTTGGTGAATTCATGCTCTACCTCGTATAAATTTCTGGCCTTGGTGGACGAATTGCAGCAGAAACTTGCCCCGAAACTTGATCTCTGGCTAAACCAGATAAATTCAACTGCGAAGAGCAGCACAAGATACAATGTGAACCATATGCATACTGTTGCTAATAGGTGAAGGAACTGTGCCTAAGAATGAAGCTTTACCTTCCGCTCTGAAATGAAGTTGTACAAATGACTCTGCAACCAGGTAAAAAGAATCTTAAGACCATGTGCAAAGCAAATGTTTTTGGGTATACAAACTGGTTAAGGTAAGAATGTCCTACCTTTGGTGTACAATTGAAATCCCCACAAAGAACAACAGGCGCATCATCCCAGAGTTTTGAAACAGCATGAGCTCTATCTAAGAGTGTTCTGACCTGCGCAACAGAGATAAATACATATATGAAAACTGGGAATAGTTAAACAAACCAAGTTAAGCAAGCGGCAAAGTGAATTCCTTCAAATAGGAGTGTGATGCTCCATGAATTTATCTCAGACATCAGACAACTAACATTTTACATGTTCATAGCTTATACATAGAGTTAAATCAAAGAGTAAAATTGTCGTTTGGCAAAAGATTTCTACAAACTAGAATATGGCATTATAGGAAAGTACCTGACCAAGTTTAAAGTCTCCCCTTTTAGGATTAAAGAGCACGTGAATGTTACAAACGACAACTCGGCGGGAACCAGCAGAGCTGCAAAAGAAAATGGCAATTCACTTCAACCCACCCACAAAGTATAGTCCATCAGGAAAACCATTAAAGAGTGAAGAAAATCAGACACTTCCTAGAGAATGACAATTATCCATCCATAAAATAAAATAGTATGATAGTAACACTTATAGATATTTTTGAGTTACCATTCAGGTGGAGAGGCCTCATTTTCTTTTGTATGTGAAGTCAACAGTGTCTACACACAGCAAATTTAATTTAGGGTAAAGAGGCAAAGGTATGTAAGTTACTATCAACATAAAGTATCCATATTACCTCAAGCACACATATTTGAGCAACATTATCCCGAAGACCAAGTTGATTGAACTGGATGCTTTCCTCATGAACCAACTTGAATCTAATACGATAACAATGAGAACCCAAAAGAAAATTCCAGATCGAACCACACAAGTAAGAACAAGGGAATCAAACCTATTTGATCGCCAAAATATTGCACAGCCGTCAACAGCATTACCAGTCCGCATCTACAGTTGTATACAATAGAGTTAGCCCCACATTTAAAGCCTAGTTCTTAGAACCTTTGATACATACCATTTAATTTTTACTCCAAGAGAGTCAGTGGAGAATACAAACTCAAAATCGTCATCTTTAAACAAAACTAATAAAAATAATCGATGTTGTGATGCTGACTAGTAAGAAAGAGAGAACCCCTAAAAAATTTTCAAAAAAATTAGCACACATACATACCTTCCAAATGCCACTATATCCCCGGTGCTTCAAATCCTCCTCTAAGTCCTGAAATTTATCAACTTCCTGACATACACAAGATAATATTAGACTACTCTGCATATAGAAGACATATTCAGTATATGATGAAAAAGAGGAAAGCAAGAAAGCTTGTCTCCTTAGTCTCTCTCCTTAATACATATAAAAATGCAAGACGAAATGGCAGAAACTATAACCTGGAGGCACATTATATCTGCAGACCAAAGGCCAAGCTCGAAGACTATTTTGCTCTTTCTCCATCCCCAACTCAACATATTCCTTGGTATGTGAAAGTAGAGACTTCTCCAGTGATCATTTGCAAGGTAATCCGCCAGGATATTATACGATAGAAGAACAAATTTTTCTGGCAGAAGAAGACAAAGCAAATAAAAGAACTCAATAATAGAAAGTGGCGAGAAGTTCAATGAGAGTGTCAATTTTGAGCAAATGTTACCGGAGCCAGGAGGCAATGCCGTTTTGGCATATTCCCATTCTCGGTAATCTGAAGGTTTTGACCGAGGCCGTTGACGGAAGCTTTGCTGCGGAGGCGGCCGAGACATCTGGTTTTGGTAGAACGGAGGAGGAGGACAAGCCGTATAGTTTTGATTGGATGGCGATTGATTAGGTTGATGGAATTGTTGCCACTGACCTCGAGACGGCGGTGGAGGCCGAAATTGGTAATTCTGATTGAACGGCGGTTGTTGCCCCTGATATACCGGAGGCTGAGGTTGTCGATAAGGTTCACCATGCCGGAATCGGAGATTGGCGTCATGAACTGACTGGAAATGCGAGTCTGCAGTCACGAATTGATCTCTTCCTGCATTGTTGAAGGGACGATCGGAGAAACTTCTTTGGCCCCGGCCTCTCCCTCGGCCACCTCTGTACTGCTCCGTAAGAAACAAAGCATCTTCCATTAACCGAAGCAACGTATCAAGTGTGATACGAAATGAAAATGGGTGAGTAAATTTACCGGAGCACGAGTAGACATGGCAACGATGGAAGCAGAAGTAGTGGAGGCGTCAGCGAAGGCAGCGTCGGAGAAAACTTGAGCAACAAAACGAGAACGCCGCATTGGTGAATTGAACGGAGTGAGGAAGACAGCGACCTCGAAGCTTGAGGAAGCGGTGCTTAATTGCGGAGACGATTCAACCCGATGAACGGAGACTTTTTGACAATCGTGCCGTTTTAAGAATCTAGCAGTACACAGCTCCATGTCTCCAATGTGAATAAATGGCACGCAAGCCTAAACGATAGGCAAAATTATAACACATGAACACGTTTCTTCTGTACTTTCTTCAATATTATGTACCTCTTTAGATTCTCAAATTGATAGAACTACATTATATAATGGATCCACAATATCTGTTACGTATCATCTCATTGATCAAACCGGCAATTCTCGATTACAAACAGTGATGATACTGAATAGTAATAAAGATTAAGATGCAAAGTTAAAATCTATAGCTTTAGGATCAATGAGAAACTTTAGTCAAAACAAGCAAACCCCGGAACAGACGAATCATAAAGATTAATAGATCTTGAAATGAACAAACAAACTGGGGAGGAATGGCTTCCCCAAGTTGGGATTTTTCATCATTTGTTGGCTTCAGATTGAGCAAAGGACTTGGTGACAACGTAGCAATCTCTTGGTTCAATGTTGATGTAATAGTTTTGTATGGTATCTGTGATCTCAAACCCGAACTTCTTGTAGAACTTGATAGCGTCTTCGTTGTTTGTCTGCACGTGCAAGTATATCTCACACATGTTTTGCTTGGAGCACATGTCAAGAACATGATTCAACAGCTTTGAACCTGCAAAAGAAGAAAAATCAGATACACAAGTTATAGGCATAAAGTTTTGCTATTGAAAAGAAGGGGATTTTGACTCTCTGAAATCTTGATATATGAGGATATAGTTGGCGTTAAATTTGCTCGATAAAACAGCAAAGATATATGCATAAAACTCTAAGGACTCGTTCTTGGTGGCTTGAATCTCTAAATGAAGGAACTTCAAGATAGAGAACTACAGAATAGACATACTACCGCTAGCCTCATGTGTTAAAACGTAAGGAAAACAACGGAATTATGAAACATGCTAACAGTTTTCTATATTATTCATGTCTTACCAATGCCAATCCCGCGGTATGGTGCAAGAACACCAAGTGTCATTATATAAACTCGCATGGCTCCACCTTCTTTCTTCTCTAGCCGACAGGCGATAGCTCCAACACATATGTCACTGTAATATGCTGAGAGGAAGCAAATCCATTATTAGAACATGAAGAACTTTTCATGTCTCATAAATTAGAGAAGCCAAATGTAACACCGAGAACATAGCTACCCGAGTAATAGAGATGAAACATTTAGTGCCAAAATTAAGTTGTTAACAGTGTTTTAAAGTTATACAATCACATATTGTTGTACATATAAAGAACTAATTAGCGCAAAAGAAGTTCCAGGCGTTACACAAAGACGAGCACGCAAAATTTCTGAGGACACGGAAAATAGTCTTCGAAAGTAGCAACAACATAATATATAAGTCAATCAGCACTAGAAAGCTAGGTGCAAATGCTAAAAATCATCATGTATTCATATAACCAAACAAGTTTTAAAACAATGATCAATACGATACATTACTTCCGAAAACAAGAAACATCAATTTTGACAATTTCTACTTTGTCCACATCTATGTTATCAATCACAAAGTTCAAACACGAATCAGTATTTATGAAAGAACGAAATTGGTCGATTCAAGGCTTCGAAAGAAGGCTTATACCAATATTACAAATAAAATTATCTTATTTCCTAATTTTTCAGACAATACTGCTGAACCTAAATATAAACACGGCTCAGACAAGAAATTTCACCGACCAAACAAACAAGCAGACAAACCATAATCACCTTTAACAATTGCAAGTGAATCCACTACTAAGCCACTACAGAAAAATTCATAAATCCCCCAAAGAAACTAAATTTTTACTATTCCAGCAAGAGACCAATGCTCCTTCAGGTACCATAATAACACAATCCGATGAATTTTTAGTTCTGATTCAAAGGCACATTCCGATTAAATCGTAATCGCTAATGCCCACGCGCATGAGAAGAGAAATAAAACAGAAATTAAGAAAATTCAAGTAAAGAAGACGAACCAAGCTTGGTGAATTCGCCGGATGCGATTGCATCGGCGTAATACTTGTCGTTATAGCGAACCGGGAACAAAACCGTGTTGAGCTTCTTAAGCTGCATCACGTTTTTGTCTCTGACTCCATCCAACGATACGCTGACTTCTCGCCCAGCTCCCATATCGCCGTCGAAGAATCTAGAATTCGACGTCGTACAGACGGAGAAAGCAAAATCAAAAGGAAAAGCTCGATTTAGGGGAAAACTAGAAATAATGATGATACTCGTATACTTGGAAAAACGCCATCGTTTTCTCTTGTTACCAAATTACAATTGTAGATCAGGTAATTGGGCTTTTAATAGGCTATTGGGTTTTATTTAGTCGTTAAAAGTTTCTTCGCGTCTCTCAACGTTTGGGCTTTGAATAAGCCCACATAGTTATAACCTTCTCACTGACATAGAGATTTTTCATTTAAATTTAAAACACTTATGGTCAACATCAGTTGAGGCGTACAAGGATTTGCTATGGGGAAGAAGAAGGGGAAAGCGATCGTAGTAGGAGGAAGTATAGCAGGCTTATCGTGCGCACACTCGCTCACGTTAGCAGGCTGGGATGTTATGGTGCTCGAGAAATCTTCCGAACCTCCGACTCGGAGTCCCACAGGTGCTGGGCTCGGACTCGACTCTCAGGTTCGCCAAATTATCAAATCCTGGCTTCCTCATCCACACCTCTTAGATGAAATCACCTTGCCTCTCTCAATTGACCAGGTAAAATACGATTTTTCTCGAGAAAACTAGCAAAAACACTGAATTTAGTTCGGCAATTGAAACAATCGGAGTGTAATTTTCCCGCCCTGCAAAAGTTTTCAAGTTTTTTATTTTGTTTTGTGGGCTAATAGAATCAGGCAACAGATAGTGAGAAGAAGGTGACGAGGATTCTAACAAGAGATGAGAATTTCGATTTCCGAGCAGCTTATTGGGCAGATATTCATGCTCTGCTGTATAACGCATTACCTCAATCCATGTTTCTTTGGGGACATAAGTTTCTGTCTTTCACAATGTCACAAGATGAATCCACTGTAAAGGTTCAGACTTTAGTTATGGAAACTCAGGAAACTGTTGAAATACAAGGAGATTTACTCGTTGCAGCTGATGGGTGTTTGTCTTCGATTCGGAAAACATTCTTGCCTGACTTTAAATTAAGGTTTGAGATAAGACTCATCCCACAACCCCTCATGGTCTAAGAAGCACAAACATGTCGGTTCTTGATGCGGAAGTGCTAGGCAAATGCTTGCAGAAATGTGGACCTGAGAATCTTTGTTTGTGTCTTGAGGAATATCAGAGGATAAGATTGCCCGTAGTTGCTGAGCAAGTTTTGTATGCAAGGCGTTTGGGGCGTACCAAGCAAGGTCTGGATCGTGATGGAACTGAATTGGAGCAGGGAAACATGCCATTCTTCTCTAGTGCTCCTCTTGTCTAGTGACAATATTTGATGCAAGAAATGTGTAAGTATGTAATCGAGTTATGTTGTACTTTGGGTGGTACGTCCATGTAGGAACTATGGATACTTTGAATACAAATTTGATGACCTGATGGAGAAAAAAAAAACGTTGTGTTTACAGACCTACTAAGCGGATGTAAACCACAAAGCAGGAGAAAATTTTGTTTTTAATTGTCAATAGAAATGTTGACCCAAAAGAAAAAAATAATTGTCAATAGAGAAAAAATGAAAAATGCTTCTGCCGGGAGTCGAACCCGGGTCTATTGCTTGGAAGGCAATTATCCTAACCGTTGGACTACAGACGCTTGCGCTCTGTTGTGCACAAAATGTTATTTAAAACGTTTTCAGTTGAATAAAAAACCATTTCATGTTTCGTAGGTATTTCGGGGATTTTTGATCATTTCATACTTTAACTAATGTATTATGTTCAATTCATACCTATTATATGTTATTGTGCAAATTCATACTACCACTTTCTAAATATTCAAATTTACATGCTAAACTTACAAAGGGGCAGAAATCACATATAAGAAAAATCACATATTTGCAGATATGAATGACACATGTATATTAAAATCACAAACCTAAGGCTAGAAAACGTCTTTTTCTTCTTTCACGATGAGAAAAAATATAGTTGCGTTCATTAATTCCTCTTGAATTCTTACCGAACCCTATTAAATCTGAAGTAACTGGCAGCGAGTTTCAAGTGTGAAGAGAAATTGGGGAACACAACTATGTTTTTCTCGTCATGAAGGAACAAAAAAATGATGAAGAATAAAAACGACGTCGTCTACCCTTAAGTTTGTAATTTTTAAAATCATGTGTTATCCATGTCTGCAAATAATCTATGATGTGACAACTATGTTAGCAACCGTTAATAGCTTACTAAAATCATCATGGTAAATATCTGATTTTGCTCGATTTTGTAAATTTATGATGTAAATTTATATATTTAGAAAATTGGGGTATGAATTTTGCACATCAATATATATCATGTATGAATTGAACATAGTATCTTAGTTGGAGTATGAAATGGCCAAAAATTCGGTATTTGGCATAAGATGATACTACAGATTTTTGAGAGATTCTTGTTTGTTTTTTTTTTTGTTTTTTTTTGTTAATTTGGGAGATTCTTGTTGCAAAGTAGATACTATTTTTAGACAACGTATTTTTGGACTGTTATCTTATATATATTGATGTGATGCGAGACACAAAATGCCTTAGTTACGTATGGACCATCCATATATATATTGATTAAAAAGAAATGTCGCATTTGGGATAAGATATCATTTTAAAAATTATGTTTTCCAAATCACATGTCCCATGGCGTTAAAAGTGGATTGCATACGACGAATGTATGCTAAAACATTCCTAAGTCGTCAAAGATTGACGAAATATATCAACTGGCTCGTTTTGGATAAGAATTGACACGGAAATTAAACTTTTATTTGAATCCGATATTTTTATAATGGTTTAATTTTTTGGACTTGAAACATTTTTAAAGGGTAGACTTAACTTCAACTCTTCTTCGGCCAGAAAAAAAAATGAGAAGAATCATGTGGACGTAACCAACTCTAAACTCCTTTCGTTAAGTTTACATCGATCTATCTTGTGGCCGACATCCCAAAAATCAATGGCAGAAGTTAACGTTAATTAAATACTTACAAATACTGAATATATAATGTTAAGAGAGATAATTCGATTCGAACAAATACATCCAAAATTCCCGAATAATCTATCTCAGTTCTCTAACATGGTTGTAACTTGTATATATATATATATATATTGTATGTTTATATATGTGTGGTCATGTAACTATGGTGAGACAAATTGAGGTTGAGGGCAAATTCAAGCCTGACAGAAAAATTCCAAAAGTGTTGAGTCGGGGAAAATGCAGAAGGGAAAAATGGAAGAAGAGGGCCAAAGGAAGATGATGTTTTTGTGGGACCCAAAATCCTTTTGTCTACATTGTAATATTCATATTTTTGCCATTATCGATAGTGTATACAAGATTGCTGATGTTGATCCATCCAAGTTCCGCAATATTCCTCGTCTAACCAAAGGGGCCATCGATACACTATGTAACATGCATATAAAGTAGATTACTAGTAGCTGATACACTTGTATATAACTTGTATTTTTCTTCCAGCTTAGTCATGAGTCTAGACTCTATTCAACTGTAAGTTAGGACCATCTTAATTAACTAAAGAAAAAGTAAGGACCATTCTAGTATGCCAAGCATGCATAAATAATGAGTCTATAGAATTTGTTTGATTTTGAAGTTATCTTGTATAAGAAATCATTTGACTTTGGTCCAAGTTTTTTAAGTGATGGTAGTTCTTAATTAGTGTACTAGTAATGCACACCTGATCTTGTGTATATGCATGCTACAAGTTTTGAAATTATATTGAACTTCTATCCAAGAAGTATAAAATACCTCATGGTTAAGATACATATGTGTATCTGCAAACTAGTATTATTTGATGGTCGGCAAAATTATAGCCAAAATTTTACCCATCTCTTTATGACCTAATATTTAGTTAGAGTTAATTTGTGCATTGCAGTACAGAACAACATTCATCTTTCATATATAACATAAAAATCGTTATATATTGTAATATATTGATATTCTCACGTAAGACGTAGAACAGTACTAAATTAAAAGTGATTTACAGACTAAAAGGATAAATAATATGCATGATACGTGAAAGAAGAAGTGAAAAACTGACACGTTAATTAAATACTCCCCCTGTACTATTTTAGCTTTTTTGTTCTGTTTTATTAGAAATTTTGCAAATTTTTATGCAAAATTTAAATTTTTATTGGTTGAATGAATTTAAAATAAAATATTAAATAATACTTTTGAAAAAAAAATTTTTTTTTTAATATATGCACTTTTAGCCAAAACTTCTAATAAAATAAAACGGAAAGAATATTGTTGTTGAGTCTATCATATATCAACAATAATAATGTTTTATTTAATTGGAGTAGTACACAAAAACATTTGACCATTTGGGTCTATATATAGATTTATGTAATATTATACATTACAAAGATTGATTTTTTGGATTTAATACTGAATTATTTAATGTTGTATCCAGTAGTAAATCCAAGCTACAATTGAATAATTCAAAATAAGTTGCTTTGAGAAAAGATGTCTTAAGAAGAATATGTTAAATATATATTTACCGCAAAGGATGAGATCATAGGGGAAGTGGAGGGTCGGCTACATTCGTTGACATTTAACGGAGGAGTGGTCAGTCATGCGCAACTCAATTACATTAATTTCCACTTATTAATTACGTCTTTGCTGCAATCCTCATTAATTGTTCTGTATGTATATAGTATCATCTCTCCATCCACCCCAAAACCAAAGTATGGAAGTTGTTATCTTCTGATTTTATTTCTTTTGCTCGAAAATGAGGTCACGCATAAATAGAACAAACATGTGATACGTATTATACATTTACAAAAATCGCACATATTATTTTTTTGGTCAAACAGTAGCCAATAAATATTTTCTGATTTTGCATATTATATATATGTTGAAAAAAATACATGTTTTCGGTAAATATTAGATGTGGGAACACCGTTAATTCGAGTGAGTTCGTCTACATTCATTAACTATTAAAATGTTGTATTATTTAATGCTGTTAATTTTTTAAAATTATGGAAAGAACTGTTGTACGAGTTGACTTTCGATATTTCTTCAAAGACTTTGTTGACTAAAAAAAAAGAAACAAAATGGAGTTTACACTACAGTTGTACAATTTCCTTCTTGCTTAAGGTTTAATTAGTTTGTATAAAAAGGTTTACTTTTAAAAATGATGCTGCATGAATAGTTGAATACTTATGATGATGGAAAGTAAGGTCAGAAGGCCATTTAGACCTTTGTTAAAGCAAGAGATACTAATTGTTATGCATTTGATTACATGAATTTTCTGTTTCCACTTTCTTGACCTCGACAAACTTTCGGTAGAAGACTAATTATAAAAAGGTATAAACATGGTACGAATGCGATGATCCTATTTCAAGTATAAAAATCCATCTACACCATGTAACACGTCAACGCAAATATCATATATTACAAAATATAAAGCGGATGCTTGTTTAAAACGTAAAAGTCAATATTGTTTAAACTTTTAAATCATCACGTTCGTTTTAACAAACATACGGATCACACTACACTGATTATTACATTATCAAAACCTTAAAATAATAAGAGTTTTGCTTCATTTACAAATTAAACAACATACAGTAAACAAATACTTACATAATTTCTAAGCATAATCTCTCTTTACTATTTCTTTTTTGTCAATAATATTTTGGACAGTTTTTTCATTTTTGGAATGCAAAAGATTTACTTAAATGACATTTATAACAGAAAATCTAGTCATTAATCGTAGGGGGAAAAAAACACTAGTTTGACTAAGAGAGAAGAATCATTAATAGCAAAGATTTTTCCAGTGGTTATATTTAATACCTGCACTATTTTTCCCCTCTTAGACCTACTCTACTACTCCCTACACACTATACACATCAACTGCTTCTCTCACACACAAATCCTTTCCTTTTATCTCACGCCTTCTCTCTCTCTCTCTCTCGCATTTACACCTCATCTTACGCTGTCTCTTTATAATTTCCAACTTCGTTCCTTGTTTTTTCCCAAGAAACAATCAACAGAAGACCCTAAAACAGGACACTTCTTAGGTCCCGTGTGATCGTCAGACAAAAGATAAAGACACTTTCTTCTTACTTAGTCGACATGGGCACTTGTAGAGAAGCTGAGCTTAGTCAAATCTTCGTTCCTGGTCCGATCATCGTTGGTGCAGGTCCGTCCGGTTTAGCTGTAGCGGCTTGTTTGTCAAACCGAGGCGTACCATCGGTTATCCTCGAGAGAACAGATTGTTTAGCTTCTTTATGGCAAAAACGAACGTACGACCGTCTCAAACTCCATCTTCCTAAACACTTTTGCGAGCTTCCTCTTTTGGGTTTTCCCAAAAACTTCCCAAAATATCCATCCAAGCAACAATTCATTTCTTACGTTGAGTCTTACGCCGCTCGGTTTAATATCAAACCGGTTTTTAACCAAACTGTTGAGAAAGCCAAGTTTGATGTCGTTTCTGGTCTATGGATGGTGAAGACCCAAGACTGTGTATACACATCCACGTGGCTGGTGGTAGCCACTGGGGAAAACGCTGAACCGGTGGTTCCGGGTATACCCGGTTTGCAGAAGTTTACTGGCCCGATTGTTCATACCAGTGCCTATAAGTCCGGTTCGGGGTTTGCTAACCGGAAGGTTTTGGTGGTTGGTTGTGGAAATTCTGGTATGGAGGTCAGCTTGGATCTTTGTAGATACAATGCTCTGCCTCATATGGTCGTTAGAAATTCTGTAAGCAAAAAATTAACTATGCTTCGTATTAAACTATATATGTTAATGCTAGGCATTAACCGGGTCTAATATTAATTATTATAACTAATGACGCAGGTACATGTATTACCAAGAGATTTTTTTGGTCTATCGATATTTGGAATAGCAATGACACTACTTAAATGGTTTCCTCTAAAGCTGGTGGATAAATTTCTCCTACTTCTTGCTAATTCTACGTTGGGCAATACCGACCGGTTAGGCCTCCGACGACCCAAAACCGGACCAATTGAGCTCAAGAACGTCACCGGAAAAACTCCGGTTCTTGATGTCGGCGCCATAACTTTAATTCAATCAGGACAAATTATAGTAAGTTCATAATTTTTATTTTCTTATATTAACCATCTTGAATTAATTGCTCTTAGCTCAAAGATTAGATATATGAATCAAACATAGTACCCTCATGAGTCCCTGATATATAGTGAAAAAATCGTACTTTTTGCTTACGAATGTGGCTTATAATTTACATCATTTTTATAACAGTTAAATGAGTTTTTTATTAAAAAAAATTCTAACGTAATTGATTTGTCTTGTGGTTATTAACTCTTAGGTGACGCAAGCGGTGAAAGAAGTAACGAGGAACGGAGCAAAGTTTGTAAACGGGCAAGAAATTGAATTCGACTCAATAATATTAGCGACTGGGTATAAGAGTAATGTACCGTATTGGCTCAAGGTACTCAAAAGCATACAGTATATATTAATCTCTCTTCCTATCCCCTAGCTCGTCTATTTATATATGTGTGATGAAAGTATGCGAAGCAACAACATACACATGCAATTGAAAAACTTCGTTTTCAAGAATAACGGTGATGTTGATTGTAAATTGATAAGGATATGCATATATTATATATACATACACACACGCTAATAAGATCTATAGACTATAAACAATAATTATAGGTTGTTAGTGTTATTCCCTCTGTATGAAAATATACGATGTTTTAAGATTTCAATATAACTTTTGTTTCTATTAATTATAAAGCATATAATAATAAAAAGTTTAAATAGTCGTATTCTCAATTACAAGACAACAATTTAAATAAAAGTTGTTGATATAAATGATTTTTTAGCTAAAAGTTAAGATTTCTTAAATAAAGTGATTTTAACTAAAACATCTTATATTTTTAAACAGATAAAGTATTTATCATTTACTGCATCATCCATCGCTTTCTAACACATGCAACAAGGGGAACAACACTCCAAAACTCTTCTTTTCTCCATGCAGAATGGAATAAACCTTTTGCACTATTTAAAATTGGGATCCCAAAAATTGCAACAAACTAGTATTCACATAAATAAAGACAACACTAAATATCTACTTTAATTTGTTCTTTCTAGTTTTCTTTGTCTCATGCTCACTTGGTTTTGTTTTTACAGGACAATGGTTTTTTCACAAAAGAAGGAATGCCAAAAACACCCTTTCCTAACGGATGGAAAGGAGAGAATGGACTATACACTGTGGGTTTCACGAGAAGAGGACTTTCCGGAACAGCCCTTGACGCCGTTAAGATCGCTGAGGATATAACAGACCAATGGATGAAATTTAACGGTCCGTTGAGTAGTAGGAATATTTGTAGTTCCCATATTATCCATTTACATTTCAATAAATCCTAATAATAAGTCGGTTACTTCTTTTGTTCTTGTTCTCAATTATATTTAACGAATTCAGACTACTATTGCAATGTTTATCTTATCGCGTTTTTATTTTTTGGCGAATCAGAGAGCTTTTTTTCGTGCCCTTTAATTTATCTTTTCGTCTTATTTTGTTTTTAACTTTTTATATCCATAATGTTTTTGAGATTCATAATATGTCCTTCTATTATGAATGTCGAGAGCCTTGTTGTGAGCAGTTCTCGATTATTCATTGTTGTGTGCAGTAAGGCAAGGACCGACTCTGTCTTGTCACTTAAATTTGCATAGAGGCCACGTTGATTGACTATATCATTTTTAATTTACATCTTATAACCCTCTGTCTGAATCCAAACATTTATTTAGGTTGTAAGCGCGACGTACTAAAATCTGATGTTGTTCAACCAGATTGTCTACAATTTTCTTTTCTTTTTGGAGTTATTTTTTTCAATTTAGAAAAGTTAATTAAAAAATAGATAATTAAAATAGAGTACTTTAATCGGGGTATGTCAATGAACGGATGTTGTGTCAAGATACACGTTTATTCGACATATCATTTGAATATTAAACCTAATTGTCATTTTATTTATAAATTGGAATATAGGGTTATGATTTGGCCATCATTTTGACATATGGATAGGCAGTGACGGAGTGATGACGATGACTTCGACATAATTTTGATATCAGTATATATATATTTTTGGCCAACTTGTCCTCAATATTTAAGTGTATAACTACAAAAAAAAATTTGGAAAACAGTCAATTTTATTTATCAGTTTAATATGGGATTTTACACGATAAAAGATCAATTAATCAGTTGTCCACGAGGACGACAATGATGGAACTCTGACAGATTTTGGATCATTTCGTACGAGAACTATCAGACAAGATCTTTCTCTCTCACTCTTTTACATGCTTGCGTCATAAGTGTGTACATATATATACATGGAGAGAATCAAATTTTGTATTATTTGTGCTTCGTTTATCTCTATAGAAGGACCTTACGTCGTATCACCAGATGGGTAAAATTTTAGTTAGAAGCAACATTTAATGAGAAAATATTAATACTAGCTTTTATTGATTTTGAAAGTTGTGATGATTATTTAATGATCGTTGTAATAAAGTCAAGGACAGTATAGAAATTTGGGTTAACAGAAGATTCTGGAAAAATTAACTAATTTTAGAATCTCGTAATTGGCTATATATAAGAAGAACAAAAATACTACATAAAAATTTATATTGTAGTAAAAATCAAAAACCCATAAAAATTAAAATATGTATTTAATTGAATTAAAACCGTTAAAAAACTATGTAGGATGTTTAAATCTAAAAGGCTTTAAACTGCTGGAACATGTGCTTTTTGTTGCGTATAATGTAAATCCCATAGCACAACAATTATTTTAAATAGCATGGTGCCATAATTTTTAGTAAATTAACATTAAAACCAAAAAAAAAAAAAAAATCTTAGTAATATTTAAACCAACGTTAGTACAAATTTTAACCAAAATATATTTAACTCAACTTAATTTCAAATCCCTAAACATGGATAGTTATTAAGTTAGGTAAACATGGAGTAAATAAAAACTAGTGCTATTTAACTCAAAAACATTAAAAACTAGTGCTATTATTATTATTATTTTGCACATACTATTATAAACTAGCCAAAATATTATCATTATTATAAACTAGTGCTATTTTCTAAATAACATAATTTTAACATAAAATATCACTTTGCTTTATCCTAATTATTAAATAGTATGTGCAAAAAAATAATAATAATAGGCATTTACAAAGTAAACTATCATTATATGACTCATTTTAATTCGATTGACTCATTTTAATTCGATTGACTCATTTTTTGGAGGATGATGTCCATTTTCACATTTCTGAAAGTATTACTTTTGGTGCCGCTTATAAGTTCCTTTTATTCTTTTTCATTCACATGGAA
The DNA here is from genome assembly GCA_028015245.1 of Cardamine occulta. Lineage (NCBI taxonomy): Eukaryota > Viridiplantae > Streptophyta > Magnoliopsida > Brassicales > Brassicaceae > Cardamine > Cardamine occulta. The sequence continues at coordinate 18,162,913 of CM051384.1, forward strand.
TTTGAATCCTTGAGGTAGTGATGATTTGATGATGATATGTGAAATATGATTGAGAACCTCGATTCCAAAACCAAAACGCTTTTACAAAAATAAGAAGAGGAGAGGAATGGGTCCGGATGTGATGACATCTCAGTGGTATGTAGCTTTTAAGAGCAGCTTGACCTTCGCTGACAAATTTTTATACAACATTTTCAAAACCTAAGAGTTTATGTCATCATCCTTTGTGTTTATTACGTAGGCTTCAAGGAGAGGGACCTCTCACTTGATTCCCTCTGTCTTCTTGTTTTACTTCTTGTTTATTCATACCGCTTCTCAATTTTCTTTTTTGTTTCTTTTTAAGTTTTAGTAACATTTTCTTTTGTTTGGTTATAGTTTTTGGTCCAAATGTTTACATGTCGATTTTACGTTTTCCTCTTATATGACAAGTCTATGAAAACGATATATGACATCAAGTGGCACGTGATCGAATTTTACCAGGAATCTATGTAATACACTCTCACACACATGATTTTTTTGTTCCCTTTATAAATTCAGTTTGGGTTTAGATAACAAAATTAACTTAAAATATAAGTAACTAATAATTTCCTATAATCGTTCCGTCTACAAAAAAAAGCTTGGTTTCGTTCTTGTTCTATTTGGCATATAAATAAATAGAATAAGTGATTTACAAAGTTTAATTTTTTCGAATTCCACCATGTGGTACAGCTTGTATGTCCTCCATTACATTGATACTGTAGATGTCTATCTCGCTAGACATAAATCAAGATGCTTGTGTTATCATAGAGTGAAAATGCCATCTTTAACTGAAATGGGCCTTGCAGTCTAGTAGTCCTAAATGGTCCATTACAAGCCCATTCCCAGCCTATGTTTACAAGAGAGTAAACTCATTCAAAATTCCCTGCATCTCCATCTTGTGCACTGAGACCATCTATCGAGCTTTCATCTTCTCGGACAGCTTTTTTAGGCGATCCACGCATCTTCACAAGTTTTCTCGGGTTTCTGCAACCCTTCAACACATTAGACATTGCTTCCGCTCTCTCCAATACAGACTTCCTTCTATCTTTATCAGGCGGCGCATCTACCACCTCTCTGTATGTATTTGGCAGCTTCTTCGAGTGAGGAAGAGACGACATTAGACTGGATAGTCTTTTCGCCATCTCGGTCAGCCCTTTCAATCTCAACCCGTTATCGATCAACTTGAATGTTATGTACTGTGGAATTATCCCTCGCCTCACCGCATTCTCAAACTCTTCGAATGCTTCTTCCAACATGTCGAGTCTGCAGAGCAAATGAATCAGCATCGTGGTTGTTAATAAGTCAGGATCGATTCCTCTGTTTTTCATCTCCTTGTTCACTTGCATAGCTAAGCTCAGCTTCCCATCCTCACACAGCATTTTCAAGATCAAATGGTACGTAAACCGATCTGGACTATGCCCAGCTTCAATCAACTTGAAGTATAAGTTCATACCCTCTTCTGTTTTATTATGCTTGGAGAAATACTTGAAGAAATGGTTGTAAGTAGTCGGAGTAGGATCAACGCCTCGTGTCATCATCATCTTGAGTATCTTACAAGCACCAGAGAGATCTCCAGCCTTGCAAAAATTCTTCACTAGTGAATTATAAGTCACTATAGTAGGACCTGATTCACAAACGAAGAACCTTTCCATCATACCTAAAGCTTCTTTTAACCGACCCGCTTCTCCTAAACCATCAATTATAGGATTAAACACCATATAATTAAGCTCCATCTCTGCCATCTTCATTTCTTCAAGAACCTCCATAGCAATCTCAACACGACGCATCCTGCAATACCCTTCAATGAGAGTACCGTAAGTGACAACACTCGGCTTCACATTCATCGCTTTCATTTCTTCCCATAACTTCTCTGCCTGCTTTAGCTTTCTTGAACGGAACCATCCATTCAATAAAATGTTGAAAATCCTAACAGAAGGAACCCAATTTGAATCCATCATCCCTCGTATTCTCTCCAAATACATTGAAGCTTCTCTAACATGTCCTTCTTTACACAATGCATCTAACAAAACCTCAAGCAACTTAATTTCTGAAGCTGATTTACAAACCGGTTCATAACTTCTAGCGAATTCAAAAGCTCGTATAGCTTGTTGCACCATACCTACAAGCAAATTTACAAAAAAGCTTGATCAAAGACAAAGCTCTATAACAGAGATTCAAATTCAATCTTTCGTCAAAGCTAGCTCTTTGTTACAGCAAATTTGATCTGCATACCAGCACGAGCGTACCGTCTGATCAAAACGATAAACGTATCTGCAGAAACCAAATTCGATCCTCCATTGCTTCTCACTCGATCAAAAATCAACGACCAAGCAATCTCAAATTCACGAGCTTTACAAAGAGAATTGATAATTGAATCGAACAGTGAAGGAGAAAGTGTAAAACCGGGTTTCATCTCGGTCCATTTGAACACTGAGTGGAGCAACATCGGCGATGAACTTAACCGATCGAACAGTGCCTGAACCAACTCAACGCTCGGTTCGATTCCGGTTTCATTCAAAGCGGACTCGAGATTTGAACCGGGAATAACATTACGGTTTTCGAGAAGATTTGATATGGTGGAGAGATCGGTCTTTGAAAAATCGGGGACGGTGATTTGATGCGGTGGAGTACATGTAGAATCGGTTATAGCGGGTGATTGTAACCGTTGGATGAGAGGATCGACGGGAATGAGCGGCCATGAACGGCCAGATGATAACAATTTATGAAGAAGGAAGTGGTGGTGAGGATTAGGGTTTAAGAGGAGGTTGCGGCGGAAAGAGGTGAACAGAGAGTTCATTTTCTGCCGCCGTTTTCAGAATTAGTGACGGCCGATGAAATTAGAATACTCGGCGCGTCCGATTGCGCGCCATTTGGGCTTTCTTCTGTTAACTGAAAATATCCACAAATCTATTTTTAGGCTCTACTTGCAACGTCAATTGGCCCAAACTTGATATTTCCACTTTTAAATTCCAAATTGTCTTTCTAGTTTCTTATTATTTTTTTCCCCCTCACACGTATTTACTATTTTTTTTTTGTCAACCACGTATTTACTATTTTTAGATATCTAATATGAAATTTATCATTTTACAAGTAAGACTCTTTTATTTATCATCTTCAAAATATAAAAGATCTTCTTTGCGAAACAAAAACAAGAAATAACCATAGCTACATAGTTATATTCTATTTTAAAAAGATTTGATAACCATAATAATTGGATACTGTGTAAATTATGATCTACTGACATTTTTAACGATACGACTAGCAGAAGGAGTAATGATACTTATAACTAAATAATTTTGGAGCATACGATATCGATATTAGACTCATACGATAATATTAAAGATAATATTGCATATAGGATATCCCGCATCACATTTAATACATTTTCCATTCTTAAAATATAAAGTTATCATTGTTTATGCAAGATGCATGCATTTTTTCGAAAAATGGTTATTATCATTTTTAAAAAGTTTCATGAAACATGAACTTGAATACTAGATTGGTAGATATTTCAATCGGATTAGTTGGCTATATAGCGATAATTTTATATTTTAAGAATGGAAAGTGCAATAAAATATTGCACAGGTTATACTTACGGATTACACTTAATATTATCATACAGATATAATGTTTAATTTATAAATATATCATATATTATCATCGGTTCAATACTTGTTGACTTGCCTAATTTGATATAAACTTATTTCTATATTGACATATCTAACTTGATTAGGCAAGTCAACAAGTATATAATACGTTGATACGTCAAACGTCACATTTATTTCCATCAAATTAAACGTCACATTTTTATTTTTATTTTTGTCGTCAATTTAACGTCACATTTATGCTTACACATAAGAATGTGACGTTAAATTGTAAGTATAACCTGTACAACATTTTTATTAAGGGGACATTTTTCCGGGAATTTATTGTAGACAACGTTATTGTCCCCTTCTTATTTTATTTTTCTTAATTATAATGTGTAAGTATAACCTGTACAACATTTTTCCGGGAATTTATTGCACTTTTTATTCTTAAAATATAAAGGTATCGTTGTCTACATAAAGTCCATTTCATTTTTTTTTCTTGGAAAACTCCGTACATTTTATATATGTTTGTCAAAATTTCTGAACAAATGAATTGTCTTTTTTTTTTTGTCATCTGTTTTTTTATTAATAACACAAAAGAATGATACATTGTTGAGATACATAAATCGGCAGAAAACTAAATATTCAAAAAAACAGAAAGTTAAAAAAAGAAAACTAAACCTTTAAAAAACAAGAAAACTAAATAAAAAGTAGTACAAACCACAAACAACTAAACCAAGGTTAAAAATTTGTAACGCTCAAATGAAAACAAACTTGGCAATCAACCTCCCATCCCATAATGAAAAAAACTAGCCACAAAAGATAACACGTATCCACCTTTTGCAGCTAACGAAATCTCCTATTGCAAAACCATGATACCTTTCAAAATAAATGAATTTAGATTTCTATTCTGACAAGTAGACACGAGACACAGAGACCAAATCCTAGTGACCTTTAGAAACGGTAAAATCGCATACCACGACCAAAAAGATTGTCTCTATATTGTGTGAAGGTGTAATATTAATTGATTTTTTATTTTTTTAACCAAACCTATATAATTTTTTGGATTGTCTGGACATAAATAAAATAAAATACAGTTGTATTATTCTATGTATAGATAATTAGATAGTAACGAAGACCAAAGTTTTAGAAAAAATATTCCAAAAAGGCAAAGAAAAATTGTCCCCTTCATCTAAATAAGAATGTGTTTGTTTTTAGATTTTAATTGTTTTTCTACAGAAAAATTCTGAATTTTAAACAGTATCTTTCACTCAGTCACTTCCCCCGCTCCTCTCCGCTCTCATCACCCCCACTTACACATTTTTCAACATTTTCTCACAGACTCTCATTTGCTGTCTCTCTCTCTCTGGAGCGTTCTCTTCTCTCGTTGAGCTTCTCTGTACCTCCATTGGAGCTCGTTCGTAAATTTATAAACCAATTTTCTGAGCCAGGTTTCATCATCTGCACATCGTTTTCTGTTTTGTTTATCGTTTCTCTAATTTTTTTTCCTGAATCGTAGCTTGTTGCTCTTCGTTTTGATCGATCGGACTTGATCAGAGTTTGGGCTTTAGGATGATCGATCTCTCTGGCGAGTGTTTTTTTTTTTTTTTTTTTTTTTTTTGTCTTCGATTGAGATAATTCCTCTTTGATGTTTGCGCTTGTAATTTGGCTTCTGCGTATTTGTTTATTTAAGCATGTCTAATCATGGAAATTGAAATTTCTGCCAAAGAGTAAAGGAGAGTAAATAATTTGCTATGGTATTGTGAAGAACAATGCTTAATTCGATTTCGAATGTTTTAGCTTGTAAATTAGATCCATCCGCTGGAGGAAACATGAAACTGTTTGAAAACATATAAGCTTACATCACTCAATAGTCAGAATCGTTTGAAATTGAGATCTGTGGCACAATTTGTATATGAAGAAGTCATTTCACTTTCCTGCTTGTTTCTACCTGAATTTTAGTGCTGCATTTGAACACTGATTAATCAATCTTCTTGATGGAGACAAATGACTATGACCTATTTGTTTCTGCAGGCTTGGCTAAACCCATTGGCTCTTTTAAGACTAAATTATGTATCCAAATGCAAACAAAGAAAATATTTCTACATCAGATGTTCAAGCAAATTTTGTACGAATAACGAGATCACGAGCTAAAAAAGCCTTGGGAGGAGGAGTATCAATACCTCCAACAAAACCCTCTTTTAAACAGGTACTGAAACATGTTCTTGTAGAAAGTCATTAACGAATTGCAGCAGATGATGCCAACATCACTAATCTTTCCTGCCTCTGGTCTATCAGCAAAAGAAACGTGCTGTACTTAAGGATGTGAGTAATAATACTTCTGCAGATAATATTTATTCAGAACTCTTAAAGGGAGGCAACATCAAGGTAAAGATTTCAGATGTTATGTTTTCATTTTCTTGGTTGGTGTATATCTTATGTTGGTTATAGCCTTCAAACTTTCCCTTTGGGTTTCCTATTAATTGGCATCACGTTGCAGGCTAACAGAAAATGTCTAAAAGAGTCTAAAAATGCTGCAAAGGAAGATCCTAGTATTGCCATGGAAATTCTGGTAGATATGCATACAGAAAAATCTAAACTAGCTGAAGATTTGTCCAAGATCAGGATGGCTGAAGCCCAAGTTGCCTCTCTTTCAAACTCCAAAGATGAAGAAATTACTGACCAACGTAAGAACTTCATTCTTAGTTAATATAATGATAGAATCCACATTTTCCTCAACTCCGAGGTCCTGTTGTTCCCTCGCCAACTTTTACTCAAGCATTGGACTCCAAAATGCTGAAATTTTAGTAGTTATTCCCATTAAATTGTACTGTCAAGGGTTGAAACAAGTGAAGTTTATACCAAAATGTAGATTTCTCAAACTTACTTTAGGTATGTATCTTCTACTGGATTGTGCAGAAGAAGATGGATCGGGTGTCATGGATTTTCTTCAAGTAGAAGATATTGATTTCAACAACAACGATCCCCAGTGTTGCAGCTTGTATGCTGCTGATATATACGACAACATACATGTTGCTGAGGTATTGAATTACCTGATCCACAGTTAACATCTTGTAAGTAGTCTCAATATAACAACTTCATATGAAGAGCTTTGGAGTTATAACCCTTCTTTGGCTGCAGCTTCAACAACGACCCTTGGCTAACTATATGGAGCTGGTGCAGCGAGATATTGACCCAGACATGAGAAAGATTCTGATAGACTGGCTTGTAGAGGTTAGTTTTCTTCAAACTTAGCATATATAAATAAAGGCAATATTTTTTCCAAGCATTTTGAGTAACATTCTTCAGTGCTTGATATTTCTTCAGGTTTCTGAAGACTACAAGCTGGTTCCTGATACGCTTTACCTTACAGTTAATCTGATTGACCGGTTTCTGTCCAACAGTTACATTGAAAGGCAAAGACTTCAGCTCCTTGGTGTCACTTGCATGCTAATAGCTTCGTAAGTCCCTACTTCATTGTTTGTGTGTGTGTATCAATTGAGCGCGAACGTTAGATATATTTAAACTTGTAAGTAGAGAAACACTAAGGCTTTTTCTTTCTTGTACCTTTTCGTCGAGCCATGTAGAAAGTACGAAGAGCTTTGCGCACCACGACTGGAGGAGTTTTGCTTCATTACGGCCAATACATACACAAGAGCAGAAGTAATTACCATTCAAATTACACATACCTTGGTGTCTTCAATGTGTACTGATTCTTGATCAAAATAAATAAGCTAGAAACTGTGTTTCAGGTGCTGAGCATGGAGATTCAAGTTCTAAATTTTGTGCACTTTAAATTATCGGTTCCTACCACCAAAACATTTCTGAGGTAAACACTATGCACATCTTCCCAACTTAATTTAAAAAGAGTACCGCTCATTTTTCATCTTAACTCAACAATATGTTTTTCAGGCGGTTCGTTAAAGTAGCTCAAGCTTCTTACGAGGTATTAAACAATGATCCATTCACCATTAGTACTCACTACCATAGAAACTTGGAATCTGAAACTTGTCGTTCTTTCTTATAATTTATGCAGGTGCCTCTCATTGAACTGGAGTTTTTAGCAAACTATCTAGCCGAGCTGACACTAGTGGAATATACTTTCGTAAGGTTCCTGCCATCACTAGTTGCTGCTTCAGCTGTTTTCCTAGCCAGATGGACACTCAATCAAACTGACCATCCTTGGGTCAGTTCATGTATCTTGAATCTTGAAAAAGGGCTTTTTGTGTGTGCCTTTCTTTTTTGCTGATAAAAGAATGCTATTGGCTATTGGTTACAGAACCCTACTCTGCAGCACTACACCAGATATGGGGTAGCTGAGCTGAAAAGCACAGTTCTCACGCTGGAGGATTTGCAGCTCAACACCAGTGGCTGTACCCTCATTGCCACCCGCGAGAAATACAACCAAGCAAAGGTACGTTACTCTACAAAACACTGTTAAATCTCGGATTGTTGAAGAAAAGTGAAAAAAAAACTGGTTCTAATTCTGCATCACTTTGATAGTTTAAGAGCGTGGCAAAGCTGATACCTCCCAAACGAGTCACATCACTTTTCTCAAGATGAAACCGAGCACTGCGTTCATCTAATTAAATCACCGAAACTAAAGCATAGGCAAGTCAGGTGGTCCAATCCCTAGTTTTTGTTTCTCTGTTTTTCTGTAGCTATAATGTGGCGCCTTGATTGTAGGCCATTACTTGTCACACCCCTTAGCTTTAATAAATGTAATGGAATTTTGAATTTTCTAATCCCATTGCTACAACTATTCACCATCCTGTGAGATTCTGTACCTAAGAGCTTTTGGAAAACTGAATAGAGAATAAATTATAATACTAAATATAGTTCATGTTTCATGGCTGGATTGTTATGTTGTCTGTTTGGATTTCACTATGTCCTATATTCATACGGGAACATTTCCATCTACAATGATCATCTTCCAGGTAACAATTGCTATCCTGTTTTTGTTTCCCATTTCCTCTAAGCCTGATCTTGTTCGTCGAATTACTCTGCAATTATACTTCAATGTCCCACAAATTCAACCAAATCCTAGAAAATTCAAAGACACTAACACTTTTTCCTAACTCCACCTGTAAAACTCTCAACTAAACCCACTTCAGTTCCGTAGTTGAGGTATCACATGTACAATTCAATACAAACCCCTAGGCTAGTTACTATAGTCCTCCACTAGTCTAACAAGAAATCCATACCAAAATTTTCACACTTAAAATCCGTCTCATGGATGAATGAGTAAGAGAAGAAAACTATGATTTCAATTGCTGAAATTGAGTAAAAGTACACAAAATAAACAACTCACAGAACTCAGGATACATGAGTGCTAATAACGCGGTGAATAGAGTGACCGTGCCATTCTTCCTATCACGGTGTTTGCAGCAAAGACTAGACATCAAGCCCTATCTCACGTTCAAAACTCACTTAAGTTTAGATTTTGAAGAGCTCATTAAAGGTTTAGCAATGTGACGAGCGGGAGCGGCCCTCGTGGCTTTCTTCAAGTCATACTTTATCATAGAGAAAGCGCAGATCATCGCAATCACCATGGTCGGGTACACATATACGGTTTTCGCTGGGTCGGTGTTTACTGGCTTTCCTAAGATCCCTTCTTTAACAAGACCCCAAACTAGTAGCAATGACCCAAATATGCTCATCCTTCCGGGCTTTAGCAAACCCACAAGCGCCCCAGCTACAGAAAAGTAGCTCCCTGCAAGAACCTGGGAAACATAAATCACTTATGAGACTGTTACTAGGAAGAGTAAATGCACATCAATCTTAGTAACTAGTTGCTACATAAAGCAAAAAAAAGAATAAACGATACGATCAGAACGTGAGAATGAACTCTGTTAGGAGATCTTGAGATGTAAAAATGGAACCTCTAGGCGTTGAAGATCGGTCACTACAGATGCTTCTTTCACATTGGTGAGATTGTAAATATCTAACACATTTTCCCACTTTGGAAACGTCATGTTGGTGGCAAGACCATTGACAATAGCACCAGGGTATAAGAGACCCTTAATCACCGGAACAGGAAAGATCTCACTAGAAATCAACTGAGACGATGTCACATGGATCGGCGATGAACACATACCAGATCTACATGGAACCCTGTTTCAAGATTATGATTCAAGTCAGATTAACCAGAGAGACAACAAAACCAAGTAATTATCATTATAATTAAGAGTCTAACAACTGATCAAGTTTAAATCCAAAACAATTAGCGCCACTTTCTCAAGGTCAATTTTATTTAACTTCGCTTGATTCAAATCGATTAAGTAATGAAAAATAGCTTACAGTTTCATAAGCTAGTGATCCAGAAGTAGTTAATACATACTAAAACAAACTACACATAAATGCATAAACTTGAACGTGAATCGGAAATCAAGTTTTCATCAATCCACCTACGCAAGAGAAAGACTTAGCGTCGTCCAAATCTATGATTCATAGATGCATCTATCGTTAAATAACGAAATTTAGGGTTCGAATTATGTAGGTGAGAGTTTGTTTTAGTATGAATTTACCTGAATAGAGGGATCTGGAATATGATCAAAACGAAGTAAACCCATGAAGCCATTGATGACCACTTCTTAATCCATCCCTTTGATTGTGCTGGATTCGCCATTATCAAGCCCGGAAAGAAATCGAATCTAGAGAGAAAGAGATCAATTTCTTCTGTATAGAGAGAGACCGAGTGGACCCGTTGTAACCAGACGATAACGACGACGAACAAAATATAGATACTTTTTAAACGACACGCTTTGCTATATCGTAAACACAAAACAGCATGAGTGTTTTAGATATTTAACTTAGAAAACGACGTCGTTTTAAAGGAGTCATACGATTCATATTATAAAATTGTTGAGAAAACAGCAAATAGTTTTGATGATAAAAGCTATGGCGGTTGCTCTATCTTCCTCCGGCGTCGTCTCTCATCTTCATCCTCCGTCGTTTTCTTCGTCGTCAGGTGTATCAGTCAATAGATTTCTGTTTCGGAGTCGCAACGCTATCCCTTGTCGTCTAGCTCTTCCAGTTCACCGTCCTTCTCGACATGTACTTGTTTCTGCTCGTGGGAAGAACCGGAAAGGATTCGCGACTTCGCCTTCTTCGTCTCCAAAGAAGAACAAAAAGGTAAGACTATCACAAAAATCATAACCATTTGCTTGATTCTATCTCGTGAAAATGAGGATGTTCGCAATTGCTTCGCCGAATTTTTCTGGAATTTTGATATTAAGTGAACTAAAATCGGTTTGAACGAGTGAATTTGCGAATTAGAGTTGCATATTTTTGATTTCGTATCAGCCTTCGATTTCATTTTTTTTGGCAGAAGAGTTTTGAGGGAGATGATAATGGAGGAGGTGAGGAGGAAGATGATCCATTTGAGGCATTGTTTAATCTATTGGAAGAAGATTTGAAGAATGATAATTCGTCAATAGATGATGAGGAGATAAGCGAGGAAGACTTAGATGCATTAGCAGAGGAGTTAGCTCGAGCATTGGGTGGCGGGGACGATGTTGATGGCATCGACTTGTTAGGTTCAGCCTCTGGTGATGTTGATGATGATGAAGATGATGATGAGGATAGCGAAGAAGATGAAAGACCAACTAAGCTTAAGAATTGGCAGCTTAGAAGATTGGCTTATGCATTGAAAGCTGGACGCCGTAAAACTAGTGTAAGTTTCATTGCTTGTAAAGTTCGTTGTGAAGTATAGATTTTTGAATGTATCGTTTGAATCATACTTTTAGCTTTAGTTCTTGAGTTATTATGCTTAATAGCAATTGTCTGATTCGAATGATGCATTGTTAAGGGATGGTTTTGTTGTGATCTGCAGATAAAAAATCTGGCAGCTGAGGTATGTCTTGACAGGGCTTATGTTCTTGAATTGCTTCGTGACCCACCTCCGAAGCTTCTTATGCTAAGTGCTACACTACCAGATGAAAAACCTCCAGTAGCAGCACCTGAAAACTCTTCACCTGAAACAGTTCCTGTAGAATCATCATCAGCTGAAGATGTTGTGGTCGAACCTGAGGAAAAAGTAAAAGATGAAGCAGTTCATGTGATGCAACAGAGATGGTCTGCTCAGAAAAGAGTGAAGAAAGCTCACATTGAAACGTTAGAAAAAGTTTACAGAAGATCAAAACGACCCACTGTAAGGATTCTCCTTTACATTTGGATCAACTCTATGTTAGTTGAATGTTCTGTTTCACATAGATTTTTATGAATGTTTGATGTTGTTGTAGAATGCTGTGGTTAGCAGCATTGTCCAAGTGACCAATCTTCCAAGGAAGCGAGTTTTGAAGTGGTTCGAAGATAGAAGAGCAGAGGAAGGAGTTCCAGAGAAGCGAGCTCCATATCAAGCTCCGGTTTGATTTAATGTTTACGTGAGTTGCTTTCAGATCAACATAGTCATTAAGGACATTTTTTTGGTAATACGAGGTGTGTTCAATTTCTTTGTTAGTTGAATGTTTTGTCTCGCATAGATTTAATGATCGATGATGCTGTGTATAGAATGCTTTGGTAATACGAGGTGTTTACTTGAATGTTCTGTCTCGCATAAATTTGGGTTTGGTTTGTTTGGACAATTTGGGATTTAGTTCAATTTGATAGGTTTGAAATAATATCAAACCAAAACAAAATTGTATACCGACCGGTTATAGAAAACTTTCTTTTTCTTTTTCTTTTTATAGACAAATTACAAAGAGAAAAAGTTTTGAAAACGCTGCCCTAGGCATGGGCCATGTGGCAGAATGAAAGAAAGTCCAAAGGACAGACATGGGGTCCATCTACTATCTCCTTATCCATTATTCACCGTAAGATGATGAGAAGATCCGACGGCTCATTTCTAGCCGCGTTCCCATTTCATTGGCCTTTGGATGCTTGTATTTCCTCAAGGCTCATCTTTCTCCACGATTCACTCTCTACATCCGTCCGATCCCCTTCAGATCTAACGGATGTGACCACCAATCTATTCTTTCCCAAAATGACTCGCAATTAGATTCTTTCCAAGTTGTGTAAATCCCAAGTCCCGCTCTTTTATCTTCCTCACCAGCTCCGCTACTAAGACGACAATCTCTCTCCGGATCTTCAAAAGGAAGCGAAATGCAAGAACAAGCGACTAGCTCTTTAGCTGCTAGCTCATTACCATCAAGCAGTGAGAGATCATCAAGCTCTGCTCCACATTTGGAGATCAAAGAAGGTAAAAAAAATTTCAATTAAAATTTCGATTTAATTCCCTTATACCAGCGTTTGATCTCATTGATTTTCATCCTCATGCAATGGGTATTAAGTAAAATCTCATCTAAATTTTGACCAACCATTGGTTTTCTCAATTGGGTCAGTCTCCTGACAAAATTCTCGAGATCGAGAAGATCTATAACTTGAGTTGTATTAAAAAGCTTCAAACTTTTTTTGCCTAAAGTTCCTCTTTTGTTGTATAGGAATTGAAAGCGATGAGGAGATACGGCGAGTTCCGGAGTTCGGAGGAGAAGCTGCCGGAAAAGAAGCTTCCGGTCGAGAATCTGGATCAGCTACAGGTCAGGAACGGACACAGACAACGGTCGGAGAAAGTCAAAGGAAGCGAGGAAGGACACCGGCGGAGAAAGAGAACAAGCGGTTAAAGAGGTGTTTGTTGTTTTTTCTCTCAGCAAAATTTACATTTATATCCCTTATAGCGTTTAAAGGTAATTTGGGTAAAAAAAGGTTGCGTGATGGGGTTCTTTGGTAATTTACGGTGAAAAGGTTGTTGAGGAATAGAGTTTCAGCTCAGCAAGCAAGAGAGAGGAAAAAGGCTTACTTGAGTGAGTTGGAAAACAGAGTGAAAGACTTGGAGAACAAAAACTCTGAACTTGAAGAGAGACTTTCTACTTTGCAGAACGAGAATCAGATGCTTAGACATGTAAGTGTCATCCCCTTTATCTAATCTGCAATTTCAAGGAGTATATTATAACATTGCTGGCATAATTGGTAGCTTAAGATTTACCAATTAGTTTAGTAAGTTAGAAGAACTAAGGAGTTAGAACAAGGTTACGTTTAATTCTCCAATGGTTCTTGGAATGCTCATTTACTGTGATCTATATGGGTGTTTGATTTGTTGGTCTGGTCTTGTTGTTCAAGTGATGGAGAAGATGAGAATGGAAAGTTAGATTATTTGTCTTTGTGTGGTTATAATGGTTTATTTATTTTGAGTTGTTTTTGGTGCAGATTCTGAAGAACACAACAGGAAACAAGAGAGGAGGTGGTGGTTCTAACGCTGATGCAAGCCTTTGATCTCCTTCTTCTAGTGTTATATTTTTGTGGATAAAACTTACAGGAATTGTATTAATAAAATGTTATATTATATTGGAGGATGTGAGAGCTAAAATCGTAATATTGTAGACCGAGTTCTCTTGTAGTCCTTTCTTTAGATTTTCTTAATTCGAAGCTGATTTTGTTTTAAAATACAGTTCTCTTGTAGTCCTTTCTTTAGATTTTCTTAATTCAGAGCTGATTTTGTTTTAAACTAAAAAGAAGCTAAACTTGTTGTATATGATATGAGACTTATGAGTCATATGACTCTGGAAGATTCATGTCTGGTTCAAAGCCCGAATCAATTGAGGAATATTTATCTATGGATATTTTCCACTCTTGACCCCAAGCCTTATTGATTTCGATCTAAGATAATATGGCCATGGTTTCGTAAATGAAGATGTCGATGTAAGTATTTTGACACTTTTGCGTTTCACTCGTTCAATTCGTATTTTTATCAATGCTTTCTTGAAATTGCTTGTGTTTTTAGTTGCTGCTTTCTTTTTAGAATTGCAAACTATTTATACTTGGATCTCATTTTTCTATGGAAAACATTAATGAATGAAGCTTCCTCTCTTGCTAGTTGCACTTGTAGGACCCGTTATTGTAATTTTCTGTGAGGAAATATCCAGGAATTAGCTGTATGTAATAGTTTCAACATCCTCAGTCAATAGAGAGTCAACGTGTATCAATGTGTACAAAGTCTCTGTTAGTCATTTCTACCTCCACATAGCCATTGATTCACATAGCTCTCTTAAAAGCTCTGTGATAGTTATTGAAAAAAAAAGCTCTGTGGTATTGATCCTCTTTCCATCATACTAATTAATGGTTTCTTCCCTTTTCCTTACCACTGTTGCAGTTGCAATAGGCTTCTTCACCCTTAGCACTGTTGCTGCTGCAATTGGCTTCTTCACCCTTTTCAGAAAACTCAGAGTTTTTCAAGATAACCAAGAAAACATTTCGTCTTATTCGTCTTCACCTCCATCTTCTTCGTCTCGCATCTGGACATATCATGTCTTTCCCAGCTTCCGCGGGGAAGATGTCCGTAGAGACTTTCTCAGTCACATTCAGATGGAGTTTCAAAGAATGGGAATCACTGCATTCAAAGATAATGAGATTAAAAGAGGAGAATCCATCGGTCCCGAGCTCATTGGGGCTATTAGAGAATCAAAGATCGCAGTAAACTTGATCTCTAGGAATTACGCTTCTTCAAAATGGTGTCTCGAGGAACTGGTGGAGATTTTGAAGTGCAGAGAAGAGTTAGGTCAAACTGTGATGGCCATTTTCTATAAAGTGGATCCATCTGATGTAAAAAAGCTGACCGGAGATTTCGGTAAAGTCTTCAGAAAAACGTGTGCCGGTAAAAGAAAGGAGGACATTGGGAGGTGGAGACAAGCTTTGGCCAAAGTAGCTACAATCGCTGGTTATCATTCAAACAACTGGTTAGTCCTTTTGATTCCCACTTGCTCTTTCTTAATCTTTCAAAACACATCAAACTACATACATTTCTACCTCTAAACAATACCCCTCGAAGAAATTCATCTATTTTAAGGGATAATATATAAATTAATAAAAGTTATAGGTTGAATCTTTCGAAGTTTAAAAATAGATCAACTTCAGATCTTATAGTTAATAATTTAACTGTTAGGGATTATAATATCAAAGTTTCGTTTATAGGATTTAGTGTTTAGAATTTGGAAGAATTTAGAATTTAGATATTATATACTATTTTTTGTTAATTTATAAAATATCATAGTTCTCTTTTCTTTAAAAAATGTGTGGTTTTCCTGTGATTATTTAATGGATGTCATCGCCTCTATTGTTAGGGACAATGAAGCGGCCATGATCAAGAAAATTGCCACTGAAATTTCCAACAAGTTGAATAATTCTATAACATCAAGTGATTTTGATGGGTTAGTTGGGATGAGAGCTCATTTGGAAAAGATGGAACCATTGTTATGCCTAGACTCAGATGAAGTGAGGATGATTGGAATTTGGGGTCCTTCTGGGATTGGGAAGACCACAATCGCCAGAGTTTTATACAACCAACTTTCCAACAGTTTTCAACTGAGTGTCTTTATGGAGAATATCAAAGAAATCATCAGGACAAGACCGTGTTCTGATGACTACAGCACAAAGTTGCAGTTACAACAACTGTTTATGTCTCAAATAACCAGCCATAAGGATATGGAGATTTCTAATTTAGGAGTTGCTCAAGATAGGTTGAAAGACAAGAAAGTTCTTGTTGTTCTTGATGGCGTGGATCAGTTAGTACAACTTTATGCCATGGCGAAAGAAACTTGGTGGTTTGGCCCTGGGAGTCGAGTTATCATTACAACACAAAATCGTAAACTTATTAGACAACATGGGATTAGCCATATTTACAAGGTAGATTTTCCGCAAGACGATGAGGCTCTTGAAATCTTTTGCATGTATGCTTTTGGTCAAAAGTACCCTAAAGATGGTTTTGAGGGCTTTGCTTGGCAAGTTACACGTCTTTCTGGTAAACTTCCTTTGGGGCTGAGGGTTATGGGCTCCTATTTTCGGGGAATGTCCAAGCAAGAGTGGACAAATCACTACCAAAGTTACGGACTAGCCTTGACACTGATATTCAAAGCATTTTAAAGTTCAGCTATGACGCTTTAGATAACGAAGATAAAGATTTATTTCTTCATATAGCATGTTTTTTCAACCATGGAGGGATTGAAAATGTGGAAGAGCATCTTGCAAAGAAGTTCTTGGAAGTGAGGCAAAGGCTTAACGTCTTAGTTGATAAATCTCTCATATCTTTAGACGAGGGATATGTAAGGATGCACAACTTGCTCGCACAACTAGGTCGTGATATTGTTCGGGAACAATCTATTCATGAGCCTGGACAGCGGCGGTTTTTAGTGGATAGAAGAGAGATTTGTGAAGTACTGACTGGTGATACAACAGTAAGTTTTGACGCTAGTATTTGATTGCATTGATCCCTATAAATTAATTTTATTTGATAACTAACCATCTCTATGATTTTTTTTATTTTTTTTCAGGGTAGTAAAAGTGTCATAGGCATAAATTTCGAACATAGTATGCTCGGGAAAGAATTAGATATATGTGAGAGAGCCTTTGAAGAAAAGTCTAATCTCCAGTTTTTAAAATTTGATGGTTATCGTAACACATTGAAATTACCTCGAGGTCTGAACTATATACCTCATAAACTTCGATTACTATTTTGGAGTAGATTTCCGATGACATGTTTGCCTTCTGATGTGAGCTTGAAGTTCCTTGTCGAACTAAACATGCATCAAAGCAAACTTGAGAAGTTGTGGGAAGGGATTAAAGTAAGTGATTTTGATTTATTTCTCTTTTCATAGAATCTATCATTTGTCTTTTGCACATGTCGTTAGCTGTAAAAAGAAAAAAGAAACTGATCTTGCCACTCGCGTTTTTATTTGAATTAATACTGATACTGATAGCATGGAAGTGTTTTTTAATGTCACTACTAAGTGTATAAACAACCATGTTCTTGTTATTTGTCTTTACAGCCGCTTGGAAATCTCAAGTGGATGGATTTGAGTTTATGCTTTAACTTGAAGGAGCTTCCTGATCTCTCAACTGCCACTAATCTTGAACTATTGGATATGAGATATTGCTCTAGTTTGGTGAAACTCCCCTCCTCTATTGGGAATGCCACTAATCTAAAGCTCCTGTACCTTGGTGATTGCTCAAATCTAGTGGAACTTCCTCCTTCTATTGGAAACCTTGAGAAGTTGCAAGAGTTGAACTTAGAACGATGCTCTAAGCTAGAGGATCTTCCCACCCTCATCAACTTAAAATATTTGGATAAACTAGTTCTCACTAATTGCTCAATGTTGAAAAGTTATCCTGAGATCCCCACAAACGTCAAAGTTGTCAAGCTGAAAGGAACCAAAATAACAAGTGCTTCTCTCGAACAGGTAATGGCCTCGTCTTGATGAGTTGCATAGGTCATACTTTAAAAACCTCAAAGAATTCCCGACAGAATCACAAAGCTGTGGGTACAATTAAGCGCTACAAAAAGACAATTAAGTCTGAATGAGAGGTCTCTTCATCCATGAGATTTTAAGGTTGGTGAATAACAGTTATTGATGATGAAAAGTATTTTACACATAATGCTATGCTCTCTTTGTTACGTTGAGCAGAGGTGATTTCCAGCGAGTTTGTATTTTTTAAATCATAACTCTTTAAGTACATTGTGATCCTCTGTATTTTTCATTCTGTTTTTTTTTACTTCAACAAATACAATCTCTTTGAAAAGTAGCGCGTCTTTCAGACTTTAAATAAATGTCAGGGGCAGAATTGGAAAACCCTACAATTAAGCTTCTCTCAATCAGGTTGCTTTTTCATTATCGAAAATATTTGTTGTTGTCGTCTTGTCGACACATCTCAATCTATCGAATAATAATATACATCACCATCATTAGTCCTTCCTGAATCTCCTATCTGCTCTTCCAATTTTATCTTTTAATATTTTCTTTCTGAATTGTTGTTGATGAGATCTTTGGTGTGTCTCGGATTATTTAACTGAAACCTCGCGCAGGAACTCTTGTTGTTCAACGATGTTTCTCACACGATTTCTTGGGAGGAGATTCTTGACGTCAAGTTCTGCAGCAGTTGTCTACGGTTCGTTTTTTTCGAAGTCCATCTCTTTAGGAAAGCGTTTATTCTTCCTTTTGTCTGAAAATTCATTTAACTGTGCCGCATAAAGCATGTACTGACAGAGAGAGCTATTGAAGAACCTGACCCTAGAAGATCAGCCGAGATGAAGAGAATGGTTAATGCTATGTGACACGTTGTGCTTCTTTTGGAAACCAAGCTGTAAACTCGAGCCGATTTTATTGAGAGGTATTGGTACAATAATAACTAATAAGTAACAATTAGTATTGGAGAGGCTGAAGAAGATTTAGTATTTGGCCCTTGGGATTGATCCATTGCTTGTCGGTAGCTATATGCACATTTTGTTAACCCTTTCGATGTTTCTTTTTTCAAGACACATGTTCATCTTTTGGTCGTTGAATGTAGTAATCCAACATGTAACGAACAGAGACCAAATAAACAATAATATTTCTTTGTTATTGAAACTCTAGTGTTGAGTGTTTCGTTTTGGTTTTCTTCAGAACAGTTTTAAGAATTGTTCAGTTAACAAAAAGAGATTTGTTTAATTGGTACTCCCTCCGTTCCAAATTATAAGAGCTTTTAGCTAAATTTGTTTGTTCCATTTTATAAGAATGTTTTCAAATATCTATGCACTTTTTCAATCAATTTTAATCTAATCTAATCTAATATTTTGAGAATTGGAGGAGTAATAAATTAAAGTTTACAAAAAAGTGGTTAATGATGACTTTAGTTTTAAAAAGTAAAAAATGAGTGAATGTAATTCTGTGCAATGCATTGAAGACAAGAAAAATGAGTAAAAGTTCTCTCATTGGCTCAAAAATACATATTCTAATACAAGATATTTAATAAATAACTCAAAAAAGACCCACAAAAAGCGTCAAGACTAGAGAGGAAGAGGCAAATCTCTTTCTCTACTCATCTTCACTCATTAGCTTACATCTCCATCAAGGTATCATCATCCTCTGCAAGTAAAACCGTAGCCAGGATTTAGATAAAACAGTTACTTCATAAACCAATTTGCGATAAATGAAACAAGACCTTTATCCTTTTCATCATCACTGCTTAATTCAGATTCATTATCATTCGCAGTATAGTAATGCTCTTCTACATCTTCCTCTTCATTGTTACTTTCATCAATCTCTTGATCATGAGCTCTTGTTTGAGTTTGATCTCCTGCAGCTTTATTGATCTGCCATAAAAGAAGGGTTTATAAAACTGAATAGCCACATGGTTGCATCCGCCATGAGAATTGAATAGAAGATGATGGGTATGTAACCTGGGCTGTAACAAGTTGTAAGCGCCCAGATAACTGTAGTAACTGTTTAAGAGCCGTTCCTCGGGACTTAGTAATCTGGAAGAACAGTATAACACAGTTAAACCAAGCAAACATTACAGAACTCTTAACAAAATCCTTGGCTCTACTTTTATCTCTCACCTTATGCAATGTATTAAGAAGTTGTTCGCTTTTTGGTTCTTGGGACATGATGTAATAACTATGATTCACCATTATGCTGTATATCCATGGTAGAAGATGTTTCCCACCATATGCCCTGTTGAAATAAACGCAATTGTGTTAATACCAGGGAATCAAACATGGTTCGGATTATTATACCAAGAATAAATGGAAAAATTCTGCTAGTTTAGAGAAGAACATCTTAGATTTTAATAAGCATAGATGAGACAATTTGCAAACACGAAGCAGAGAACCAACCTTGTCTGCCACATAGCAATCAGAGCTTCTAGAGTCTTGAAAGCAGAGGAAGGTTCCATTGACAAAACAGCAGACTTTAACTGCCATTCCAAAAAAATTTATATGACTACTACGATTGGTAAATTTAAAGGATCATCTCTGGAAATCTCTAAAGAAATGCATCAGTAGGATGAAACACACGCCAAAGAACCAAGCATCCAGAACGAAAACCTACCTTCTTTGGTGGTAGATAAGCTTCAAGATCAGTTCCATCAATTACTGAAGCAGAGGAAAGATTTGTTTGCTTATCTGTACCTCCAAGAATTTCTAACGATCTCAACTTATCCTCCATGCTAAATGTTTCTACATGATCTGAAATTTCAAAATAAATAAGAATGAACGAAAGGCCAGAGCAGTTCTTACACCGAAGCAACTGCATATATATACTAAAAGAATCAAAACAATCAAGTACTGTGATGAAAAGCTTACCAGCTTGACTTTGGTCAACCATATCTGTATCCTTATCAGATAGGTGTAGTCGTACACTGTTTTTCTCGTGCATATCAGCAACTCTGGCGATTGGCAGCAAAGCATCCTCCGCATGCGCTCGGTCTAGTGTTGTAACTATAAAATCATAAATTCCTAAGTTAGTCATTGTTATTGACAGGAATGAGGAAAAATGGAAACTGCAATCCACAAGGCAGTATCGAGGATAAATATCCTCCATACTAAGAAGATGAAACAACAGGATTCAACATATCGAAAGATATATCCAGCAGTTCCATTAATGTCAAAAATCAGCTCCACATAATGAGAAATTTTATCGAGTCTACTTAAACATGGTGTGGATATTGTTAAAGAGCTGGTACGAATAAAGTAGTCAAGTTGAATTTCGCGATACAACAACAAAATAAACAAACACAGCCTTAATAATTTGTTGGAAGTTTCGTGATATAGTAAAAGGGTATACCCATAGAAGATACCTTTATTCTGCACGTCTTGCCCCTTCCTGGACTTTGAAACCGAGTGAGTGATGGGGAGAAGGACCCCATCCTTAGAGGCATTCATCACCAAGTCGGTGCCAAACTGCAACACCATTTTCTGGAATGATGGTTTCACCAGCAATCCAGATGCAATAAATGCATGCGCAGAGCCAGGCTTCAAAATGGCTTGTAATTTGGCAGCAAAGATAACAGGCAATGAGCCCTTGTGACATCTGACTGAAGAATCTTCAGTTGCTAATGCAACTTTTGTAGGCTTTGCATTGCATAGCTCCTCAACATTTGATCCATACCAAAAATAACAGACACCTATTTCTGAAATTGCTAAAACGTATAACCCTTTTTCATTTGTTTCACCCCAACTATCCACAAAGACGGGAGGATGCTCCAAGGCAAGAACACAGCTAGCTGACTGTTTCTTTGCACCATCTGTTTTCCATACTGCAATATATCTTTCACCGACTGCGGACGAGAGGACGTATTTCCCATCCTCGGTAAAAGCCACACAACGCACACCTCCCTATATAACATTAAAAACTGTTAACAACCTTCTATTGTGTGACATAGAGGCAGCATCTAACAATAAAACCTGGTAGATAAAAGTAATGCCAGTAAATAGTACAAGTACTCACAGGATGACCAGTAAACTTCTGTATCTTCTTGAGATCTGAGCAGTTAAAAGTCTTCAACTGAGCAGATGCAGTGACTAATGTTTTTCCATCTAGAATTGGGAAGGGAAAAATAAACATCATCAGCAGGTTTACATACATGTTATTATAATCTAAGCATGTTGACAGAAATTTCCCCACAAAACTTCGATGTGGCTTTTTTTTAAGACTACTCAAAACATACTTTAAGACCAGTTTCTTCAATTTAGATCAAATGAAAGGACACACCTGGTGAAACACATAAAGAAGAAACTGCTTTTGTTGAAGCTTTGAACTTTCTGATCAGATTTCCACTATGGGGATCAATTTGACAAACCATCCCATCTACCCCACCGGTGTATATGCAAGAGGCCTTCGCTGAAGATGAAACAGCATTAACACCACTGCACAAGACAGGAAATTCATTGATAAATGTCCAAAACCAGCTTTAAAGAGCAAATTTTATAAAGATGACCAAATAACCAAATGCCAATTTTACAAATAGATCAGTTTGCATTCAAATATGGTCCAAGGAAAGAATAGTAAAGAAGAAGAAGACAGTGAGAGTAAGTTACTCACCCGGGATGACAGTCACTTATTCTCCATTTCAACTGACCAGAAGCCACATCAAGTGCTAAAACATCTCCTCCACCAGTTCCTAATACCAATATAGAAGTTCCAAGTTTTCTCTTCTTCTGCAAATAACAAGAATAAAGTTTATTTGTATGCAAAAACAATGATTTAACAAACTACAACTACACCACGAGGCTAGAATAAAACAAACTAAGCCTCTTTACCTTTTTCTCGAGAGACAACCATTTCATGCAAGTGTAATCGACAGAGAGGTGACCTTTCCCAACTTTGGTATATATATTTGTCTCCTTTGTAGATGCAATATCAGCAAACTCTGTTTGGATCTGACCCTTGACAGTATCCCAAATCTATACAGCATCGAAAAAAATTACATTTAGTTGAAAAGCAAAGATCTTTCCTTTGGATAGAAAATTCCTATAAAAGATTAAAACTGAGGATACCTTGATACGGCCATCTCCGGTGCTAAGAGCGAGATAATCAAGTGCAGGACTGAAAGAAGTCAATACATCTCTAATGTTCACCAAATTCATCTTTCCCTGAAATTTATTCAAGCAAACAATCAAATACATGCGTACATTATACATACACTAACATCTTCAACTGAAAAAATATAAAAAATCTAATACCAAAATCATTAAAAAAATGGATTTACAGCTCCTTTCATATCTACTCACGACGAACACTCGAGCTAATGTCTAAGGAATCAATGGATTAAGAGTCTTCTAGCCCATATAAACTAATTTTAGTTGAGAAAATACTTACCAACCCAATCACTCAAAAACAACTTAGAGATTAACAAAAACAAGCAACTAACCAGCTCACAAAGACCGAGCGAAGGAGACAGAGAGATAAGCGGATGTCAAAAAAATATAAACTTTCTTCAGCTTCCCCAGAAGGTGTATCTATAGACAGTAGGCGGAAGAGAAGAGCGACGGTGACTGAGGGCTCGCGAAGAAGAAGAAATAAAATATGAAATTAGGGTTTTTGAGAGGTTTTTGTGTGTGTGTTTTTGTTGGGGTTCAAAACGGCGAATGGGTTAGTCAAAATTAATTATTACGGGTTAAGGAACAATCGAAATTTTATGGATTAATAAGACAAAGCGCCAACTATAGGATGCGGGAGTTGGGATTACTCACTCCGCGGTAAGAAGAAGAACAGAAGTGGGCTCTCTCTCGATTATGTTTGGAAATAAAAGGCCTTATAATCAATGTTGTCAAGTGATTGGGCTTATTCAATAAAATCCAACTTATAAGGGGGAAAAAAACAAATAAGTGGATGAGAGTTGGGCCCCGGAATTTTTATTTATTTTGTCTGTCACAAGTTTTTCATTTTTTTGTTTACCTTGTTCAGATTAGCTCCAAACAATCAGATCATATAATTTAACGAAAAGAGGAATTTGGTATTATCAAATGTTCATCAATAGAGCTTTAGGTTGCGATGCTAACTAACATAACTAGAGTTGTTTGAATCAAACACAAAGCTGGTCGGAGCTGTTTCTTGTAAATCTCCAACTGCTGCAAGAGAACATTTTACATCAATATCTTCTAAATGGATACTTTTTACTTGTGTCATATGGAAATTAATGTATATGTTTAGAAATTCACTGGATTGCTTTAATCTACACCATATGTTGCCAAACCTACTGCTTTCAACAACCTAAACAAAATATACCATCCACAAGTCTACTGAAACTGTCAATAAGTTCAGTATTGTTAAATAAAAAATAGGAACATCCATAAACACAAGTTTGGTAACACCATTGTAATCATAAATAACATGAAGAAGAAAATTACGAAAGGAGAAATAAAACTCGGAAAAAAAAAAAACAAGAAAGCAATAAGAGATTCTGACTTCACTAACTATGAGCAAATAAATCAATAGATCAAAAGCAACCTCAGATTCCATAAGAACCCTACCACCCCTGATTATCCAATAATCATAATCATAAATCTTCTTCCATGCTCTTATTAAACCAATTGTGTATGTTGCTAAATTCCATTATCTTCTTTCTGAGTCAAGAACTCTTTCATTTTAATTCTCAGACTCATTCTTCTTACCTTCTCCATCTCCTCCTTCCCTCTCTTGAAGCAACCGACCACTCTCTTCATCAGCTTGTTGAATCTTCTTCTGAACTTCTTTAGCCTTCAAAGCCTGTAACTTCGCGTGATTGTAATACGCAACTCCCAAAAACGCGATACCATACCCGAAAAGGTTAATAGGAGTCACAGTGTCCTTAATCACAGACCATGAGAATGCAATCAAGAGCCAATCCTTAACCACACCAGCAACATTCATAGTCAAAGCAGATGTTTTCCCAACCAAAAGGAACACAGCAAGATTCAAAGCAAACGCACAGAGCGAATTGGCTCCAAAAATGGCGTAATCGAAGTGGAAGCTAGACGTATCTCTAAGAACAGGAAACTCAACGTAGATCCATGGAATAAACAAGAAAGCTAAGCAACAAGGAGCAACGTAATAGAGCGAAGTGATTGGATTAAGAGTGATTCCTTTAGAAGTAAGTAAGATCTGAATCAATACCAAACGAGTCGCTTCAAACGCAACAGCACCAAGCTGAAGAATCACACCCCAAACATCAAACCTAGCTTCTCCATAAGCAGCGATCGCAACACCAAACGAGATCGAGAGCATATTCACCATAGTATCCGATTTGAATCCTTCTTTCTTGAATAAAACACCGATTGAGTAAACAGCGACAGGCATCAAAGCTTTAAGCATCTGGATGAAGGAGACGGATAGGTAAATGTAAGCGGAATTTGATAACCAGAGCGAGAGAGCGTACAAAGCACCGATCGGGACGACGGATCTGAGATAAGTCTCGCGAGACATTGAAACTGGCTCGACGAATTTGAAAACCTTGATGATGAGAAAAGCTAGGGTTGAGCAAAAGGACATGTGGATCATGGTGAGTGAGATCGGGAAAGGCCAATTGTACATCTTCTTATCGAGGATGTATTTGTTGTAGACGATTACGGTGAAGCTTAAGAAGATCCATATCGCTACGTAGCTGTAAGAGAGAACGATCTTCTTAATCACGCTATCGCTCAGTGTGCCGCCTTTCCCCATTGCGTCGGATTTTGCCTGAGATTCGCTTCTCCGCACGGTGCTTCTGTGGCGGAGACGACGGTGGTGATAAACAGAGATATATAGAGTTTGTTAGTATTGTAATTGTTTGGTGAGATCCTGAAATAAAGTCTTCAGTTTTTTTTTTTTTGGTCAAAGAGAAGTGGTCCAGTTGTGCTCTTCCATGTCTCGTTTCACGATTTATAATAACTCATTAAGGTACTTTCGAAATATTAAATTTTTAATTAATATCAAATAGATAACCACGAAATTAATTGAGATAACGCTTTAGTAAATAACTAAAAGATGTGTATTAAATTATGAAAATAGGCAATGTATATTCTCTATAGTATATCCCCTATAGATCTTTTAGTAAAGTTTATTAAAGTTATTGAGTATTTAAAAGATAATCATGAAAATTTGGGGATTGATGTTTAAATCATCCGGCTATGATTTTATATCAGTTATTATAATATAGACTTGTTAACGATAAAATTATTAATGTTCAATTTATAAAAACTAAAAAAAGAAAGTTATGGTTAGTTTGTCCAAGGTGTATAAAATTAAAAATTTATTCAATTAAATATAATTTATCGGAAAAAGCACGTCAGAACAATTTAATGTAGACAAAATTGGTTTTGAATAATTTTGCATTATCTTTTTCTTTTGCAAAATAATAAATTTGTTAATCATTGATTAGTATTTTACTATTTAGTAGGTAGATAAATCCGTAGAAGATATTTAGTTCAATGAGCCGAGATTTGTAAGTAATTCATGAACAACAGTTGTCAATTTGTCATCATCCCAAGATTTCACTAAACTGTTGGTGCTTTAATCAGTAAATGGGCCCACTGATCGCAACCAAAGCCCAACAGCGACCAGAAGACACCAGGAGGAAAATGGTGTTAGGCCACCGCAACGGGTGTGAACCATGCGTCTCACCAAAGTCACGCGGCCTGCGATGCGCGTTTCGTGTGAATCTGATTCAATGCTTTTGTCGCTTGGACGTGTTTTTCCCGCTTAGGATAATAATCTTTTTTTTGTGTGTCTTTTATTAACATCCACAGATATCAAAATGGAATAAGAAAATTAAGACACTCTACTTGTATTGATAAACAAGAAGATATAAAGTTTGTTTGTCTTCTTCTATGGGTTGGTATTCACTCGCCTTTCGAAGACTGTTAGCTCATCTATTATTGATGTTCGAGACATTTTATATATAATAATGTAATCCGTTGAGATTAATCGTATAATAAAATGACAAAAATAATAATTATATATGTTTACAATGTGGAAAACGTCACTGATTTCAACTTTGAAATTTTTATTTTCTTGCGACTTGGGAGGCTTTTTTTGGTGTGTTCCTTATTATACAACGTACTATTATTAATTTGCTAAAGGTTCTACATTAGAGAGTCTGCTGAAGAATATATATATCGAGTTGAAGAATTTAAGCAAACATATTGGGTTGAATAAAGCCACTTACTAACCACAATGATCCATTATCTATTGCTTTTAACCGCACCATTTTCACCACCTCCATCATCTTAGCCACAATAAAAATGATTTAATGGATGCCTAGTTGAGGGTTTGTGACATATCAATTATATCATACAATCAGAAGGAGTATGTCATTGGTCAGTTTTTTCGATGCAAAACATCTTCAGTAGGCCTTGTTCATGCTGTGGCAAATCGAATTTGGGGTAAGAAAGATAAGATTTTCACCCATAGACTAGGTGAATCATCTTTCCTGTTCCACATTCCTAATGCTTCTACTAGAGCTTGGGTTCTTCAACGTGGTTTATGGCATGTTGATGAATGCTTATTGTTTGTTGCTCCTTGGACCCCAGAAGCAACCTTAGCTATGCCTAAGATCACCTCAGTCCCTGTTTGGGTAACTCTTAAGAATATACCAAGTCGTTTATATTCTCATGTTGGATTTAGTTGGGTGGCTTCTGGATTAGGAGAACCGGTGCTTACAGAAAAACCTAGACTTGATCCGACCTTGATGGGAGAGGCAAAGTTATTGGTTGAGGTTGAGTTAGACAAAGGTTTTCCTCATAGGATCGCAGCTAGAGATAGGAAAGGTGTTGTCTCTTTGGTAGATGTTGAATATTCATGGATTCCCTCCAAATGTGATAGATGTGGACAGTTAGGTCATAAGGAATCAAGATGTCTTCTTCAACTCCCAAAGGAAACTGTTACCGAATCTCATGAAGAGGCTACAAATGCTATTATTAAAACCAGTCTAGATGAGTTAGTTACAAGCGTTGAGACAGTTATTGATAATGTTTCTCATGTCACTCCAGCTACAACTATTGCCAGCCCCATTGTCTCGGCTCTGGCCACCAGTACTCCGGTCACTTACATGATTGCACAAGATGCAATCACACCCACTCAAGTCTCTCCATGTGTTGAGGTTGATATGATAACTGCAACAACTGCAACAACTCCAATCTCTCCAATCACACCCACTTCACATACTTCTGAGTTAGTCAATACTAACACTATCTCATCCTCCATTTTTCCCTCTACACTGGTAACTGCCTCTTCACCCCTCATTCAGATTCGTTGGTTAATGAAGATGTACAAGGGAATGTCTCCAGTGGTAATCAAATTACCGTTTTAGACTTAAGAGATTATTCGGGATACGAGATTGGTGATTTTTCTGTCAAGTCTCGAGGAGGAAGGATAATTAGGCCTACACAAAAAGTTTAAGAGAATTGGATCCTAGTAGGAAAGCGAGGTAAAAGAGGACGTAGTGGACGAGACAACCACGACCCTCCATCTTAGAAGGTCTAAGAGAATTCTCTCTAAAACTTCTTTTTTTCTAGTGATTTAATCAACATTGATGTAATCTCTACTCTCATTTTATCTTTCAAAACTGTATGATTTAATTGTCATAGTTATGTATCTTTTAATTTATGCATTTTCAATAGAATACCCTTTATCAAAAAAAAAAAAATTATATCATAAAATCATTATCAATACACATTATAGAGATGGCTTCCATTCTTGCACGAAGGATTAGTCAATGCGTAATTCAGGCTTTTGGTAAATTAATAATATTATTTTCTCATTATAATGATTTAATAATAATGTCGTATTATTTTATAGTTCATACATCCCTTTCGTTTGGACCACTTCCGTGAACTAGTAAAATAGGAGATGTGCAAATGGTTACCTAACAAATTGTATGATTTGATGTTAGACTTCATTTTGTTGACTAACAACTTTTATCAAGTTCTTCTATATTTTAAAATCTCTCAATTTCTAATAGATTTGGTGAGATTAACAAATATAGACTCTTTATTTTGTTTAGAGATTATTTGGATCAATTCTTGGTATACTTTTCCTACGACATAAGAGAATGTGTGTGCCTCTTGACAAAGGCGTAGTTATTAGCTAATTTTCCTATCGGCATTACATGGCATGATTTGTTTTTCCAGTTATAATAATAGCACATGATGATTTATTCTTTTCTAATCATGAATTACTAATTGCTTCACAAAACTTAATATGTATATATATATTTTGGTATGTTCCTCCAGGGATGGGAGCGGCCCATTGGGCCTGACAATTGAAGTTCATCTTCTAAGATTTAAAACTCTAAAAACTATATTTCTTTGGAAGCATTTCATTTTTGACATGCCCCAGAAACATAAAGCTATATATAAAGGTATTTATGAATAAACCCTGCTAAAACGTCAATTAGCGTCTGTAGTCCAACGGTTAGGATAATTGCCTTCCAAGCTATAGACCCGGGTTCGACTCCCGGCAGACGCAATTGTTTTTTTTTTCATAATGTTTGTTTCCATAATGTTTCCACAGGTTTAAACTTGTAAACGCAATTCTTTGTTTCCGGAATGTGTTCGCAATATTAAATTTAAAGTCATAGGATTACAACGACCATGCCAATGACATGACAAAAGAACAATTAGATTATGAAGAAATCTTCCTTTAAAATGCGTTAACTATTTAGTTCAGTCAGAGCTAACCAATACTTATCATCTAAAATAAGTTAATCGGTTGATTAGTTTAAATTGTAATTGGTCAGGAATCTTGCTTTTCTTCTATACTACCCTTTTTCCCTCTATTGTGCAATTATTTTCCATTTATAACAACACTAAAATTTTGTCTCTTTTCTATTTATTATCTGTGGATTTTTTTTGTATGCACAATCAGTCTTAATTAGTAATTACAGTACTACTAAAACAAATGGTAGAAGAGAGATATTTTTTTCAATTTCATCCAATAAAAGCATGACATGTTATTTATAATTTATTGCAATAACTTTACATAAAAATAAGAAAAAAATATTTTTTTTGGACGGCAATAAGAAAAAACTATTATATACATAAAACATGGTTAATAATTTATTAACCATTCGTCAAAACTGTTTAACTTGATATCATATCATATCTATTCCAAAACTATAATTGTAAACGTAAATGATTTAACAGCTAAAAATAATATCTCAACTTGGAAGGGAGAGGTTCAATTAGTGAATCTTCATGAGTAATTTGGTTATCATGAAATTGTCCCCTTCAAATCTGTGTAAAATCTCATTGAAACTGTGGTTAATCATCTAGCCAAAAACTATCCAAGTGTATGGATTATAAAGTTCTTGAGAAAATGTTATAAACATGGTCCTTGTTTGAAAGAAGTGTGAAGTATATTGGATAAGAATAAGTGAATAACCTTCAACCTCACAATTAATTATGTGAAACACTGAAAAACATATTCCCTTCAAAGCGTAAAAGACCAACTCGTTAGGGACTTAGGGCGTTACATATGTTTT
Source organism: Cardamine occulta (assembly GCA_028015245.1). Taxonomy (NCBI): domain Eukaryota; kingdom Viridiplantae; phylum Streptophyta; class Magnoliopsida; order Brassicales; family Brassicaceae; genus Cardamine; species Cardamine occulta. Next base: position 18,193,254 of record CM051384.1, read on the forward strand.
CTAATTAATTATTAGAACAGAACACATAACATAAGATAAAAGACAAGTAACAAAAGAAAAACTAAATCATCCCATTAGACCTTAATTAATTCAATGGACAGTCTCTCTTCTCGTTAAACTTACGAGCCCAAATATGCTTTCCATTGGTACGAAACTTTTTGAGTTTCGCTCCTTGGAGTACGCGATCCACGGTAGCAACTGAATCCAATACCAACCTTGCAAATAGGGATTGTTTTTGACCATTGCTACTCCCATTTGTGTTGGAAGAGTTTCCTTTGTCCTCTTCTATGTAAACGCCTTCAACACACTCGTCTCCATAATTCTTGGTGAAGAAACCTTTCACTTCCTCTTGCGACACGGGAAATCCATGAGAAAACGTTATAAACAAGGTCCTTTCGTTATCAGTTGCGATGCAATTAGCGTTCCAACCCCATAGACCATAAGGGAAGGGAAATAGGTTGTTGCTAAAGAGGTTATCTCCAACAACAACATCAGACATCACATTGATGCTCCCAAACGTTGGATGGGGGAAACCAGGGATGATAAGAGGGTGGCGGAGTTTTGGGATGAAAGAGTATGATGAAGAAGATGGTAGAACTCGTTGGAGGATGTCAGAAACAATTCTAGAACAAATTGTGGTTAAAAAGTTCTTGATTCCTGTGATGGCACTGAATCGGTGTTTATAGATTATTTGAAGGGATAATTTTTGTTTTGTGAGTTCTTCGGTAAGAGGGATTCCATTGATGTCACTTGGGAAGTCAGAAGAACCGAGGCACTGGAAGCACAAGACAGCCTCGTCAGCGAGAACCCCAATGACCGGATCTGTGAAAGCCAAGATGGTTGAGATTATGTTTCCAAAGCCAAAATCTTCAAGCCAAAGCCATGTGGCCATCACAAGAAGTGATTCAGCTGGGGGTCTTGAGAATTGTAAGACCAATTTTGAGAATAGCTTTCTGTCTTGGGCATAAAAAGTGTTTAATTGTTCTGTGGTGGGAGGTGGCATAATTGATTTCTGATTTGGAGAGACTATTGAAAAAAAAGTTGATTGCAGAAAGATATCATTTTCACTAACTAATCAGTCTGTTTTATACACAATCAAAGGTCAAATCTTTTAAAAGGTTACTTAAGATAATTAAGGTAAGGATTTAATTATCTTATCCAACCACAAATTATAGTCATGAAGTAGCGGTTACAAAAAGAAAATCAAAGAAATGAAGAGCTTTTCTAAGTTTGAGTAATCAAAAAGTAAAATAAATATTAGTTTATAGGTTAATATGTTTGGTTCATGCATATAGTCAAATCATATATATGGTAAGTGGGTTATCAAATTTTAGCAAATCTTTTTTACTATGTGAGTTTAACTATAATTAGATACCAAACTTTTTCCTAATTAAGATGGTCAATAAGAATTTTCCACGCCTCTATTCATTTTATGCAATGTCTTTACATTTGGACATAGTAGAAATTATATTTATGACTTGCTCTTTCTAAACTGTTATGAGGTGTCATTTCTTTTTATTCCAATCTCTTATTTAATGATTTTCATAAATTTTCTACCCTTGCAATTGGCTATAGAACTTTGTAGATATATTTTTGGATAATTTTGAAACTTTGTAGGATTAAAAATATGATAATAAGTTATAGTTGATTTATATTTTGTTTTAAATATTAATCATTACCATTTATGTCATCCAAATTGGTGAAAAGTGCTCCAAATTTTCAACAAGTATATTTACCAATTTAGTTTTGACTACATTATCTAAAATAAGCTGTCACAGAAGTTTGTTAAGAACACTAAAAAGGGTATTCTACATAAACAAAATAAAATACAAAGAGCTTTAGAACCCAAAAAAACCAAAAAATACAAAGCCGGTCTTGAACGTGATGGTGGGAGTTGATTTATACACAGTCGACAAAAACCAAATCAAAAAAAAAAAAAAACATTAATCCATTCCTATATGTGTATCAGCTTAATACTATTATCTTGGCCTCATATGGCAAACGCGTTAACTATCCAAAATGACCAAAGTAAGTCGTCTCTACGTCATTTTTGGTGGTTTTCTTGGAAAACACACATGCATCAATTCATAATTATCTATAAAGTTGAATGGTTCTCTTCTCTTCTTCAAAACTATCATTTATTAGACTCGTCTCTCCTCCTGTAGTTATAAAATCATCATAGAGCTATGTCTTTTTCCCACCATCTCGTGTCTCGTTCTCTTCCTTTATGGCTTTTATTTTTCCTCATCTTCTTAGTATTACTCGGGAAATCTCAAAAGGAACCTTTACAAGTTAAAGTAGGGATCGTTCTTGGCAGTAATGTGACATTAGCAGATTTGAGCTTGCGAGCAATCAAAATGTCTCTCTCGGAATTCTATAATACTCATAACGGCTTTAAGACAAGGATTGTCCTCAACTTCCGAGACTCCAAACAAACTGTTGTTGGTGCTGCCGCTTCAGGTACTCATGCAGTCTTGCGTACATTAAAGTTTATTACAATTTGTTGTTGATGCTATATTTAAATATAATATTTATAACTTTATGTATTGAAATCCCTACTTTTAGCACATGAACATTCCTAATGATAATGAGAGACTTGTTCTTTCCATAAAATAGTCAACTATGTCTAGTTTTTTCATAAATCTAAATATCCTTGTCTTTGGAAGGGAAGATTGTTCCACAAAAACAGCAATATCTTTGAAACACAAAGCAATATATATATATATATATGTTAAATTAGAATGTAGTAGAACTGTTAAATGTTGTAGTCAAAACAAAAATTGTCTTTGATAGATGGTATACAATAAACTTTATCATTTAATGTGTATATAATATAATGTATCAAGAGAAAATTGGATTGGAGTCTGGATAAAATCTCATATCTATATTACTTGTCCCAACACGATACTTCTATTTACAAATTTTTAATTCAAATCAACGTACACCGTTTCTTCACCGTATTTTTTTCGTGTGGTTGACAAAAAAAAAAAAATTCAACAAACACCTAATAAAAGTCTGATACTTAGAAACATTGACAAACACCAAAGAAAAGTATGAAACATTGATTGAAATGGAGTTTCAACTGATAAGTTTTGTACTTTTCTCCTATTTACACTGACCAAACTTTTACTAAAAAAAACTAGGACGGAAGTTCGTGCCTGCTTATCCCGGCTACAATAAATAACTATCGAAGAGCGATCCATCTGATTAGAAAGCTAGCTTACTAAGGCGAAGGACCACTTTTATTGATTGCACGAGCTAAGAACAGATGCGCTTACGCCTTTTGAGAAGCGGGGTTTCGGACGAGCTTAACACCACAATTTTTTTAAGGGAAAATTTCACAAAAATACACCAACTATTTATCGATTTCCATAAAAATAACAAATTTTGTGGGTACCCAAGAACATACATGAATTATTTTTTATTTCCATTATAATACACAAACTTTTAAATTGTATCCATTTAACATTTAGAATTTTACAAAAAGTAAAAAATGTTATGATAAAAAAAACTATTTTATAAAATTCTAAAAATTTGTAAAAAAAACCTAAAATAAGTCTTAAAATAAAAATAAAACTTGTAAAATTTAAAATTCATAAATAAAGAATCCAAAAATAGATAAAACTTCTAATACTTTAAACAAAAATTAAAGTTAAAATATATCTCTTTAAATTCATAAAATTTCAGTAATAAAGTTACCATTATTTTTTGAAAATAACTTCGTGAAATTATGATTTATTTGTGATTTGGGTAATTTCTGATGTAAATAATATATATATATAAATATATGATTTTAAAAATTTGATATATGTTGTTTACCTTATATATGGTAATACAAAATTTTTAAGTACTTGAATATTTAATGAATTAATATTTTCACAAAAGGTATACTATATGAAAATATTTTGTATTTATAATATAAATGTTGAATTTTAGACTTATTTAAAGATTTAAATAATTTAACGAAATATTTTGATTTTTTGCATTTGATAATTTAGTATTTTAATTTCTGGAATTTTACAGATTTTTTAAATATTTTAAAAGAATTTTAGGAATTATTTTCGAGTTTTATAAAATAATTTATTATTTCAATATTATTTTTATTAAAACAATTAAAATTTTTAAAAAGTTATGTTAAATGGATTCAATTTAAAAATTTATGTATTATAATGAAAAAAATAATTAGTTCATGTATTTTTCTTAATATGCACAAAGTTCGTGTATTTTTATGGAAATCGATAAATAATTAATGTATTTTTATGAAATTTTACCACTTTTTAACATGGGGCTTAAATTATGCACGCCAATTAACCTCATAAATCATAGTGCAAGCGGCTAATCTTAAGTTTTCAGCTTTATATTTGATAAAGAAAAGGGAAGTGGTGGCCATCATTGGACCATGGACTTCAATGCAAGCTCCTTTTTTAATTAACCTTGGGAACCAATCTCAAGTTCCAATCATTTCCTTCTCTGCCACCAGCCCTCTTCTTGATTCCCTTCGTAGTCCATATTTCATCAGAGCCACACACGACGATTCATCTCAAGTCCACGCCATTAGCGCCATCATAGAGTCATTTAGATGGAGAGAAGTTGTGCCAATTTATGTAGACAATGAATTCGGAGAAGGTATTCTTCCTCACTTAGTCGACGCTTTTCAAGAGATTAACGTTCATATCCGATACCGAAGCGCCATACCGTTACATTCCTCTGATGATCAAATCAAGAAAGAGCTTTACAAACTAATGGCCATGCCCACTAGGGTTTTTATCGTGCACATGTTGCCTGATCTTGGGTCAAGGCTTTTTTCGATAGCGAGAGAGATTGGTATGATGAATAAAGGATATGTATGGATTGTTACAAATGGTATAGCTGATCTCATGAGTTTCATGGGGGAATCAAGCTTGGAAGATATGCATGGTGTCTTGGGTATCAAGACATATATCTCAAGATCAAAAGAGCTCATGCATCTTGAAACTCGTTGGCGAAAAAGATTCGGAGGAGAAGAGCTAAACAATTTTGGATGTTGGGCTTATGATGCTGCCACAGCACTTGCAATATCAATTGAGGAAATACGTAACGTAAACATGAGTTTCAATAAGACCAAAACAAACACTTCAAAAGAAGATGAAGGCACTGATCTTGATGATCTCGGCGTCGCTCTTTCTGGTCCAAAGCTTCTTCAAGTGTTATCAACAATAAGTTTCAAAGGTATTACCGGGAGATTTCAGCTAAAAAACGGAAAGCTAGAGGCGGATATTTTCAAGATAATCAATATAGAAGAAAGCGGGGAAAGAACGGTTGGATTTTGGAAATCAAGAATAGGACTAGTGAAGAGCCTAAAAGGGGATCAAATAGGCATTAAAATATCACCCAGCTCGCGTCGCCTTAGACCAATAATATGGCCTGGGGACACTATTTTTGTGCCTAAAGGCTGGGAACAGCCAATAAACGGAAAGAAACTGCGAATAGCAGTTCCAAAGAAGGATGGTTTCAACAACTTTGTGAAGGTAACAAAGGATGAAAACACAAATGTTCCAACAGTCACCGGGTTTTGCATAGATGTTTTTGATACAGTGATGCGACAAATGCCATATGCTGTCTCCTATGAGTACATCCCCTTCGATAATCCTGATGGAAAACCTCGGGGAAGTTACGACGAAATGGTTTATAAAGTGTTTCTTGGGGTAAGCTAAATTGACCCCTAAACCTTTTGAGAAAACCAGTTTTTTGTTTTCCTTTTCTTTTCTTTGATAGTCATATGACATGTAAAAATTTGGGTTTTCTTGTTAGTTAATGCATCTACAATATAGCCAAAATGAAAATGCGGTAGATGGGATCAAATTATGCGAAGAAACCAATATTGAGCTCAAATGTTTACATCTTTGTTTAAATGATGTTAACAGGAGTTTGATGGAGCGGTAGGTGATACAACAATCTTGGCTAATCGGTCTAATTTTGTGGATTTCGCATTGCCATACTCGGAGACCGGTGTTGTATTTGTGGTGCCGGTCAAGGATGGGAAAGAGAAAGGAGAATGGGTCTTCTTAAAGCCATTAACAAAGGAGCTTTGGTTGGTCACTGCAGCTTCTTTCCTCTACATTGGAATCATGGTTTGGATTTTTGAATACCAAGCAGATGAAGATTTTAGGGAACAGATGATAATTGATAAAATATCTAATGTGTTCTACTTCTCATTTTCCACACTTTTTTTTGCACACAGTGAGTTTCTAACCATACCATTACTTGAAAATCCTTGGGAGAAAAAAAAAAAAAAACTGAACCACATTTTTTATTTATAGGGAAGCCATCAGAGAGCTTTTTCACAAGGGCTCTTATTGTAGTTTGGTGCTTTGTGTTGCTAATTCTGACTCAGAGCTACACAGCAACACTGACATCAATGCTGACGGTTCAAGAGCTTCGACCAACAGTGAGACACATGGATGACCTGAGGAAGAGTGGAGTTAACATTGGATATCAAACAGGTTCGTTTACATCGGAAAGGCTGAAACAAATGGGTTTTGATAAATCTAGGTTAAAGAACTATGATTCTCCTCAAGAAATGCGTGAGCTTTTTCTTGACAAGAGCAGAAATGGTGGTATTGGTGCTGCGTTCGACGAAGTCGCTTATATAAAGCTTTTCATGGCTAAGTACTGCTCAGAGTATTCCATTATTGAGCCTACCTTTAAGGCCGATGGCTTTGGCTTTGTAAGTAAAACAGAGTGGACTATACTCGCTTGCAGTTCCATTAGGATTTTGGAAGTGTTTTTGAATCTCAATATTTTTTGCAGGCATTTCCATTGGGATCTCCATTGGTGTCAGATATTTCAAGACAGATCCTAAACATAACGGAGGGGGAGACCATGAAAGCTATGGAAAACAAATGGTTCTTTGGAGAAACACATTGCCTTGAATCAACCACACCAGATTCGCCAATCCAGCTCGGTCACCACAGCTTTCAAGCTCTATTCCTGATCGTCTTTGTTGTTTCTATTCTTCTACTCTTGCTTATGTTGGCTTCTAAAAGATTTAAAGAGAGACAAAGCCACGAGATAGATGAAGCCCAAGGCAATGCAGCTCAAGAGAAAGCAAGTGAAGAAGGTAACAATGAGCATCATATTGTGGAAGTGGACACAGCAGCGTTGCTCCGTCGTAGGAATCTGACATCAAGGACTATACCAGCAAGAAGAGTTACCCCACTAACAAGGCTAAAGTCAGCATAGTTAGAATAAAATGTTTAACATTGATTGATAAATGTTCTTACCAATTTCCCAAAACACTTGACTACATTCTTTCAAATATATTAGTATGCTTATACATGTTCGATTTCTTACCAACTACATGAATAGTTTTCAATGGCAGGAATCAAGACAGTGATGACTCGAAGCAAGTTCCGACAAAATAGATCCATTCACAGAGGAACATCTAAACAGTTAACATGCCAAAAGGAATACTTCTCACTTCAAGACTAAATAATGAAATTTTGAACATAATAATAATCTCTTGTACAAAAAACAGAACAGTTTTTAACTGTGCGATTTGGAGGTGACTCGACCTCTCTTTTTTTAAAAGAAAAAGTAGAGCAACCAACGGAGTGAAAGATAGTTGTGAACCTCCATGACCCTTCCTTCTCCCAGAGAGACGAAGCTACATCAGGACGGCACTGAACAAAGAATAAGAAGGACAACGTCAGCGTAAAAACCAGATAAAACCAAGCTTTTGTATTTGGCAAAATGATTCAAGCTTACTGTATGTGGAAGTATCAATCTGCTCAGGAAGTTCTTTTATATCAACCTCAAACCTCTCTTGTACCTGTCCACATTTCAAATTGCCACTTTACTCAGAACCAACCTCAATGTGATTATCAAGTGGAAGATGAATGGAATTATGAAGAAGATCAAACTCCAAACCTGGTTAAGAACTTCTGAATCTGAAGCTGATGCAACAAATGTTATTGCAAACCCTTCGTTCCAAATCTACCAGCTCTCCCAACCTATACAATACACAGAGCATGTTACAAGAGTCCTTCCTTCAGTGAACTCAACTGTCTGCAAAAGATTTCAGGTTTTTTTTTAATAAATCAGAATATTTACCCTGTGAAGATATGTATCAGCAGAATCTGGCATATCATAGTTGATGACAATGTTGACACGCTCAATGTCAATGCCTCTTCCTACCAAGTCAGTCGCCACAAGATTTCTCTTGTGTCCTTCCTTGAAACTTTTGTAGCGAGTCAACCTAAATATAATACCATATTAAGTTTTAAAGTTGGTCTACGCACAGGATTTAAGAACAAGAAAGGTTAGTTCGGAAGGATAATGTTTGAATACAAACCTCTCTTCCTGAGACATGCCAGAGTGAATGCATATTGAGGGGAAGCTGCACTCAACCAGCAACTTGTTCAGCTCCGCAGCCCTGCTCACGCTCTTCACAAATATAACAACTTGGTTGACGTCAAGAAGGTCATTCAACTTGCGTTTTTGCTCCATTTCGCTCAGTTTGATGTAGTGCTGTTGTTACAGTAGCACAGAAAAATGGTCAGTCAACAAGTACACAGCGTAAACCAATAAGAAAAGTAAGAAGACCTCTCACTAGTTAACGTACCTGGACAAGTCCATGAAGAGTCAACTTGGCTTCATCATCAACATATATTTCCATTGGCTGAAAGGAAGAGATATTAGAGTAAACGATATTAGCAAGCCTTCCTCAGGCAAGGATTTCCACAACAAAAATGATGACGGATGATGCCCCCCCGAACTGAGATCCTTGTTCACCAGGTTTGCCTCCTCAAAGATGAGAGTTATGCTATGAAATATCAATATTGCTCTTAACATTTAGAGCGAAATGAAACAATAGGACATCACTATACCCCAACCCATAACAGACCCAGCACTTGCTACCATTCCAAAGAAATAGAAAAAGATAAGGTAATGATGAAAGAAGACCCCGTAGTGCAAAGGTGACTGAACCACACCAAGGCTAAGTGGCATCTTCAGAGACCCACAGTTCGACTCAAAGCATTATTGGACAGAGACCATGCATCCCAGGATCAATGGCAGGTTTCCCGGGGAAGAAGATGCTCAAATAACGCTACAAACTCGAATAGAAGGCTAGAAATAATTCAAACTAGTGGACTTTCAAAGCAAGAGAGAATTGGCCATGAGACATTACATCTTGCATAAATTTCTTGCAGACTGGGCGCATCTCTTGCACATCTCTTCACACATCTGATGAAGAAAAATCAGAAATACTTAACACATACAACTTTCAGGGATATGTTGGATATCTTATACATAAGAAATGTCGGAAATCGACATACCAAGGGACTCAAGCATTTTATCACACTCGTCAAGAATAAAATGCCTCACATTCTTCGAAGAGAGATCTTTGTCTCTGGTGAGTGCAAGCACCCGACAAGGTGTTCCCACAACAATGTGAGGACATTCATTCTTTAGCAAGTCTTTGTGAATTTTAATGTTGACACCACCATAAAACACTGAAACCTTTGTATCAGGCAGATAGGTACTGAATCGCACAAACTCATTGCAGATCTGCAAGTAATTTTCAGAATCAAGGTGAGATATGCATACGAAAACTTGTGGAAAGACAGTATGGCTATTAGAAGCCGAGAGGCCAAGTTAGAGAAACAAAAAGATCGTACCTGGTAAGCTAATTTTTTTAAAATAAGTAATAATTTTATAAATTTTATAATGAAAAGATTTTTTTGATCCATCTTTAATCTAATTTTTAAAATATTTTAATCTTTTATATACATAAAAAATTATTAAAAAATCGGACCTCTTAATTATTAGGACACGGGAATGGGCCTTGGGCCGTCGCCCATCTCGCCTTCCCATATGAGCCGGCCCTGCAAGCCATGCATCCTGATTCCCTCTGTATAGCACATATTTCTGCAGAGCTAAACACGATGATTCATCTCAAGTCCACGCCATTAGCATCATCATAGTCATTTAGATGGAGATGTGTTCATGCATAAAAAAATTGTGTGCAACTCTTGTTTAAGAGAAATTTGAATTATATTGGATATCTAAAGGGATCTCCAACCTTAAACTTATGTGAAAACATTTTCCAGTTAAAGAAACCCAATGTGGTGTTACATATGTTTCTCATTATTTGACTACAACATAAGACTTAAAGACTGAGTCACTGATATAGATTTAATTAATTAAATAATAGGTGTGCTTTTCTTCTCGTACTTACAAGCCCACATAGGCTTCCCCTTGATACTGTTTTCTGGCCGTTGAGTACTTGATTCATGGTAGTGACCGAGTCCAAAACCAAACTAGTAATATTAGGGTCCAAAATCTAAAACTTAATATATATTATATACTTGTAATATTAGGGTCCAAAATCTAGAGAAGGGGCCAAAATCTAGAAAATTATTATTTTTATAGGCACATCCTAACTAATGCACAAGGCCAACAATATGAACGAGCCGGCCTGGATGATAACATGATTTTCCGGAGTGACAGTCTCAACTCAATAGACGTTTTGAATATTGTGCAGTAGCCAGTAGGTATATCGAACGTCATCTAGTTTGATGAACCAAATTTTTTTCTGATACGTCTTCTGAAAAACGAACTTGATTTACAGATTTGAGATCTCCACTTGATCACTTGTTTGATGATGGTACAGCTAGGCTATTTAATGTGTGACATCGTACTTCCAATAAAAGTCGTGAATGTTCAGTTGATGAAATATGTTCCACTATCACTAATAATAACAAATCTGGAACATTTTGAAGATGTCCTTTCCATTAACTGTGGGACTAAAAAGAGATGCAAAAGATACAAGGGAGGATTAGTTACAAAGAATACGATTAATGATTATAAGGGCATTTAACACTCCATTGCAATTAAATAGAATTAATACCCTTTTATCAAAATAATAATAAGGGGATTTAGAGCATGTCCATCGGTTATTTTTAGGGGTGTCTTAAAGTTTTTTATTAATAAAATGTAACGAAACAGTATAGAACCGTGTCTGCTCAGAGAGACTGAAGACACCAAGGTCTGTCCAGGTGGCAAGATGTAATTGGAGATGGATTTTAATTGTTTCTAATTTTTTCATTTCACCGACAAAACTTTTCACATAATTTTCTCTTTCAAACACGCAACAATCAGATCGAAGAATCGTTTCCGATGAATCTTTGAAAAATAGTTGGATCGATTTCGATTAATCGATGTTTCTATACATCTATTTTCATTCCCCTGAAAAATTGAGCTCGAAATCGGCGGTTCATATCTCGAAGAAGCGAAGCTTCTGCCGAGTTGCATGTTTAATTCCGGTGGTTTTCCGGCGATTTCACGGTGAATGAAGCTTGGATAGAAGTGTGTCGGTTGATTTCTGGTGATTAGCGGTGGGTTAGCTTAGCGATTTCCGGTGGATTCGCGGTGAGCTCATGAGTCCGTCTTCGATGTAAGATTTCTCGCTTTCTCTTTTCTTCTATTCATCTTCGTTAATGGACGATTTAGCGGAAGGTTTGTGATGAGAGAGACGTAATCAAGAATGGATTTGATTTGCAGTGTGAGGAATTGAATGGATTGAAGGAGTTTGTGATTCAGTTGGAGGAGAAAGAATCGAATTTGGAGATTTTGATTGTGGAATTGAAATCTGAGAACGATGGATTGGTGAAGGAGAAGAGATTGAGAAGAAAATTTATTGAAGGTGTAAAGAAGGAGAAGATTGATCTGGAGAAGATGATTGAAAGAAGGAGGTAAACCGTTACCAAAGAATATGGGAGAGGTATGATATTCTTCTGACTTTGTCATATTCATAATATGCTTCTTAACTCCATAAGCACCTTGACTTAAAACAGTATTTAGAGCTTATGAAATTGTTACTGAAGAACTTGATGAGGAGAGATTTGTTCTTGGAGATATAATATGGCAGAGGTGAAGGATCAATTAGATATTAAGTTCCGGTTATCTGATGGTTCAGACATCGGTCCTAAATCGTTTCCAGATGCTACAACCGTTGCAACATTGAAGGAAACCGTTGTTGCTCAGTGGCTAAGAGGTCAGTGTTCTATATGCTTATACTCTGCTGGTTTTGGTATTACAAAGCTGCTGGTTTTGGTATTACATTGGTTCTTCGTCTATTTCCGTGATAGGATCATAACCTGCTTTAAAACTGATTGTGAATCGTTGGTGTTATGATATTGAGCAGAAAAGGAGAATGGGCAGAAGACCGTGAAAGATGTGAAATTGATAAGCGCGGGTAGAATACTGGAGAACAAGAAGACCGTTTGAGATTGCAGGAATCCTGTCTGTAATCTCTCAGGTGCAGTCACCACAATGCATGTTCTTATTCAACCTCAGGTTACTGAAAAAGGTAATCTTCTGTTTTTTTTACAAACAACTTATCGATTTTTCATGAAAGCTTCTCTTTTTCTAATCAAATGATGATGGGTTTGAAGCATTGTTGTTACTCTTTGAAAACCTCATCTGTCTAAGGCCATGAGAATCTGAGATATTTCCTCTGCTAATGTTTGAAACAGAAAAGAAGAAGAAGAAGCCTAAAGCTGATAAAAATAACGTTTGCTTGTGTTTGGACATCGGTTTTCACAAACGTGGAAGACAAGTAGAGTTTTTTTTTTAAAGCTTGGGAGATTCTGTTCTTGAGCTTTTCCTTCAACATTTCTTTCTTTTTGTAATTTTGTTTTTGGTGACACCATTGGCTTTTTGATCGCTTGAGGTTTTGGTTTTTATGTAATTCTGATTCATAACACCTTGGAATTATAGAAAACAAAAAATAATTGCAGAAAAAAAAAGACTTGCCACTAAAATGAGAGATTGGACACCCACATTTAAAGAATCACCAATGGAGGAAGAAAATATAATACAAGTTAGTGGAGATGCTTAAATTAAATTAATATTAAATTTAATATTAAATTATACTTAAGACACCATTACAAGGTTTACCAATATGGATGGTCTTAGATTCCTAAATTACTTAATTTTATATATCACTCTCATATTGTCGTAACATATATACTCTAGGAGGAGATACACACTCAACAAACCAAGTCAAACCAAACTTAAATATTGCAGCTTGCGGCAGTCTCCTTTTTTATGTCCTCTTCACGCTTCACTAACTAACAAATGATTATCCATCCATTCTATTTTTGTAGCACCTTAATAATAATATTGTATGTTTTGGAAGACCACGTCTTTGCCTCATATAGGTAACGCGTTAACTATATCCAAAACGACCAAAACAAGTCCTCTCTACATCATCTTTGCATCAATAATAATCTGCAAGGCATGTATGTATTAAATTAATAGCCTACTTGCAAATTCCAACAGTACTTAATTAATAATCGGAATGGTTCTCTTCTTCAAAACTATCATATATTCGACTCGTCTATCCTCTTGTAATTATGAAATATTAGCTATGTCTTTTTTCCATCATGTTGTGTCTCGTTCTCTTCCTTCATGTCTTTTAATTTTCCTCGTCTTCTTAGTATTACTCGGGAAATCTCGAAAGGAAGCTTTACAAGTTAAAGTGGGAATTGTTCTTGACACTAATGCGACATTAGCGGTTTTGAGCTTGCGAGCTATCAACATGTCTCTGTCGGAGTTCTATAACACTCATGATGGCTTCAAGACAAGGATTGTCCTCCACATTCGAGATTCTAAACGAACTGTTGTTGGTGCTGCAGCTTCAGGTACTCGATCTTGCGTTCTGAAAATTCATCGAGCATGTATAAATTTTTAGTTTTTTTTATCACATATAAATTTGAATGGTTGGTAGATTCTAAATAGTTTTTGGTTTTTAGTTTTTAGTTTTTGAGTTTTTTAGATTTTGATTTTTGGTGTAGATTTTAAGGAAGAAACAAGTTTATTGTGGTTTTTCTTTGAAAATTAGAGAAACCATAAGAAAACTAGTTTCCCTAACTTTTAGAAAATCTACTTTTGTAAAATCTTGAATGTGTGAAAATTAGATTTTCAAAAATCTAAAACCAAAAACTATTTCAAAAACTACAAACAATCAAAAGGCCTTGATCTAATTCACTATCTTAAAATTCTTAAAATTTAATTATGTTCTTATATAAGTATGTATATATATATATATATATTTATATATATTTTTAAACCAGATTTTATTTAAATTTACGGTTGATACTTTGATACTTGATATTGATACTATTCTTTTTGATTCTTTTGATTTATTTTTTGTACTATTAATTTACTTTTAGAAAAACTAGTGGGTCAGTCGGACCAGGTTGAGCCCAATGTCCCAGACCACCCGTATTAAAAGCCTCCTCCTCATGTATCCGAAATAACATTCGATCTAGTCCCAAAAATAGGATACATGGTATTTCTGGATACAGATTTGATAACTTGATTTAAAGATTGTAATATCTAGATTTGATCTGGAGGATCGGAATATATTTGCAATATATGTATATATTTTTATATGTTATAAAATAATTACTAGAGAAATACTTCAAAATTTTAAACTGTGCATACTTTTCAAAGTGTCCATAATAAATATGTTCTAAAACTTTTATAAAAATCATTAATATATATAATATTGTCTATTTTATTCCATTGTTAAATATTTAAATTTTATTTTATTTCATAACTATTTTGGGTGATCTGGCTCGGATATTAGTGGATATTAATGGATCTGGATCCGGATAACTATTTCTTGGATCCGATATATTTGAATTTATATCAAGTATTTCAAATTTTCATATTAAGATTGTTGCTTCTTGAATCTTGATATATACTCCGTCTACTCCTACATATAATACATGAACAATCCCAATGATATGCGAAACACTAGTTCTTCCTATAATAATAGTCAACTAAATCTAGTCTTTTGATCTAAAGATCCTTATCTCAGAAAGTGACTGAGTTGTCTAAATTGGCAGATGAGTCCTATGAAATCGAAAGTGAACTGATGGCAGGAAAACAATAACACCAGAACTGAAGAAAGTAAACATTAAAATACTATATAAGACTAAAATAGAACTCCAAAATACTGCATTGAAAAAATAATAGTCTTTGATATTAAACTTTTAACTATGCAGCTTTATACTTGCTAAAGAAAAGGGAAGTGGTGGCCATTATCGGACCAGGGAATTCAATGCAAGCTCCATTTTTAATCAACCTCGGAAATCAATCTCAAGTTCCCATAATTTCATTCTCTGCAACAAGCCCTCTTCTTGATTCCCTCCGTAGTCCATATTTCATCAGAGCCACACACGCCGATTCATCTCAAGTCCACGCCATTAGCGCCATCATAGAGTCATTTAGATGGAGAGAAATTGTGACTATATATGCAGACAATGAGTTCGGAGAAGGTATTCTTCCTAACTTAGTTGATGCTTTTCAAGAGATCAACGTTCGTATCCGTTATCGAAGTGCCATATCGTTACATTCCTCTGATGATCAAATCAAGAAAGAGCTTTACAAACTAATGACCATGCCCACTAGGGTTTTTATCGTGCATATGTTGCCTAATCTTGGATCAAGGCTTTTTTCGATAGCCAAAGAGATTGGTATGATTAGTCAAGGATATGCATGGATCGTTACAAATGGTATAGCTGATCAGATGAGTTTAATGGGGGAGTCAGGCTTGGAGGATATGCATGGTGTCTTGGGTGTCAAGACATATTTCGCAAGATCAAAAGAGCTAGTGTATCTTCAAATTCGTTGGAGAAAAATATTCGGAGGAGGAGAGCTAAACAATTTTGAATGTTGGGCTTATGATGCTGCCACAGCACTTGCAATATCAATTGAGGAAATACGTAACGTAAGCATGAGTTTCAATAAGACCAAAACAAACACTTCAAGAGAAGATGAAGGCACTGGTCTTGATGATCTCGGCGTCGCTTTCTCTGGTCCCAAGCTTCTTCAAGCATTGACAAGAGTCAGTTTCAAAGGTGTTGCCGGGAGATTTCAGCTAAGAAACGGAAAGCTAGAAGCGAAGATTTTCAAGATAATCAATATAGAGGAAAGCGGGGAAAGAACGGTTGGATTTTGGAAATCAAACGTGGGACTAATGAAAAGCCTAAGAGTGGATCAAACAGGCAATAAAACATCAGCCAGCTCACGCGGCCTTAGACCGATAATATGGCCTGGGGACACTACTTTAGTGCCCAAAGGATGGGAATTCCCAACAAACTCAAAGAAGCTGCGAATAGCAGTTCCAAAGAAGAATGGTTTCAACAATTTTGTGGAGGTAACAAAGGATGCAAACACTAATGCTCTAACGACCACCGGGTTTTGCATAGATGTTTTCGACACCGCAATGAGACAAATGCCATATTCTGTTTCCTATGAGTACATACCCTTTGAAACTCGTGATGGAAAATCTCGTGGAAGTTACGACAAAATGGTTTATAGTGTGTTTCTTGGGGTAAGTCATCCCTAAACCTTTTTACATGTAGATAATCTCGTTCAATATAGTAGTAAAATGGTTTTATAACAGGAGTTTGATGGAGCCGTAGGGGATACCACAATCCTGGCTAATCGGTCAACATATGTTGATTTCGCGTTGCCGTACTCAGAGACTGGCGTTGTCTTTGTGGTGCCGCTCAAGGATGAGAGAGAGAAAGGAGCATGGGTCTTCTTAAAGCCTTTAACAAAGGAACTCTGGGGTCTCACTGCTGCTGCTTTTTTCTATATTGGATTGATAGTTTGGATTTATGAGTACAAAACAGAAGAAAATCCCAGCGAAACAGAATTAACTGGTCAAATATCTAATGTCTTGTACTTCTCATTTTCAGCTCTGTTTTTCGCACACAGTGAGTTTTTGTTCATATTCTTCTAATCTTAACATCTTTGGGGAAAAAAAACTAATACGAATATTTTATCTTATAGGGAATCCATCAGAGAGCTTTTTCACAAGGGCTCTTGTGGTGGTTTGGTGCTTTGTGTTGTTAATACTGACTCAGAGCTACACCGCAACACTGACATCGATGCTGACGGTTCAAGAGCTTCGACCAACAGTAAGACACATGGATGATCTGAGGAAGAGTGGAGATAACGTTGGATATCAAACTGGTTCCTTTACATTCGAAAGGCTAAAGCAAATGGGTTTCAATGAATCAAGGTTAAAGACTTATGATTCTCCTCAACAGATGCGTGAGCTTTTTCTTAACAAGACCAGCAATGGTGGTATTGATGCTGCGTTTGACGAAGTTGCTTATATCAAGATTTTCATGGCTGAATATTGCTCAGAGTATTCCATTATCGAGCCTAAATATAAAGCCGATGGGTTTGGCTTTGTAAGTAAAGCTGATTTTTCTTGTTCTTAAATAGGAATTTGGTAGTGATTTAAAATCTGCATGTTTTCTGGCAGGCTTTTCCATTGGGCTCTCCGCTGGTGTCAGATATTTCAAGACAGATCTTGAACATAACTGAGGGAGAGACTATGAAAGCTATGGAGAACAAGTGGTCAGTTGGAGATAAACGTTGTCCTGAATCAACCACACCAGATTCTCCAATCAGGCTTGATCACCACAGCTTTAAAGCTCTATTTTCGATCGTCTTTGGTGTTTCTTTGCTTCTACTCTTAGCCAAGCTTTTTCATGATAAGATATACCCAGGGAGACAAGGAGACCAGATTGACGCTGCCGCCGCGCCACCTGCGCCTCAGCCACCTACGCCACCTGCGCCTCAGCCACCAGTCAATGCAGTTAATATCGGAGGTCAAAATCCCGAAGAAACAGTTCGCCGCCGTACACCACATGTGCGAGATGAGCCACCATTCAATGGAAAAACTGCGCAGCTGTTAAGGATTAAGTCAGCATAATCAAAAGATTCAAAACTACTGTTGTTTGTGTTTGCTTTTACATTTTCTGCACGTTTTCTCTAACAATATGAAGATTTTTTCTTCATTTTGTATTTGTATCTTGTGTTGAAAAACTTATTCGTTATTATAAATAAGAAAACTTATTTGTTTTATCCCATTCGAACGTAGCGTTGAAGTCAAATAATGCCGATATCTTGCATAATAAAACTTTTTTTATTCAATTTTATATCTAAATGAAGATAGTAGAGTTGATATTAGCAACTTACTTGATGATATCTGCTTCGTAGCAAAATAGAGCGATTCAAAAGAATCCTAAACACCGAGATCTTAAAAGTAAAAACATAATAATCTGTTGTACAAAAGAAACAGGGCAGTGTTTTAACAGTGCGATTTAGAGAGTAAACTAGATCTCTTTTTAAGAAAAAAGAGTTACAAACGGTCTAGAAATAGAGAAAAATTGTACTCAAACAAAAGGGGATGATAGTTGCCAAGCTCAATGAGCCCTTCCAACACCTAAAAGGTTGTTATCTGAAAGGTTTCTTCCCGAGAGACAGAGTACTTCAAGAGGGCACTGCAACAAATAACAAGACAAAACATCAGTGCCACGCCCAGACCAGACCAGGCTTTTACAAAATTGGTAAAATGTATCACACTTACTGTATGTTGAAGTATCAATCTGCTCAGGAAGTTCCTTTATATCAACCTCAAACCTTTCTTGTACCTGTCCACATTTCAAATTACTACTTTACTACCAACCTCAATATGAATATCAAGACGAGGATGAAGGAACTTATGAAGAAAATCAAACTGCAAACCTGGTTAAGAACTTCTGAATCTGAAGCTGATGCAACAAATGTTATTGCAAGACCCTTCGTTCCAAACCTACCAGCTCTCCCAACCTATACAATACACAGAGCATGTTACAAGAGTCCTTCCTTCAGTGAACTCAATCATCTGTAAAAGATTTCAGTTTTTTTATAAATGAGAATACTTACCCTGTGAAGATATGTATCGGCAGAATCTGGCATATCATAGTTGATAACAATGTTCACACGCTCAATGTCAATGCCTCTTCCTACCAAGTCAGTCGCCACAAGAATCCTCTTGTGCCCTTCCTTGAAACTTTTGTAGCGAGTCAACCTACGTATAATAATATCATATTAGACTTTAGAGTTGATCTGTGCATACAGAGGGCTTTAAGAGCAAGTAGGGTTGATTCAGAAGGATATGTTTGGGAAATATACAAACCTCTCTTCCTGAGACATGCCAGAGTGAATGCATATAGAAGGGAAATTGCACTCAACCAGTAACTTGTTCAGCTCAGCAGCTCTACTCACGCTCTTCACAAATATAACAACCTGGTTGAAGTCCAATGCATCGAGTAGGTCATTCAACTTGCGGTTTTTCTCCATCTCACTCAGTTTGATGTAGTGCTGTTACAGTAGTACAAAAAATGTTCAGTCAATAAGTACCAAGCATCAACCAATATGAAAAGTAAGAAGACTTCACACTAGTAAAAGTACCTGGACAAGTCCATGAAGAGTCAACTTGGCTTCATCATCAACATATATTTCCATTGGCTGAAAGGAACAGATATCAGAGTAAATGATATTAGAAAGCCTTCCTCAGGCAAGGATTCCAAAACAAAAATGATGACGGATGAAGGCCCCTCGAACTGAGATCCTCGTCCCCCATGTTTGCCTTCTCAAAGAAGTGAGATTTCCAATTAAATATAACACTTAGGCCCATAAAATCGAGCGCGATGAAATCTTGGGACATCACAATACCCCAACCCAAAACTCACCCAGCACTTGTTAGCATTGCAAAGAAATAGAAAAAGGTAAGGTAATAATGATAGAAGATCCCATCGTTCAAAGGTCACTGAAGCACACCAAAGCTAAGTGGTACCTTCAGAGACTTACAGGTCTCAACCCAAAGCATTATTGGATTGAGACCAAGCATCCTAGGATCAAAGACAGGTTTCCCGGGGAAGAAGATGCTCAAATACCGTTACGCACTCTCAAGGATAGAAATAATTTAAAAGTAGTGGACTTGTAAAGCTAGAGATAATTTGGCCATGAGACATTACATCTTGCATAAATTTCTTGCAGACAGGTCGAATCTCTTTGCTGAGAGTTGCTGAGAACATCATAACTTGCTTGTCATGAGGAGTCAACTTGAAAATCTCTTGCACATCTCTTCGCATGTCTGAGGAAGAAAATTCATGAATGTTAGCACATACAATTTTCAGGAATATGTTGGATATCCTATAGGTAAGAAATCAACATACCAAGGGACTCAAGCATTTTATCACACTCGTCAAGAATAAAATGCCTCACATTCTTCAAAGAGAGATCTTTGTCTCTGGTGAGCGCAAGCACCCGACCAGGTGTTCCCACAACAATGTGAGGACATTCATTCTTCAGTAAGTCTTTGTGAATTTTAATGTTGACTCCACCATAAAATACAGAAACCTTTGTATCAGGCAGATAGGTACTGAATCGGACGAACTCATTGCAGATCTGCAAGTAATATTCAGCATCAAGGTGAGATAAGTATAACAGAACGTGCAGAAAAACAGTATTGACTATAAAAAGCCAAGAGGCCAAGTTAAGGTAAGGAAAAGATCGTACCTGGTAAGCTAACTCTCTGGTATGGCACAAGACAAGTGCAGAAACCTGGCCAGGAGATGGTTCAATCTGTTGAAGAGTCGAAAGCACAAACACAGCAGTCTTCCCCATACCAGATTTTGCTTGGCAGATAACGTCCATGCCCAAGATAGCTTGAGGGATACATTCATGTTGCACTGGTGGAGAAGCAAAGAAAATTGCATCGAAGGAACCCTTTATAAGTAGAATATAACCTCCATTTCTTTATAATTCGTAGCTTTACCACAGGCTAAGCTCACTCCAAATCAATAGATTGAAATAGCGTTAATTACCTGGAAAAAGTAATCAACAAAATGTTAGTGGACAAAGAAAATAAGAACAATTATAATAGGTAATAAATAAGAATTTGACCTTCTAATCAACACAAATTTGTCCGGACTTACTAAAGGTGATAACCAAGAACAAGAATAAAATATACTGAACCAGCATATCCTCTCAAAACTAGACTAACTACATAAAAATACATTTCTTAGGACAGAAAAAAAAAACTTATGGGGAAGTTAAATATCTATAGCATAGGCAGGCGCCTCAAAGATGGGGTGAGTATTAAAAATGTACTTGCCTTCAGATGGATGTTCAAATCCTGAGTCAACAATAGCTCGGAGAAGCTCCGGTTTTAAAAGGAAGTCTCTGAATCCAGAACTGTGTATGCCAACGTAACCTCTGGAATAAAGAGAAAATAAAAAATGAGAAGATGATTACACATGACAGTCTCATATTCGTTTCCAGGAATTTTAGCATTGAACAACTTCGAAAACTGTTATTCTTTAAAGTTAAGCTACAAATCAAGCCCTCACAGTTAACAAGAAGTCATCTAATAAATTTAAACACAGTGTCACAAACTCACTTTTTCACGGCTTCGCCGTTAACTTTATTTCCAGAATCTGGGACCTTCTCGTCTTCTTCTTCATAGTCCAAGAGCTCCTCCTCGTAGGCCTCGTTGTCTCTAGCGTCACCCATACTTCGCAAATTCTACAAGCTGCATAGAAACTTCGGATAAGATTCCAAATCCAAATCCAAAAACTTAAGATTCAATTATAGTTCTACGCAATTGGGTTCTGGAACTCTTAACAGTGAAAGGTCAATGAATTTTTCTGAGATACAGTGCGACATGATGAATTCTGAGTAAGAACTATACCTGAGAGCTAAGCAGAACTGGTTGGATCTCGAAATTGATTAGGGTTTCGAAATACCTGATTGAAGAAAATTAAATTACCTACGCCGCGTTGGTGTCCGTACATATATATAAGAGGAGACTAGATAGGGTTGAGAGTGAGTCTAAAATTAAATGGGCTTAATTAATGGGCTTAATTTTAATGGGCCTGCAATTTGTAGTAACCGGCCTTGTGTGCGAAAATTATTATCTGGGTTTTCTTTTTCTTTAGTGATAAATATTGAGTTAACTCGACTAGCACAAAGATCATGTTCGGTCCGGAAGACAAATGGATTAAGTTAAAATTTTAAGGTTATCAAATTGTTTTTAACTTTTTAAAGCTATTTTTTATGATAGTTATTTTTATGAGACACCAAGTGTGTTGATTTTACTAAATAAATATTTTTATACAAAATAATTCAATATTTTTGCTGCCACAAAGAAAATCAATTTAACAATTAAATACAATGAAAAGAGTTTAATTCCTTTCTTAGTTCCGGCCTCAACTTTTATCATATTGGTTTTGACGAAGGTGGACAACAACCATTTAACAATGTTTTTCCCGGAAATGACAAAAATCAGCAATGTGATTTATCAACGGTTTCATTAGTCACTTATTGTTTTAATCGAAAATTATCATAAAAATGTGTTATACTCAAGAATATAAAATTTAAACTATCTTAAAAATGGATGAAAAACATGTTTCAGCAGTAAAACATGTTAAAATCAATAAATATATTGTTGGTAGTGAAAAGTTCCGCAGAAAGTCTATTCATAACCATGTTGTGGTTGTAATGCATATTAACACTAAATATGAAAATGTAAATTATTATTTTTTTGGAGGAAAAACAAGAACAGATAAATAGTTTCTTTTTTTACTGCGGGAGTTGAATCAAATATCTACCTAATTTCCAGAAAAACTAAAGGATTCAACATGTATAATTCTTCTCTTTTTTTGTACATAAATAAATATTTATAAAATTCATGTATTAACCGGTCCTAATCTAGTTATCAAAATAACATAATTGAAATTATTTAAATTTGTGGGCAAGGCCCATAAAAATAAAGCCCAATTTAAATTAATTTTCCAAGCCTATCAAGTGCCACTAATATCTCGCTTTCGTCTTGTTTCTGTAGCTCTGATATTTTCTTCTTTGCAATCAGAGCTTTTCGAAACCCTAATCCGATCTCTCGATCTAACCAACTCTGCTCAGTTCTCAGGTATCTTCTCGCTCTCAGTACCTCAGATTTAATTGATTGTTAGGAGATTCATTGACTTTATACGACCTTAAGGTTCGAGAACGCGATACGGTTTCTCGCCAAATTTTAGGGCTTTTGTAGTTTTGAATTGCGAACTTTATCTGAAATTTTTCATCTGTCTGTAGAATTCGTGAAGTATGGGAGACGCTAGAGACAACGAAGCCTACGAGGAGGAGCTTTTGGACTATGAGGAAGAGGACGAGAAGGTCCCAGATTCTGGAAGTAAAGTTAACGGCGAAGCCGTGAAAAAGTGAGTTTTTTTCTTGTCGATCTGTTTCATGAGTACACTGGGTGTTTAGATTTGAGGTTGTTCCGAGATTACTGCTGGTTAGCAGTAAAGGTTACATTAGTCGTTTGCTTATGAGAGTAGCAATATGTTAGTTCTGTTTGCCGATACTTCCTGGAAACTAGCAGTTTTCTTTTTGATTTGAAATTCTGATATTGTATCTCTTCTTTGGGCCAGAGGGTACGTGGGAATACACAGTTCTGGATTCAGAGACTTCCTTCTGAAACCGGAGCTTCTCCGAGCTATTGTTGACTCAGGGTTTGAACATCCATCCGAAGGCAAGTACATTTCACTCCTCTCCTTTTTTTCCTGAGCTTCGGCCTGACTTGTTTTGTGGGCCTTGCACCATTTGATGCTGAATTGATATTTCATAGATCTGTACAAAATTTCTTCTTCTGTATTATTTTTTGTCTTATACTGTTGGTTATTGATGCTGAAATTAAATCACCTCACTAACTTTGAACAAAGAAGTGTTGTTAAAATTTGTTTTTTTTTTGGTTATAATTGCTATGTCCATTGACATTCCAGTAATTAATTTTTTCAGGTAATAAACGCTATTTCCATCTATTGATTTGGAGTGAACTTAGCTTCTGGTAAAGCCAATTAACTTATAAAGGGTTCCTTCCGTACGGTTTTATTTGGTTCTCCACCAGTGCAACATGAATGTATCCCTCAAGCTATCTTGGGTATGGACGTTATCTGCCAAGCAAAATCTGGTATGGGGAAGACTGCTGTGTTTGTGCTTTCGACTCTGCAACAGATTGAACCATCTCCTGGCCAGGTTTCTGCCCTTGTCTTGTGCCATACAAGAGAGTTAGCTTACCAGGTACGTCCTTTTTGCTTCCTTAACTTGGCTTTCTGCTTCAAATTGTTATTTTGTCTTTCTCCAAATTGTCTCACGCTTATTTCACCTTCATATTGAAAATTACTTGTAGATCTGCAATGAGTTCGTGCGATTCAGTACCTATCTACCTGATACAAAGGTTTCAGTGTTTTATGGTGGGGTCAACATTAAAATTCACAAAGACTTGCTGAAGAATGAATGTCCTCACATTGTTGTTGGGACACCTGGTCGGGTGCTTGCACTCGCCAGGGACAAAGATCTCTCTTTGAAGAATGTGAGGCATTTTATTCTTGACGAGTGTGATAAAATGCTCGAATCACTTGGTATGCCGATTTCTGATAACCTTATGTGTAAGATAGCTTACCTATCCCTTAATAATGCTATGCTTTAACACTTGTAAATTTTTTTTATCAGACATGCGGAGGGATGTACAGGAGATTTTCAAGATGACTCCTCATGATAAGCAAGTTATGATGTTCTCAGCTACTCTCAGCAAAGAGATACGCCCAGTCTGCAAGAAATTTATGCAAGATGTAATGTCCCACAGCAACTACTATCTCGGTTTGCAAGTCTTGTAACCTTGAATTATTTTAGCCTTCTCTGGGAGATCGTAGGTTTATCTGAGCACCTTCTGCCCCGAGAAATCTCACTTTAATCCCTGGATGCTGGGTCTCAATCCAATTATGTCTTAGGTAGTTTGTGGGGGTTTGGAGAATTGGGAAACACTGAGTATGTCACTTAGTTTTGGTGTGGTTCAGTGATGTCTTTTCTCAGGGGGATATTCTATCATCATTGTTTTTTTCTTTTTATTTATTTGCAATGCTAACAGTTCTGGGTGGGTTTTGTGTTGGGAGTTGCACGGCCTCAAGGTTTCATCCTACTCAATTTTACTGGCCTTAAAAGTTCCGAGCAATATTGAGGAGGCAAACCTTGTAGACGAGGATCTCAGATCGGGGGTTCTTCATCCGTCGTCATTTTTGTAGTGGAAACCATTACCTGAGGAAGGCTTGCTAATACCATTTACTCTAATATCTATTCCTTTCAGCCAATGGAAATTTATGTTGATGATGAAGCCAAGTTGACTCTTCATGGACTTGTCCAGGTACTTTAACT
Source organism: Cardamine occulta (assembly GCA_028015245.1). Taxonomy (NCBI): domain Eukaryota; kingdom Viridiplantae; phylum Streptophyta; class Magnoliopsida; order Brassicales; family Brassicaceae; genus Cardamine; species Cardamine occulta. The sequence goes on from CM051384.1 coordinate 18,218,367, forward strand.
AGTTTGAGGTCTTCTTACTTTTCATATTGGTTTATGCTTTGTACTTTTTGACTGACTATTTTTCTGTACTACTGTAACAGCACTACATCAAACTGAGCGAAATGGAGAAAAACCGCAAGTTGAATGACCTTCTTGACGCATTGGACTTCAACCAAGTTGTTATATTTGTGAAGAGTGTGAGCAGAGCTGCGGAGCTGAATAAGTTGCTGGTTGAGTGCAATTTCCCTTCAATATGCATTCACTCTGGCATGTCTCAGGAAGAGAGGTTTGTATTCAAACATTATCCTTCCGAGCTAACCCTTGTTGTTCTGAAATCTTAGACCAACTTTTAAACTTAATATGGTATTATATTTAGGTTGACTCGCTACAAAAGTTTCAAGGAAGGACACAAGAGAATTCTTGTGGCGACTGACTTGGTAGGAAGAGGCATTGACATTGAGCGTGTGAACATTGTCATCAACTATGATATGCCAGATTCTGCTGATACATATCTTCACCGGGTAAATATTCTCATTTATAAAATGAAACTGAAATATTTTCCAGATGATTGAGTTCATTGAAGGAAGGATGCTTGTAACATTACTGTAATGCATTGTGTATTGTATAGGTTGGGAGAGCTGGTAGGTTTGGAACAAAGGGTCTTGCAATAACATTTGTTGCATCAGCTTCAGATTCAGAAGTTCTTAACCAGGTTTGGAGTTTGATCTTCTTCATAATTCCATTCATCTTCCACTTGATAATCATATTGAGGTTGATTCTGAGTAAAGTGGGAATTTGAAATGTGGACAGGTACAAGAGAGGTTTGAGGTTGATATAAAAGAACTTCCTGAGCAGATTGATACTTCGACATACAGTAAGCTTGAATCATTTTGCCAGATATGCAAAAAGCGTGGTTCTTGTCTGGTTTTGACAATAACATTGTTTCTTCTTCTTCTCTGTTGCAGTGCCGTCGTAAGCTTCAGATTGTGCAACCTGGGCTTGTGATGGGGAAAAGAGTCATGGATATTTGCAATTACCCCCTCCCCTTTGTGCTATTTTACTGTTTTAGTGCCTTGTTTTGATGATTAGACTGTTTGTAACCCTTAAAAAGAGAGACAGAGAGAGAGAGAGATAGATTGCACTCTTAAATTCGTCAGGTATGTGTACAAGCGAATATGATGCTTTCTATGTCAGGATTCAGGATTTGATGTTTTAGTATCGTTTTGTTTCTTCGTTGAAAGTGGCGCCTATCTTGTCTGATGTCTCTCTTGAATCCCTCAAAAAGAATATTAAAATTCAGAATCTTAATCCGAGATGCGGAATCTCTGATATACATTTGTGTTTCAAATGCGGAATCTGGAATGTAACTCATTCTTGCCCGTACCTGAAACCATGCTTTATGCAGTTAGACAGACGACAACGGGAATAATTCAGCAAATATCTTCAACAGAAGACTTAATTACGATAAGAGTAATATAATATCAATTACAATTGTCTAAGGCTCTTAGCGTTTAGTATTGCTTTTCAAATCCATATCGTTTGTGAAAAATAGAATGTGTTTATTTATACAAATTTTATATACTTCCAACTTGTTACATGATGCATGTTACAGAAAACGTGTACATACGTCAATTATCTTTGAAAGTTGTTAGTACCAATCACAATATTATTATTTTTTTTTTATTTTTTTTGGCGTCAATCACTAGTTTTTTTTGTTCCTATTTGCATATTTATGAAGTTAATACAACAAATAAGAGAAATACATATATTAATAGTGTATCCAAATCCAACATATATATTTTAATATCCGCCAAGTTTGTGTATATAATACATTTCTTACATTACATACTTTTCTTTTGGACAAGCTTCTTACATGTATAAAATCAATAGATCCATCGCCATCGCACTACAAACTTAAAAAAAATAGAAATCCGGAAATTAATTAAAAGCCCTTATTCTTCATTAGACTTCCCAACTAGTCAAAGACATCAATCAACTCCAGTTCAACAACTCCTCTATCATCTCCATAGCTATTTGATCCTCATCACCAATAGTCTCTTCTTCTTCTTCTTCTTTCTCGACGTTTTGTTTCTTCATAGTAGTCAACCCCAAGTCATCCACACTTTCGTTGACCATCTTCCCGAGTTCAAGTCGCATGACCCACGTCGGACTCGTTTTCGACCCGGCCCGTTTCTGCCAAACTCCGATGTGGGAACTGTCAGTATCTAGACGAAGACACGTCAGCGACGGCGTTAAGTCTTTGCAGCTCTTCCTTAGCTTTGCATTCAAGAGCTCAGATAATGATTTTGACGACATTAACGGAGAGTTGACGTCGTTAACGTGATCGGAGCCTTCCTCTGATTTGACGACCGGGAAATTAGTCTTAGCGTTTTGGCCGTTCATTAAAAGAGCGGCTTGGTCGTAAGCTCTCGCCGCCGCTTCTGCCGTTTCAAATGTTCCAAGCCACACTCTTCTCTTCCTGATTATCTCTCACCCTCATGTTAATACATTATTATATACACATCATTCATATAGACATCGAGTTTTAACGGAATTTTTCACGTTTAATTTTTTAGATATACATATAACTTTTACACATTTCAATTATGTTTTAATAATCGGATAAGTTTTTGAGCCGAAATCCAAATTAACCATATAGCAAATCAGATTTTCTTAATTACAGCTGCAGATGAAATTCAATTTATAAGGTTATAATTTCTATCATGGTTGGTTTTAATTCTTCTTCATATATTTTATTGTTAAAGCAAACGCCAAATACTAGTAGAACGTTTGTTTTTACTCTATATCATATGATTGTAGTTTCATATGAAAAAAAACAAATATACACAACATTCAACATGGCAAGATATAAACCTAAACAGGAAAATAATAAACAATATCATACATATACTATATAGAGCTATACTTACAATAGAGGATGGCGAATTTCAGAGACCCAAGAACCCCATTGTCGCTGCCGGACACCTCGGAACTTCCTCGAATGTACCATCTTTTATTTTCCTTATAACTTTCTTTGATTTTAATATTTGCTAAGTAATTAGAAATTTAGGGTTCTTACTTTCTCTCTTCTTAGCTGACACGAACTCGGAAATATAGAGATGAGAGATAAAGAAAGACTGTTAAGTGTGTGATCTTAATCTAATTGTCTCCACCTAAATATTTATATAGAGCTTTTATTTGACTTTTCTCTTTATTTATATAAACTGACCTTTCTTCCATGATCTAATTACTAAATTCTATTTATGATGTTGATTAGAGCCCACTATGTGTCTCTCAATCCTCCGTTATTAAGAACCATAATTACCTTCAACAGATTTTTATTGGCTATTGCTTTATTTATGAACACAACTTCCTTACTTTATCAGAATGACTCTAGTGAAGACACGACTTGTACCTTCATTTCTAACGTAACTTTCCTGCCTAAGTTTTAACACCCACAAACAAAATAAAATTAGCAAGCTTTATTTATTAAAACTTCTATATATATATATATATATATTTATGAAAGCAGTTTTTTTTTAAGATACACATAATAGGAAAAGTAAACTTTTCTTTGGGGAGTTCCGAAATTTCATCTATACATTGGTTAACATTTTTAACTGTTAAAAAAAAAAGTTCTTTTGACATCAACATTTGTAACGAATTAAAAACATGTCATTCAAGGCGGGGGTCCAAAGAAACGTTTATGTTGTTCTTTTTCTACACGTCATGTTATACGAGTGGGGATCATTGTAACACTACAATATTTAAAAAAAAAATATGATAATGCATGTGGAAAAAGATAACCACAAATTATAAGATTGCACCATTGTTTGTCTTCCAGTTTAATTCAGCTTACATTTTCAAATTTAAAAACTATATCTCTAAAAACAAAAATCAAATAAATGTCGGTGGGTTGGGTGGTGAAGGCCGTAGATATTTCAACGTTCATTCAAGGTTAAGCCTACAATAGACCAAGAATTCTCTTAACGTCAGGCTAAAATAAATGTATCCACCAACATTTCAAAAATATTTCAGTCTCATATTGTCAGACTATAATTAATTGAAGTAATAAACAAGGTGGCTTTACGTGTTGGAGATATATATAGTTGTATGTGATTTGTATGGTGTTGTTTTTATTTTATTATTCGGATTTGAAATTGCGTAATGCATATTATTGTTAAGTAAAAAATGTAAAATAGTGCCATAATTTGATCCCCACGTAAGCAGAAAATAACAGTCTCAGTTAATAAGAAACTTTTTAAGAATACGCAGAAAGTAGAAGTTAAATGTCCGCAACAATCCACGTTCCTCGGCTTAATCTGGCTCTAGTATTTTAAGTTTTAGCCCCAAAAAATTGGTTCAGTTTTTTCCATTCTTTGTTTGATCCAAGAATTGAATTTTAATTTGGTAATTATAATAAAATTGCATGAGACAGAAAAAAAAATTTGCATGAGACAATTTCACAGTTGCAAAATTTCATATTAATGTAATATGCATAGCTATATGGCAAAATTATACTCCTGTTGTGTAGTATATCGACTCTTCCTGTCACATGAACATGGCCAGGATGGCCTCAAATCTCCGAGAGAACGAAAATGAGTTTATTATTCCCAAATCCTAACACTATTTACGGAAGATCATTTAAGTATCGTTTATACTATTTGTTGTTTTCATTTCGTAATTCGGAGAAAGATGTCAATGGCTTTTTGCTTTATAAATGTCAATTATCCAATCGGTTCTTTTTAATTTGTTACCATCCAATGGACAATCCGCAATTTGTTACCTAGAAACAAAGTAATACATTACGTTGCTTTCGCATATAATAAACACGTATTAAATTTGTGTACTTTCACAATTCTCCTTTTCTCAATATGGACTTTGTTCAATCAAACCTATTCAATAGTCTTAGTGAACAGTTTGTTAGTCCAATTTTTTTTCACCTAATTTAAACCCTGATTTTTTAATAGGCATTTTTTTAATAATTGGTATATACATTTTTAAAGTCTGGATGTCATATATATAAATGAAAACACATTGTAGATTGAAAAAGAGAGAGAGGGAGATCCGTTTCAAAGCGTGTATAGCGTACGTTCATCAATCAAGTGAAATGGAATGAAAAAACAAGAAAAGTATATATATACATATTCTCATATAATCAAAATTTTGGTTTATGTAAATTCTTGAATACGAATTTGGAATTTTGGCTCAGAAAATATAATCATTGTTACAGTTTTAATATTCCTAGTCATATATTGAAATTAGTTGGTAAATACGGTTCCATAAGATTAAAAAGGACGGTGGATCCCAACTTTAACTCATACACTTAAATTAATCCACTTTTTGTTTTCTTTAATTATCGTACCAACCCATTAAATGGTAACTGTTTCGAACCATTTAACCGTAACTAATCTTCATCTAACCTAAATTACACCCACCAAGGTCTATTTCCAAATAAAGTAGTTATACCCACCAAGGTCCTTCATATAAAGAAAAAAGTAAAGTAGGCAAAGTTTTTTAATAGTTTGTATAAGCTTAGATAAATGATTTCATTACTGTTCGACATTTTTAGAAAATATGAAAGATTATGGGTTGGCATACTAAAAGCTGGTATGGTGGTGGTATTGAATAGGCCGCTGCTCGGTTGTGCTAATTTGTTTTGTAAGACTTAAGATTTTATTTGGTTCAGACTAAAAATAATAATGAGTTGGTTAAACGGACACACTAATTTTCTTTCCCTGTAAACTAAAATTTGGTAGGAAAATAGATTTTCAAAAAGAAATTAATTTGGTTAGAGACAGGGTCGGCCCATGGTTTTATGAAGCCCCAAGGAAAAAAGTTTTGGTGACTGTCTTGGAAATTGTAAAATATTGGGCTATTGACTCATTATCTAGCAGGCAAAATGCTAACTAGCAATGGTTGCTTAGCTCCTTTTGGGCAAAATTTTTTGGGTTCAACCCCAATAGGTAGATTACAAATGAACATGTCATTAAAATAAATATAATGTATTCATAGTTAATACTCACATTCAGTTTCACCCAATTTTAAATGTTTATAATATTGTAAAATTAAAACATATTACAAAGAAGTGAAAACTATATTTATATTTGTGTTTGCGTTTTAATATGGCAAACATGATTATAAGAAAAATGTAAAAAAATTCACTTTTAAAATTACGAAAATGATATTATAATATGTAAATACAAACATGAAAGTGTGCTCGTAATATAATCATCATATTACAAATATGTTTGGTAGTATAGTACTTAACATAAACAAGGCGTGTACGTAGTTAAGTTTAAGAAAATATATAGTCAATAATCATTCCAATCTCTACAAACTATAAATCAATGAGGCCATAAGATGGAACGACTAACCTATAAATTCTCAACACGCTCATAACGAAGTCGAAATGATCCATTTGCAATTTATTAAACAAGAATCAAATTAAAGTGTAATCAGTTTTGAATGATTTTTGATTATTTAATTATAAAAGTATAAAGTTAGACAACGAGATTTGGGATATCTCCTCGAAGTTGTAACTATATTGTTATTCTATTTCTGAACTTCGATTTTCTTTAGGTTGTCGATAAGTTTTGTGGTGGGTTTCTCTGTACGAGGTTCATTTACACTTTGAACTATGCAGTAGATTTTTGTTTCCTTTTTCTTTTTCGGCAGACTAGATACATGCTTATATTGCTTTTCAACTTTAAATCGGAGTATATAAGAGTTGGTTTGTACGGTACCAAAGGTTGTTTGGAATATTTGTTTGATAGCTCGTGTAGTGATGTTTATTGTTGATTTTCCTTGATTGGAGAATGATTCTTTTGAACTAATTAGGTCACTATATGTATATATGTGTATTGAAGCATGAAAGATATCTTTGTAACTTGTAACCATAATATATAATTGTTTTTTCAATAAGAGCCATGATATATAATTGGTTTAGTGGAATTCTAGTGAACTATATATAATCACGTGGTTTATATTCCTCACCTGAGAAAATTCTCCACCTTTAAAATGGTTGAGTTATTTATCCTTTTCATGTTGTTGCTTTAGTGCATTCTCTTTCCATATATTCTAACAAGTTCACTCAAATGCCTAAAATAATTCTGGATGTTGTGTCTTAAATTTACTTAGCAACGAAAAATCGATTCATGGAGATGATCTCCGAATTCGAAACTACATTTAATCCATGATTAATGGTATTATATTATAGCATTAAAATTCAAAATCGAAGTTGCTCATGATTCTTGAATAAGGGTTTTTTGAATTTTGATCCAACCGCTCAAAAACACGATATTCACTTGTTTATGAAGTTTCTACTATGCTATTTTCTTAAATGTTACTATCAATTTTTTCATTATCAGTTCGTGTAGTGTTATAAGTGTCGTTTAGATGTTTTCACACATAGTTAAAAAATGTTTAAATTTATATTACATCTTTTATTTCTTCTTTTCTATTAGTACATGTCTAATTAATAATAACAAGCTTGCATTTTATATTTTTGCAGAGAAGATATAAATTATAGAGTGAAAATATCTTAACCTGAATTCAAAAGTCAAAACTAACCCCGTACCATACACAGTCTGCCAAAATAAATTATGTTAGAGTTGGCATGTACCCCCTCAATTTGAGTGCATATTGGCTCTTTGCTGATGTCTGATGAGATAAACATTTATATTTAGTTCAGTGATTTGCTGCCACTGTACTTCACTTACGCTTTGAATTCACATAACAAAAAAAAAAACCAGCACAACTATATATAATTGTTGCAGACGCAATCTATAAAAAACACCACTCGTACAAACACAACAGTGTAGTGTTGTCGTAGACAAAACAAAAAAAACACCTACGAAGAGAGATTTAAGGAAAAAGCCCACGCCTACAATATAAAAGTTTAATACACATTAGAGTTGATAAACAAGTAACTTTTTGTTGTAATTTAAACTAATAAAAAAGAGGTAAGTAGATGGGGATGGAGGAGACAAGACACGAAACATGGAATGTGAACTAGTAATAGGGAGAAATGGGTACTTCTTTTTATAGAACAAATGGTTTGGTTTTTACAGAGTATCGAATCTCTCTTTCTTTATAGGTCTTTCGTTCGAGAGCTAAAAGCCAAAGATTCTCTCGAAGATCCATAAGATTTTCTTTTCTCCTTCGGATCTTTCTTCCATCTCTGTGATTGTGATTTTATTGCGGTTCATAAAATCAAATCCTGTGTGCCGACTCAGTTCGCGCGTGGGATTCACCTTCTTTATTACATACTACTAGTGTATTAATAAATGCTGTCTCACCCACTTTTTCTCTACAACTGGTGGTGAACAGAGGAACAGAGCGAGACAGAGACACTCAGTGAGAGAAAAAACTATCTCATCTCATTTTCATTTCCTCGTTTCCTTCTTCTGCGAGGGAAATTTATTTCTTTTTTTACTTTGAATTCTTCCATTTACTCACTCTTCAAGAGAAAGAGGCAGGGAGAGAGATTAATAATATACAAGTGAGACGCTCCTTGACTCTCTCTCACAATTTCAAAACTAGAGAAAAAGAGAAAGACAAGGAGAGAGTAACGATGTTTGCGGCGGAGAATGGTCTGAAAGGAGATCCAAGGCTTCAAGCTATATCAGCAGCCATTAGAGTTGTTCCTAATTTCCCCAAGAAAGGTTTACAACTCTGTTTCTTTGCTCTGTTTTGCTCTGTTTTTTAATTTCTCTGAACAAGTTTCTATTTTATCGGGACAGGGATCATGTTTCAGGACATAACAACATTGTTACTGGATTACAAGGCATTTAAACATACAATTGACATCTTTGTAGATCGTTACAAAGACATGCATATCTCTGTCGTTGCTGGTATAAAACTCCTCTGTTTTTTTTTTCTTCCTTATCTTATCCTCTCCTTTTCTTTACTATTAACTACAGAGAATGTTTCGTCATCAAGTTTGTTAAGTAATGCCAAAAATTCGGTGTCTTTCTAAATGGGTTTACATCATTAAGCCAATAAAGACCTTAAAAATATTGTCTTTTTCTTCTTAAAGAAAATTTCATTTGTCTTTACATGTCAATACATGTTATTTAATATAGGAGTTGAAGCAAGAGGTTTCATGTTCGGTCCCTCCATTGCATTAGCCATAGGCGCTAAGTTTATCCCTTTGCGTAAACCTGGAAAATTACCAGGTAATAACTTGATTTTTTACTTCACTCTCTGTTTTTTGGTTGATGATATATAGATAGATAGACTCTTGAGATTCTGAAAAATGGCAAAACTGTAATATATAGGGAAAGTGATATCGGAATCTTATGAGCTTGAATATGGACATGACCGTTTAGAGATGCATGTTGGCGCCGTTGAGCCACGAGAACGTGTCATTATCATCGATGATCTCGTTGCTACCGGCGGCACTCTCTCCGCCGCCATTAGCCTTATGGGTTTTTTTCTTTTCCGATTGTCTAATCAGAATTTTTCTTGATTTATTATTATGTGACACTTTTTTGTTTGTTTTGTTTTGACGTTTTAAAGAAAGCCAAGGAGCTGAAGTTGTGGAGTGTGCTTGTGTTATTGGCTTGCCTGAAGTCAAGGTGAGTCACACTTCTTTTACTTGTTCAAGAAGTTATATCTTGTTTGTTCTTTAGAAAGGATATGAATTCTAAATGTAGTGATAGAGTTGGTTTTGGCTCCGATTTAAGATATCATCTCAACTGAAATTTGCTCATTGAGTTACAATGTTTATTTGTAACATTTTGAAATGTTTTTAGGGGCAACACAAGCTGAAAGGGAAGCCGCTCTATGTGCTGGTGGAGCCTAGTGGATTAGATGAGTTCTGTTAGGATACAACCCGGTTAATTCCGGTTCGTTTTTTTTCCTCCAGAGTTCATGTTCTCTGTTACCGTTCGTTTTAAAGCTCTAGGGTTCCAACTTCTTGTATTCGTTCTCTTTTCCCTTTCATGTAGATTTTGAATTTTGCTGTCTGTTTTGATTTGAGAGGGTTAGGAAATTTGTACTTTCCACTTCAGTGGTTGGTAAAAAAAAAACGAGATAAGAAAACGTCTTTACATCGCCGGTTTGGTGAACCGGTTTTTTTTTTTTGTGAGGTTGAATTGATGATGGATTCACTAACTTATCTTGATCCATTTATAATAACTGTAATCATTAAAGATGATAAAGATACGTTCCCAAAATTATGCGTGAAATCTGAAAAGTACCACTAGTAGGTTTACTAAATTAAATGCGGTTATTACTTCTTTTAGAGCACTGATAAAGTTGGTTGGTCTTCTACGACAAATATTGGTCCAAACAGAAAAAAAAAATAACAAAAGAAATGCCTCAAAAGCGATATTATGGGCCTTGTGAGATAGTAAGTACTAAGTAGTATGGGGCTATAAGACTATAACAAACGAGTATTAGATATAAATAAAAAGCCCAAGATGTTAGTTAGATTGATGCCAGATATTTTGTTGCGCCTGATATTTTCAAAATTCAAGTCTTCTTCACTCTGAAGCGGGCTTCTCCGATCAAATTCAAAGTAAGGTTTCTCAAAATTATTGCAAAAATTCTTCAATTCGATGTACGGTAATGCTTTGATTGCAATTCGGTGTTGATTAATTCTCGGATTTGGTAATCTAATTGAATCAGTTTTGTTTTGTGGTTGTCAAGATCTGAGATTTCTGGGAATCTGAACTTCATCGGAGAGAGTGAGCTGGAAGTAGATGGCGATCTTTTATGCTTTGGTGGCGCGTGGAGCTGTGGTTTTATCTGAGTTTAGCGCTACATCGACCAACGCGAGCTCAATCGCGAAGCAGATTTTGGAGAAGTTGCCTGGAAATGACAGCGATAGCCACGTGTCCTACTCTCAAGATCGGTACATCTTCCATGTGAAGCGAACCGATGGTCTTACCGTTCTCTGTATGGCCGATGAAACCGCCGGAAGTAAGTCGCTTCTTCGATTTCTGCTGAGGTCTTATCTCACTATCAATTTCCTTGCTGTTTTGATTCTGTTAAGTGAAATCTCAATTTTGTGGGTTTTTTTGGATTCTTCTTTGTGATATACAAAGATTTTGGTGATTGTCACAGTGATGACTTGTTTATTGTTTTCATAGTTTCAATAATTTTAACATGTTATAATTGTATAGGGAATATTCCGTTTGCGTTTTTGGATGATATTCATCAGAGATTTGTGAGAACATACGGCCGTGCGATTCATTCAGCTCAAGCTTATTCCATGAATGATGAGTTTTCAAGAGTTTTGAGTCAGCAAATGGAATACTATTCGAATGATCCTAATGCAGATAGGATGAGCAGAATTAAAGGTGAAATGAGTCAGGTAATGTTACAAAAATCATCTCTTTTTTTTGCAATATATAGCTCTCTATTACTAACTGTTACTTGTGCGGTTGTTTTTGTATTTTCAGGTTCGAAATGTGATGATTGAGAATATTGATCAAGTCTTACATAGAGGGGAGCGTTTGGAGTTGCTAGTTGATAAAACTGAAAATATGCAAGGGAACACTTTTCGTTTCAGAAAGCAAGCTCGCCGTTACAGATCTGTTATGTGGTGGAGAAATGTCAAGCTTACGTAAGTTTTCTTCAACCAAAAACCTTTCCAAGAAACCTATATACCCTAATAAACTACTCGACAAGACACGAATCTTGTGCAATTGATCACTTCATTTGTTTGAAAATATATTTTTCTTCTTCTTGTAGTTCTCATGTGATTGTTTTCCTGCAGGATTGGTCTAATACTTGTACTCTCGGTGATTGTATACATCGCGATGGCCTATGTTTGCCACGGGCTAAGTCTTCCTTCATGTTTCAAGTAAGAATACACTCTTATCTTCACCATTCCTGATCTCGGGAATGTATCAGATTCTGCTTCGATTTTGAAATCTGAGATATGCGTTGTGTAAAATGTGTGTATGTGCACCTTTCAAGTATCATCTTATGTACATTGCTTTGGAGTTTGGATTAAGGAATCGATTGTTATTTATAAGTGTGATATTTTACTGTTTATGATTATCTCCTGTCTGTTTGCAATTATATGATGCAACGTTAAGAGTCCACAAAGAGAGAGAAAGAATCTTTATTTTGCCAATTACATTAACAATTACCATTGGCTATACAAATCTAACAAATAAAAAAGGACTTTGCGATCAGCGTTTTGAATCGCAAAAAATAAAAAGAATGAAAGAAACTAAAAGCAAAAAAAGAATAAAGAATAAAAAAAAAACAGGGCATTTTCTTCACAAAATGTCCTTAAAAACAGATTGACCTTGAAACTTCTCCACTTTAGATCTCAGAAACTCAAATCTCTTATCAAGACATGTCCGCTTCATCTCCAAGGACCCTAATTTCCCTGTTGTCTTCATCAATCTCTCCCGAAACTCATTCATCTCTTTCTCCTTCTCTGCAAGCTTCTTCATACTCACCTCCATTTCTTGCTTCGCAAGCAACAAACCGCGCTCGCACGCTTCTTTTTCCATAGCTGCTGTTTCGTGTCTGTTAAAGTACCTTGTGGCCTCAATAACCTCCTCAAGAACAGACCTGAGCCAACCTGCTTGGATCTTTGCCGTCTCTATGTCCTTCACGATCGCTAGAATCTCACTGGCTCGTGTTTCCGATAGTCTACGCAGAGGCGTTGACTGTAACTCGATAACAACCTCGGCTAGAGTCTCGAGGTGGTATATTCGTGTGGAGAGAGAATGAAGCTTTGAATTTGATGTAATGTCTCCATACTTGTCGAATATGCTTTGAAGAGTCGAGGCAAGACTAGCTTTGATTTTGTATTCTCCGACGTAGACAACTTCGGAAGAATCATAGGTTGTGATCGCAAGAGACTTGTTCAACGGTGAAAAAAGAAGCTCAGGGATGAGTAGAACAGAGTCTTGATCGAAATTATTGAAAACAGAGTATGCTCTGTTCCATTGAGGAAGAGAGTGTAGAGAGATCTCTGAACATAAACTCATCTTTGTCTTTTACTTAAGAAACACAAACAAAAAGAGAAAGTAGTTGAGTTTGAAACAGAGAAAGCTTTTGGTTTTTTTTTTTTTTTATCACAAGAAAGCTCGAGAGAAAAATATGAAGTTCTCATCCTCTCTTTCCCTCTTTTTAAAGACGTTTATTTTAGAGGTTTTGAGTATTATTATAATTATATTTTATTGTTTTTTGGAGTTAGTAACGATTCTGACTTTGACTCGATGAAATCATCACTATCATCGCGTTCTTGACTTTGTCAACAATTTCTGTTTTCTGTAATTGTTTTTCTCAAACCAGAGGTAACCAAAAAAAAGATATAAAATAAGAAAATGTCAAACGAGAAGGAGTCAGAGACTCGACTCGGCGAAACTTGAAGACAACAAAGTCGTTTACTCGTTAAGACCCTAAATGGGCCTTGTTATGGGCTTTCTAATTCTCAAACGAAACTCGGAGGAGGAGACTTGTTTGTTCTAATCGAAAATCAAGAACGAGACATTGTTATAGTTTTAGAATGTCCTGTATTATATGCATCTGTATTATATTTAAAAGAGTATATAACAATATAGTTCACTGGGAAAGAGGGATTCGAACATTAAGCCTCCGTAACCATATAGAATGCATGATCATATGCAACATATCATATGGCTTCGATGGTCTGTTTACCACAAAGTGTCTTCGAACATCAAGCACTCCCCTTTGCAGTTTCAAGTACTCTTCTTCTGATATAGCTTCTAGAATCTTCTTTATCTCTGGAATCTTTGATATTGGAATATGAACCGAGAATGTCTTCCAATTCAACACGTCACTGAATGGAAGAACGTAAGAATCAGCGACGATGACTGGAACACAACCGGAGTAAAGCGACTCCACGATTCTTGGACTCGCCACTTCCCAACCGCTCGGACACAGACAAAACTTGGCCTGATCCATCATTTCGGTGTAGTTCTTGGTTTTAGGGAGATACCCGTAGACAAGGACATCTTTGTCTTTTTCTCTCCAGTGTTCGAAAAGTATTTTCCGAACTTCTCCGTGAGAACCACCGGCAAAGAATGCTAAGAGTTTGCGGTTTTGAGGCGGTTCTCCGGTGTGTACAACCCCTAATTGGCTGAATGGGATGTTGATTTCTGGTAATGAAACGTCTCTCATGGGGGTGAATCCCTCGGAGGCGTTGGCATTGCAGAGAGCTCTGATAAAATGCTTGTATAGTTGTGGATCCACAGCTGATACATCAGGTGCCTTGTACAACAAGGAACAAAAAGGGTAAGTTAGGGCTATATATGGTTTACTTCTGGAACAAGAAATGTTTATAAACAGAGACTCACCCAATCATGACAGGAGAGAAAGAAATGGTCAGCACCGCGACTGCGATTCCAATAAGGGTAGCGGTTAGATATGAGAGAGATGTAGTCTTTGACAATGTTTTGGAGGCGGTCACGGGCATAGCTAGTGTAAGGTCTATAGACAAAGCGTATGATATTGACGATCCCTACGGGTATGTAGAACACGGTAGCTTCGGCCGGGGAAGCCGCCTTGAAACGGCTGTTTCCGTTCTCGATCTCGTCCATGAATTGGCCTTCAATGGCGTAAATGTTGTTGAGAGGACCTTTGTGAAACAGAGGAGCTTCTCCTTCTCTATATGTCCATATCTTGAATCTCTTCTCCATCTCTCTGTGGCTCCTGTTTATTGTTATGTGTAAAGAAAAAACATTACATATGCATATATATCTCTGTGTTCGTCTATATATATACAATGTGAGACTTTTGAAACTTTAACATAGAAGTAAGAACAAAATAAATGATGTGTTTGCAAAGGGTCAAGTTGAGAGATGGAGACAGTATGGGGAACTCTAAACTACTCTTTCCACAAAGTGTGTTTGATTTTGAATTGTGAAGAGAGAGATAGAATGAAGACAAGAAGAATAAGGTTTCAAAATATAACTTTTACAAGATAGGAAAAATGGATTTAAAAAAATTGGAAAACACAAAACTAGTAGTGTGTAGGTTACTATAAATAGAAGCTTATATTGAATATTGATGTTGACACATATTTCTATTAAGGGTGGTTTTGAATAAAGATCATATATAATGGGAAAAAAAAGTGTACAGATCCTAATGAGTACCTACTAATTAGCTACATATTACTATTTATTTATTGAGATAATTTGACTTTTTCATAAAAGCCCAACTTTTCTTTTAACTTAAGTGATACCAATTTTACTAAAAAGCCTAACTAACTCAAATATAACCAAGGAAATTACCAATGATCAATATAAAAAAATAAGCCTAACTTAAGTGATCAAACTAAACAATGTTGATAAAGAGTATGCCAATTTATATTTTTGCACAAAATCATTTATAATTAAAATAAAAAATATATAGAGAGAGAAAGAAAGAGTAATTAAGCAAAAATAGAACAAATGAAGGAGAAAGAAAAGGTCTTAACTGATGAAAAGTAAAAGCGTTGAGATAGACAGATCCACTTGATACGTATCCCAAATCCGAATTATTCCTCCGATCACGACTACGACGGTGATTCTCTTCTCCGGCTTTCCTTATGGCGGCTCTCGCCATTGCTAAACCTTCTTCCATTCTCTCCGCCGCTTCATCAACTTCTTCTACCACCGCAACTTCTGATGTCGACTGTTAAAAAACATTAATTATTCAGTTAATAATATGAAAACATTTTTACACCTCGTAGCTAAGTTAA
Source organism: Cardamine occulta (assembly GCA_028015245.1). Taxonomy (NCBI): domain Eukaryota; kingdom Viridiplantae; phylum Streptophyta; class Magnoliopsida; order Brassicales; family Brassicaceae; genus Cardamine; species Cardamine occulta. The sequence continues at coordinate 18,234,025 of CM051384.1, forward strand.
TATTCCCCCAACCTAGAAGACAACAAAAATAATAAAAACAAAGAACGTAGAGAAATTCGTATCATAATCAAGAAATGTAAATTCGTATCACATGAACAAATTAAACAGAAAAAAAAAAAGAAAAAAGAAAGAAGAATAGTTAATGTACATTATTGTTGGAAGTGATGATACAAGATGAGGAAGAACGAAAAGGGAATATTATGAAGGAAGAGAAAATGGCTTGTGGACAAGAAGGATCATCATCGACGACGGAAGAGAGAAATCGGTTATGGTGGCTAATGGAGTAGAAGAAGAGGAGGATGACGAGTGACGGATACAGCAAAAACGGTGTCGTACAAGTCAGATCCGCCATTAATTTAATAATTAGGATCTTCTTTCTTTCTTCTTCCTCTTCTTCTTCTTCAGGGTATAATTTAATTAGAGCTTGCTTTTGATTTTACAGATAAAAAAAGAAGAATTTGTCAAGAAGAAAAGAGATGATTCTGAAGAATTTTAGGGTTGTTGATTTCTCTCTTAATGTTTAAAGAGGTTTTTTACTCTCATTTTTATTTACTTCTCCTGCTCTTCTATTTATATGTGTTGCTCTCTGACCGTCTAATCCGGTTCTGATTATTTGGGTTAACAAATGCATAAAATTCGTTTGTTGTTATTTATTTTTTGGTCAACGAAATGCAGCATGAATCTCTTGCGGTTTGTTTTGGTACAGTTTAGGTTGGATTTGGTTCGGTTTTCAAATTTACTTTTTTGTTTTGTTTTTTTTTCTTTCTTTCTAGATTAGCTTAAATTTTTGTAATGGTTATCCATAAATATATAAAGTTTTTTTAAAGGAAGATATGGATTATATTTCCCTGCTGGAAAAAAAGAAAAAGAAAAACAAAGAAGAAGATTACATTCAACTCAATTTGCGCCTCTCATTAAACTCGAGATTATAGAAGATCGTTTTATGCTAATATAAATGTAGAGATAAGTTACAATTGAATTAATCACTGAACACGAGCCGAAACGTATAATCCTGTAAACGTATTGAAGTACTCAATTATGGGAAAATTTTGAAAAATGACAAAGTACATGCATGTAATCCTGCAAAATTGTATTCTCTGAATATTTTCTTTAATAGCGAAACAATTATGCTATTATTTATTGGTGTCCCTGATTGGTTATATCCAATTTTTGAAAGACCGAACTATGGTTGTTGAATATATTAATATAAATATAATATATATATATATATATTAATATATATTTGAAATGTTTGAGGGGAAAAATGAGAGAAGCAAAACGAAGTATAGCTTTTTTAGAAAGAGACAAGCCCCAAGCAAGTCTACAAAAAGAAGAAGCACTTTAACGACTTACGATCGCATCGTCCATCATCACATGACATTGCTGTTTCGTTGTAGTTTCTGGTTTTGGTTAATTTGTGTTGAACTTATCACTCTTCTAGTGTTTTCTAGTTCATGCAAAATATTTACTTGCATATATACAATATTCTATTATCGGTTTTGTACAGTGGAGTAACTATAGAGGATTTAGCTGGTTACTACTTGTTACTACTTGTTACAGTTGTAAGAGGTGAATACACGATTCATTAAAACGGTAGAAAAAAAAAGGATAGTAAGAACAAAAGACAAGTTGAAGTAAATGGTATTTAGAAGGGAATAAAGAAGCGACAAATTACATCAAATGGTTTGATTCTTTCTCATTTCTAGTTCTACTTTAATTCATCGAGGAGCGTCTAGGTTGGGCTAGTGGCTTAACTGCTAGCTCTTCTTCATTTCATCATTTGCATAAAGAGTTCGACTCCTCGTTTATTCATGGGTATATGGACACAGTAGACAAGAAAAAAATATATTTATAAATACTATTTAAACCACTTAAATTTACCAAGGAATCTTTCTCTCTTAAATTTCGCCAAGGAATTTTTCTCTCTTATGCCGCGTCTAAATGCACCACTTGCTCTCCCACGGTGTATTTGTTTTTAATGATAATTATCTATTGGCACCACTCACCAGTCACATCGGAATTTATATGATTTTTTTTATTATTATACAAAGTTTTTTTTTTCATTTCAATAATTACCACAAAATCTGTACTTGGCTTAGTCTTACACATCTTATTGATATACTGTACTTTGTTCTCCGTTATCAGTACGGATTTACAATCATCGCGTATTGGTACAGCAAAAGCTTATTTTATTGAGAAAATCAGAAAGAAAAAAAAGCCTCAAGGCTTAAGGAGATTGATACCAAGCTTCTCTAAAGCCGTCTTAATGGCATCACGGCCACACTCTTCAGCTTCCGTAATATTGGAACTGTTCAGAGGAGTCACATCTTCCATCGGGTAGCTTCTGTTACCGTGTAGCTCACGCAAGTCACTGGCTATGCTTTTGAGTATCACTGTTTTGTGAATTCCTCCAAGCAAGCCTTCGTAATCTGTATCACCTGAATCTCCCACGAACACCACCATGTTTGATAAGTCAATGCCCCATCGCACTAGTAAATACCTGAAAAACAGACCAAGACATGTACCCCGCGATCACTTAGAACTCAAATCCAAGATAATGATGTGTAATTATATAACGGGTTGTGATAAAAACTTACCTAAGGGCCTGAGATCGTGAGGCAAGAACAGGGATTACATTGAGCCTCGGTCCGTTTTGGCAGTAAACTACATTGCAACGTAATGCTTGAATTCTCATCAATTTCCTCAGCTCCTTCATCGGAGGAATCTGCAGAGATTGAATGAATGAAGATGAGATTAGAAGGTAAAGACCAAAAATCAATGTTTCAAGACAAGCAAAAACGATAAGTCTGAGGGTGTGTATTTACCAGAGCGGGATCTTTCACTTTGAAAGATAAGCAAAAGTTGGTAGAAGAAGACTCATCTTCAGATAGAACCTCTCCTTTTTTCAGCTTCTTCTTCTCTTCCACAGAACTAATCCATCGGATCAAAGTCTTCCTCAAGCTCTCTCCACCCCAACGAAATTCTATATGGGAATGGTAATCTGCATCGAGTGTATAAGGAAGCGCGGTGTTATCCTCAGAAGCAGAGGACGTGAAGTAGAGTTCACTTCCACTGTTGCAGATAACAGCAAAAAAGTCTTGTGGTTTCAACCCTCCTGAAAGCAATGCTGTGTGAGTCTCAGATATAGTCATTGAGGTTGAGAGTATGAATCCTATTGAACCGCCTCTTCCTGCAGTATCAATAACTGTTTTGACAACTGCGGTAAGATCCGAGGTTGTGCCGCAGTCCACAGAAATGACAAATATATGTTTCCGTCTTTTCATAGAAGGCATCTTGGACTCAAATTTCTCTGCTGCTGTGCTCTTTTGTGTCAATGTTGTCACAACTTTCTCTAGATTAGCTTTCCGTTCAGCGGCGCTGTCTTCAGCATCTAAGTTAGTATCTACACCGTTGTTACTTGAACCCTTTTCACCATCTAAGGAAAGTTTTAGATTCAAGGAGATGTCATGTATATCTCTAAGGGAGTCACTGGGTGAATCAGAGTCTGAGTTCTCAAACTCAACTCTCTGCCATTTAGGATGTCTTTGCTTGCATGAAGCTATCCGAGCCATATATGTTTTGCAATGCTCTGGCCACGAAAACAGGTGAATGTTTTTAAGGCCGTTTGTTCTGCATCTTGACCATAGCTGCTTGTCTGAAACTAGTTTCAGGAGAGAATCAGCTATAGCTTGCTGATCATGAGGGTCAACTAGAAGCCCATTGTCTAGAACCTGCAAGTCAGTGGCAAATATTAGCTATAGCTTACTCTACGTTGATATTTTAAGAGCGGTGCTGTATATGGTGCAAATTTTATTTTGAAATATGGAAAGCAACAAACCCGATGAATATCGACAGGCCCTCCATTTATTGTTGCAACAGTGGGCAGTCCATGAGCTCCTGCCTGTTAAATACGGTACCGGTTAATTAATGAGAAACCCTGAAAATAATAGAGCACTGAAGAGAGGGAAAATGATAAATACCTCGATTAGAGTAAGTCCAAATGGTTCGATGAAAGCTGGATTTATAAATACTCCCTGAAAAAAAGGTTTGAGATAAGATGGATAAACAGTGCAAGGAACTCAACTGATTCACAGAAACAGCAGCAAAACACATGTTCACTGAATAATACATGCATATAAATATGGGAACAATTCATGATCACTGAATAATACATGCATATAGTTTATAAAGTTCGTTTCTATCCCAATTAGAAAGGAAGAGAGCTAAAAAAAAGAAAAAAAGGACTGGGACTCGTAGTAGCATGGAGAAGAAACGTAAACATATTTGGCCATTACCTTTGTTTTGGCTGCTAATCGGTAAATTTCAGGCACATCAGATTGTTTGTGATGCTTAGGCATTGCCACTTGACCATATAAGTCGTACTTGTCGATTAGCTTCAAAATTGAGAGCAGCACAGAGGCATTCGTGGTGGACAACTCATCAATATCATTTCGATTTCCCATTATCAATGTCTGCAATAGATGGTAGTGAATAAAAAGTGAAACACATTTCCAGGAAATTAGTTGGAGATCATGATTTGAAAAAGAGTGGCAGCAAGATTTACAAGGTTAGCAAGTTCCCGTAATGGACGGCATTCTCCAAAGGCTTTTACTAGAGTTACCAAGTTCTTTTTAGGGTCTGGCCGAGCAAGAGCAAGTATCATAGGCTTGCGAGGGTTAGAAAAGAAGCGCATAATCTGCCCAAGTGAAGAGTTGCCAGTAAATATAAAGGTACCAGTTAAACAAATATAGAAAATGAAAAACATTTGATTCAAAGAAAGAGAATAAGCTATGATTTGAAGATATGATAACCTCAGACCAAATTGGTGGATCAGGAGATTGTGGATTTTCATCGTCTCTTGCTCCTTCTCCATCTGCATCCACATCATGTGGTACAATGTGATGAAATTCCATTCCTGGAGGAATTACCTAGAATCACACGACAAGGCTACTCATGAGTCATAATAAAAAAGACTTTTCAGTTCAAATCCCAAAGAGAAACATAGAGTAACAGAGAAGAAAGAGATGATACTTACAATCATGCGAGGCATAAATCTGCCTAGACAGCTCACACCCATTCTCATTCTTGCTCTGAGTTTAAGCTCCAAAACCGGATCAAAACCATCATAAAGGCGCCATTGCTCTTCTATCTCTTGCCTTGTACTAGTAATGATTATTTCAGAAGCATCAAGACATAGCTCCTCTGCCTCTATCCTTCTCATTATCTTGTAGTTAGAATTTATTTCTTCTTTCGGCCGCCCTTGTTTCAGGAGTTGCTCAAGCTTATCGCGACCAAGAGAATGACCAGTAAAAACCATTGGTACATTCAGAGCCCCAGATAGAAGAGCAGCAGAATCACCAGCATCTGCATAGTGCCCGTGAATAGAAACCGGCCATACTTGTTGTCCCCCACCTATTTGTTCACCAAGAACCTTGGAAATCTGCATAATATGGCTAAGTGCCCTATCAACAAATTCAGGGATATGAGGCCAGAGGAGCTCTTTTTCTACATATTTATCTTTCGGACCAAAAGGTATACGGACTATATAAGCGCCACTACTCTCTCCATGCTCCTGCTCTGTGCTATCTGTGTCTAAAGGATTTAGCATCTCAGTCGGTTCAGAGTAGCTGGAATCCACATCTGGTGCAGATACCTGTCTGGTCAACAAGTCGACACGATAGACTCCTGGCATTGACCCCAATGCCCTTGCAAGTTCCACAACATACTTCACCTGAGTGCAGAAGTCATACAATACAGTGTGAATTAAGAAATTATAAAACTCAAAAAACAAACAGAATGACTTGTAGCTTACCTGGCCACCAGTATCAGAATCCCGACCAAGCTCCATGTTTTCACCTCGTATCAAACCGTGAAGACTGCAAAACAATTTCTACTTGTAAAACAAACTTAGTCCAACTACAGAAGACCAATCCTCAAGTAGTATCGTATACCTTATTAACACGATGTAAAGCTTTTTCTCTTTGTGTTGAGCAAACCAATTCTCAAAGACATCAACAGAACTAATCCGAGACATTCGTCCTTTGGTGTAGTTATCATTATGAGTTGGAAGTTCACCAGGAAAATCTGCCTTCTCTCCTTCAAAGAAATCTACTTCCTTCCTTGCTTTTTCACGCTCAAGATCACGTTTAGCTACACGCTTAGCATTCTTCACTTCAACCTACAAGTAAACATTTCACAATCACTAGGTGATAATCAAGTCAAAGCAGATTGAGAATCAAATCACCCAAAATCCCTTAATCTTCTTAGCACCAAACACAGAAATAAACATAAATCAGCGAAGCGAACGATCAAGTGAGCATACAACGTTTCTGATTGGATTTCACGAACTAAACTCTCATTAAAAGAAATCACGAACCTGCTTCTTCTGACGAGCCAAATTCCAGATCCTCCAGCACAAATTCTCCAACCTCGTGTTTCGCTCTTGCGGACTCCTAGTTGCAGCAGCCTTTGGAGGAAGAAGAAAGCAACGAAGATCAATCGGAAAATTCTCAGAAACATGATCAAAACGTAAAGAAAAACAGAAATCGGAAGCGAAGGAGTATACCTGAACCCAGGAACGATGAAGATCAGTCTCATCGAAGCCTGTGATGACCTCTTCGACGAAATAACGAGTCGGACTGAAATGTCCACGCTCTCTTAACAGAAGCGACGATTTAGGATTTCCGATTCCAGGTTCGGCAGCGAGGATCGCCTCCAGGTAACTATTCACCCAATCGTTTCCCACCATTTTTGTTCGCTGGAAGATAACAGAAACCAAAATCTGGAGATGAGGAGAGATGTCACAGTTTCTGAAAAGTAAAAACGAACCAGAGGGAGAGGGAGAGGGAAAGAGGTTGTTTGGCAAGTTTAGGAAGGTGTCTCTTCGTTTTATTTTTATTAATTGAAATATTTATTACGCTATTTATGTTGAATATCTGATTACATTATTTGAGGGAATATCCGATTTTGTATTTGATGACATAAATTATTGATTTGATATTCTTAAAAAAAAAAAAAAAAAAAAGCGTGATGTGTCAAGTTATTAGTTACGAGTCACGTAAAGCGTATACTGGAAGATTCAATACCGACATTTTAATGGAATATTCGGAAAGGGTCTATCAGAGAAAATGACCTATTGATATCGAAAGAGCAGTGAGCGATCAACAACACTTGGCAAAATCTGCAACAGCACAGAGCTAACAATCTTATTTTATGTTTCCTTTTGACAACAAAGCATGCGAATCTTATTATTATACGAGAAGAATATTATATTGTGCTGACTAAACTTTATTTTTACATTCATTATTAGTGGCTCACGACCAAGCCACTTCATAATAAGTTTCTTCTATGGCAAGGAAGGAAGAATAACAACAAACATCAGCACACTATACATTCAAAAAGAAAACATAAGTAAAATAATGTGTTGAGACTTGAGAATAGAATTAAGAAGGAATCATCATTCAATTCATCAAGAGGCGTCTCTGAGCTTAAGCCTTGGAGTCCATTTGAGATGGATACAAAGCTTCCCTGATTTAGCTCCATCCAACTCAAACCACTCTTGATACTCTCCTTCTAACATCACTCGTGTCAATGTCATTATCACTCTCCCTATCTTATCCTTGCCAAATTTTTCATGGTCCCATACTTCAAGCATCAAGAGATCATGCAAAGCATCTTCGACTACAATATCAAATGTCTGGTTCCAAACCGGATTCAAGCTATCCGGTACAACCCTTGTCTTCGATTTCGGTTCAGATTTCTTCATTGTTATAACCACAAATGGATCTGCTTTTCCCGTAAAATCTACAGCTGGTAAGTCTTCAGCAGCCACTACTGTCACAGACAACACTCCTCGTACAATGACATCTTTTTTCTTCGAGCTCGGCCGTTTTTTCACATCCGTAGCATCCGAATCCTCGCTTTCCGGTTAAGAACCTTCTCTAAAACGGTCAATGAGTAGTTCGGGTTATACGGGTTCTTGAATCCACTTTCTTTGCCTAAGTGATTATATAGGAGCTCCAACTGCACCTATATCACCACATATATAGATAGCTTAAATAAATACTACTAAAAGAGATGTTAGCATTTGTAAGAAATACTAAGTACCTGACCCCGATTTTTTGTATCCCTTTGGACTTGTAAATCCTTGACTAATTTCAACCAAATATCTTTAACTTTACCGGGCTCGAGTTCGTTTAACGGTACTTGAGCAGCCCCGATAAGCTGAGAAGATCCAACTCCTTCGTCGTCGAAGACTCTTACTGTTAAATGTTGAGTTGAGAAATCTTCCACAATGAACTCAAAATGTTCATTCCATACCGGATTCAACGAGTTACTCTAAATGATATAGAATAATAAAAGAATGATCAGAGAGTAGTTACGCATAATCCAAATCATCTAGACAAAAGATATTGGAAATTTTGCTTACAATAGTTTTGGTCTTTTTGGTTTTGTCACGCAATGGACGAATGAATACAATAGCGTAAGGATCGGATTTTCCAATGATGTCTTTGTTAGCTATAAGTCCTTTGCTTGCACAAGCTTCACATCCAATGTTCCAACAGGTTTCAACTCCAGATCACTGTTAAAACACATTTCAGATTTTATATAAAATGGTTATCACTAAATCTATAGATTGCTTCATATGAAAAAGTTATACCTGTAATCTCCTGGTACTATGGGTATAATTTTCCTAACGGGCCACGTTATACTGTCTTCAATCGCGTCGCGTATAGTTTCCTGTCAAAGCCGCTAATAGACTTTTAACAAATAATAGGTTATATTATGCTGTAAAGATATAAAGATCAAACTTGTTTTTGCATACTTCGATTGCATCAGAAATCCCTGGAATTGATGTTAAATCCCCACCAATAACTGTAAGTGTAAAATCAAGCCCTTTCTGCTCACACGAAACAAATTAAAAAAAAAGTCACTTTAACATGACCGTAAAGGTTATAAGAAGCAATGAAGATCATCACTAAATTACCTTCACACGCAGTGAATAAGAAAGTGCAGCAAAGCAAGGGAATTCATCAACAAGAGGTTTGAAAATCAACCTGAAAACGCCTGTGAATCCTATATTTTTTCACCTATACAAACAACACTAAAAGTTCAAGAACAGAAATGTATACTAAACTTTATAATAACAGCATTACTAGTGAAATACCTCAATCGGTAAAGCAACACCAAGTAAGGTTTTGATATCCAACACGATTTTTGGGTTACCGTCCCATTGCATTTCAAGTTCCATCGTAATCCCATTAGGTCCACTTTCACTTTCTAAGATAGAAACTCCTGAAAATGAGTGAGCATCACACCGGTTTTTAATGTCTTACCTCTGCAATATACAAACTAAGCAAAACCAATTACATGGACTCTATTTCATCTGATTACGCCATTTTTTAGCATGATTTAAGCAAAATAGCTGCATGAACAAGATTGCTAAAATGAAACATCTTGAAGCAAGCATCCATTAAAATCAATGTTTAACCTATGTAAGTCCTATGGATTAGAGATATTACGAGTACATTCCTAAGAATTCAACACTATTGATTAGTATTTGTTTCTTGTAAAGCAATCTACTAGATTACATAAAGGGGGTTATACATAGACAGCAACAAAACCAAACCTGTGAACTGAGGAGCCACAGTCCCAAGTGTAAATTTAGAGAACTTGAGAGATGCTAACATAGCTGGTGTATATTGTTCAAGAACTGGTTCCACACTGCTTCGAATCAGCTCAGAAGCTGCCTATAAAAGTAACCAACAAAAAAAAAAATGAAGTTAGTGAACATAACAACACCATTAAAAAGGTAAAAAAACAATGCTCTTGAATTAAAAAAAAAAAGTCACCTCATTTACGTGAGGCCAGATCTTTTCAAGTTCAAGATTAAGCCAATTTAACTGTAATATAATCACGTACAAGTATCAATACACAGCCATATATCACCAAGAGCAAATGATAGTAATAAATCTGAATACCTTAACTTTTGTCTCTGAGAAAATACAACCCAAGAAGGATAAAATTCTCCTGGGAGAAGTTTTCTCGAATCTTGAACTGTCATTCTTGCAAATGCAGCAATCGTCCTCGCCTAAATTAAAACCCAAGAGAATTATACATAAATTATTCTTCTGTTGTATTATTATTTAATCTTCTCAAACGAATTCATCACAAACTAAAACACATTTTGAGGTGAAATGGTTTTACCAATTCAGCACGACGAGTGGATCTGACATTAGAATAGCGTGCAAATGCGACGACCAAACCGACAGAAACAGCGATTCCTATGAACAAACCAAAGAGACACCCCATTTTTCCCACTTCTCTGAGGATCGAACCGGAGACAAGAGACACGATGTTTTTAGATGGGATCCATTCATCGGAACAGAGAGTGCTCTGCTTCGAGATCACGTAATAATCAACAATAAAGGCCTAAAGAGGAGATTACTTGGCGCTTAGTTATTCTCTAATCTAATCTTATTGATTTTTGGCTTTTAGGATTCTTTCTTCTTCTCTCTTTTTCTTTTGCTTTTGACTTGATCCTCTCTAATCTCACTATCTCCATGTTATTTTTTTTCTTCTTGCTTCTTCTGCATGCTTCTCGTAATTTTTATTTCTTTATTTAATCTATTTAGACCGACCCTGGTTTTATTTCGCTGCTATTGTCGTTTGTTTTGGTTGGTAGCTGGTAAGTGTAGTTTAGTAATTCCCATATATTAATTATGTATTTCATATTATGGGGTGGAAAAAATTACCCTGATCTGGAAAAATTCAAACCAAAGCAAATCAAATTAAAATGTTAAACCAAATTTTGTTTGGAAACTGAATGCTTATGTGGTTTTAGTGCTTAAAAATCCCCAAAGCAAAATAGTTTTTTGTATAACCAAACTAAACTGAATTGAATAAATAAAAATTTATTGAAAAGTTATATTTAAAAAAATAAAAATTATTTATATATACATATATGTATTATAAGTGATGTAACCATATTGGTTATATATAAATCTCATTCAGTCATTATTTTAATACTTTTAATTATCAAAAAATGAACCGAATCCAAACAAAACCAAACCGAACGGTAACCAAACAAAACTTGTGATAGGATGTGGGCCAATCACAGGCCGAAAATTTCTTAGATTCTAGATGGGCCGGCCAGGCTTTTATTTTCTTAACATTTATTTTCCGCCACTAACAAGGATATTTGTGTAATTTACAAATAATAATTCGGCAGCTGAATGGTGAGACTTATCAGCTCCATAGTTGTAACTTGTAAGCCTGTAATTGATAAAAAGTGTACTTGGAAACGGAAAGAGCGATTGTCGTTATCAAAGTCTTAGATGGATCACTTGACAATTTCATGGACATACGCAATCTATTTTTGTCCTAACTCTTAACTTCAACTCTTTTCTGACTTTTTTTACTTCACTTTTCGCATTCAATATAATTACACTTCTTCTTTCCTCAACTTCTATTTTTCCGGCGGGATCTCACACTAAATTTGCTTTTCTATATAAGTTTTATATTTTTCTTCAATTGTACCCGAGGACTGCATGATGAAACCTTTGTTTCTGGCCCCATTTGTATTTTTTTTTTAATTACACTCTTTGTAGCAAATACAATAACTAATGCTATGTAAATCCTATGATATAAGATTTTATAAATCATATGCTATGGCCCGATTTTTATTTCTTCAATATCATCGTCTGGTTGACATATAAAAATTCATGAATAATGAAAAAGAAAGAAAAAAATCCTCATTCTACATTGAATGTGATGGAAATGCTTAAGTACGATCTCTTATGCTTCTAATTTTCAGTCTTACTTTTATGTCCTAAATTATTCTCGATATATGAAATGTGAAATGCATAAATTTGCGTCCCAACGAATCTAGGAAACTAATAACGAACACCCTGGCCTTAATGTAAATACCCAACACATAAAGGTAGAGGATAAAAAAAAAATACAGATAATCTTTATAGCGAGTGGTTGTAGATTATCTAGGAACATGTAAAGGGGCTCAAGAGCTACAACTAAAAGGACATGGAGAAAAAGACAATAATGTTCTAGTTTTGAAAAACTGTGTGGATATAAAACTTTCAATTATCCAGAAGATAACAAGAATGTTGTAGTTTTGTAAGAGTGCTGTGTGGATAGAAAGATTTCAGTTATCCAGAAGAGAGAATCAGAAACTCACAGAAAGAATGTGAACGAGTTTTAGGATATATATAAAAAGGTAAACTGAAATTGTTCCATAGCCTTAAAAGATAGTATTAAAAAAAACGCATCTAATCTTTTTGTGGTTTCTGATTGTCACATGTAGTGTCTGAAGATTGGTTATTTTCTCGCAAAAGTTAAAGAGTTATACTAATCACTCATGTCTCGTTTCCCTATCTGAACCTGACTAATGGTAATCAATTTTTAACGGATAGTTTTTGATTCGTTTTAAAATATTTTTTTTCTTTTGGCAGCCATTAATCCCTCGATGTACAAGGTGAATATTTCAACTAATATAAACTACCCAAATTTTAACAAACAGAACAAAAAAAACATATACTATAAACTACCGTGAATTACTCATAAAAAAAAATAGTACGTATGCACAAATAGTTAAGTACGTTGCTTAACGGAAGAAAATAAGATTGAGATAGGAAAAAAAACGGAGTCACGAGCATTGCCTCCTGCATTTAATAATAGTCATCATTACTGAAACGATTGATAACAATTAATCATATTGAAGAGCATCATGTGTCCCTCTCTATCTTTTAATTTTGCTATATATATATAGCTAGATGTCACATTTGAAATTAGGTGTTGAATAGCATGAAATTTTGAAAATTTAGGTCTCCTCGATCATTGAACTACCGTTGTTGACCGTCCCTCGAGTTTTTTTAATACTCTCAGTCTCAACTTTGAAATCATAAAAAAAAAAAAAAAAAACCTTTGAAATCGTCAAGACTGCATGATCGTTGCCGAAACAATAATGGATCACCAAAAATAGAATAATGGGAACAAAAAACAAAAGTAAAGTATGGTCCGTTTTTTTCCAATGAAAAACTCAACTTGAGAATAAAACCTTAATTTTCTTTCTAAGTAAATCTTTGAAACTAAGTGAACTATCATCACTTAATCGAATAATATTATACTGATAAAATATTTTCATTTATACAACTTTCAAAGTAGTTTAAGATAACCCTGGTATTTTATAGTATTAACTTGAAACGAAAATCCTCGGAAAACTTGCTTGTTAAGCCTTTCTGGTGTTGTCCGTTGTATACATAAACTTAAAAGAGAAGATTTTAGAAGTTCAACAATTACAAGCCAAAGGAAAAGGACCACCACACATGATAAGTATATTGGAGTACAATATATAATATAGCCATTAATATAGCATATGGTCCTTAGTCCTTAATTAGTCATCTCCTTTTGCTAAAGGTCGGTTTGAAAATCTAACCTCGCCTACGTGTCAGAAGAGCAAGAGTGCAAAAATGCGTGTGATTGGGTGTGGAAGATTTGAGAGAATACTTAGTTACTAGTGTGATATTGACAAACTAATAATAGAGATTATATACATAATACGAATCTAGAAATTCTTTAAATGATGTAGGAAGAAAAAAAAGAAAATTCTATCGTTAAACTGGTTTATCGACAAATATTAACCTTCTAGCAACGAATATGATCAATTATTCTTATATTCAATACAACACAAATTAACGGTAACAAGGTGCTACATAAATTATGGGATAAAACTTGAGAGCCTCATCACCTTGAAGATACTATAAATCTCAAGCTTTGAATTAAAAATTTCTGTACGTTCGCACAATATAAATTATCGGATACGAATATAATCAATTATCGATCCAAAACCCATATGACATTATGAATTCACAAAAGAATGGAATAATAATAACAAAGAACAAATCATGAACAAAAAGAAGATAAATATGAAGTTGGAGATAAAGAAAAGAATATCAAGTTGGTTGAACTCCCACGCTTCGGACACAAGCAACCCTATCTTTTAATCTTTTTTCAGGATTTTCCAATCAGCCACGCAAAATACACTAACTTTCGTCATTTTCTGACCTCAACTCACCAAATGAATGTAACCAATTAATTAATTTAATAACAGCATTTTTCAGTTAAACACAATTAAATATCACTTTTTATTCTCATGAAGGGTGTTTCTGAGAAGCCATTAAAAAATGTGCACGTCTTCGTTAGACTTGACACGAGATTGAAGTCAGAAGTAACGCTTCGGATTAGTTTAAAACTAAATTAATCAGCCATCAAGAATCAAGATGGTGAATTACTGTAAAATTACTGCTACATATCTTTTCAAATCTATTTAATTATGATCTGTGAAATTTAAAGATCGTTGAAAGATTCTAAATTAGATGAAATCTTAATCACACCGCTTAAACAGTATCTCCCCTTATCATGGAAGATGCTCCCTTACTTTAACTCGGGGTTCACATCATAATTAGTCGTGGTTTCCAGTTCCACCTCAACTAAATCCTAATTATAAAATCTTACATGCTTAAATCTTATTTCTATGATACACATTCATTGCTCCACATCTTGCGAAAATAGTGATAATTATTGGGATTATAATATATATCTCCATGTATATCTCTTTAGATTTTTGGTTTTTAGGAATTTTACAATAATATTTGGCAAGTAGTCGACCGACCTGTTATGATGTCACTGTGAATTGAACCAAATTTATGAAAAAATGTCGATATAATTTAATAAGTCAATTATTTAACAATATAAGATGGTGGCATATACTCTTCCAGATAAGAAAGACGTGTATCCCCATGTTCATTCCACTCTTTTTTCTTTATAAATTGAAAGATGAAAGATCCCCTATTTCACTATTTCTTCATATCCTTGAGGGACAGTTTATTGATATGCCTCTTAAAAATTTCCTAAAATATTAGTAAATGATCGGCCAAATTCTTATGATGTCACTATGATTGTGAATATATGAAAATTCGTATACTCGACTACCATTCTCAAATTAATAAATAATGTTTATCCAAATATTCAAATTTGCACTTTTTCAGACATAAAAAAAACTCTCAAGTGGAGACGAGTATTAACAAAACATGTAAATTAAAAGAAGATCCGACGTATGACACTAAAAACTATTGGCACTCAATTGTTAAAAGCACTCGACATAATCGTCCCGAGAGCCCTTCTACTCATTTTTAGGCCAGCCAAGTAAAGCATGAAGCAGTAACGTTTTGCAAAAAATATCGACTGTGCCATTGATAGTCCAAACGTCTCAATCACGTACTCACTTAAAACCGATGTAACCAGTGGTGGTCGGTCAGAAAAAAACGAATATCACAAATCTGGTTCAACTCTGCTGTCTCCAACCATTCATTCAGTAGCTGACTTCTCTTAACAATTGAAAAATGAAAACTATTAATAAAAAAAAAAAACTAAGTGCTCCGCATACAACATATTACAATGTGAATTTTAACATATTGATAAATTCACTTAGCTGACTTTTTTGATGAGTCGCAATTTTTTAACTTAAGCATAAAAAAGTCTTCGAAAATTCTAGGTGCAATGTGTTGCTAACTTTGGTAAAATAGAATTTTTGTTTACGAATCCATCATTAAATATTATCAAATGGTTATGAGTGTGAAGAAGTTCAATAATAAAAATATAGACCTCTAGTTATACAAAAATATTAAGTAAGAAAATAACTTAGTATACTAAAAGAAATAAAAAAAATTGTGGTTTTCTTATATAAAAACTTAGGAAAAAATCATAAAATTATATAAAAGGGAAGATATCTTTTAGAATTAATTAATTATAAATTATAAATTATTCATTGTTAAGAAGAGGCATATCCTGGTTTCAGAGGAATATAATCGAATATAATAAAATCTTCCAGATGAGGAAAATGTGTCTTTTCCCCTTCTTTCTTCTTTTTACCAGTTCATGAATCCAAGGATTCCTAATTTCATATTTCATATGTAGATTCCATATATTCCATGTTCGGTCGTTATCCATTGGTCTCTTTTACCAAACTATTCTTCCATTTCTGCAGATTTTCATTTTACTCCCACGTAAGTTGTATATTTTTATTTTAATTTTAATTTCTGTATGCGTTTAAAGGTTTTCTATTTTTATTTTTTTTGTCCAGATTACGACATTTTCCTCGTCTTGGATAAACCATTTTTGTTTGTAATATTACGTATTTTTCCTGCTGTTTTTTTCGTTTCTTTCTCAATTCCATGTCCCGGTTAGTCT
The DNA here is from genome assembly GCA_028015245.1 of Cardamine occulta. NCBI lineage: Eukaryota > Viridiplantae > Streptophyta > Magnoliopsida > Brassicales > Brassicaceae > Cardamine > Cardamine occulta. Next base: position 18,250,288 of record CM051384.1, read on the forward strand.
AAAAGTTCAAACTCCTTCGACAAACGCAACCTGCATAAGAGATAAAACAAATTAAAAAAATGTTCACAAAAATACAACTAGTACGAGAAAATATAAGCAAATTATATATCAAAAAAAAGACCGGACGAATAACATACCTCAACACGACGAACAACGCGTACCTTGAAAACAAAACGGAACGCTTAAACGGTAGAAACGACGACGGTCAACACGGAAGACGCGAACGTTGACTTCACGGAACACGAAAAAACGGAACTCTGACAAACGCTGCAACACACAGACACCATTGGATGTGAGAAAAGGAAGACTTAAAAATCTCACTTTGCTTCATGAAAATTCGATTCAGAAATTGGAATTTAGTTCTTTTACCATAGATTGATTTTCGATTTTAGTTCTAATTCGCAGAGTCCTCAACATTTTTTGTTTGGTTTGAGAAAAAAAAGAAAAAAGAGAAAAGCATCAAAAACAGTAAAATGAGTTATGTACAATGCATCACGCATTTTCTTCACCCAACAACAAAAAAATTATGATGGTGTGTTTTCTTTCTTTCGATCTTCGTTTTACAAAACTCGATTCCGAGTATGATTCTCGTAGATCTCGCCGTACTTTTTTGATTTATCCGGCTAGATTCGAGCTTCAGAACATGAGCTTCTTCTCCAGATCTATCCTGTGGTGGTTTTTTAGAGAGAAGAACAAACAAACAAACCTGAAACCTAACAAACCAGGTCAATTCTCATCGGCGTTCGACATAATCGAGAGCCGACTAGGACGTGGCTGATACGCAGCTCTTCTTTTCAGATGATGTGAAGAAGGTCGAATCAACGTCGTTAAAGCTCTTCTCACCCACTCTCCTTCAACACCACCGATTCTCACCAGAGAATTTGTCATCGCCGATCGACGCATATTCAAACCGTTTGTTGTATATGAAGCTGTACCTTGACCATGTGGATTCGCCACGTTCTTGTGTAGACTACATCGGAAAGAACCAGGATGAGTCGTAGGAGAACACATACATCTTCTTCTCGTCTCTGAGATCTTGTGACTGCTCGGTTGCGGTTTCTTCGAAACGGAGATAGATCGGTTCGTTGGCGATATAGATCTGCTATCGAGAGAATACCGAAACGACTGAGACATCGGCTGTGCAGTGTAGAGATTCACACGAGTCGGAGAAGCAGATCGGTGATGACTGTGATTGTTATCGTGACGGTTGTTGCTGAAGAAAGCTGAAGACGGTGATGAGAAGCTAGAACTCGTCGATGAAGCGAACGCTGAGGAAGATGACGACGGAACTGCTTTAGAATAAGCACCGCAAAATCGACCTGACGGCGATTGGGAACGAAGTACTGGTCCGCTTGATTTGGTTCGAGACGATGTAGTCACCATTGTTTTCTTTAAAAGTCAAACCAGAAATTGAAAAAAAAAGTCTTAGAAGGAAGAAGAAGAAAGGAGAAGAGATTTTTTTTTTTTTTTGTTATTGCTCTTTAGAAGGGCCCCTAAGGGAGGTTGGTTCGGCAAACCTAGCGAGTCTCAGGAACCAAATTTATAACAAAATGAGTTCAATGGCAATTGATGTAAATACCTTCAAAAAGTTTGACCTTTTTAGAATTTTAGGTAATTCTATGTGAGGTTAGTCAAACTTAACCATGGTTAGCAAATATTATGGGTTTTTTTTTTAATATCTTTTTTTCCTTGTGGCGGTTTTGCCGTTTCGAAAAGAATCGGGTTCTGATCCAACGGCTGAGATGATAGCTCATAGGGAATGCTTTTGTGGGCAGTTAGAAAAGCTGCCACGTATTATGACTAAGAAATATGTCAGCTCGCAGTTAGGAGAGTACCTCAGATAAGTTGCGATAATTACGAAATGCCATTGCCCGTTGTTTTGCCAAGAGCCGGATTTACATTTCCAATGGTTTTTCTTGTCGTCACAGTACAATCAAATCCAATGGTTTGGTTTCATAACGGTATCGATTTAGAAATAAATAAAATTATAAGAAAATCTCTATAGAACATCTAACAACATTTGGGTAATTTTAGTATTCTAAAAAGGTATAATTTCTTTTGATGTATAATGTATGTATCTTGTTATGAAATATTTTTAATAAATTTATTAACGTTCTCAATATTAATTATTTAGTCAACTTGTTACAAAAATATTAATTAGTCAACTAAAATCACATATATCGAACCAATCAAAGTCTCAAATATAAATTTGACACAATAGTTATAGATTACCAATGACAACTTATTTTAAAATTTATGGATTTAATATAAACTTAATTAATAATTTAAAAATTTCTGAAATTTGTAAATATTTTTAGATTTTGTAGTAAAACTTGTTAGATATCAAAGGCTAATACAATTTATCAAAAGTTTTAACACCAGTCTCTAGTGATATTGTTTGTCTGAAACATTCGTTTGGTTCAACATAGTCTCTCAAGTCTTAACATCAATGTAGTTAATAATATCCAGATTCCAGACGTAGTTGCTAATGTCTAACATTTTTTGTTTTTTTATTAACTCTTGCTAATGTCTAACATCAATATATATAAAAACCTTATAACATGAATGTAACTATGCAAGCATATATTTCAACAAAAAAAAAACTATGTAAGCATATCAAGTTACATCTATGATCTATACCATCGTATAATAAAAGGCACAATACTTATCGTCAATTTGCAGCACTTTAAAATATTCTTTTATAATGAGTAACATAAAAGTATAAGATTGAAATGGTTTGGCATAAAAGGATGTAACACCATATTTTCATGCAAAAGCCAAAGTGAAGAGTTAACAAATTAAATCGTAACCTGTAATAATTAATTATAAGTACCAAAAAAACATATCTCAACAACTTATGACCTCAAAACTACTGGTGAGTTAGCCAAACTCTTGAAGGGGCTTCAAAGCAAGGTACCAACCACAATGAATCTACAATTTGGTATGAATTTGTTTCGGTGGATGAGTTCCATGCAACTGTCTTCGATATCGGGTCCAAAAAAAGTCCCTACGAATTGATGGAATTAATGACTCGAGCACTAACCGGATGTAATTAGAGCATATGCTATCACAAAGGGACAACAGTTTCTCTGAAAATATAATTTGATCATAAACTCAACCACAGTAATATTGGCTTTGGATCTACGTTTCAGAAAAATCCAATTTTAAGGTTATGTAAGAATCTCGTTGATCTACTAAACGGAAATGAGGTTAATCTATACATTTCCTAAGTTGGATTAAAATGATTTTAAGGACTGAACTACTTCTTCTTCTAATAAGTTCAATATGAAAAAAAAAATTGGGGTCTAAAGAACAACAATGGATATGGTGATCAAATAGCAAAAAAAATTATATCTGCCTTCAGAGTGGATGAGACCACTTTATCTTGATCAATATTGTACAGACTCTATTTCTGTGTATATAATTGAATAATTTGAATGCTATCTGAAACAAAAATTGGTCTTGACAGAATCCATATTATGTAATTTATAGTATCACTTATCAAACACTAATAACACTCCTTTAACAAATTAAAAAGAAAAACTAATAACACTAAAATAGTACTAACACTTAATAAATAAAGTAAAAAAAACTATATTAAACATTAAATCTATATATATAAAGTAAAATGTTGCTCTCTTCTCATGATGCCATGTCAACTTCATCCTACTCTAAAATAGTGACACATCAGCAATTGTTTTAATTAGTTTTAAGTTACTTACTTGATTTATTTATTATGTTATTTACACTTTAATTCTCTTAATATCTACCATTCTTTATTATAATAATTTTTAAAAAGATTTGAAAAATCATTTCCTTAGAAAAATGATCTAAAAACTCTAATTTAATATTGTAAGTCTTATTAGATTTAGTTATATAGTTTAGAAAAATGTTTTTATTCTTAAATAAATATATCGAAGTATCAATAACTATTACTCTAATTTATAATTGAATTTACGATAAAAAACTATTTTTATCAAGTTTTTATAGATTATAGATTAAATTGAAAGCATAAAAAAGAATTGAAAGTAAACACTATGTTCCTATCAAAACAACGGTCAATAACCTTTAACCTTAAGAAAAAAAATACTCTCATCTAATTAATTGCTGGAAAATAATAAAAAATCAAATAATCAAACATTTAAAAATATACACCTAAATATAGAAAATAATTAATAACATAATAGTCACAAAATTCTTAAAAAGGTAAAACTAAAGTGCACTTAATGTTTCCAATTTAACAAATAAGTTCTCAAAGATAAACTAGAGAATAATAAAAAAACACGAAAGAAATATAGTGAAGCCCTATTCGTAAAACCCAATATGATCCAAACACAACCGAGCTGAGATAGACAATCCAAACTATCACTATTGTGTATTGAAAAATTAAATCACAAAACAAAGACGAGAACTTTAGAAGAATTAAGGTACAGAAGAAGTTTGGAAGAATAAAAAATAATAGTCGAAACTAGGGAGGGTAAAAAAATAAAGAAAACAAACTGAATATCTACAATTACCACCATAATATTTTCTTAAAATTAAATAAACATATAATATTCTTGAGAACTTTTAAATAAAAACGATAAAACAAAATACGCACACATAAATTCATAAAGTTAAAAGTATAAAAAAACATATCAAACATCAAAAATGGAGAACCACCACTACATAATATACCAAAAAAATAAAAAATAAAAAATTCTAATATTGAATCATTAACTAATAATAATCCAAATTTGTAATCAAAATTCTGTTGGAAAGGCGGAACATCCATTAGTATATAATGAAGTCGGTACGCCGATTGCAACGGTTAATTTAGACGAATCTAAGAAATGAAAATAATTTTTAATAGTAGATCACAATGATGCGGGGCACATGGAGTTTGTGTTGGGTGAGTTAGGGACAAAACAGTTATTTTTGTATGATCGGGACATAGCAATAGGCTAACAACATCACTCCACCTCGTCCACATTACCACGACACGTGTCCAGGCTTCTCCTAGCATCATAACAATCCAAGAGACAAAATGTTTAACTAGTGATTCAATGTTTGACTCTGGATTAGAGTGGATGTTAATTATATTTATTTAACAGTGGTCAGTGAGTCATGTGATTATATTTTGCAAGGAAAGTCTTTACTCTAGGTGGCGATAAGAGTATGAGAGTAATTTTGTCATCTTGGGTCGTTGATTTAGGGGAAACAAAATTTATGGTGACGAGATGTTTCTAGATCTTTTTAACAATATATTAGCATCCGTTCAATTGTTTTCTTTTGGGGATTTAAATGTTTTGTTTGTATAGGCGAGTATAAAGCGTGTTAAAGTCATCTTTTAATTGAAAATATGCCCGATACATGCACTAAATAAAAAAGACGTTGATTTGAGAATGTAAAACTTATACTTATGGCTTCATGCCAATGGTAAAGATTTTGACGATTATTTAATTTGAAGAAGGTTTGAGAATTCCATTACAAAGAATAAGATTCTTATTTTACTCTAGGATATTTCATTTATTAATGTGGTTGTAGCAATGATGTTGTATCCAGTATTATAATATATAGATTTCAATAATGATGATATTATGCTGATTTGCCCCTTTTTCTTCTCCGTTTCGATATCTTTTTTTTGTAGATTTGGTTAATCAATAACCATCCAGGCAACCTAAAACTAAAGAGACATGTGAATATCTTGGTATTATCTAAACGATCCAAAAATCGTAATTTTTTTTTTAAAGTTCTTATTACCAATATCAATTATCTCAATGTCTCTCTCTTTTTTTTTTTCTTTTGTAAACGTTTTAATCATATTTAATATTGACACGTCTATCTTTATCTTCTTCTTTTAAAAAATATATATATATGGAGCAGTTTTGAAGAAGTGAATGTGATTTCTTAGAGTATCACCATCCGTGATACTTCATCTTAGTGTCTTCCCAATTTTTTTTTTTTAATTTTTTTAAATTTAAATAATATTATATTTATTAATATTTTATTATCTCGACGAATCACATCGTGACACATAGCGATTTCGGGGATGAGTCGGTGTCTTCGGAGAAACACATAGAGACACATTTTTAAAACACCAACAAATTTTAATTAATAACTACTTAAAAACACCTACAAATTTTGTCTGATACACATGCTCTTAGGTTTGATATGATATCATCGGCTAGTATCCTAACATAATCTACTACATATTTTTTAAAATGATGATTTTATCATGCGGCTGTGCTAGTGTAATGTCATGGTTCGGTTACTTTGGTATGAAAAATACGGTAATACGTATGTATAAACTTCAAAATTGATTTAACTATCTATATTTATAAACTGTGGTATATGTTTTCAGCAATCTATTATAATATAATTCCATGGTACACCATGTTTGATTTAAAGCAAGTTAAATATGTGTTATTCATTAAAAAGTAACTTTTAGTACCGTACAAATATGCCAAATACGATTAAAGCACCGGAAAAAATCTATGGACCATTCGAAAATGTTACGATCTTCTTGGAACAACAAACCGGACAAGCATGAAACCCATATACCTACCTTATAGGGTACAAATCGAAAGACATAAATTTCCACGGCTGCAGGCATGCAGTCCGGACTTAAACACACATGTTACGCTAAAAGATCTCTATTAGAATTTAATGCATTGTAATTTTTAAAAACATTCATTAAAAACTAAATGCCAAAACCCCACAAGAAGATGTTCGTAGAGATATTGGCACTAAGGGTTGCAACACACACCCACCCACCTATACTCCATAAATTGCATTTATCATTGACGTTTTAAGAGATTACTGGGAACTGAGATTAAAAGATTCCCGATGCATGCGATGATATAATATGAATAGAATAATTATAGTTGTCCCACAGTTTGTAGTTTTAACGGTTTCCCTCTAATGTCTATTGTGTTAGCCATTGAGATTATAATTTTATTCTTAAAGTTATTGTTACAAAAATAATAATAAAACTTTATTGACTAATGACCTTCAAATAGGGGAGTGGAAACTAGGTTAATACTTAATAGTTGATAGATATTCTTCAACTCACCCATAAAAAAACCAAGAAACAACAAAATTAATGTGTAAATAATTAAAAATATATATATATATATATGTATATATATGATTTTAATTTGCGTCAAAGTTATATAATATATCCACGATAAACGGTATTGATACACATGCATGTTGTAGGGTGGAGTATTAAAATGACGACGAAGAAGTCACGAAGTGTTTTGATTTTTGAATATATGGAGATTGGTAAACGACATTTTTCTGGAACCCTTTTTCTATGCATACTATTTTTTTCAATTGGGGCCCAAAACCCAAATCTTTTTCGCCTACCCCTAAATGGGCCATAATGGGCCATTCACAATTTCTATTTTATGTTTTATGTTAAAATAGAAAATAAACAACGAGGGCTTAAAACGCAAAAGCTAAACAAGTCAGGGTTATATCTGTTATTTTCCCAAACATTATATAACAATGCATATAAAGCTCTGTTTGAATCTTTTATAGTAACCATCAGAGGTCTCGTTCGTAGAGGAAGAAGAAAGTAAGATAGATTTGAGAGGAAGATTTCAGAGCCAGTGGAGGAGATTCTAGGGTTCAAGAATCGCACATAAAGCAGCTCCCATCGCTGTATCTGCTTCTCATTCTCTTCTAATCCGAACGATTTCTCAAGTTTCGAGCCTTTCGCATTTGGTATCTCTTCTTCTTGATGCTTTCTTCCTCTCTCTGTTCACTAGAGTATTAGTTAGTTAGTGTCGTTTTCTCAGTTTCTTGATTAAAGTTCGCAGTTAGTAGCAAGTGGATTTGGGTCTTTTGAGTTTGCGTGATGATCTGAGTTTGTTAATCGTTTCCAGATGTGATCGTAGAGTAACCTAAAATTTAGTCTTTGTTTGGTTTGGTTTAGTGTTCTTCGTTTTGTTCTCAGGTTTTCAAAAAGGATGGGAAACACGACTGGAAACACGGTCAATGCGACGATGGCATTGAGGCGACCCTTGGAAAATGATATAATTACGATAAGGATAGAGATATTGCATTATATAACACACAACTTACGTGTACAGAGAAACGTAAGATGGATCTTTTGTTTCTGTGTATTGGCATGCATAAGAATTTCTTGGTTGATCAAGAATTGTGAAACAGAATGGCTTCTTCATATCTTATTCTGCTTATAGACTTGTTTCTATTTCAGATCCCTGTAGCAGAGTTGAAGCAGGACATTGATTTCTACATTGGGATTCCCCGGGAACGACAACACCGTTTGTTATTCCGCGGAAGAGCTTTGCAGGATGATCAACGCTTATCAGATTATCGTATCCTATCTTTTTCTTTTCATTGCATCTCATACTTGATGTTGAAAAACGAATTTTCTTTAAATGGGTTAATCTTAGATGTTTAAGAAGGTCACACTCTGTATTTGGTTGTTGGACCAGAAGTTCCACTAGTGAATTCTCTTGCTCTCTCTGTATCTTCTTTAATGTTTGGGCTCTTGAATGTGAGCATCTCTCTTTTATTGGCCAGGACATTGAAAATAATCATTCTTATCAACTTACTGCAAGACAAGACGATACACCATCTGTTGTAAGGGATTCAAAGCTTTCTTAATTTCTCATATTACACACTCTTTGTACCATGTTTTTTTACTCATTACAAATTCTATTTATACATTGGTCACAACAGTTGATCCCAGATTCTTTAACAACCTTATCTCGACATCTGAATCAGTTGAGACGGGAGTTTTCTGCTACCAGTGGTTAGACATGGTTTTCAAATTATATTCCTTTTGTTGAAATAATTTCTAGAGGTTTTGTGACATTTTTGTATGGTGAAATTTCTAGGTAACAATGATAACAACGCGCACGCTTCTACTAGCCGTTCTTTAGAGGATCCGATCGCAAGAGAACCTCATTGGGCGGAGGTGGCAAGAACGACAAGGCGATTGTTGACCCGTGAAGTCGCAGAATCATTATCAGTATGTTGTTTCTGATTTTCTTCTTCTTTTGAATCGAGTTACCACATGCCATTGTGTTCATTTATTTCGAATGTATCTACCTTAAGCAGAGTATCTCAACGATGCTTGTGGATCAAGTAAATGTTACGGACCCATCAGCTCGTGAATTACGCCAAGGAAGAGTGATTGAAACAGGAAGACTCTTGTCGAATTTAGGAAGTTCACTTATTGCGTTAGGTCGTGCCACTTCAAGAATTAGCATGGGAGATACACAAGTATGTACATACATCTGATTAATCTTTTTATATTTGACGAATTAGCTTGCATCTTAAATTTGTATACAATAATCCTTTTTTTGTTTTTGTTTTGGAATAATGTCAGGAGGATGTTAGTCGTGAAGTGTTCATGTCCACTACAGGGCAAAATCGTTTAGAGGTTTGATTATGTCTCTATCTTGATTAACAATTGATGATGTCTCATTCATTGATGATACATTTTGATATTTTTCTCTTCGTATAGTCACATAACCCTTGGCTGCAAACAAGTATTGAAGCTGGAAGGAGCATAAGAGCTACTACACTTACGAGATCATTGAGGAATCGACAAGATTTTGGTGTCGGTATCGCTATTCATGAATATGAAAATGCAAACAATACCTCTCCTCAGCTAACCACAGAGGTGAAAATGATGGAATCTTGGGGATATATAATACTATATACATAATGCAGTATTAGAGCTGTGTTGAGTGTGTGTTGGTATAAATGGCGCAGGAGGTTCTTAGTGATTCAGATTCAGATCAAGGTTCAGATTCAGAACGTTGGATGGTAAAGATAACTCCTTATTTAAACATGTATATAGCAAAGCTTGGAGATGGTTGGAGTTTTGTCTCTGAGACGCTGTTTTTGGATGTGGATGACGCAGAGCGAGTGAAATTGGTGGTGGCGAAGAGGCAATGATAGAGATGCAAAAAAGAAGCTTTTTTATATTTTCATTTGGAAACTATAATTGGTTTTCACATTAGAATAGAACACTTTGTTAGTTTCATTTGAAAACCATTATTGTTTTCACATGACTTTTTAGCTCATAATATAGTAACAACACCTTTGTTATTATTATTTTCCAGTAAAGAGTTTGATTATTTTGAAGTCAAAGACTTAAAAACAACAAGCTTGATCCTTTCTCAAGCTTCGGTAGAAACTTGAATTGAGTTCTCAATTCTCATGAAATACCTTAACTAAGCTTCAATTAAGACCTTAAGATTGAATTTGAATTTGAATTAGGCCACGGTTAAACACTTAACAACGGTTAAACTAAGAGTTCAAACCGAGACTAACCGTTCCATCACATTCACAAGCATATGAAAGATTGAATTTCCGGGCAGAAACTTGATTCTAAGGAAAATTTCTCTAGCAACAACATTAAAAACTGAGATTGACATAAACTATAGGAGAGTGAAAACTTCATATTCTCCATTATAATACTATACATATAGCATTTTTTTTTATTATAAGGAAAAGTAAATCCACCTGAGGAAAATAATAAGAAAAAACGAAAACAAACCCATAGAAAAACGCGGATCGGGCCCAAACCCACGCATGAACCACGGATTGGTTTCTAATTCCCTTATCTTCTTCCTCACATCGTTTTTCTATTTATTCCCTCCAGACTCTTTCTTTTTGTCTCACTTCTCTTCTTTTTTTGTCTCCTTCTTTAAAACAAAACAATTTCTTTTTTTTTTCCTCTCTCTTTCTGTTTTACAAACTCCTCAAGAACAAACATTGCAAGATCAAGAATGTTCAATGAATGTAGCTCTCCCTCTTCCGCAAGAGCAACAACGAGAGGAACTGGTGGTGGTCACAGGCTAAGATCTCCGATCTGTTGTTTAGGTGCTAATGCGGTGGTTGAGCCTGAGTCGATGATCGGACAAAGAACTCCGAGATCTCCTTACGAATGGCTCAAATCCACGGCTCAGGAGCTTGAGTTAAGAGATCGTTGCCGGCGCGTGAAGACACGTATCAAGGTTACGTGCCGTAACAAGAATTGCGCTTATAATTGTGCTCATCATCAACACCATCATCAGAGACACCATAGCCATAGCTATCCTGGAGATTTCAGCTATGATCCTTTGAGCTACGCGCTCAATTTCGAAGACGATGTGCGAGCCGATGAGGATGGTTCTTTTCCGAATTTCACGGCGAGGTTGCCTGCTTCTCCGGTGACGAAATCTAGATCGGCGACGGTTGATCTGATCTCGTTCTGACGGTTTAATTAAAATCTTCTTTAAAAAGTATCTTTTCGTTTTCTGTGTAACGGTTGAATATATATATATGTTCGCCGTTGTGCTTTCTTTCAGAATTGATAAATGACGTGAAAATTTGACGTCCTGTATATGTAAATGTTCTGGCATATTGATTGATTATACCTGTGAAATTGATGTATGCAGAAGAAAAAAAAAACGTTTTCTATATACTTCTCTCTGAGGTTTCTTGGTGAATAAAGATTTGGGTACTCCTACAAATTTATTCGATTTCAAAATTTTTGCTTTGTGGAATTGATCTTCAAAGGAGATAATCTTTTTTATTATAATACACAAACATGTATGTACAAACCCTAAAATGTGGGTGGATGTAATCAAATGGCTAATCAAACTCCGCATATTTAATTACATGATCAGTCTGGATATGATATTAGCTCTCATTACCACATTATATTTAGTTGGAACAAAAGGTGCTCAGAGTTTCTTGATTAATCAAGAACTGGAGTAGAAATGTGAGTGAAGAGATTCTTGAGCTGAGGATTATAAGTCAGTGTTGTTGGAACGGAGTTGAAACGTGAGCCAAGTGAAGATTCTAAAAGATATACATTTGACAGGTATCAACCGAACAAGACTAAAAGTCTATAACCAAAAAAGAAAAAAAAGATATAGAGTGTCGGCATCATATGAAACTAGCATATATAAAGGTTTTAAGTTTTTAATATTCATTCATTATTACGTTTTATGAATCGTGTTCATTGAGACTGTAGTAGCAAGATAGTTGTGTACGCCGGAGTTGGTTTTAGGACCAATCGGGTTTTCGAAAGCCAAACTATCTATGTCGATTAAGTATTTTTGAAGATGTTGGTATTTTCACACTGATAAACACAATTTTATAACATTTTATCTTTTTTCCAAACATTTATAATTCTTTTAAACTCATGTCGAACCAAAAAAGTTTGGGTATAATACTTTTCAAAACAAGAACCTGATTCAGCTGCTGGAACTAATATGCATTTAATAATTAGAAGAATCAATCTTTACGTTTCGATTAATTATAAATTAGGTCAGAATAAAACCTTTATTGTTTGGAAATAGTACTAAATTACTAATCATAATACACAGAGATTCTGGTAAGCTGTTACCGGCATAAGCATACAAAGCCGGTATAAATATAGTGGAGGCCAATCATCGTATATATTATCCACAAGATTTAAAATTCAACACAAAAACAACACGAAACAAGTGGGAGCTAGAGATTAAGGATAAGAGTGTGAAGTGAAGTGAAGTGTGATTATGAATGAAAAAGAAAAGCGTACCAAAAACGCTTTTTCTCATGTTTTGACGTTTGTGTTGTTACGTAGTGATATATACCACTTGCCCACCAGTCGACATGTCTCTTTCTCTTTTGATGCCTCAACTCTTACTTCTTTTGTCTACTGTAGATTTTTTTCTTGTATCATACCTTTTTTCTCAAGTTTCCCCTTGCAATTATCTCTAGACTTGATCTCCTATGAGTCACAACATCCAATGTCAATACAATCGTCGTCATTCCTTGTCTCAATTTTAGATATTTGTATTCACCATTACACTTTACATATTAAAATATTGTGTTTATACTAAAAACGTATGATATACATTCAATGTCAATCGTCGTCATTGATTCTTTCAATTCTTTTAGATATTTGTATTCACCATTACATTTTATATATTAAAATATTATCTTTATATTAGAAAATGTATGATACCCTTTTTAAAAAATATACTTTCCAACTGTAAAGGTATACTTTATCAAAATATTTGCTCAATTCACAATTTATCAAAAGTGCAGTATATAGTGGATTAGACAAATAGAATTAATATTTGTTGGTCTAATATATTATTATTACTCATCGTATTTATCAAAGAAATTCATTACAAAAGATCATAAGGAAGATAACTTATCTACAAACGCACGATCACGAGACCAAACATATTCTAGGTATATTTCCTGACTTACACTCCTAATTTGTAAAAATATAGAATTGTATCCTAAACTTGGTGTAAAAACATTAATTTTGGGCAACACTTTGATTATATGTAGGCTTCCACGAAAGTAGTGTAAATTAATTTATATGGTAATTTCCAGTTTGTTATGACAAGAAAGGTAAACTGCGCCGTATCTCCCAACAACGAACATAGACGTCAAAGTTATATTAAATTTGATTAAGAGATCGTGACCTCAACTTGTAAATGTTGTCGTACCTTACCTAGCTAGATTTCGTCATCGCAAATTAAAATATGGGAAAAAGTATGTAATGTCAAACTTCATTCGAACGTTATTTCCTCGTATTGGTGTTCGGGGAAGAGCTTCTTCTCCCTTGTATATTCTAAGCTTTTACAGAAACACTAGACGAATCTAATATGCGTATCAATGATTATCTTAATATTTTTCAGTATGATAAACAATAGAGAATGTTGAACATCCTTGTCCTCTCTGTTTTATTCTTTATCACCCATTTTACACTAGCACTTTATCATTTGTGTTACTTTTTTATTTTCGGGTCACTTTCATATAACGAATCTTTGAATTTTTGCAGCGTTGTGAAAGAAATAAAAAATTTTAATAATTGTTACCCATAAGGACAAAAGAGGAGAAGAAGAAGCAATTGTTTCGTCGCTGGTGCTACATAAGAGATAATACAGCTAGCTGTCTTTAATGATCGGCCAGCTATATAAACGCTCCTCTCAGATTACTGTCATATAAGTAGAAGACAAGACCAATCAGAACTCCCCACAACACAACGGTCGAAATGCCACGTTATACATTATATTCCGATATGTAATATTTGTTTGTGAAAAGGACCCAAAGCAACTTAACTAAATCGAAATGCTTAACTAATACTGTACCAAAACCAAAACCAAAACCAAAAATGATTTTAATCAATGTAACAAAATCAAACCGAATTTATTAAAACTCATACTTGTGTGTGTATATATATAGAATATAATTACATTAAAATAAGGTTAATATTTAAGTCTTATAAACTACGTATTTTTTTAACTAACTGAAGCAAACCAAAAGTACAAGAAACCGAAGTGAAACCAAACTAAATTACGAATAAGTCTTATCCGGTTTCAGTTTTATAAAACAGATAAAACTAATAAATGAAAAGTTCAAACCCAAACCAAACTATAAATCGGATTGTGTATCAAGAAACGGATCGAGAGCGCAAGGCCCATTATGGACAATAAATAAACCTAAAGGGGTTGAGAAGATATCGGGGGATAAAATAGCGGGGCCAACATGGGAAGTTTTACTTTTTCCTTTTTAGTAATAGACTAATAGCCTAATAGGCAAGCCTTCACTTCGACAAACGGCGGAGAGAGAGACTGGTTTGCCGGCGATCTTTGCAGCTTCGGGTGTGATAAACGGCACGGAGTTTGGTCGTGTATTATTTTTTTTGTTTAGGGTTAATCAATGTACTGAAGTGGTTCCACACACAAAACAGAAGAAAAAACCTGAAACCATAGTTTGACAAAAATATATATATACTAATCAATCTACATGTATAACTAATTAACACGTATATGCATAATTGTTGCATAGATCACGGCCAATAATTGCACAAAAGTTAAATAGAAAACTCCATTCCATGTTATTCACAGGATGTGATGAATGTGGAGATGATAGTGATGATCCTATCATAAATTACATCACCTCATACTACAAAGTACAAATCATGCTTTCTCTTTTGGATTTTGTGTGTTCCCTAATTAGCAAATATGAAGTCACATAAACCATGTAATGGCACAAAATTACGTTATACATTTGTTTTGTGTAAGAATTTTTGCCTTCGTGTCTCCAACTTTCTATCAAGCTAATTGGATCTCTCCATTCGAGCTTCAAACTGACTTCAACGCTCTCTTCCGCTATTTTCACCTGCATTGCTTCATTAATACAAACTCTCCAAGTTCAGTGACTCCATGTTTCTTGAAAATGCACACCAAAGATTAATACTAAAACTAAACTGTGTCACACCTAACATATATATTTCGATCCTATTGTTTGGCTGTATATTTTGATAACTCTTCCTACAAAGTTTTGTTAGTGCGAAGTACCTTCTGCGTTTGTTCTTTGAGAAGGTAGAAGAAGATGGATTGCTATGCCAATTCCTCTTTCTTTGATTAATGAACCAATTGTTTATCTGTTTGAGCTGCAAACCTGTCTCCTGCACCAACCTCGCCTTATCTTCCTCCTGTCAAAAGTTTATCTCATTCATTTAAAAATTAGGAGATCTTGAGAAGGCAAATGAAGCTTCGCTTCATGTTCATTTGAAGTCTATTCTGCGATCGAATAAGTAGAAAGAGATTGGGGTTGAGCGAGAGAACTCACAGTAGGGTAAGGCCACTTAGAATGAGATTGCCACCAAGATTTTAGAACAGAGGTGGTGTCTCCTGGTAATTTCCCAGCTCTTCTCTTCCTCAGTATCTCCTCTCTTATGTCTACAATTTTCTCCTTATAACCCTTTTTTACAAAAAAAAAAGGAAAAAAAAGGAAAAAAAAAACATTGTTTTATATCAGTTGACCATGTGAACGTGACACAAACATTTGATGCATATAATTAAGTCTCGGGTAAGTAGATATTGTAAACTGACTCATCAAACAAGCTTTCTTCAGATAAAAGTGATACATTTATTAAATCTTTTAAGATGATAAGAAATACAGTTTAGACCAGGCTAGCCGCTAGCCTGGCTAGGTCTTCACTGAACTTAATAGAAGCATCTTTATAATTAAGGTATGAAGGATGTGTTATAATTGGACTTATGGGTAAATCTAAAAGGACTAAAAGATGGAGCTAGCTAGATAATATATATCAGTAATTACCTGTTTGAGTTCATGTTTAAGTTCTTGTCTGACTCGTTCCATCAAAGATCTCTCACTCTCAGTAGGAACCAGAGGACCAAACCCTAACCCATCTAAGCTTCCATCAAACAAATGAGCATCACTCTCTACTTGCTCATCTTCATCCTCAGACATTGTAGCTCCTGTGCCTTCACCAGGAGAAACTCCTGTCTTACCCAACAAACAAACATAAACCCTTAAGTAATCGGTACCATAAAAACAGGATCGAAATACGAAAAATTATAGAAACTTTGTGTCATTGTCAATGCTACAATGCAATCCAAGAGTTATCATGAAATATAGCTAATAAAAATTATATGTTGAAAAATAACCTGTAAAGCTTTGAAGAGACTGTTCAATTTCCCAACAAGCCATAACAGCTTCCATTGCATGAACACGAACATGCTGTTGTAATTGTTCCTTGAAAGAGCACAACAATAGTACATAATGCGTCTGCACAAAACATGGAAATATCTTTTCAGACAACAGATACAATACAAATACATGAATCCAAAACATTAGAGTAAACAAATAATCAAAAGTCGAAAGGTTGATATATGGAGTACAAATACAAGAAAACGCTGTTGCAACACGTGAATGATGAATCCAACACATTAGAATAATTTTATTTTATTTTTGTAAGCGAAAAAACATTATTCAAAAGTCGAAACGTTTTTTTTTTTTTTGTTAATTGATGTAAAAGTCGAAACGTTGATATTATGTAAATGGGATACAGACAGAAAATGACAAACTAGATTTTGTCAGACTGTATCCGTAATTACAATCAATGGATTTATTAATCACTTACACTCACTAAAATCTATCTCAAATATCAAAATAAACCTTCGGCTGTCAAATTTCAACTGTACAGAACTAAAATCCGTATTTTAGACTGACGAATTATCCAACTCACTGATCCTGTGTGTCGGTGCAAAGTACAAATCTACCAAAGAAATTTCGCTTATTGTTTTCTCTAATTTAATTAAAAAATCTGAAAATAAACAATCTTCAAATTTGTCAAACCGTAAACTAATATAAAAGACGAAAATAATAATTAATTTTTTTATTGTTTTACCAAGAAAAAAAAGGAATAAAATAATGGAAATAGAAATTAGTAAGAAGGAAAGAGAAGTTAAGTACCATGAAGTGGTCAAGCTCCTTGTCATCGCCGGCGAGGAGTCCTTGGGAAGCGTCTAAGGTTGAGTACTTAGCCACAACGTTCTGCGACTGAGCTAGCTGTGCGTCGATCCTCGGCAGCTGATCCACCGGCGTGGCGATCCTCAGGCACGCCACGTGTGCCGACAACAGCTGCTCGTATAGTGGATGAGATAGTATCTCCGCCTTGTGCCTCGCATTCTGCCACCTCTCCTCGTTCTTCTCGCCGACCATTGACTCCTCTCCACCGGTCACGTCGTCGATGACGTCACCGGAACCGGCGTTGTTATTGTTGTTAGGGCCACCGCGTTGGAGGAAAGAGGAGGATCGGGAAAGCCACTGGTTAGCGGCGGCAGAGGAAGGAGAATCGGAGCTAGTAGCAGCGGCGGAGGCGGCGGTGTGGAGGTTGAGGAAATTGTTATCAGAACGGAGGAGCCAATTAGGCGGTGCAGATTCATGGAAATGATGTTGCTGCTGCTGCTGCTGCGGTGGAGGAGGAGGAGGAGGCTGGTGTTGTTGTTGGTCGGTGAAGTGATTGAAGTGATTGTTGTGAAACGCCATCGTTTTTGTCTGATTTTTTTTTGAATTTCTGTTTCGGAGAGGGAAATATGAAGAAAAGGAAATAGAAATTCGTAGCTTTGATGTTCAGATTTTATCAATCAATTATAGAAATTTTCTTCTTTAATAAGAAAAGAAAATGAAATAGGTGTGTGTTTGAATGTTTGAATTTTAAATGTGCGTGTAGAGAAGCTTACATCAAAAAGATCGAGAGCGACAAAAAGACGATTTATTCCTATATTTATTTATTTTAAAATATTGGGTGATAGTAAAGTGGGATTAGGTCTAAGTAGTAACATAATTAGATTTACTGCGGAAAAAAACATTTACTGTGAGTCTGCAAAAAGTTTTGTCGTTTTACAAAAGATGGCAGGGGTTGACGGCAAAAGAATGATAGTAAGGTATTGATACGAATTACGAAGTGACAGTAAAAAGAATTGTTGCACCCACTTTTTACCTCATCTGTTTTATAACATTTTTTATTAATATGTTTTTCTGGTTGCTACAAAGAAAAATGACGAATTTTAGGCATCAAATCGGTTTAAAATGTTCCAATGACCACTTCTTCATATATTTGTAGATTGAATGATGATCCGGTACAACTCTGATCCGATCTAGCAGTCGCAAATGCCAATATTACATCTTTGCGGACTTCGCAAGAAACGACAAGGAGCCAATTTAAAAGACTTGATAGCTTGTTTAATATTTTGGGTGGTGGGTAATCTGTAATTGTCTCAGGCATTGGAAACAAGACGGGATGCTATTTGACAGCAGAGTATGCCAACACAGCAGCAGCAGCATCAGAGCGAATTGGAACGTAGAGCATCAGAAGTCGCTGAAGCAAAACTTTTCTTGAACAATTAGAACTTTTAATATAGTATTTTTTGTATTGTATAAACTTATTTTAGATATAATATTATATTTCTAATTTTATTTTAATTCAAATTTTATTTCTTTTATAATTTAATTAAATATATTATATTCGAAAAGTAATAATAATATTCATATTAATATATTAAACGTCGTTAATGCGTCATTAAATTTACGACGATTTAACGACGCTTGTTAAATTAGACGTCGTTAATTCGGCGTAAATTTAACGATGTCTTAACGATATTTATAGATGCGTCAAAGTTACATCAATATATTAATGATGATTGTACGATGATAAATTTTGTCGTAATTATTTATGCGTCGACGATACAATGAACTTATTTACGATGCGCTTACGATGAATTATGTTCTCGTTATATTTTACGAAGAGCTAATTACGACAATTTCGTGTTCATCGTAAAGTCGTTGTAAACCATCATTAATGATGAAATTACAACGTTTTTATCCGTTGTTAATCCTATGTTTTTTTGTAGTGTTTCTTAGAGTTCTTGATACTCCATATAATAAATCTAAATAGAAAAACCATATTTTTACAATAAATGTTGTTAGTTATGACATATGATTCTAAAATTATGTACATTTAAATTTATGTTTTATAAACTTTTAGAGTAACCAATCATGAAAAACTTATGTGTTTGGAGGAAAAAACAAACAAAGCCTTAATTTAACAATGACTATTTTATTTTGTTTTAAAAATGATGCCTAGAAATTCTCAAATTATAATCTGCTGATTTTTCAAAAGATATATTGAATAATAACTTAAAGCTTGTTGTCGATTTAACAATGTTTCATCTATGACTACTTAACAATGTTGTTGTTTCGCTTGTGTTAACGTCGTTTTAACTTTTAACGAAGTGCTGACTTTCCTTAGTATGTTACACAATTTTATCTAATCAAAGAAAATTTAAATTTTGAAGCCTTGTACAGTTAAACTTCTATAAATTAATATTCGATAAATTAATAACCTCTCTAAATTAATAAATTATCCCGATCCTGAGTTGGACCGGTGTAATAATTGACACATTTCGATAAGATAATAAGATAATAATTTTTTTGAAATCTCTATGTAAATATATGGTCCCATTAATAACATCAATGAATAATCATATAAATTTATTGTATATATATAAAAGATATTTTAATGAAATATGATTATAATGTTGTTTATTTATTCGTAAATTTATAATTTTGTTGGAGTTTATTTATATTTTCTTAAAATATCAAAAATATATGATATTATCTTCTCAAATTGCATCAAAAATTATTAAAAAAAATTATATATGCAATGATTATTTTCTAATGTGTAAATGCATTAAAACAAATTAAAGTATTGTCTTCATTTTTCTATTTTTTATATAACATTTTTTTAAATTCGAAAAATTTTCTCTATAAATTAATAATTATTAATTTATTGATAAATTAATAACTTCTATAAATTAATAAAAAATTTCGGTCCCAACATTATTAATTTATAGAGGTTTTACTGTATCTAAGCAAGCAAACTTTTATGCTTTAACCCTTATACTAATTCATTTGATTGAAAAGATAAATACTTTGGCGCCAAGTTAAAGATCATAAATAGTTGGAATCAAAGAAAAAAAAATAAAAAATAAAGAGTAAACGATTGGAAAAGAAAATAATCAAGGAGGGAGGGGACCATTAATGACGTGATTACTCGGGGCCAAAAATATCGGAGGACACGTGTCAAGATAGCACTTCCCACTAACTGTGGTCCCTAAAGAAATGGCATGCGATCGGATAAGAGAATCCAGCCGTACAATTAAATTTACATAATTTGTAAGAGACCAATAAGTAACAAAAATAAAACCAAAATATACAAAAAAATTAAGAGATGTGGAACCAACCAGTTCCAGAAATTTGACTTCGGCTCATAGTTGCTGTCTAATCGAAAGCACGACAAATTTAATCCTATCAGCAAACAAATTAATAAATGGAATATTAGTTTTGATATGAACTCATGAATGGTTTGGTTGTTCGATATGTTTACATATAACATTTGGAAGCAACGCAATGCATTTCTCCATCGATCTATATGTATAGAAGCCTTCTAATGTACTTATTAAATATGTGATGCTAAATAATTCGTAACCGCCTAACTTCGATCAATTTGATTAGTCGAAACCTATATATATGCAACAACTCCTCTTTCTATGATATTTTAAATTCCACATATTCATACTTTGGTCGAAGTTGATCTATCTTGCTCGCATATACATTATGTTTAAATTTGAATGATGAGACATCAATAATTGTAGCACAAACTATCATTTTGAATTTAAATAATAATAATGTAAAAGCAAACATTAATACAAACAACTAGATTATGTATATAGTTTGTTGAGTTTTAATTTATCCTCTGGTTTTGTAATCATAAGAAAAGGTCAACTGTTTTTTGTAAAGTTAATTTTTTTTTTAAATGACATTGAAATTTTGAAAGTATCATTGTTAGTTTACCCAATGATAAGTGTTTTTGTTGACAGTTGGTAGCCATTGACCGATTCCAAGATGTGGCAATAATAATGTAATTAGATAGATTTTTGTAACTTTTCTAACTTGCGTGCCATACACGCGAGAGCGGATGAATAAGACTAAACGACAAAGTTGAATCCACCAAAATATCGAAACAGTGAGGTGAGTGATGAATAAAGAAAGAGTAAAGACATATGTCAAAAAAACATCATCCGGTGTGATAAGGTCTACGTTTCGTGTGGAATCAGCTAACACATGATTGGACAAAGGGAGTCGCATTAACGATCACAGTCGTCCATTTCACAACAACTCTTTCCCCCATACTTTTTGTACGAGAAACCACGAAGTGCCCTACGCCCCACGGCTCAATTAATTACTCCTTCAATAATATTGCTTTTCTCTAACCTTACGGCTAATGAAAAAATTGAAATATATAAAAAGATTATTACTGACTATTTTAAAAAGTTAAAAGTTTAAATCTATCGTCGTCTTCTTTGTTTTGTGATTTTAGTTTTACCATAAAGATGTCATAAGATTACAATTAATAAA
Source organism: Cardamine occulta (assembly GCA_028015245.1). Classification (NCBI taxonomy): domain Eukaryota; kingdom Viridiplantae; phylum Streptophyta; class Magnoliopsida; order Brassicales; family Brassicaceae; genus Cardamine; species Cardamine occulta. Next base: position 18,272,038 of record CM051384.1, read on the forward strand.
ATCGGTTTTAACCACCTATAACGATTAACAACATTATGCATTGAACTTTTGTACCTCTAGATGATTGATTGACGACCATCACCAATTGTTAATTAATTAATAACATTTACAAACAATCCTAAAATTTTGTTTGAAATTTGATTTGGACCTACTTAATTATATTTATTGTCTCGGACCAGGCTAAGAGTAGGGTGGTAGTACCCTGGTACAGAAAATCTTAATCAGCGACTTGTGCTGTCCATATTAGCGACAAAAAACAAAATCATTAACCAATACTAGTAATTAATTAATTTAGTAAATGACAAATGGGGTTGTTAACGAAATTATGTCTTTTTCCACTAAAAATACTTTTTTCCAGAAAATCATGTAGTTTACGTTTTCTTTAAGTATTTTTACACAGGCCTATGAATCTATATGGAACCACTAAAATCTGACCAAGAAAATAATGATGGCAGATAAATAAATAATTAGTAGTGGTTTCCGATGGATATTGAAACTTTTTGAGTAGCAAAATTATTATAATCGCGTTTTGCCAATCAAATAAACAAAAATAATATGGAGCTTATAAATACAAACAATTATTACTTCACTAGTTAAAACATCAAAACATTATGAGTTTAGAAAGCATAAATACTTTACTATAGTATTATAAAGTAAGGGTAGAGAAAGAACATAGGAAGCTTTTTGTCAGGTTTGTGGATGAAAATGATGGAACGTAAAGGATGTTTTCTCTTCATCTTTCACTTTGTTTTGTAACGCTGCCAAAGTTGTTCCTCCAGTGACTTACTTTTTATATATTTTATTATTAATTATTAATTCACACTAGCATAATAGAGTCATTCTAACACTCCCTAACGTTCAGTTTGTTTTAGAGTATATATATTTTAAACAAGGTATTTTTTTTCTGATACTCCCTAATGTGTACTTCATGTATTAGTTTATTTGGTGTTCAAATTAAAACGGAAAGCACATTGAACATATACGTAGTTTAAGTTAATTATCTCAAAAAAAAAGTCTTTCATTCGCATAGAGACAATCGATTCATACGTTATTTTACAGTTTCCGAAATAGTCAACCTTTCTTATGAAGAAAAAAGAAAAGAGATATCAGGTTTTATTTCTTGCTTTTGTTAACTTTTTGTATAAATTAGTAAATTACGTATCACAAATTCGACATATACTTTGATCACGTACGTTTTGTGCAAATGTTTCGCTGGACGGAATGCAAAATTAGTAGAGGTTTATCTAAATCCGGTAGATAAAATAGTAGTGTATATTAATAAGAAGCATTGTGTTTTTTGGTTCATAATTTTGATCACACTCGCAATAACAAGCCACAAAGGTCTCATTGACTATACGTGTGTGGCATTTATTCATTGCCCAAAAGTATACGTCGATCACGTGCGACAAGATCATTGTTATGACACCTAGCTAGAGTGACACACATAACATATATGATGCTCCCTCTGTCACATATATATGTACTGACTGTTGAATTAATATATATATATATATATTTTTAATAATGGGACAATTATACAGTACATTAGTGTCTATTTTGTATATTTCCAAATTAATGTATATTTTGGAAAGCCATCGATAAATCTTCACATGCGATCAGTTCAACTGATTAAGAAGATTCTGTAAGTAAGATTAGATCCGAAATTTAGCACGACATTATTATGTTAATTAGAGTAAAACTCATTTATCAAAAGCTTAAATAGTATAGTCTGATCTTTAGCTCCACCCAAAAAAAAAAAGACGCTGGCCCAACCTTCCATGATTTAAAAAGAAATAGAAATGATCATATCAAATAATAGAGAAAGTAAGAAAACGTAGAAACGATCCAACGAAAAGAAGACGGAAACGTTTCAAAGTAGACAAAACGGAGAAAAGAAGAGTGATTTGCTCTCGCGTGAGAGAGGGAGAGAGAGGTTCTGGGTTATCCACAATGGTGAAAAAGTCTTTTGTTCTTTCAATCTTTGGTTTTGGTGAAGACACTGTTGTGTTGTGACCTAATTTTATTTAGCAATGACTTGTAGAACGTCTATTTTATCTTCCCTAGTAACATTTATATTAGTATTTCTCAAACATTTAATTTGAAAAATTTTAATTGAACAATATTCACATATATACCTCATCACTTTTTAACATCATGTAAAATAAAAATATTTTGAGTACTTGTTTCTTATATAAATCTGAAAAAAAAAATTGTGAAGCATCTAACAAAATTTATATTAATATAGTTGGATGAGTTCGTATTTATTTTGAGAGAATGTACTAGTTATGAATTCCACTTCAATTCCATGTCTTGCATTTTGAAAGTTTATGAGTTTTTCTTTTAAAGTTTAGGATATTTCGTGTATAAACACCAATATTATACTATTGTTAAATCAACAGTTAACACAACAAACAATCACCACATAATCTAAAAAATATATTACTCAATTTTGTCGGAGTTGTTTATTCGATCACGTTCGAATTAATATTTTAAACAGTTATGCAATATATATTATTATTTTTCTCTCACAAACAACACTTCATTTGTTGATCAAATAATGTTACAAATGTGTCTCCATCTAACCTTTTTCTTATATAACTTTTTATGAGATGTATAAGCGAATATGTGTAGTTTTATGCTTTTATCTTCTCATATACTTTTGAATAGAACATTAGTAAGATGGAGACATGAGAATGTGGCCGTATATATTCACATTTTTTAAAAATATTAACAATGAAACATTAATATTCTTTTAGGTTTTATAGTATACAGTATATAATTAGAAAAAGAAAAGACAAAACATGTGTTATACCTGTAGATTCAATAATGGCATATCGATAACACTAATATAAACCAGTAAACTATTGTCTAGGTCGAATAATAGTAAGTAAAAACATGTCATGATGGTCATTTTAAAATAAAAGAGGCGTATTTGTCTGTCTCTCTTATATATTAACCCCCAAAGTTAGGCTTTGTTCACTTCCAAAACTGGACCACAGACATAAAAAAGAAAAGAAAAAAGATCAAGCATTTTCAATGAAATTAAATTCTGTAATGGACCACTTCTACACTCTTGCTTTCATCTTCAATGCTTCTCTGTGTTGTCCATATCTCTCCACATTGTTTGTTTACTTTTAGTTATGCATTTGACATCTATTTGGGAATCTTAGGCCAATCTGAAGTAGCATCTAGTTATCACTTTTTTTTTTCTGCTCTCATCATCGTTGGAATCCGATGTGGCTCAAATCGTACTCCTAATGTTGGTTAGATTATATGGGTGTCAACATTTTGATTTGGATTAATATCATGGTCAGTCTCAGGATCATGGTAATACCAAACTAATTGCAAGCTCAAACTTTTAAATCTTAAGCAATAGTTTTTATTGGTTAAATGTACTAAGTTAAAAGGGTTAATTTTCCCGATATAATAGTGAAGCTATTATTAGCTAGACTTAACTTTAGTCCTCACTTACATTTTTACTCAATTTGACACCCGACTAATTGACAATGCACCACAGTGTCTAGTTAATAATTTAAAGATACAAATATACTAAACTAAGCAAGTTAATCGACCTATGGTGATTGTGAAAAAAACAAGGTAATTTACCACATTCTAATACCTAAATAATCGAATCGGTGAGGATGGCTAACTTTGATAACAAAATGTATAAACTATTGTGTAAAAGGTACAAACTTTCATGGCCAATATTCACCCTTTGGGCCGCTCTCTTTGCACGGCCCACGTCTAATTCACCAAAAATGATGTTTTTGTTGTGTTAATTATGAATCAATCTAATTATGATACGTATATGTTTTAAAGCTATCCGGACATTCGGTTGGATAAATTGCAATATTAATTTTTCAGTATTCATTTTCAATTTAGTTAATTATATAATTTTTTAAAATATTAAAATTTAATATGTGTAATTATTTTTATATAAATACCCATATATATATATATTTTGTATTTTTCTGAGTGGAGCAAGAATTATATTCCCAAACATATATGCCTATGTTTTAGTTGAACAAAAAAAAAAGGAAATATATGTTTCAACAGTACTGATGCCAAACATCATATATATGCCTATATATGTCGTATGTATAGGAATAATTTGCATAAAGGACGTAAATATAAGTAGACATGAAGTTAAGAGAATGAATATTAACAAAAAGAATGTAGACATAAATTACTAATCATTTATTACATAAATTCTGATTTTAACTTGTAAAGAAATTACTAAAAACAAATATTTATTACTAGCTAGCTAGTAAATAATGACTGTTACGATAATTCAATTTATTTTTTACTTAAATTTATTTATTAACAAAAAAAAGAACAAAGAGGGAGTTTAACACAATCAAAATTGTTCTAGAGTTTTCTTGTCATTCCTCATAATTCACAATAAGATTTTTTTTTAATTTTTTTTTGGTGGTCACACTACAAGAAATTTACCACAAAACCAATGGAATTTCCGACGAAATATAAATCCGTCGAAAAATTCCGATTGATTTGCGACGTATTTCCGATAGACATGAAATTGACGATTCCATCGGAAATTTTCTGACGGAAATTAATCCGTCGGAAAATTTCTGATGGCTTTCCGACACATTTATTACGTCGAAATCCGACAAAAATCTTCGACGGATTCGGATTTCGATTTGAATTCAATTGATTTGGATTTCTGATGGATTTCTGATGGATTTTTGACAGAATTTGTTTTTCGGCTTGTCTAGTCATATGTCAGACTAAACTTTAGAACGAGACACGTGAAACCACAAAACCATCGGAAATCCGTTGGGAATTTCCGACGGATTTCCGATGGTTTTGTGGTCTTTTACGATTCGTTTAACTTGAAATATGTTTGTAGTATGCTATGTTACTCATTTCAATCATAAAATAATATCAAAAACCTTGTTATATATCATATATATCAAAATTAGAAAAATTCATACAATCATGTTTACATGTTAGACAATGATACATATACTTAAGCGATGATTTATAAACATAACAAATAAAATTTTCTAATTTTGGTATATTTAATATGTAACAAGGTATTTGTTAGTATTTTATCATTGAAATGAGTAACAAATCATATTACAAACATATTTCAAGAGAAACAGATCGTAAAAGACCACGAAACCACAAAACCGTCGGAAATCTGTCAGAAATTCCCGACGAATTTCCGACGGATACTATATCAAATGTGTTAAATATGTTGCATATGAGTTTATATATATTTTTAGATTTTCCGTCGGAAATCCGTCGGAAATTTCTGACAGATTTCCGACGGAAAATGAAAATTTGATCGCGTAAGTTGCCCGCGTGAATTAAATTTGTTTAAATTTTTTGCTATCCGTCAGAAATTTCTGACGGATAGCAAAAATATAGGCGCGAATGTTCCAAATATTTTTGAAAAACACCGGCAAATATTAATTTTTTCGCCATCCGTCAGAATTCTATTTTTATATATCACTTTTTCTTCTCAGCGAATTCATTTCTCATTTTAGTAGAAGAAGAAGAAGAAGAAGAAAAAGAAGAAGAAGAATTAGAATTAGAAGAATTTATTATAAATTTTAAATCTTAATTTATATTTATTCCGAATTAGTTTTATATATTAATTATAATTAATTACAATTAATTAATATTAATTACAATAAATTAAATATTATTAATAAAATTATATATCCGTCTGAAATAGGTCTGTCGGAAATATGTCTGTCAGAATGTGTTCGTCGGAAATCCGTCAGAAATCTGTTACAATTTTTGACGGATTTCCGACGGAATTTTTATTTCCGACGAGATAGAACAAACGGAAAAATCCGTCAAAAATCCGTCGGAATAGGCGGATTTTTCCGTCTGTTCTAGCGTGTTTTCTTGTAGTGTCAGTAACTCAATATCATAATAAGAGAGTTATATAACGTATTTGTAACGTTCGGATGACCAAGATTTCAAGTATATGCCATTAACGACACGTCTACAACGTTTTGCCTGACAACTTTCGAAAACGTTAGAATCAATCTCACCTTAAATAGTTAAAAAGCTCAATTTCTCGAAAAACATAACTTAATATGAGATAATAAAAAAAGATCACACTGTAATTGTAAAAGAAAAAACTCGACTACCAATTGTAGCACATAAACCTAGTTATTCACTTATTCTGATATGAAGAAGCTTAAATGTGACATATATAACTTGTAAGAAAAAATAGTACTAAATCATTTAAAAAAAGGGAAAGATCAATACGGTAATGATAATCTCATTCCATTACATGGTCATTAGACAACTAGAAAAACGGGAACCAAATGTTGCTATCTCCAGTAGAACCAGAGAGCATCTCTATCAGATCCATTTCCCTTTTTTCGCTCGTAGAGTTAGCTTGGGACACAAGTAACTCGTTTTCGCCGCCATGCTCCATGTTGTTGGATGACAGAAAAGAAAATAAAGAAGATGATTCCGTACCATTCAACAAATCAGATAAGTAGATATCAGACGCAAGGTGAGGCGTATTTGCAGGAGCCGTGACCATTGTTCCATGATGATTAGCAACAATATTATTGCAAAAGTTAGGTTTAGGGTTAGGGCTCTTGATCATGAACCCTGATGAAGAAGATTGGGTTATCTCATCCGAACCTTGGCTCAAATCCATGCTCTCGAGAGGAATCGGGTGGTTCGCAAAGATATTTTTCAGGAAAACAAGCTCTTCGTCATAAGGATCATCTGAGAGCAACGATGTAGAGTCTCCATCGGAATTAATCTGATCAAAATTGGAAGTAGAAAGAAGACTATTACCACCAGTGGAGATGATGTTCTTGCCGTTGTCTTTTTCATTACTCTTGATGCTTCTAATATAGTCTTGGAGAACGCATGGTCTTTTAGCGGATGGAGAGAGATCATCGATATCGCTATTATTATCCGCGTTTCTCGAACGCTTCTGTTTGCGTTTTGAGTTTTGGCGTCGTTTGGTCGCATTCCAATGGTTCTTGATGGAGTTTTCGGTTCGTCCTTGTATGAGTTTAGCGATCTCTGCCCACTTGTTCCCGATTCTAGTGTGTGCTTCCACAAGAAGCTTCTCTTCTTCTTCGCTCCAGCAATCTTTCTAGAAAACAAAAACAAGAAATTAATGTTTACATATGTACAAGATTTTCATCTAAACTTTGTTAATTAAAAAAAAGAAAAAAACTTTGTTAGAACAGAGATCTATATGAAATTAAACCTTGATATCAGGACGAAGATGATTATGCCATCTCTCACGACATTGCTTGCCTGCTCTTCCATCAAGCTTCTCCGATATCACTGCCCATTTCTTCTCCCCATGTTGCCTCACCAACTTTATCAATTTCCTATATATATATGCCAATACATAATATGTACATATATGCTCGCATATAGAAGAAACATGAAAATATATCTACATATACATATATATATATATATATATATTTACCTGTCTTCTTCAGCTGTCCATTGCCCTTTGATGAGATTCTTGTATGGTCGCTTCTTTGTTATTTCCTTGCAAGTAGTACTCTTCTGATAATATCTTGTTGCACCTTTAACGATAATTTCTCCAATAACGTTTCGGTTTTCGCCATTAACCGCCAAGTTTTTCTCCTTCCTCGAATCAAACATCGTGTTCTCTTTATTGTTATTTCTAATCTCAATCGCCCTTGTCGTCTTCAAGATCGGTTGGTCTATAGAACGCTCTTGTTTCTTTGATCACAAGGTATCATTCTTTGGGCCGTTCAAGAATCTCTCGACCGCTGTCAACGGCGGTGCAGCACCTTGGGCGAGACTCTTCTCTTGTATTCTCTGGTCTTCCATGGAAGAAGAGGAAGAAAAAGTTTAGTGTAGAATGGAGAGGAGAGCTGAGAGCACAAAGGAGGGATATAATTAAGCTGGTAATAAGGAATTTGAGAATTTAATGAGAGGAAAAATAAGATGCAAACTAATTAGTATTATTAATTATATTGACTTTTTAGTAAAAAAGAAAGTATGACCCTTATATTTAGTAAAAAATAGTTCTTCTAGTCATCCATATTTTTAAGTTTATAGAAATATATCAACTACACATCTAAATATTAATTAATATCATGTATGATAACACAAAAATAAAGAAGACTACCAAATCTGATACCTAGGAAAATATTAATGTATGGATTCTAGCTATTTGTCACTTTTTTTTTTTTTTTTTTTTTGCTTTAATGTGAAATTTATACCATTTTTGAGTTAATATTTTATACGAAGCCATTATTATTAATTTTACATCACAATATCTACGAACAAAAGATAGTAGTCACATTATAGAACAATGTTTAAGGATTTATGAGTTCTGTAAAGATGATTTGTTCGGCTTAATCTCATGTATGATGCAGACTTTATATAGCCCTTTTTGTATTTGGTTTTAGACTGTACATAGCCTTTTATTTTTATTTTCCAAATGTATTGCAAAAGCTATATATTAGCGAGCTTGGTCTCTTTAATTAGAGAGTTAATCTCATAGGTTAATAGTTAAAATTAAAATTTTCATAAATCTATAACTGACGAAGTGGTAAATGAGAAGACCATCAATGATAAATTTATTTATGTAATAAATCAGTTAGTTGACTGCAATTATTTGGAAGGATAAAATTTAGGAGACGTCTAAGCCCACCCAACAAAAATCTTGTAATATTAGAATAATTACTAAAACAATAACTTTACTCGCAAATTAGAAATCATATTTATAAAAGAAACAATTCATTTAAAAAAAAAAACATTTCATTTCTTTCTATCGATTCACTTGTCACAAAATAAATATTCTAAGTCATAAATACAATTTTCTTACACCAAAATCATAAATAAATTTTTGTAAATTTGATAATTTAAACAATAATTACCAGAGAGTAAATTTCTCTCCAGAATTGGATTTTAATGGTGGTCAAAGAAAATATCCATTGACTAAAACTCTCCAATAACCGCCTGAAACATACATAGCTAATGGTAGTTTTCACATATTATATCATTAGTAAGCAGTAATGGACTAAAATTAATTCATAACCTCAGGAACGAATCCATGGACATTTTGCTTTTTAGTATAATGGTATAATCGTTTTAATTTAGAGTTGTATTCTAAGCTCGTTGAATGTCTTCTATTTCATCCGGAACAGAGTTAATTTCAATTGCTTTCCAAAAGCCAAACTATGTAACGCGTGTACGAGTATGTATAGTTTCCAGTTTCTTTCTCTATGTTTTTAGTTTTAATTTTAGTTTATTTAATAACTAATAAGATTGCAAAACTTATCATTGCAAAATCAGAAAAAAAAACTGGTTATACTGTGACTGTGACTTTGGCTTGAAGCGTGATTTAAAATATAAACACGACAAAATCAGACCAGACTAAAATAATACGGGCCATGGATTAACTGACGTGTGTTTGGATCCTACTGAGCAGAGTACAAACAATTACTTTGAGAAGAGCGGTCTCAGAACTGAGGCCTTAAGATTCCAAAAAACGTACATTATATGCATGATGGTCGTAAGATGCTCCAAGGTAAAACACAGACACACACACACAATCATATTATAGATATATTAGACCCATTACTTAAACCAGTACTTCAAATTGATTCTCGTGAAATAAACAAACAGAACAAAAAAACCCAAACCTGATTTGGTTGGAAGAAACGGATCACACTGTGCCCCCAGCAACACGGACATGAAAAGGCGGTCCACGACAAAAGATGGGTTCGTTTGGAGATGCTGTTCGTGCTCTTGCTCTGAGTACATTGTTAGCGTCTTCAATTACAGCCGCTGCTACCATTGTGTACTCTCCTGGAACAAGGAAGTAGAGTGAGAAACTGTGTCTTGCTTCTTGTAGCGGTGCAACTTCCATTGAGATTCCACTAAGAGCACCTGACATAATAAGTCACGGGCATGTATAAGCCAACTTCTATATATATACTACACACAGCTATAACAATGGCAAAACTTTATGTTACACAAATTTTACCAGCCCAGAGGACAGTGGCATCAGCTCCTTCAGCACAGTTCTGTCCAGCTACGTCTCTGCAAGTAACACTTAGATTCAACTTGATTGCTTCGCTTGTGTTATTGCGGACCAGAACCTCCATAGGAGTGACTTCATGTGACAGAACAGATCCCTTTGACAATGGGGACTGAGCCTCTGTCTCAGAATTCGTTTCCAAACCATTTCTGACCAGTCTGAAACCAAATGTTAACGGATCTGGGAGCAAAACATCCATCACAGTCGTCTGGAGGGCTGTCTGAATAGCATCCTTGATGTCCAGTTCTCCTGAGCTGTTCCTTCCTGATTGCCACCGAACTTTTATCTTAGAAATGAGATTCTTGATCAATGCGTTTATCTCAGCTTTCGTGTTCTTCTCTGAGAAGCTCGGATGTCTACTACTTGAAGGGCTACCAGGCGGAGGGTCCTTTGTGAAGAATGAACCATCAAGAACCGGTAGCTTAAAATGCTCCAATGGAATCAGTACCCTAGCAGAATAATCCCGGTCAATTCTTGTTTTTGGGAACTCATACTCTGGAGAATCTTGCACTGGGGAAGAATCATCTTCCTTGACAGATTTTTCCAGCTGAACGAAGACACTGATTTCAAAAACAACATCTGTTGGATTAGATAACTCAAGTTCAAGGAACCGTAGTCCCCAGCTTCCCCTAAAAGGATTGATCTTGACAAGTCTGTCTGTATTGCTCTCTGTTTCAGTGTCTTCATCCCGAAGATTGTCACTCACATGTGCAGGGATTTCCATGGAAAGCAAACGAGCTTTCACAAAAGACAAACCTTGCAAAACACAAATTTGTAAGGGAACAACAAGACGTCTGCCTGGTGGCACGACAGATTCTTTTTCCTGGGGATCCCCATTGTTAGACAACGGTCCTGCAAAAAATGTGATTACAAATATGCTTTTAGTAATCAGTCATCATGAGGCTACATGAAGCACTGCAAAAGTAAGATACGTCACAAATACACGTCAAAGAAGAAATGAATACCCGCATAGTGAATAAGCAATGAAGGGCTGGTTCCGTCTTTTGGTCTTCCTGTGTTACTTGCAGCATTCCTGCCACTGCTAACAGCATTGTCAGAATCCGTTGGTCCCACATGCCATGCTTTTAAAGTCACAGGCAGAGTCACTTGTGCCCCGGGTTTCAAGGGAAGAGCAGCCTGTAATGCTTCATCAGCTATCGAGATAACAGCATCCTGATTCTTTCCAGAGAGTGAGACATGTGCCTGTTCTATTGGAACTGTGCCAGCATTTGCAAAATTTATAGACACCTCACGAATTTCACCTTCATACAGAATAATTGCACCATCACCACCGACAACATTAGCCACAAGGAGGGGCAATGGCGGTACAACTGAAATGTTAGGAACAAATACATGTCGCAGCTTTGCAGATCCACAAGATCTGAAAGGGTCAGAAAATACAAGTCCTTGTGCTGCTCCAAGAAGCAGATTGTCAACATCCCTGAAAACATGTTCAGTGATTACACCAAAGCAGTGAACTGTGCAGCCTGGAATTGTCACTGGTCCTACTGCTGTGGGAATACCAGATAATGTGATCACCTTTGCGGAGTTAGGGGGAATGTCCACACTGACAGGAAACGCATCAAAGTTTTTCGAGTTAGCTGAGAGATAGATACTATCAACCCTCAAATCAAAGCAACAAGGATTTGCTAACTCCACTAAGACTTGAACTGGTTCACCAACCACCCAAATTAATTCCTGCTTGCTACTTTCGTTAGCATCTCCTTTGCTGAAAGGAGTATAGATAAATGGCCCAGAAGGAGCAGATCCTGTCCACCAATCATCTCTTGCTGGATTGCGTTTTACTATGTCCACTTGGGAAGAATGGAGTGGGAAAGAGAATAGCCTGAAAAATAATTACAAGAAAAATGTTTAAATGAACCATAAAATAAACATGGAACAATATCTTGAAATACAAACACATATTGGGCATATATGCAGCCTCGAGGTCAATGAAAAGTGATTATTAGTCTGATCTTGTTGCTCTACTTTGGAGTGTGCGGAAATTTGACATGATGAAGTTAGGTTGTGTAATGATAGTGAAGGGTGCACAAGGCAAAACATCCCTAAAAGCAAAAAGATTGACTGCTGATAAACATACCTTACAAATGGCAAGGCAGGGTCAGCGCATCGAGTTCCCGAAGGCAATCTATCCGCTGAATTTGCAAGGGAATTAGCAAGTCCATTTTGACCTGAAGGTGTAATTAGAGGATAATGCCATCTCAGAAGCCTCGCTGCAGCGCTCCATGCAGCAAGGGGATCTCCAGCGCGAACAGCAGAGAGGAGTATCTCCCTAAGCACAACCATCTGCAAAGTGCTCCACTGAGACTCGAACAGGGAGACAATGGAATGATGATGCATTTTCCCAGCATCAGGTTGACGCAATCCAGTTTCCTTTACCAAGAAACACAAGAGAAAATATAATAGATTAAACCAAACATCAAAGTATAATACGTGGAGAAACACCAATATAATGAACGGTGATGATACCAAAAAAATCCTAATGCAGATCATGTTTATGAAGAAGACTCAATCACCCAAAAGAGAAGAAAAATAGTTCTTATGGTGTCAAACTCACATTGTTAGCAGAAACTTTTGACACAGACGCTCTACTTTGGATTCTATATGCATCTGTTGTCATAGAAAGAACTTGCATGGCACTGATAGCAGCCAATCGATTGTCTTGCTGCAAATACAATTGGGCAACCTGCCTACAGAAGAAGGCTGCTTTCCGTTGATAACCAACTGCTCCAAATAAACGCGCTACTTCCACGTATAATATGAGCCTATCACTGGCATCAATTAAAGACTTTGCACCATCGGCTGCATTAGTTAATAGCTCTACTACTTCCTTAGCCAGTTCTCTCCTGTACAACCCATAAAAATGCCATTTTAAGAAAGATTAGGATCAAATTAAACCAAGAGAAAATGTGGTTTACAAGCTGCCCATAACCAGAGATCATCGTGTAATACAAAACCTATGTAGTTTAGCTTTTCAGAACGTAATAATCTTTCATTTCCCAGCTGACATAACCATCAACTAGAAAACTTTAAGAGGTCATCAATCCCCCACTTCAAGTCCAGACAGCCATCCTCCAGTAGGTCACTTAATAGTAATCTATATAAATTGGTACTATAAGTTGAATTTTGCAGATGGGCTTTGAGGATGAAAGCCACATACACAAGATCCCATGATTGATTTTCTAAATATACTAAACAAAAAACTATCATAGCAGCCTTAAACTAAGCAGCATACTGAAGGCATAAAAGGAATCTACACCATGATAATTTAAAGAAATAGAGAGCATACAATGATACCTGCAAAGGAATCTGGCCAGTTTAAGGGTAGCTTCGAGTTCAAAGCTTAGGGGAGAAACTCTGCAAGGAAAAGAATTGATTGCTATTTTGCAGTAATAAGTTTACTGAAGAAGAGTGTCAAATAGGTAATGCATAGAATTACCTCTGAGCAATTTCTTGAATAAATGACTTTCTGTAGTGTAAGATAACATTAGTGTATCGATATCTAACTTCATCTTCTAAAGCCACATCCCGTTGACCCATCCGATCTACCTAATGTTAATAAAACAGAAAACTAAGATGGTTACAAACTAGAATAATGAAAGACAGATGAGAGCAATATCATATCCAGCGCATTTCAGATAAACAGCACATTCACTATCCATTTTTGGGCTATAATGCTATGAAAAATGCATTAAGAGTTTTATTTGCATAAAGCCTTACCAGTAAGGCACACACACTCCCCTCCAAGGCACCGGCATACCAGAAGAAATCTCCTGTCAATCTGGCCAGTTCTAGAGCAGTAGAATAGTGAGCATTGGCATCAACAGGTGAACCAGCCAGTAAGGAGTAGTCTCCAATAGTTTTCTGTGCACGACCCAGCCTACGCTTTTTGGCCTTGATAACCTGCATTAGACCAAACTAATGAGCCTTGAAGACTATGGTAATAACTTACAAGCTTCCACAGGAAGAAATGAAACGTAGACTAAATTATAGGACACCTAGACATAAACCTCCTCTGAGTTGAGACTAGCTTGGGAATCCAAAGGCGTCTTCAAAATTGTGCCTGCGGATTCTGCCTTAAGAACCCACTTCTCAAATTCCATTAAAAGCGAAGCTGCAATGTCTTGCATCATTGTTTGTAAATGAAACTCCTGAGTTTGCTTGTCAGATGGAGGAAACAGAATCAAATTTTCACCCTTCTTGTCTCCATCTTCAAGCTGCAAAAAGACCAGTAAATTGATCATAGAATCATCAAACGAACACATGCAAAAGCCAGTAGATAAATCAATGATGCCGAAATATCAAGAACATAACCGATTCAGAAATTACTCAGTAATACATAAACATCACTATCAACTATAGTGCATCACTTCACAGCATCGAGCTACAAAGCTTTAGCATATTAGAAGCATCGAAATTCCAAAATGAATAAGAAACTGATAAACTCACTTGCGAATCGGTGGGGCAGAAAGCGAAGCAGCGTCGGACAAGAGCTGAGGAATAGCTCTTACAAGCGACATTGAAATTCTCAGTGACGGAAATGAGATCGGGAGACGAAGGACAATGGCAAAGACCGATCACGGCAAGAATCTTCCGATTAGACTGGAAATCCTCCCAAGGACTCGGCGGAGAACCACCAAGCACAAACTTAAACCGGAGAGAGCCGGAATCCCAAGGCTGATTCGTAAACGGAGATTTCTGATGCTCAGTGTAGAAAGAGCTGATAGCAGAAAGCGCGATCGTGTGGTGACGGAGCAGCATCGAGTGGTAATCCCGGAGAAGCGCCGGCGGGATAGTTCCGATCGGGAGTACGGCGATCCGAATGATCGATAAAGTCTCGATGCTGACGTCAGGTTCCATGGCTAGATCAGAGAAAAGGTAGAGCCAATGAGGATCTTTCGGTGAAGTTGAGTGCACCGGATCTGGGGGAAGACGAAAACGAGAAAGGTGAGAACGTGGTATGTTTGGATACAAATTTTAAAGTATTCGTTCAGTAGAATTAGATTTGTTTAAATTTCGGTTATGTTGGGTCAAGTTATTCATCTAATCAAACAACCTGGTTAAAATCGCGATTATTAATACTGTCACTGTGAATAAATCAGAAGCGAATTGAAAAGTTTACGAAATTTCTTCACTGTTGGGAGCTCCGAGTTTTGTGAGATGTCTACTGTTACTGCTTCCTCTTCACGCCGTGTACGAGAACTTTTAGCTTTGTGCTTCAGTGTAAGCTTTCTCAACTTCTTTTCTTCGCTTCGGCTTTGTGTACTTTGTTTCTGGGGAGAAATTTCTAGATGATTCGATATCGATGCATACTTAGCTGCTTCCTGATTTTTGTGGAGTTTGATTGAAAAATTTAGAGCTAATGGTTGATTTTGTTATAGTTTTCTGAATTTATTTTGAATTTTCGGTTGATTTTGTGTTTTTATTTTTCAGCCAGTTGAAGTTGGAGGATTACAAGACTTGGAGAGCTTAGTGTCAGAACTCATTGTCTGTCTAAATTCTTTGTCTGAGAACGTAGCTTTGAGTGCCAGCAATGAACTGGAGAATGATGTTATTCAAGTTCTAGCTGAAACTTTGAAACTTTTGTCATCTCCTCAAGTAGATCAGGTACTTTTTCAGTTCATAAATCGCTTTGAAAGACAAAAGTTTTCGTTTAGAAGTTTTCATCAAGCTTATGGATTTTCCCCAATTCATTGTGTTACAGGCTGTTATAGATGCACTGTCGTTTGAATTCCCAAAAGTTATTCCCAAGTTTGCAAACCTATCAAGCAGATGTTTACAGTTAGTTGAAGAAATTGTTAATCGATGTGTGGAAGCATGCAATCCACGGGACATGCTTTCGATTCTTTGTGAGGTATAAGATCTGGAATTGGATTCGGATCAGGCTAGTCATGGCAGTTAATATACTAGTCTTAAGTTCTTGTAATGACTGAGTGTTTTGTCAATTTGATCGCCTTGTGACTCTGAATAACCAGGCACTCGATGCTGCACGGTGCTCTCTTTCACCCTCCAGCTGTTCTACTCCTTTGTTACATGGGCTCGCTAAAGGTATCAATTGAAGCTTTCTTTCATTTATAGACTTCTTTCCTGAAAGTGAATTTTTGCTTGGCATCCTGCAATTTTTAATGTTGTTGCATAATTCTTACGCATTGAAGGTCTCATAGCCTTGATTGTATAAAAGTAAAAAGTATGAATTTCCTAAAATTTTGTTATTCAATTCCTAACTAGTTTTTTTACTGAAGATATTAAATTAATCTTCGCAAACTGAAGCATTGAAAAGTTATTCAATTTTCCTGGTTTCAGTATTTACCTCGATTCAAAGGCGTCACTACGAGCAACTTAAAGTTGCACTTCCAGTTGTCCTGAACGTTTTGAAGGACATTTCATTGGAAACAAACGTGCAAGTTGAAGCTTTATTTGATATGGCTCTAGGCATTGCCGTTTCAATTCGAGATGTTTCTTCAAAACTGGTCTGTAAGTGTGATAGATTGGCAATTGGGATTTTCCTAAATCACTATCCAAAATGCTCATTCACGAATTTTAGAATATTTCACTTGTTTTGATTTCTTTTGTTTGTTTTACAGAATAACACAGAAGAAGCAAAAGTCCGATGTTTGCTTGGTCTCTATGTGGCACAGATAACGGTTTGTACTTGAATCCAGCTTTGTTTTGCTGACTTTTCTCTTTTAAAACATATTGATTTCGTCTGATTTTGTAGGCTATTCTTTCAGTCAGCATCAAAGACAATGTGGCATCTTGTGTTCCTCTGGTGATGCAGTTAGAACCTTTCTTGACATACTGTGGTTTAGCACATCTTGGTTTAATCACTGGGAGCGACACGGAAAAGTTAATGAGCACGATTGCTGGAGGTTAATCTCAATACTCAAAATTTACTTCTTCTTGATTTCTCAACTCCATCAATCCTTAACACGCATCGTGTCACAAGATAGTTTCTCACGGTTGTATTATGAACAGATGATGATGATTTCATCAGCTCTTTCCCTGACATCAACTTGGGTGCATCGCTTTTACTCATCTGGGCAAAGATCACACATGAGGTTGCAAATGCTGCTAATGCAGCTTTAAGAAATGATGTAGATGAACTTCAAAGCAATCCAGTGAAAAGGTGGCAAGCTTATGGGATGTTGAAATATGTACTTTCCTCTGGAGATCTGCTCTGGGAATTCAGAAGACACGCTATCGAGTTCTTGCTTGACATAACAAAAGGAGTTACTTCACCTCAATGCAATGATGAGCAAATAGATTGTTCGCACTACACTCCTAGCATATACGCTGCTTTACAGGCATAACATTCTTCTCTCTAATCTTTACACCATTCAGCTTTACCAGTGTTTGTTCTATGTGTCTCATTTCTTTCTTCCAGGCTGTTACATTAGTGATCATGTATGCCCCAGACGCAGATCTGAGGAAAAAGACATTTGAGGCACTGAAGAAGGTAAATAAACCTTGACTTAATCAATTTGCAGAAAACAAATCTGACTGATGCAGAAATTGATACTATAAGAAGCATGAATCCACACCAAAAAAAAACGCAAACTTTCAAATGGCTTTTGTTTCCTTAAAGATCGTTTTTCGTATAACTTTGAAATGAGTTGTTTCTTTAGATCTAAACTAGTTATTTTAGTCTTAAACATAAATTATTATTTAACAAATTTAGATGGTTCGACTTGTGCTGATTATCCTTTATAAGTAGAAGAGGTGTTAGCCAACTTTGACTCAGAGTGACTAAAAATGTTTTTTTGTTCAGAACTTTAGGTATCTACTCGGCTTGGTTTAGAGTTACAGAGATGATTATAAATTTCTTCTTACAATCTATTTTTCGGTATGATTAGATTCTTTCTGATATGCCGGCTCCTGAGAGGTTTGACGTTTTAAGAGCCCTTGTCACAAATTCCCAGTCTCCCTCAATGGTTAGTATTTTTGTATCCCATTGAGCTTTATGACTAGTAAAGCTTGTAACCACTTCACAGAGATGATGATGATTATGAAGATACACCTTTGCAGGCGTTGACAATTCATAAACTGCATAGTTAGTGTGTATAGTTTAGTGTCTTCAGTAGTCATACTGTGATATTACTGTTCAAAGTACAAGTCCAGATACTTGCTAAAAAGTTTTGGTTTCAAAAAAAAAAGGTATCTCCTTTCAACTAATATTGTGTTGCTAAATCAACCAGACAGCGATCCTTCTGGGTCTTGTTAAAGACAGCATGAGCAAAAGCAGTTTGCAAGCTACAGATTGTGGGACTGTTGATACGCATGCTATTGAGCTAGTGGAGCTGGTCTTAAGGCCTCCAGAGGGAGGCCCTCCACTCCTTCCGGACCAGAGTGATGCGGTGATTTTTTCATTCCTATATCAAATCTTTTAAAATATATTTTCTTTCTCTTTTTGTGTGCATCATATAAATGCAATAATATGGGTTAAGGTAATTGCTTTAAGGGACATACATACATACAGAGAAATGGAGTAAGTGCCTCTTTCTGTTCAAACGAGAGTAGCTTGCATTTCTCTCTAATAAGGGAAATTTATGATGTTCCTTTGTTTTTCTAATTTGTCGTGAGGAAAATTGTGATAACAAATTTTCACCATTTATAAGAATGAGAGGAACAGATCAAAAATAGGGAGAGCATGATTTTGTTTGCTCTACTGAATATTTTTTAAGGTATAAAATTTAACCACATTTGTGACAGAAAGTCTTGTATGATGTTTGTGTAGGTTCTGGCAGCACTGAACCTCTACAGGTTTGCATTGTTATTTGCATCAAGAGGTAAAAAGTCTTAACTCAAAATAAATGGAAGAATTGTACTTTGCTTTATCTCTCACTTCATTCAAAGTAAATGGAGGAAACCTGATTCCTTAAAATGTTACGAATTAGTATTTGAAATTATTAGATAGCTAAGAATAGGTGTTTCTAATCAGAAGTTGCTGGATAATCTTTTTTCTCTTTTTTTCCGTGTTTTGATAACTAGAAATATCCTGCAAGTTACATGAACTTCTATAAACCAATTATCTATCTGTGAGGAAAACGTCTCAATATAGTATACCAGTGACATGTTTTAAGCTCTTTCCTATATGAAAATTGTCTGCAAACGTCGTAAAGTATATGTGTGTCTATATTTTGCGTGTGTAAATGTAATCGTATGTAAATCAAAAGACATTTCATTCATCTCTTTTGTTCTTGTTGTTGTTTTTCTGACAAGACAAAGTTATAGAAAGTGAAGCAGGTAAAGAGAGAAGCAGAGGAGGCAGTGAGGTTTTGTCAAAGAAGAATCTGGAGAAAGCCTATAAGGAATGGCTGCTGCCTCTTAGAACTCTTGTGAGCTGCAGCATCGCCGAGAACCTCAAGGAAGATCATGGCCACGAACCTTCACTCGACACTGTATGCCTTCTTAACCCAATTGAATTGGTTCTATATCGATGCATCGAGCTCGTGGAAGAAAAGTTGAAGAGTCTTTAGTGAAAAGTCGTGAGCACTACAATTCTGATCAGTATTGTGTTACAAAAATTCCTAGTTTACTTTTCATCAGTTTATATCTATGTTTCTCTAGATATGATTATAGATTCCGGTCGATAATACTTTTCAGTTTATATCTATGTTTCTTTAGATACGATTCTATGTTCTGCTCGATATTACTTACCAGTTTATTATATCTATCCTATTACTTTCTTTAATCCAAAGCTGGCTAAATGAAGCATGACCCATGCACAGGCACCACCCAAGAATCAAAACCTCTTGGGTTGACCTGTAGCGGATATCCAGACTTGTTGTGATATTCATAATATGTTTAATTCGCTCTCGATCACATCAGCATCCGTATTCGTAACACTATATAAGAAGATGAATGTTACTTAACAAGCTTCTAGCATGGACTCGAAATATAAAAGATATATATATATATATATAATCGAAATAATTAGAAACTAGAGTGTTATTACAAAATAGAGATTAAACTCGGGAAATAACAAACAGTGTTTGCACAGAGTTTAGATGTGTAGGGCAAATCATAAGATTTGGTATTGGGATCATTATCAATGCATTCCCATGTTCATGATCATAAAACAGTAACTTGTCCTTGTCCAAAACTGCTAGCGGTGTGAGTGCGAACCTGTCTCCCAAACCAAGGAGAAGTGATATTGAGATCGATCGAATATAATTGAGATCGATCGAATATATTTGATTCCACGTCTTGTTGTATGAATCGAACGACCATATGATTTGGTTGAGCCACTTTTCCTCTGATACACACAAACGATCATCCAGGTTGCACATGACGATCTTCAATTCATCAAAGGCGTGGAGAAAATGAGCTTTAGAGATGACTTGGAATGTTTTGCAGTGAACTAGTGAAGTGAGCCATCAAAATACACAGGATCTTGCGTGTGAATAATCAGATAAGGGGACGCATGGACAATATACCTCCAAGCGATGGTGGCAATATCAAAGACTTCACAAGTAGTAGCCTTGTCGTTTAGGCCTAACTTAACCAAACTGGCTTGTATGTGTCACTAATTTTGTCTTTACCAAATCTAAGAGAAGGGTATGGGACTTCAAAACACTTGTCTCTCTTAGATTTGTGGGCAGCAATTAGTTGATAGTTACATTTAGGGATAATTCGATGCCATCGAGTGGTGGGGTTGACCACAATACTCGGCAGAGAATAGTAATCGTAGAGGCATATGAGACCGTCACAGCTAGTATTGCAAACGTCGTATAACTCGTACTCACGAGGAGTAGGGAAGTGATCAGAGACTGATGATGACCACCACCAACGTTCTCAGAGCTTCAAGTTCTGGACCTGGTTGACAAACACGAGGATCATGTACGGACACCAAAAGCACATCTGGATCTCTTCTTGATTGGCTACGCAGCTGTGTTTTCTGGAAAAAATGAGATTGGATCGTAGACTTCCATTGCTTTGAGACAGACTTGAACTTGAGGAGAGTTTTCACGTCAAGCCTCTGCATCGTGCGGTAGCAACTCCATATTGTGTCTCTGTTTCTTCTCGCTGAATCTGAATTGAATGATGAAGATTGAGGAGAGGAGCTTTATTTATACACCAAACCAATCATCTCAGAGTCCTACTCCAACTAGGAATCGGTGAAAATTAAAAGGTAAAGTCGGCAAAAGAAAATCAAAAAGGAAAATTTCAAAAATAAAAACCGAAAGAATTGTACTTTTGCTTTATCTCACTTCATTCCGAGTAAATAGAGGAAACTTAAATCCATAAAGATGTTACGAATTAGTAGTATTTGACATGATTAGATAGCTAAGTATAGGGTCGTAAAGTATATGTGTGTCTATATTTTGCGCGTGTAAATGTAATCTTATGTAGAAGACATTTCTTTTGTTCTTGTGGTTGTTTTTCTGACAAGACAAAGTTATAGAAAGTGAAGCAGAGAAGGCATTGAGGTTTTGTCATAGAAGAATCTGAAGAAAGCGTACAAGGAATGTCTTCTGCCGCTTCGAACTCTTGTGAGATATTTCTACGCAGGCTCTTTTTTTTTTTTTTGTGTGATAATATTTCTGCGCAGTTCTTGAAATCACTTCACCTAATTACTTTTTCGCAAATTCATTTTTCAATCATTGAGTAAACACATCTCGAAAAAAGATTTAAGATTTGTAATTTGAAATGAAGAATGTATGTATGATTTTCTGGTATAAAGACAAATCAATATGCATAACTAGAAAGATCATAGCATAATAATGGCCTTTCTTGGATTTTGGAGGGAAATATATTTTAATGTCTCGAGACAAACACATTGGTCACCTAACATGTGGAAGTAGTCTCCAATAAAATTTGAATTAATTGCATAACAACTAACTATATAATTTCATGTTATGAATGTGTATTTCATATTGGACCACCCAACCTTATCCATATTCGACCTTTTCACTTGAACATAATTGATTAAATATTAATAGAGAAGATTGTTTACATATGATTTGTCAATTTTAACAGACAACGTAATTCAAAATCTAACCTCGTAGTTGGACGGAGCTTATTAAGTTGAGTGATCTCCACATGGATGGTTCATGGTTGCCTAGTCATCTCCTGGTTCTACTTATTGCTAATAAAAAAAGTGTGAGCAAACATATAAACCAGCTTTTTCAGCCTTTTAGATTCTATAACAAAAGCTTTTTTAATTACTTTTTACCTTTGTTTTATTGATGGAGAACTTGGAAAGTCAAGTCTAAAGTATTACACCTTTTTCTTCTTAGACTTTAATAATCTACTTTCATTTTGAAAATAAACGAGAAGATGTAAATTTGGTATATACCACTAGATAATTTTGATGTTTTGATTAACTAGATAAATAATCTTACCCTTTTTTACTAGCTAACTATCTTTAGGACGATAATACAAAAGCATCATCAAATTGTTAACGGTTTTGCGCAAACATTTTGTAATTGAGGAATGAATTTCAAATATCACATATCAGTTGTTATCACTTGTCTTCCGGAAACGGTAAAAATAACTTGAAAGGTCTCATAATCATTCATGTTATCACTGTTTCAAAATCTTTTTTTTTTAACAAGGTTCAAGTTTAACTCTTAAGTAGTTTAGATTAAGCTTAACAACTGATAGGTTAGTGTCAAAATGATAGGT
Organism: Cardamine occulta; assembly: GCA_028015245.1. Lineage (NCBI taxonomy): Eukaryota > Viridiplantae > Streptophyta > Magnoliopsida > Brassicales > Brassicaceae > Cardamine > Cardamine occulta. Next base: position 18,294,728 of record CM051384.1, read on the forward strand.
TACTTCAATTTCGCACTGATGCCGCAAAAGATGTGTTAAAAATTAAGCAACCACAAGATTTACAAAGTTACAAAACATATTTAAACCACGGCATGTATATATTTTGTAGACACATATATTAATATTATATATATTTTTGCCTTAATACCGAAAATAATTTCCCTATCCGGAATTATTTTGGTAACTGCTCCACCTCAAGAATTTCGTCTGAATCCTCTTGTCTCTTTCTTTTTACCATTTCTTGAAGAGAAGCTCTTCAACTATGGTTAAACAAAGAAAGTGAATATTTCTCAAGCCTCTCTAAAAATTTCAAACACATTCTACGATTTTCTTGAAATATTCAAAATTTTCTTCTCTCTTCTCCAAAATCATGTCTCTTCTCTAAAATCCCAATTCAAAATCTTCCCAGCTCTTGGTGGGTTCTTGAAAGTAACTCTTTGTTTTTAAATATAAGATGTTTTTGCCTTTGGAAAGAAGGAAAGAAATGAATCAATTTGTTATTACAGCTCTAGTTTTACTACAAGCTTCTGTTCTTCATCAATCCACATGTGTTGTGTTCCTCACTTCACACGAATCCCATTCTCCTCAGCCTTCTGCTTTCACTCCCGACTTATCTCCTGGTATTTATCCTTTCTTTGTTTCCTTCAATTTTAGGGTTTTGTTATTCATTCAAGAAATACAGAAGAAGAAGAAACAAATTCTTTCTGGTTACTCTTGTTCGTCACCTGTGTATTTAATTACTAATAGTTTTTTTTTTTGTTCGTTTTAACTTTAAGTAGAAATTTTCAAACTTTCTTGGAAAAGATTTGAGCTTTTGGGGCATTTTTCTCCTCTGGCTCACAAGAAATTTCTCTCTACTCACCTTTTTCATACCCTCCATTGTTGTCACAAGAACTTTTCACGCCATTTCCAGTTTTTTTTTGGTTTTCGTTTTGATAAATAAACCTGAAACGATAAGAAAAACTAATACTTTTTGATTGGTTGATCAGGATTTCAACAGGGAGAGAAGGAATTGCATAAACAAGATAGTAACAACATGAGACTTGTTATTTCACTTGCAGCTGCTTTTTCCTTAGTTGCTATTATCTTAGTTTTCTCTTTGCTTTATTGGGTTTGCCGTAGGAGACGAAACGTTAAGAGCTTAGGTAAATTCTCTTACTCACTTCTCTGTTCATGTTCTTGTTTGTTTATTTACCTTAATCTTGAAATTCGTTATGAATCTGATAGCTAAGAATTTGATCCTTAAGCTGTTTTTTACCTTAATGAAACCTACATTGTTTGAGTATTATCTTAAATGTGCCAAATTTGGGTTTTGAAGGCTGCGAGTGTACTGGAATCACGTTCTCACGGTTCTTGATTCAGTTTAGTCGCTCAAAAACATTAGAGAAGAGTTCTTCAAAGCAAGGAATTGTGTCGTTGATTGATTACAGTATGATAGAAAAGGGAACTAGTGGTTTCAAGGAGAGTAACATTGTGGGACAAGGTGGATTTGGATGTGTATATTTGGCTACATTAGAGAACAACATTTCAGCTGCGGTTAAGAAGCTAGACTGTGCCAATGAAGAAGCGGCAAAGGAATTTAAGGTGCAATGCAAATCTTTCTTTTTGTGAAACTCTTCCATGTTTTGATTTTTCCATGTTTTGATTTTTCCATGTTTTGATTTTTCCATCTTCCATATGCATTTTGCAGAGTGAGGTTGAGATATTGAGTAAGCTCCAGCACCCAAATATAATATCTCTATTGGGTTATAGCACAAATGATACTGCACGATTCATCGTCTATGAGCTGATGCCAAATGTTTCTCTGGAATCTCACTTACACGGTACAAGAACGGATTTACATATTCTTGTCAAAGTTGTGAGCATGAAAAATTGAAACTTTTTGTTCAAGTACTTGTTCTCAGGATCTTCTCGGGGTTCGGCTATCACATGGCCTATGAGGATGAAGATTGCTCTTGATGTAACAAGGTGAGTCGTGATTTCTCGTGTATAAATTTGCAAACATTTCATTTTCTAGACTAGATGAGTAAACAACTAATGTTTTTGTGTGTATTTACATTTAGGGGATTAGAATATTTGCACGAACATTGCCATCCAGCAATCATTCACAGGGACTTGAAATCATCCAACATATTATTGGATTGTAATTTCAATGCTAAGGTAAACAAATCAATCTTTAAAGCAAAAATGTTTCAATATTATACTCCTTTGTTTTTCTATCTCAAGCTCTAGCTTTGTATGAAATGTAGATTTCAGATTTTGGTCTCGCTGTTGTTAATGGGCCAAAGAACAAGAACCTTAAACTTTCTGGGACAGTTGGCTACGTTGCACCAGAGTATCTTCTCAACGGTTAACCCTTTGATATATTAATCTTTGAAGTCTTAATTTAAATAAAACATCCTAAATTTTTTTCTATGATGTTCGTATGATAAGCATTTCTTCTTCATTATCGTACTTTTGTATGTTTTATAAATAAATAGGCCAATTGACGGAAAAGAGCGACGTTTATGCTTTTGGAGTAGTGTTATTAGAACTTTTACTCGGGAAAAAACCCGTAGAGAAACTAGGTCCCGGTGAATGCCAATCCATCATCACTTGGGTACATATATAATAACCTCATACTATTTTTCGTCTAAATCTCTTCAGACTTGGAACCTTGAATTGTGTTTTTCCTTGTTATCAGGCAATGCCTTATCTGACTGATAGAACCAAGTTACCAAGCGTCCTAGATCCTGCGATTAAAGACACGATGGACTTGAAGCACCTTTACCAGGTTTGTTTTGCAAAATTTGAGAGGGATTTTGTTGATTTTGCAAATGTAGAGATGTGGTTTTAAGATAGAATCAAGAGTTGTGATGCGAATACATAAACATGTAGGTAGCGGCAGTGGCGGTTTTGTGCGTGCAGCCAGAACCGAGTTATAGACCGTTGATCACAGACGTCTTACATTCTCTTATACCCTTGGTTCCAATGGAACTTGGTGGAACCTTAAAGACCATAAAATCTTCTTCCATGGATCACTGTTAAACATCACAGAACCGGGTTTTTTAAAAAAAAATTGGTTTAAGAGTAACCGTTAGGTGGTTTTTTTATGTGTGTATTGGGTTTAAGGTTCTAACCAGAACATTACAGATCGAATTCGATTTTCCATAGTATGCCTTTTTTGTATCCCTTTAAAATTTTCTGTTGAACTCTTTTGTATTGTAAATGATTTCTTTTTACGGTTTTGCCTTAAGTTAACAACAGTGTGAGATTGAACAATAAAAAACTGAAACTTGGTGAGATTAACTGATACATAGTTAAAAAGAGAAAAAAAAACTGAGTCAAAAATGTCTTAAAAGAAGAAATTTAGGAGGAAGCTAAGACATTGGGAGATAAATATGGAGATCTGTAATCTTTCACATCCAAAAGACAAGTGGGCAACTGAATATGGCCTTGTAATAGAAGATCGACTTTCTCAACTACATTTTCTGGAACTGGAGTGATCACATATAAGACTCCTCTCTCTGTGTCAATACCCCTCACGATTCCTATTTATAACATCCAAAACCAATTTCAATATATTATCATAAATCCAGATTCAATAATCTTTTCACTAACTGCAATTGATAAAGAGCAGCTTACCAAGACCTACACATGATGGCAAATCTTCAAACACATCGCTGCTAATTCCCAAACCGACAATGGAAGCATTCAAACTATAAAACACTTCAGAACTTGGGATCTAGCAAGAAGAAGAAAAAAATAAGAGAACCCCATTATTGGCATTATTGAATATACAGATTAGTAAAATATGACCTTTAATATTGTTTTTTACCTGACAATGAAGATGACTGATTGTTAAACTCGAGATTGGAACTTCATAAGGAATATGGGAAGCAAGTTCATGAGTTAACTCTTTGATCGTATTTACTTCTTTTCCTTTAATGCACTGCCTGAAGTAGGCGATTATACGCATATCCCTCAGCAAGCGAGCATCCTTTAGAATTAAAACTCTGTACAAAAGGAATACATGAACATGTAACTACATGAACAATAAGCAAATTGATGAGTTTGTTAGATAACTAGATTTGTACAGGACTTACGATCGATTGAAACGGTCTTGATAAGCAGATTGAATCTCAATCAAATGAGCTGTCTCATCATCATTACCGTCTAACCAAAACAACCCAGCTGGTAGGTTCTTGCTGTAAGCAGAGATGTTGATTTTCACAACGTGTGAAGGAGAAACATATCTCAATATGTCCACCAATAAATCATAGCCAATACCTAAACATAGTGAAAGGAGAAATTACAGTTTCTTGTATCAAACATAATAATCCTTTTGTTTTGAAAGAATCGAAAGAGTGAGTTACCTTTAACCCATCCTGGTGTATTAATGACAAGTGGTAATTCAGTTTTGTTCTCGCTAGACTTGCAGAAGTATAGCTGGTAGTAGTCGAATAAGGTATATATATATCTTAAATATGCCTTAGGATCCCTCTTTGAAGAAACATCACCATAGAAGAAGCATCTACAACATCAAGTAAAAGAGAGGATAAATGGCTTTAATCTAAAATCACTCACTGAATCCATAAGAATAATTAAGCTCGAACCAAAACTACCTCTCTGGTGTCTTTACACATGGAACAGTCCAATCCGAGTCTAGAAAGTAGAAAATGTAAACCAATAACATAAGTGACGGAAACAGAATCATAAAAACAAGTTTTTGTAATCTTCAAAAAGCATTACCTAGAATTGATTTATCGACAACTGTGAGAGAAAGAAAACCAGGTGCAGTAAATTCAGGCTGGCCAACATCAGTGTCCAAATAAGCAACCCTTTTGTATCTGTAAACCATAAGCTAATGAATACTCAATTTCAAACACTGGTTTAAGAGACTGGAACAATAAGAGAGAGGCTGAAGGAAAGTAATAACCTTTGGAGAAGAACTTGAACAAGATTGCGTGAAAACGTGCTTTTGCCACTGTTTTTAGGGCCACAGACCAAAGCTACTACCGGCTGCAATGAACTGCAGGAAACAGAACTTGCTGCATCCGACCAGTCCTTTGGTATGAAAGGCAATTTCTTTTCTGCTTCTGACATAGCTGCCACACCTATGTCAAATTGGGAACTTGTTTAGGATCGAGAGACTTCGAGAAGATGCTTGAACACTTTCAAAAGAGTGTTTTCTATGTCCCTTCTGCTGGAAACCATGAGAGAGAGGAGAGATATCGTGTTTTGTTTTGGCGCAAGATGGCAAAAACGAAGTCGATTCAGGTTAGAAATAAACCCTACTTCAAAACGACGTCGATTCACTAAAAGAATTTTTAGGAAAAAAAAAACTCACGGGTTAGAAACAAAGCCAACTCTGTTGCATCTGAAGCCCTAAATAAGCCCAACACTTTTAGTCTACAAAAAAATAGACTTTTTGTTTTAAACCCTTATTAAAAATAGAGAAAATAATAAGGCTTTTAATTATTAAGTGCTTTCGAAACCGAACCGAAATTGAACCAAAATTTATAGAATTGATTTAAAATCAAAACCAGTATTTCAAACCCAAACCAAGGTCTGATAAAAAAACTTTGGTCCGAACCTTACAACAAACAATGTTAGCGAACCTAAAAATCCGGAAATATTTCAGATCAAATTCGAATTTTCCCATAATCATTATATCTAAACAACTCTATATTTATTCTTACATCCAAATAATTACATACCTAATAAAAATAAATATTAATAAAAATAAATACCAAATCTTTCTTAAACCAAAATATACATTCCTTTATTCTTGGGATTCATTAATTCCAAAAATATTCTTGATCACCAAAATATTCTAATATTCATTAATTATAAATTTAGCATAGATTTGAAATATATTTTAAACCCAAACCGGATGGCAAACCGGATTACTCTCCAGATCACTGGATCAGTGACTCAACCACGGGTTAATCCGAATCAATTATGGATCAATATGTTAGTAACTTTTTTTATAGTTTATTATATATAAAAGAAAAATACAAATCAGATTTTAATAATATGTCAAAAATAATTACAAAGTGATTGAATATTCTAAATTCATATTAAATAAAATAAAAATACAAAGATGTAAATTGCTAATGCTCAAATAAACTAATAAGAAATAAACTAATAAATTTATATTAAAATAATTGATGTGCAGTATACCACGAGTTTGAATTTACTTCTATTTACTTGTGTTAAGACTCTTAACAAATAAATATTACAGCAAATAATATTTAAAAAAAAAACGGATGAGATGTGGATTGGATTAGATTTTTCTGTCACGAAATAAACAACCTAAAAATGTTGTGTCATCACATGCATATATATACATGAACGGACTGTATATAATTATATGTGAGTTTAATAATTGAGATTTCAACCAGATAACGGAAGCCTGAAAAACATCAAGGAAATGGGGAAAAAAAATGTGGTGCTAAATGATTTTACCACGAGTCATGTGGTGTTTGGAGATGAAGAATATTTCTACGTGGTTCACAATTTGTTTTTGGGTATAAGTGGTTCACATTTGCGTACATATATTATTATTACATTAAAGATTAAACTAATGACCTTGGAGGCTTGGAGACATGAACCTGCTATTTCCCAGCATATATAGTCCGAGATCTCAATAACTTCGTGGCAGCTAATATTCCGCCGATGAATTAATTATGAAGCATATATTTATAAAGCATATACGTATCACACTGCTGTGAAATACTAATAAAGTGATTTACAAGTTAGTGAAAATTCCACATGGAACAATGGATCTGTAATCGCAACATTGCTCTATTTTTTTTTTTATATAGACAGCTCGCAACTTGGTTTGTATTAACGTACATATTTTGTGTTTTTATTATCATCTTCACAATTTATTTGTCCATGAAACCAAAAAAAAACAAAAAAAGCAGCTATAACCAAGATATGAAATCAGATATTTATTTTTCAAAATCCAAAAAATAAATCTTTTGGAGCTCGTAGGGTTAGTAGGCCTTGTGGTCGTGTGGAAAATGCCATGAACTTGTTAATAGACATAAACCCTTTAACAAAAAAAAAACTTGTTAATAGACATAAAATATCGGTTAGATAACATATCATTATAAAACTTTCGCTCCTTCCATGTTCTGGCCACGAATATTTAATGTGACCGACTAAATGACTAGGTGTTTACGTTTTAGAACATTGCCATATTTTTTATACAAGAGAAAGAAATCATACTTCTTATAAATTACAACTTTAAACAAAAGAGCGTAGAGAAACTCCGAATAATTAAATTAACGAGCTTCCTATAAACGTTTCTTATATCGACATTATTATCCGAAACTCCGAATCATTATGTAGAGGACCCGCAACGGTCTCAACACAAAAGCACCGGTGCTTTAGTTCTGGTTCCTAGAGCTAGCAAGCAAAGAGCGTTCGTTCTTGATTTAGTCACATATACGATATTTATATACCATATGAGCATATGAAATACACGCAGCGATACATGTTTCGATGGGTGACATATTGGTAAAAGTTATTTAAAATATCATATTAAGGAATTCTTTAACAAAACAAAAGATCTCAAAAGTGACAATTGTTTTGATAATGTTTCTGTCTTTCTGATTAGTGAATATTAGCATTTTGAATAGCGTATTTGTTTTATTTTGTAACAGATCTTGATTACTTAACAAAGTGATTTAAAGATATATTGTTTTAAATCTTAGATAAAACAACAACTCATGAATAGAACTATCTCCACCATCTGTTTCCTTTTATACATATAGCACCTTTTCTACTTATTTGTAAGGGTGAGCAAAATATCCGCATTCGAAACCCGAACCCGAATCCGCATCGAAGTAACCCGATCCGAAATTTTAAAATATCCGAACGGATCCTAAACTTAAAAACCCGAACCCAATCCGAACCGATAACCGAATGGATACCTGAAAGACCCAAACTATAATTATATATATAGAATTATTAATTATATTTAGACTTGATATAACCCAATTATCTAAAATTATAATTATAAATCCAAAAATATCATTTTTAAGACTAAAATAATCAAAATATATAAAATTAACTAAAATATCCAAAAGTTTCTAGCTAGATTTGTAAAAATTTAACCAAATTTTATTCAAATTTAATATTTTTTATTTTTCTCAATATTTTGGATATCTGAATCCGACCCGAACCCGAATAGACCCAACCCAGACCCGACCCGAAACTAGAAAATATCCGAACGGGTCCTATACCCCTAAACCCGTATACCCAAAAACTCGAAATATCCGATCAGAACCCGAATGCCCACTCCTAGTTATTCGTCACGTTTTTTTACTTTGAATTTGATGAACAGCCAAATTATTGTCATTCTGTTAGAGGATTACCAATCATAGCATCACCAAATCAATAAAATAAAAATATGTCGTATAGTCAAAGATATTCATTATGAAGTGGGTGTGATAAACAAAGAAAGGTATTTGGAAAGTTGAAAGGAGAATCTAAGAAGGGACAGTATACGAAAACGAAGGTCGATGGGTTAAGTTGAATACTAAAAGCGCGTTGTCGTTTCAAACTGACCTAGTCTTAGTCTTCCACATGACAAACGTCAGTCAACCATTGCTCTTCATCGTTCTATTTTTTTTTCTTAACTTCTTTAAACAAATTTATTAATTTCTTCAGATAGTATTGTATAGGATATGATTCAAATTTATTTTCTGTCAAATTTAATAAAACATCAAATACGAGTAATAGCTTGATTTGAAATTGTAAAACATGAAAAAAATCATATATGTACAAGTACGATTTGTCTTTACAAAATGCATCCATCTTCTTTTAACTGAAACAACTAAATATCGTCTTATGATTTTAAAGTATTTCAAAAGATAGGGGATAAAGTAATTCTGAAGCAAACCATTTTAGCTACAAACTAAGCGTAATTGTTGCTTTCTCAAAAAAAAAAAAACTAAGCGTAATTATTACATTGGTTCATTGCCAGTGAATCAAATACCTCACATGTACAGTAAAAACATGTGGATATGATCTTAAGATTATGGGATCAGACAAGTAGACAACAAAGACTCTTTTGGAACTGATTTCACGCAAACCTAATTGTACTCAACTCAAAAAAAAAAAAAATGTACTCAACTCAATCTGGCACATGAGTTAAAACGATGATCAGTTGGATCCACAATTTAGTTAATCTAGAAATGGGGAAACAAAAAAAAGAGCGATTGTTATAGCAAAGTTTTAGAGTCAAACGGTTAAGTTATCAAAAATATTATATCATTAAATTTTAGGTTGGAAAAAGTTATATGTTTGGTGTATATACCAACAATTTTATAATAGAGATAAACCATAGCTATATAAATGGGTTGTTATACACACAGCTGATCATATAATAACGTAAAAGAGGTTTAGCTGTCTTACAGTTTTAATTTCTTGAAGCTTAAGTTTTAAAATCCATCTTATTATACAGATCTAACAAAATATCAAAATTAATAATACGGATATGCCTTGTTCAATGACTCAATGAGTACTTATCCACCTCCTTTTAGCTGTCTGCCAACGTATCCGAATAAGTCGAGAAATAAATAAAATAAAACTTATCAAAATAATTAAATAAACTGAAAACGATGTTTTCACAAACTATACTATATTTATATTCGACCGAACCAGTTATTTATGTTTTATTTTGGGCAGCAGAATGGAAGCATTAATTAATTACCTTCCAAATTTAGCAGTAATTGAATGTGATCACACTAATAATAATACTATTTAGATCAAGCGTTTTTTTAATACTACCGTTATATGTCTAAGATTAAGAGTTTAAGCATGATTTGATATAAATATGTCTATTTAGTGTTAAAATAACAAATAGTTGGTGTGTATTAGTAGAAGTGAAATTAATCTGTCTTAGAAGTAGATCATAAATAGGTATGTTAAAGCTATAAATGGGTTAATATTATAAGATTAAATCACTTATAGGTACTATAATGTGACAAAAAAAATAAAGGTTCTATTATGTGAAATTATTGACTCAACATCTACCCATTGATTATGTTCTCCAATGAACTCTCGAGTGTGCAGGCAGTTATCATATCATGCTCCTCAGAGTAGAACAGTTAGTAATGTTTAATTATTTACTCAAAACACACGCCTTTTGAGTTTTGACTGTTAACTCCTAGCTATTGTTTGACAAAAAAAAACAAATATATAAATTTTACTCCTGGAAATATTCCACTAAATTGTTATTGATAGGCTACCGCTTATACAAAAGTAAATATATGCTATTCGATTAAAACCACAAATTTAGTCCAAAAACTTTTCGAGCGACATATCAAATGCAAAATATATAATACCCAAATAAATATATTCAACACACAAAGAAATATGTGCAACAAAACAGTAAATAAATTTGACAATTGTGTCCCACCCACTACAAAAAAAGGAAGATAATTTGTGAAATGTATTATTTAAATTCTTCCTCACCTATAAGAAAGTCAAGTTGAAAAAGTCAGTTCATGCCCAAGTTTACAAGTTGCAAAGTCCGAAGCTCCATTTCTTATTAACTCTAATCTTATGTCTCTATCCAATCCTTGTTTTACGTATGATTCGAGCCAAACATTATTATAACCATTCCATTTTATGATTTACCAAAGTTTTTTATATAAATCCCCTTAAGAAAATAAAAAAGGAAATAAAACCCAATTGAAAAACCTCCCAACACAACTCCCGAAAATCTCTCTCTTTCTTTTTATTTCTTTCTTCTTCCAAATTTTTTTTTTAAAGAAAGGAAACACAAAATGTCTCCTTCTCGCCACATCCCGGCTTGGCTCCGTCCAACCACCTTTCATAACCATCCTCCGCCGCCGTCATCGCAATCTCCTTCTCTTATAGTCTCCGGCGATCCGAATCTCACAACTTGCCTATACCAAACAGATCACGGAGTCTTCTATCTGACATGGTCTCGAACTTTCTTAGGAGGCCACTCTCTGAATCTCTTCCTCCACTCACAAGATTACTACAACCACTCTTCACCTCTCTCTTTCTCCTCCGCCGATCTCTCTCTTTCCTCCGCCGTCTCTTTCCACCTCAACTTAAACACATTAGCTTTCTGGAGAAAACGCGGATCCAGATTCGTTTCCCCTAAAATCCAAGTCTTATGGGACTTAACACGCGCCAAATTCGACTCCGGATCCGAACCTAGATCCGGATTCTACATCGCTGTAATCGTCGACGGAGAGATGGGACTTTTAGTCGGAGATTCCGTCAAAGAAGCTTACGCTCGTGCTAAAGCGGCGAAACCACCGACGAATCCACAAGCTCTGTTGTTGAGGAAAGAGCATGTGTTCGGAGCTAGGGTTTTCTATACGAAGGCGAGATTTGGAGGGAAAAACAGAGAGATTTCGATTGATTGTCGTGTTGATGAAGACGCGAAGCTCTGTTTTAGCGTTGATTCGAAACAGGTTTTGCAGATCAAACGGCTTAGATGGAAATTTAGAGGAAATGAGAAAGTTGAAATTGACGGAGTGCAAGTTCAGATCTCTTGGGATGTTTACAATTGGTTGTTTCAGAGTAAAAATTCCGGTGACGGAGGACACGCCGTGTTTATGTTTAGATTCGAAAGCGATCCAGAAGCAGAGGAGCTTTGTGAAACGAAGAGGAAAGAAGAAGATGAGAGAAACGGAAACGGAAACGGTATCGTTTTGTGGAAGCCGAAGCAGTGTGGAAGCAGCTTAGGGATTAAAGGGATCGTTGAGTGGAGGAAGATGAGGAAGAGATTTGTTAAGAGTAAAAGGAGTTCGTCGTCTTCGTCGATCTCTATGTCTTCCGCTTCGTCGGCTTGTAGCTCATCGGTAATGGAGTGGGCTAGTAGTGCCGATGAGGCGGAGTACGGTGGAGGAGGATCTTCTGGTTCTGGCTCCGGCAATGGTCTTGGATTCTCTTTACTGGTTTACGCTTGGATTAAGTGATTTTTACTTTTATTTTTTTAGGAAAAAAAAAAGGAAAGATACTGTTTCGGTGAAAATTTTATTTTTAATTTTTCTGTTTTTACATTGTTTAATTCCCCTCTGAAATCACGGATTGGAGTAAATTTTTAAAAGATTCAATTTTCGTATATCTTTTGTTATGACTAATTTGAATTATGTTTCAAGTTCAAGAAATTTTACTACATTATGTTTAGAAAACGAGGTTGATATGTCATGAAGGTGTCTTGTTGTATTAGTTGAGAAGATTAGTTGTTAAATCTTGACTCGGTGGCTTTGGATTTAGTACCATTTTTAGACTATAGTTTTTAGTCCTGATATTTTCTTTATTTTTTGGTGCTCCCTTTTAAACACTTTATAACGGTTCCACTCCATAATGAGATGTTCCCTATATTTTTCTAACGTTAGCGAATACCCAAGGGAACCGAAATTTCTGTCATCTCTGTAGGCTGTAAGAGAGTAAACCAATGTCAAAAATTGGCGGATAAAGCATTTTTAATAAATAAAGGGTGTAGATGTAATAAAATAAAAAGGTAAGGGGGAACATTGTAATATCATTGACGTGTGGCGTGAGGTGATGCTTAAGATAGGGAAAAGAGAGAGGCACCTTTTGGGAAATATTTCATGTGTTCCGACAAAGTGCTAATGTAACATGTGAATAATGGGTCCCACTCTCTCATAGTCTTCTCTTCTTGTCCCGAATTTTCCACCCTCGTATTACAAAGTTACGATACTAACCACTATTTTTTCATCATTCGTTTATAACTACAAGTTGCAGAGAATGTAAACTAAGAACATGGTTCCAGATTTTTATGCGCTATTGATAGACGTACATTTCAAGATCGACAGATTCTATGAACTCAATTTCTCGATAAATTTTGTTTGGTCATGTTTTTGGAATGGTTGACATTGGCTATATCGATGGGCTAGTCCGGTCCGTCTCGGCCCAGTCTATTTTCTTAGTCCAGTTTTCACTTGTCCTGATCCGTTTTGAATCTTAAAATTTTAATCCATTTCTAATTTTCTAGTATGCAAAGTCGTGAATTCACCACGGCAAAAGTTGGATTAACGAATAAAGGGTTACTGTCTTTTTTTGTAAAATTGTTGCCGACTGTCACAATTTATGCGACGAAAGTTTTCCAGTACAAATGACAAAGCTAGCTATATGTGATTATTCTTGGATCGCACGAGTCTTCTCTTTGGGCAGGATTTTTCATGGGCCTGAAAAATTTTGTCCAACCCGATCCTGGATTTTTTTAAGAATTCAGGTCTGCACCTCCTCAAAAATATCTCTCTAAGATTAAAAATAATACAAAAGGAAAAAAAAAGAGTGAAATTGGTCTCTCAAATGAGAGATTTTGAGAGACTCATAAGAGATTCTAATGACACTTGTCTTTTTACAAATGGTTCAATTTTTTTTTTCAAATTTAAAATTAATTGCATAACTAAATTATATTGTTAAGAACCTCCTTTAAAAGACATAATGGATAAAGATGCTCTAAGTCCAAAAATTTTAAGATCGTTCGAGTTAAAATCGTTTAGGCGAAGACATTTTTCATTTTAATCTAGTAAGCTTTAGTCTTCAGATAGATCCAAAAGGCATGCAGATAAGCAACGATTAATCGAATGTTGTGTAATATTTTTAAGTTTTCAATTAATCATTTGATTACTTGTGTTTTTACATTTTCGTTTACTTTTGTTTTTTCATCATTTACTTAATATAAGTTATAATATGCATAAAGAGTAGACAAAACTTAAAAAAGTATTAATTGTGACTTGAGTTTTATAATTGGTACTTGGTAGACGTAGATTAGCAATGTGTTTGTGTTTGTTCCTCTCTTCTTTTGAGGAAAAATAAATTTCAAGGGAATTTGTTTTAATCCATTTATTACACTAAATGAATGGAATTTTATTGAAAAGATGATAGCTAAATGTTAAAATTCTAGAGATATATAGATGAATAAACACTATGTAAGATTTGTTTGTAGAAATGATGAAAACAAATGTATAAACCACACATTTTATTTATAAAAAAATTGCATTCGGGTAGTGACACAAGGCACTAACATATGTCGTGGTTGACTAAAAAAATAAATTTAATGGAAGAAAAACAATAATTTAATAAATTTAATGGAAATTTCAGAATCAACACCATAATTAAATCACAATTTTCTCTTGAACTCGTCGGATTCGAACTCGGGACGACTCAGGTGGAACAATTCACCCACCTTTCACAGCCATCTCCTGCGTATCCGCCACCGTGGACCCCAATTACATTACTCGAACCCGATTCAAATCAGTAAAACTCATACCGAATCAAACCGGGTCAGAACTTAATGATGAGACTCTTTTTTCGTGTCACCAGATGATAGCTTTCTCGGAGACGCCGTGAAGCAACGGCCGAGATTCAATCAATAGATCCAGCTTGCTCCTAATGCCACCGTGGCGATTATTATTTAAATCGTCGGTACAAGAGAACCGAACTGACCGGGTTATAAACCGAATTGATTCCTCGAAAACCGATTCTTCACATGGGATAACCAACGGTCCTTGATTAGCAAAACCAAACTCCTCTTCGGCCTTAACCAAGAGATTCTTGAGGATGGGGTGGTTCAGATACGTCGCACGCACCACGAATCTCCTGCAACTGCTCCCAACATAGACTGCCACGTGTCCTGACGGCACATCCGACGGCACACAGCGTCTGACAGACGACATCCGCGCCTTGTTCCGCCATTGTCGGAGCATCTGCCTCAGCCTCACAATGTATCGGATCTTACTGCATTTTCCGATACCTCCAGCCATTTTTTCCGATTACTCAAGTTTCTAGAACTGTGATTGTGGTATTTTCTTTGATGAGAAAGTGTGAGAAAGACAGAGATAATGTGAGGAAGAGGGATTTGAGAGTTTTGGGAGGGACGATGTTTAAATAGTAAAGATAGTAACACAATGCCCTCAGGTTTTGGAGATAATTACGAGATTGTCACCTTGGTTCTTACTTTTGGCTTCTTGCGTCGGATGAAACAGGATTAGTGTGTGAGTGATGGTCTGATGGGTTATAGATTAGATTAATGGATTAGTTCGGAGATTAGTTTTAATTATCTTATTAGCTGAGATAGTAGATATGATTCTTAGAGGAGGAACATTAAAGATCTTTTATGTTTTTTATTCTTGATACATTGGATGTGTTGATTTATGATGGATTCGACATGTGGAATTTTGTGGTTGATTAGTTCATATAAAATCCAAGCTAGCTTTTTAATAAATATGGCAATGAAGTTATCATGGAAAAAAATGATAAAGCGGCAGTCATTAGAGACAAAGAGTTGATTAACATTAATTGTGTGAAATAGTCATGATTAGTAGTATTGAAATAAATCAATAATGGTAGTTAAAAAAAGAAGTGTCACATTTAATGAAAAGATAAGTGATTAGTAGTGTATGGGAGGAAAATAAGAGCATGTGCTGATATGTAAACAAAGGAGTGCTGGACATGAAGACTAGCCTTTGGAAAGACTTAAAAGTTAAAACACCACCTTGGGATTTAAAGACACAAAGAGTCATTTATCTATAGTTATATTCATCATCTGTTCAATGTATAAATTATAATCAAAGTCTTCGCATTGAAAAAGCAATTAACTAAGATGAGATATATGTACCAATAATGCTGATATATAGTTCATTTGAAGCATAATATTACATCTATGTATTTACAAAATTATTAGTATGAACAAGGCATGTTAATTGAAGCGATAAATATACTATATTATCAGGATGTCTTTAATTAATTTTTAAATTTATATTATATATGTAGCTATTTCTCGAACCAAAATGTGCAAACTTCCATTCCTTAGCTCGGCCACGGAGAATTGACCAGCAAAATCTTTGGTTTATAGAGGCTACGTCAAAATTTAAAAGCCCTAAACGATTTCATAATTGACAACTGCATGTAAACCGGCTATATTATCAAGCAAAATATAGCAAATCATTGTTTTTATATACAATCCGATATAAATAAAAAAGTTTTGAACTGCTAAAAAGTGCTCCAAATTAGTTCGTGCTCTCGCACAAGCAAAGGCGTGGCTACAAGCCTACAACCGCCGCTCTATGGTCAAACTTTCAAATCGTCAAACAATCAAACTAAACAATAATTATATGTTTGAGAACATTTAATATAGAATTTTTAGTTAATACTGTACTAATTTCAGCGCACGGAAGTCTGAGAACTTCAGTGTAAAGAAATGAAACCCTCCACATGCGATGCTGGAAAAGGGAGGAAATATATGTACTCGAACAAATGTAATTTCAATGGTATATTTGATTTGTATAATTAAAGCATAAGTTTCTGTTGTAAAGATTATTTCATCAGCGGCAAATCAATTTAATTCATTTTATATAGATAAGTAATTAGTATTTTATAAGGAATGAACAATAATGTAACGCGGCGTACCAAAGCACAAACTTTGTAGTTTACGAATGTGTCCACGCCCCCATGTGCGAGAACATCTCATGTCCAATATATCTATAAGCAACAAGAAAGTTCTTGTCAAGAACCCAACATATTTCTCGTTTTATACTTGGGGAAAATGTAAACTTGATTCTGATTGTCTCTCAAATTATTGTAATTATATCGTACATTTTCATGTGATAAAATATTTCAGATGATTACATTACATTTATAGTCCTCACAACAGATTACAGTAACAAATATATCACCTTAGATCAAGTGTGGGACTGATATAGATAAAAACAAAAACAAAACGGTTGATGAATAATCCAAACTTCGAGCACCTATCCTCCCTACATATCACATATTCTGCATGTGGCGTGATTTGCTTATAACATATTCAATTTTTAATATCGATCGTCTAGTTGGATATAAAAAAATGTATCATATTGAAATTAAATGTTCAAGATGCGTTTAGTGTAAATGTTATATGAAAAAGTGTGTAAAGATTAGACTATATGTATTCAAATAAATAAAGTTGGGTCAATCCCACTAGTGCATGTTATGGAAGCTTGGATACATTCCCCCATGGGTTACTTACTCACCTTTACTTGTTGGGTTCTAAGGATCTTCTCGTTTAGTTTTATCTTCTTAAGATTGTCTTCATTAATGCTTCTGCAGCTATTTATTATTCTGTTACGAATTCAATTAAATTATACATTTTGGTACATAAAATATAACTAAGTACAAGAGAGATCGAAATCGATGGACTGCATCTTTCTGCCCTCGTGCTCATAGTTATACGCACAATTTAAGCAGAAGAAATTAATCAACTTGGTTAATGTTTGAGAGTAAATCTAGCTTTTTACGTATACATTTTATATATAGTGAATTCGTTAAGTTTCCACTAATTTTTGTTTTTAATATAAAACCTTATTATAAACAAAATTATACGAGTAGAACATAACAACATAAATTCTGTTAAAAGTTTGCATTTGCACTTTACTAAGCCTAATATGAATATACACTAAAACCTCTATAAATTAATAATGTTGGACCATAGAATTTTATTAATTTATAGAAATTATTAATTTATCGATAATAGAGAGTTTTTTCGAATTTCAAAAAATGTTATATAAAAAGTAGAAAAATGAAGACAATACTTCGATGTGTTTTAATACATTTACACATTAAGAAATAATCATTGCATACATAATCTTTTTTAATAATTTTTTATGCAATTTGAGAAGATAATATCATACATTTTTGATATTTTAAGAAAAATAGAGATAAACTCCAACAAAATTACAAATTTACGAATAAATAAACAACATTAGAATCATATTTCACTAAAATATCTTATATACATACAATAAATTTATATGATTATTAATTTATGTTATTAATAGGACCATATATTTACATAGAGATTTCAAAAAAATTATTATTTTATTATCTTATCAAAATGTGTCAATTATTACACCGGCCCAACTCGGGACCAAGATAATTTATTAATTTAAAAAGGTTATTAATTTATAGAGGTTTTACTGTATTTATTTCTAGCTTATATCCTTATGTCTACTTTTATAAAATAAAGGAAAGATTTATTATAAGGACTCATTATGTTAAATGTGAAGACATACGAGTCTGATGTGTGCGTCGAACATGCAATTAGTCTTTGGATTTATTTAAGCAACTAATCATATGATGAATATTATCGAGTGTGGTGCGTGCTAGGAAGATTCAATCTTTGGTCTAAGCCACAATAGTTGATCCAATCGGATCGGCTGAATCAAATTCAGGTCAGATCGGTCGTATCAAATTCGGGTCGAATCGATAAACATAGCTTTGACGAGCTAAAAACACATTCCCTTTTAGTTGGGCCTGAACCCAACTGCCCATGCCTTATTACACTCAAGCCAAGAGACACGGATCGGCCCATCATCGCTAATCACCGAACAAGTGCATCAAAATCAAATCGTCGTCAAGAAACACAAATGTCCACGTCATCGATCCTGGTGAAGAATTAAACCAATAAGAAGCAAAGACGCGGATCGCCACGTCAGTTTTATCATTAAATAACAAAATCTTGACCGTAGAAAATGTCCAGTTTAGACTCCTTCTGTATCTCCTAAGATTAACCGACTAAACATCCACTATATATCCATAATAACCTTTAACTATTCCTACATCATCAAAACTCGCTTTTTAATAATCCTCAAATCCTCTCAAGCTTTTTCGAAAGGTCGCGTCTTTGAGATTACAATGGCTCGTACGAAGCAAACCGCTAGGAAATCCACCGGAGGAAAAGCTCCCAGGAAGCAACTTGCCACCAAGGTTCGTTCTTTCGTTCTTTATCTTAGCTCTGTTAAAGAGGATCTAGCGTTTATAATTTGAGTTGAATTTCGAGTTTTTATGAACGAAATCCGTATTAGAGGAGCTAGGGTTCTTCAAATTGAGTCGAATTTGAGCTATTGTTCTTCATTGTAACGATATTTGTTAAAGGGGATCTAGGGTTTTCATTAACTGGTTTTGGGATTTTGAGTTTATGATTGCGTCTCTAACAAATTCTGCAATACAGGCGGCGAGGAAATCTGCACCGACTACCGGAGGAGTCAAGAAGCCTCATCGTTACCGTCCCGGAACCGTCGCTCTTCGTGAGATCCGTAAGTACCAGAAAAGTACGGAATTGTTGATCCGTAAGCTCCCCTTCCAGCGTCTTGTTCGTGAAATCGCCCAGGACTTTAAGGTATATTAACATTCTTTGATATCTCGTGTTCATTTAGATAATAATATTGTGTAATTAGGTTTATCATTGTTATTGAACTGATTTTGTGAATTGAATTTGCAGACGGATCTGAGATTCCAGAGCCACGCCGTGTTAGCTCTTCAAGAGGCGGCTGAGGCCTATCTTGTGGGTCTGTTTGAAGATACCAATCTCTGTGCGATTCACGCTAAGAGGGTTACTATCATGCCCAAGGACATTCAATTGGCTAGAAGGATTCGTGGTGAACGTGCTTAAGAATGTTCTAATCAATTAGATTACCAATGATGTTTTAGTGTTTCGATTCTTTCCTTTTCCTTTTTTTTTTTCGTTAACCACAGTACATGGTGTTAAACGTTGAACAGCTTCTTATAAGCAACCAATGATATTAATCGTTCCTCTCTCTCTTAATTTCTTGTCGATTTCTTCTGTTTAATTATTTTATTGATGATGTTTGGTCTCTGATTTATCCATAACTTAATGATATGCCAACCTAAATTTATGAGTTCTTGAGTTCGGTTTGGCCCGTAAACACGAAAGAGAAGAAGAAACTTTTGAATATGGTTACTGGATAAAATTGTTAGTGATTACTACCATTGGTTAACTTTTATGAAAATTTCCTTCCTTGATATGAAATGATTCGATAAAAGATTAAACAGATGTTGATGAATGAATTCGATTGGACAATGAAATGATGAATTAATTGGATAGTTTCTTTTCTTAACTTCTCTTTTCGTAAGTTGTTACAATTTTGAAGATATGGTTACAAAAGAGAAACTTATAAAATCTTTTTTTTGTTTTCACAACACGGATTCGTTTGTGACAATATGGGCTCTTTGCTTTTTGAAATTAATGTTATGGGCCTTTTATTGGGCCACTAAAAATCTCGAGATTTCCTTCTCGTTTACTAAATCATCCTGGAAAGCTTGGAGTCCTCACGTCGTCTCCGGCGAAACTCCGGTATTGCTCCGTCTTCTACGCTAACGTAATGTGTGAGCTTCTTTAATCATGCCTGCTTTCCGGTTTAGATTCCAACGTATTTCTCAGCTTCTTGGAAATTACTGATGCCAAAAATCCCGAATTCGATTGATTTTTGAAATTCAGCTTCTCATGTGTTTGCTGAATCGGACTATCGCAATGCTTCATTGGAAAATATTCGTATTGGTTTTCAAAGGTGTGAATTGGAAATAAGCCAACATTAGAAAATGTCTCATTGCTAGAAATATTCGTATTTGATCTCTCTCGTCTCCTATCCTCATTGCATCGTAGTAGAAGGCATGAAGAATACATTTTCACTAGCACTGGTTCAAATTATCTGCTACAATATTGATATAGTTTGGTAGCAATCTGATAGTGATCCATTAACATCTATGTGTCAAGTCTCAACTTATATTTGCCGTGTGTTTCAGGAAATTGTGCCTCAGATTGAAGAGTATTGTTGGGGCCAAAATTGTAGTATACAAAGAAGATGCAAATGGACCCAGGAGTTAGTTAATCAATGAGGTTTGTTCCATTAGATATTTTTTTCCCGTCATGTGTTATTGTCTGCCTTGGTGTTTCTTCTTGGTTTTATTCATTAAGGTGTCTGATTCTTTTTTTGTTGTTTGTGGTCAATGTGTATCTGAAAACAAACAAGATGATCTGTCTTTGGCCTAAATGTTTACTTGGAAGAAAACCTACATACTCTTATTTGATTCTAGGTGAAGAGTTTGATCATCTACAGTTTTCAGATTCCTATACCAACATTTGATGTTACCCTATGTTTGGTGATTAATGCAACTTTGTCAAATTTTGATGTGTGTTTTATCAGTCTAGGGGTTATTTGGCTTCTATATTGTCTTTTAGTAATTGAGCATTCTGGTTGGCCATAATATCTTGTAGGCTACATGTTCAAGAGGACCCTCTGGTTCTTCCAAATTGCCTCCCTTGCTTGCTAGATATTCATAAACCTGTTCTTCAATTATGTGTTTTCTTAAATTTTTGAAATACTGGAAACTTCTTTCTCTGTTAAAACTAATGAAAAGTTTCTCTGTTTGATGTTTTCTTTATTTGATATGTCATCTCAAGATGTGTAGAGAAGTTGGAGTCAGTCGATTAGAATTTTATAAAACCCTCTATTAAAAAAAAATGTTTTTTAGTCTCATGGTTTTGAGTCTTGATTTTTGTCCCACCTTTTGTGCATCATACATGGTTATTGTGTACAGTCAATTTATGTATATGTAGGTAGTGCATGAAGTTGAAGATTCATCCTAAAGGCCAAAGAATGGTCACTCTTTATCTAGTGTACACAAATATTGGGGTCTCACAAAGATTTCATTGGATTCTTCTTTATTTCATGATTTGTTTTTAGCTAAAACTATTAGGATCATCTGATGTATTAAATATTGTTTGCTCTTATGGACCCTGCGCTTCTTGTCATCATCACAATTAACATTAAGTTCTTCTTTTGTATCTGTTTTGCTTTCTTTTCTGTGTCTTGTTAAAACCTTTTCAATAAAATAATGTTTTTCTTACTTTTAGGTATTCCAACTGTGACTTTACAATGTCCTTTTTTCTCTGTTTTCCATGAAACAAATCTTCCCATAGATCTCAATATCATCTCTTTCTTCTATACAATAAAAAGTTTCTCTTTATTTATAGGAACTTCACCAACTGTTTTATGGTGGTTGGGTGTCTACAAGAAATTTATTGATGTCTAGTTGAAAAACCCTCATACTTGTGGAAATGTGGAAAGATGTACAACATAAATCTATGGCACACAAAATATACTCACAAGAGTACTAAACCTTGGATAATTCTGGTGAAGATATCAATGACAACAAAAAGACTAGCACAAAGAAAACAAAACTCGAGCAGAGGCTTGGCTTGAGGAAAACAATTTCAGAGCAATATCAAAGAAGAAAAGAATCTCAGAGCTTGAGGGACAAGTCAAGGTTTTTCTGCTGCTCTTCTTCAGCAGGCTTTAACAATTCCCCGCCTCTCTGCCATAGTTCGGGAGTTGGAAACTCTATTGGAGTCCTTCCTATATCGAACCTACCGATGTTTTCGTATGTTGAAGTCAACGATGGAGGAATCATCATCTGAGGATGATTCTCTATTGAAGATAGTTTACCTATGGCTGGTTGCTGAACAAGTGGTATCCTTGACCAGTTGATCTGACCATACTCACCTCTAAAAACGTTATATGAACTTAGCTTGTGGCTCATTGAGTGTGCCTGAATACCCAAGGATCTGTTGCTGTACTGTCCATGAAACGGGACTGGAGCATAACCATACGGATGCCCGAAAGCTGCGGCAGATGCCATCCGTTGCCCACGCTTTGCCAAAGTCCTCTCTCTTTTGTGGGCGTTTTGGTGACCACCAAGCGCCTGGGAGCTGTAGAATGTTCTTTGACAGTAGTTGCATGAGAAGAGCTTTTGTTGAGTGGAACTTGACCCGTTATAACTCGGAGTGACTACACTCGCGTCTAAGCCATCGATGAGATTGAGTTCTTGATTGAGTTGTGGTTGACTAGAATCATATCCTGCTAGCGTAAGGTCAAGCCTTGTACCTTCCTCTCCTGCTTTTTGGTCATAATCATCTTCTTCTTGTGCCGCTTCTGCGTTTGTGTTGTAATGTTCTAGGCTCAGCTTTAAAGAATCTGGAAATGGAAGAGTGGTGGATGCAGAAATGATGGATGAGGAAGTTCTTAGCTTTCCGCTGGAAGAATCCATGAAGGTCAAAGAGGGAATAGATTTTTCCAGGTGATGGTTTTGTTCCCTTCAATTGTCTCTTTCGCTCTCACCTTCTGTCTCAGATTAATAGCTATATATATCTGGAACTGCCTAAGATAAAAGAAAGCATAAAAAATCTAGTTATTTTTTCTCATAAGTGGGAGCAGAAGTTGATGCTATATAAGGAAAGAAAATGGTTTTGGGTTTTTGTAATAAGTGGAGAAAAGTAGTAAGAAAATGAGAGAGAGAGAGAGAGAAATGGGTAGGTCTGGTTTGCTGACACACCACACACCTAAAGACACAACAGAACACTTGAAGCTGATTGGAACTCCACCAATTAAAACCACATGTTTATCCCTTTGTAGGAGCATCTTTCACTTCACATCAACCTTTTTTTTAAGCTGCTTTCTCCTTCCATAAACCAATCTCTATTCTCCTATCCTGCATAATTTTATTAACTTCTCTTTTTCTCTGATCCTTGTGCCTTTATGTGCTTAAAAGTTCTTCAACAAAGAGTATACATGTCATTATCTTTTTTCTTATACCGACTTTGATGCCAAAGACATGTATAATCTTGGCCCCAAACCAAGAAAGCGTTTCTAATGAGTTTTTTTTTGTTTTCCTGGTGAGTTCATGATCTTTTTGTTGAGAACTATTCTTGATATTTGCTAAGTTCTCTGATTAATTAATGCGTTGTGTTTCGGTGGACAGATTCTTATAGGGCCCAACTCGTCCTCTTATGGTATAGCGTATGCGACTGCGGATATATGTGTAAGGAAATTACTAAACCCTCCTTAGTAGTGTACCCCAATCCTTTATTAATTCTGTCATTGAATTATGAACAGTAGTATTCACTAGTTCTAAACTAATGGAGACTTTTTAGACTCTTCTGAATGAGGAAAAAAGGAGTTGAGAGAGAGGGAACAAGACAAATGCAGGCTTAGCAGTTCAAAAGATTTTCCGAAAACTGGGACCGGTTTTATTTGTTTGATGAAACAACAACTTGTTGTAATATTCATGGAGTGGATGAAGATGACAATAAGTGACAATGAGATGAAAAGGATGCTCAATGACAAGAGAGAGTGTGGACCAAGTGAAATTATTCAGGTATGTTTGATGTTTCTCTGTGTACTTTTGAAGCTTCGAGATGAAAGTGGCCATGTCTGTTTCCTTTTAGCTTTCTACTGTTTAACTCTCTTTTGTCCTCTTTTCACTTCTTGCTTTTTCAAGTTTGCTTCATATTCACTCTCCTTTCCTCTTTATATCCATTGGAGGATCCTCAATAGTCTGAAGCACCCGGACTTTATGGTTAAGGGTTTCGATTACACAATACTATTCGCTCTTTAGAGACATTCTACTTCACAGTGATTGTCATTTTCTAAATGATTCTTCATGCGAATTTTCTTGTACCCCATATAGAGTCTCTAGAAGACCCTCAGCAATGTCACGCTCTTGTGTTGAAACCAGGATTACTTTATTTTCTTTCCATTGATCTTAGAGAATTGTTTCATTATTATATATGATCCATTTTGATGAATAATCCACTTGAATGTTATTATATGAATTAAGTGACAAAACTTATATCACCCTTCTTTCATAAATGAATACTTTGGTTTTAAAGCCACCTCAGCTGTTCAAACTTCAAACCCACTTGAGAGATGAGAGGAGATAAAGTCTCTTTTAAGTTTTAACAAAAAAAAATACATAAAAAGTACAAATTCTCATTTCTTGAGGTAACAAACATTTGGTCCCTAATTATCTGACATCATGTCTGGACTCAGATTGGAATATCAATTTTAATGGGGATGATTTTTTATGGATGCATATAGTTTAACATTTACTATATATATAGTTTAAAATACATATATAACTTAAAAATTAAGAAAGTGGTAGTAATTTTTCATTAATTAGTTCTCTTTCATCTTATAATTTTTTTTTATCAAAATGTCCCTACGCAATTTTAACGGTTAAATATTTTTAACGATAAAATATTTAGAAAGATAAACTCTGGTTTTAAACGATTAACTATTTTGTTAACGTGATATGGGTTCTAGCGGTAACTCCGATGATATATTCATCGAAAATCGCTTGCAGTTTTAGATGGTTATTTATTTTATTAGCATGCTATATATTATTGAATATCGATAATATTATCACAATACAATAAGATGTTTTGTATCATTTTAAATAAATTCTTACACTATATAAAACACACATATTGTTTAATTTTTTTTACTATACCATCACAATGAAAATGATTGACATATTGTTTATTTACTTAACCCAACATAACTTTTAATACTGAAATATATACAATATTAACGAGATAAATAATTTACTAACAATAATACTTAACCGTTAACAAAATAATATATATCACGTTAACAAAATAATTAACCGTATAAAGTAGAGCTTATCTCCGTAAAATATTTGATTGTTAAAAAAATACGTAACCGTTAAAATTGCGATAAAGGCATTTTAATCTAAAATTTTATGAGAGAAGAGATAACTACCTAATGAAAAACTATTACCATATTTTTAGTTTTTCAATTATCTGTTGCTATACATTGCAATCTCCCTACTATATATTCTGTTTTTCACCAGTTCTTTGATATATAGTAACAAAAATACGAGTCCATAATTAATATTTGCAAAGGAAAAAAAAATCTTAAGATGCGAATGCGACAAGAGCGAGTTATAGACTTATAGGTGGCTGCTTGTTTTGTGAGAGGAGATTATTAATTAATCGTTTGTTGTATATTATATTTTTTTTAAAATAAATATTGTTTTGTGTTTTAAAATTTTCGAAGTCCAATAAAATGTTCTTGTTTGGGTGGGAAAACAAAGTTAAACGACAAAGCGTCTAATCTAGGCCGGGGATACGAATCTTAGATATATTTATATTTCTCAAAACTTTAGCCTAAATTATCTGTAGTGGAAGCCGAAAAATAAAATAAAGCATGTAGTAAAATCCAAAGACCTAATTGTTAGGACAAGTAGTTTAAGTATGTTTGGTATTTTGTCGAATGCGACCTATAATTGGTCCAATGATCTACGCTTAAAGAAATTGGGAAGCTGATTCGGAGAATCAATTATTAGTTAACTATTTAAAGTAAAATTTAATCGAAATATACATATACTATATAAGAGGCTGGTGGATTTGTTAAATGTTATTTTTGTTATCTTCAATGAGCAAATCAATCGCAAGTTCGCAGCACTCCATGAACTATAAGATTGAAATTTGGAGCTTAATGATTTGGTCCTTAATTATTCTTGTATGCCTTACAAAAGTATGAAGTGTTTGATGATATGTTTCCTAATCTATTTTCTTATCGTGATCTTTAATTAGAATAGTTTGTATATTGATCTTTTATGCACACTAATATGAACTTTAATATAACTTAGACTATTCATTATTATTCTTATTTTCTTCTTCAAAAATAGCATTAAATACAAGAAACATTATGAGAAAGGGAGAGTGAGAGAAGTAGTGCCAGGAGAAACACCCCACATGGATGATTACAAATATAACACTGTTTAAGTAATTAGTAATCATTAATCAACTAAATCTTTGTATTAGATTTCGAAATTAGGCTGAAAGTTTCTTCCAAAAATAAAAATATATATTAACCTTACTTTACATTTAAGAAAATAAGATACAAATAACCTAATCTTGCTTTCCAAATTTTCGAAACCAAAAAAAAAAAGAACAACAAAAAATAATTTAGTTGGGTGCGTGACAGCTAAAACAATGAGCAACTGGGGGTTAGAAGTTCATATTCGGTTTCCTGGTTTAAATAATCCATCTAAACTAATATTTTGAAGAGTAAAGAACTCTGTTTAAAATATATTTTTGAGTTAATTAAAAATTTGCCACTACTGTAGATGTGGCTTTCGAAAATAGGCATTTCACTGTGCAACTTCGGATTTTGCCACTTAATTTCTGGGGAAATGACGTTTTTGCCTTTAATTTTAATAACGTCCATTTTTTGTCCATAAATTTTCGTGTACAAATTCATGCGATGTGTTTTCTGTACGAGTCTATCAATGTTTAGATAACTAAAGTATTTTGTTTGGGTTCTATATTTCTAATTGAAGATTTAGTTTTATGTTGGGATAGGTAATACACAATGTTTGGATTCTCTATTTATAATTTAGGGTTTAGTTTTGGATTTAAATTATATATTTAAAATTTAGGATTTAGTTTTGGATTTGAGTTCTATATTTATAATTTAGGGTTTAGTTTTGAGTTTGGATTCTCAATTTATAATTTAGGATTTAGTTTTGTTTTTGGATGGGTTTAGTATTAAGGATAAACACAATTTGCATAAATATCTATATATTTTCGTGTACCAAAAGTTTCTTTTGCCATAAAGATAAAATTGTCATAGTGAGTTAAATTATGTATATAATTCATCCTCAGAACAGTAATATGGCAAATTTCGAAGATGCATCCTGAATTGTGGCAAAATCTGAATAGTCTCTATATTTCTTTATGGTTTAAATCTGATAAAGGGGTGTATAGAGTATAGTATCCATGGAGCCAAATAAATTATTCAATTGACTTTTCTAAGCACTCGACGATCATTCGATTAGCTTCTAATATCTTTTAAAACCATTAATTATTATTCTGAAGTTATGTAGATGGTGTGTATTGGGAAATGGGAACACTCTCAAACAGTGACGACTTAAGTTGAACCGATAATTAATAACGTGTTGATCATTTTTATTTTCAAGATCAACGATTCAAAGCCCACACCAGAAAGCCTAAATCAGAAACCCAATATGCAAACAGACGATGCCACGTGAATAGACTCAGAGAAGCCGTTATTGTAGTAACTTAGGAAGAGAAGTACTGTTCTTGTAAGAAGTTGATTTGATTCTCTGCTACACCTTGAGAATCGTGACTAGGACAAGACATGTCGTATTGCTATTGTTTTTTTCTTGTTTCTTTCTGTTTCTGGTTTCGTATTGCTACTAAATCATATGCTTTTTTGGTCGTCAACCAATTTCGTGTTTAAGAACTACTTTCCTCTCATTGTAAAAAGTTTGAAGGACATGGAATAACACAAAACGAACTTGTTTTATGATTACCAATAAGAACTTACTCTTCCTGACAGACACGAAAACTTGCCAATTGCAACCACTAATGAATGAGCTACGTCTATTAATCTCTTAATGAATGAGCTATGTCTACGTTAGAATTGGAGGTGATTGTACTGTATTTCGAATTGTAGTATAAATTTGGCTCGAGGTGATTGGCAAATGCAGCACATGTGTTTCTCCTGCAGAATAACCATGAGTCCATGACCACCTACATCTTAAAGACCTAAAGAGCAAATTTATTCATCAATGGAACACCTAAGTTTCCTATTTTTCATCAATGGAACACCAAAGGTTCCTCTAATAATTACTCATTAGCATAAGCCGTCCATTGTTCTTTTATAAGCTCATGTAAAAGATAAGAGAAAGAAGAGCACAAAAGATTCATGAAACTATTAAGCAATTGATGTCACATCCTCAATAGTTTCATAAACTCACCCGACCTCCTGATCTTATAATTAGCAAGATAGAACAAGCCAAACGCTACAAAAAGACACTGTTAAATTCAAAATGTCAATAATACGAACACGAAAAAGAAAAAATTATAATTGGAGATTATTTATTAATGAAAAGGGTAGCTGAATTGATATACATTCAGAAACTCAAGCTAAAACAAAACCCCCCATTTTTGATCAAAGGGGTTTTTCCTGAACAGAAGAAAACAACAAAGACACAACACAGTCACTTACTACACCAATTTGCAGATTTACACAAAGACAAACTCTAATTGGTCTCACACTCACAAAAGACTAAAGAAAAATCTAAATTGCAGTCCCTGGAACTTTTAAGTATCTTTCATCTTTTTTCTTAATTAGCAACAGTAGTAGTACCATCTTCCACACCTAGACCATACAAGACTCCAGTGTATTTCTCCGTCGATACGGGGAAATAACGTTCTTTGAGCTTCCTAAACGAGCCTAAGGTGAGCAAGCTATCTGACCCAGCTTGATGACAAATCCCAACTCTTTCCACTCCCATAAGCTCAGCAAGTCTGTTCAATCCCCCAAAGAGTCCATTGCAGAACGTCATCAAGTGCTTGATATCGTAAACCGTTGGGAAATACACATAGAGTAGCTTGAAGAAATCAGCTTGCTTAGGAGGCAATTCCTGGCAAGTCAACAACTTAACCAAATACCCGAAATCGTATCCGCCATGGAATGTAACCCAAGAGATAGCATCATTCAAAACAATCCCAGACGACATCAAAAGCTCACCGAAACGAACCACATCAATACCTTTCTCAATGTTCTTCTTGAAATCAATCCCACACTGACGCAACAGCTCAATGGACTCGCTAGCGTAAATGTCTTCACCGATATTGAACTCCCGGAAATTGAATTGCCAGATACAGAACTTATCCGTCCCGCAAGTTGGGAGATTCCCATTTTCATCAGAAAATGTTAACCCAACTTGAATCAATTTCAGCAAATCGACATTATCCTTGAGAGTTTGATAATTAAGATCGTTATTATACTTAAACGTAGCAACAGGCTTTAAAACAACACCTGGAAACTCAGTATCCATGGCAATATAGCTGTATTTGTCAACAATTTCACGGATTAATCCGAATTCTTCAACTAAATTGTCATTCCAAACCTCTCGAATCATGATTGAATCTTCTTTCAAAGTCTCCGCCATCTCTATAGATATAACCAACACAGATCTGAAAACACAGCATACGATCAACTCGGAAGCACGAAACCTCTACGGAGATCGCTAGATCTGAAAACGAAACAACCAGAGGAAGGTGAGAAAACGCGTTCTCTGGGAACGGAACGAACAAAGCAAACCCTAGCTGTAACGAATTCGAAATGAAACGAGACAAAAAAAGGTAAGAAATTACCTCAGATTTCGCAATACAGATGTTAGAAAACGAACAGATCTAGCAGATATGAAGAGAGATCTATGCGTCTGCAAGAGAGAAATTCTCGGGTCAAACCAGAGAGAGGGGTTACAATGTGAAGAGAAGAGGAAGAAGAGGGTAAGGCTTCTGGGGATAATCAAAGTGATAAATAGAGAAACGATGAAGACAAGTGTGAGCCTTAAAACGAAGCCGTTTTGTTTGACGATGGAAGCTTCATACGACGACGTTTTAACCTTTTTTCTTCTCGCATCAATCATTACCTTTTTGGACATGTATCAATTATTTTATCCGAATTGTCCGTTCTGTAATAATATACAATTATTGTATTTATTAAATAATGTGAGTATTTTTTTTTTTTGGGACAAAAGTAATGTGATTGTGATATGATGACCATTTTGTATTAATGTGCATCACGGAATTTCCGTTCGTTTCTAACTTTCATGATTTTTATTTTTGCTTCCTAAACCTACTTCCGTTATTCGTTTTTCTTGATTTTTATGTGGTTTAATGTTTGTTTTTGCTGAAAATGTTAAATTTTATACTATTTTAAAATTTCAACAGAAGATTAAAAAAAAAAAACAAAAAAATGGAAAACCCAAAATCTACCGAAACAACAACTAATAACAAATCGAAAGAGACGAACTAAAGGATATATGTGATTTAATATTTGTAGTATATATGGTTATAACTATAATACTATAATTAAATTGTTATAAATTACGACGAATGTATAGGAAAGGTTGTATAAATTCAATTGCACACTGAATTTTGCACACGTAAAAATATATAGTTTTGAGAAAGGATTGCTCAGATTTAATCTTGATAGTTAACAAACCACAAGATTAGTGGTCTATCTTCTTCCCCCCCCCCCAAAAAAAACACTAGAGTTGATTGATTCTCCTTTATGTATGCTTGTTAATTGGGATAGTTTTTCCACCATTTTAATAAAATATATGTTATTTGTAGTAAAAAGAAAACGTTTAGTCAAAATGGTTTTATAGTACAAAGATTAAACAAAGTAATTGTGATTATTGTATTATTGACTTTTGATATTCTTACCTTACAAGTGGCCAATATATTGATGCAATTATACAGCGAGGAAGAGATACATGCATCTCTTACATAACTTATAGCCACCCCTTATAAAACATTTTCTATGCTCAATAAAATCTTCTTTTTTTTTGCTTGAAGGACTTAGAAGCTTCGAACTCAAACGAGGACCAATAAATTGTACAAAAAACAATTATAAGGAAGAAAAAGGATCAGGGAATATTAATTCTAATATTACTCCATTACGGAGTCAAGGCATCATCGTGCTTCCCACTTATCCTGAAGCATAATCTGTGGCTTTGTAATAATTAATTCGGTTTTTTTTTGGATAAACTAATAGTACTATTGTATATGAATATTAATTTATGTAAAATAATGGTGTACATAGTTTTCTAAAAAACAGTTAATTCATCGTCCGATCATTTTCTTAAGAAATTCTGTTGGAATCCAACACATATCAAAATCAAAGATTTTGCTTAATTGCTACCCTCCAGAAATAGTTGTCAACGCGTAATTGCTTGCTCGTCTAAATGTAGACAGTAGAATTCTGTATTTAAAACCAACAAAATAAAAACTTTGAAAAATTATTTAGTGTCACGCCCACGTATAGTTTAGATGAACCCTGTAACACTAAATACTTGTTTAATTTTATGGTCATTTAGACCGTCCTATGAGTGTTTCCTACAAATATATTAGAACAATTTGATGAAAAATTTCATCTTCTAATTGGATTTTCAAACGCTAGATAACATACCATCCACGCTATCTAATATAGAAAACACTTGATGATGAGTGGGCTTATAGTTTCAAGACGTCAAACTTACTCGCATAAACGAATACCTAGTCTCTGATCATAATTCGGAAACGATAACTCACTCTTACCATTAGAGACCTAAAGGTATATTTAGAGAGATATAACAGGCGATTAGGACTTATATTATTTTACATGCACCTGTTAAAAGTAAATAAAATTAACTCATCCTTCCACAAAAAAATAAAAAATCATAAAATACGCGAATATAAACTATGTCTCTGTACATAAAAATAATTCTCTTAACATAAGCTTTTCATATATATCTTCCAATTTACAAAAGGAACTTGCGAAATCTTATATCTTTTGCCAAAAAAATCTCAAACAAAAATATTAGGTTACATATCTCTCTTTTCAGTTCTTTCATAATCCGACGATATTTAAATTCATCATTTGTTTCTCGGTTTTCTTTTGTTTTCCACCAAATATGACAATCTAAATATTAACTTGAACATCTTATAATTATTGGAAAACACTATACTAGTGTCTCTAAGATAAACGTCTTTATTTTAACTCGCAAAAGACTCGCACTAAAATTTCAGAGAAAAAAAAAAAGGCTCCCACTACTATTGTTGGCAAAAAGACATGAATCAATAATAATAAATCAAACTGACGACAAAAAAAATAAATAAAATAAATAAATTGAACACTTTTACAAAAGGGCAAAAAAAAAAAAAAAAAAAAAAAAGACACACAGAGAGACAGAGTGGCACATAATTGGGTGAAGAGTGTGAAAGGACCAATAGTAAAGAAACAAGTAAGCATGTGGTCATCACTCACGTGAGAACAGTCACGTGCCTTATCTTATTGGCGCTGATTCGTTTGACACCCGTCAGGTGATTTTGCCCCCTTTTCAAACCCTAATATATAGTACCAATCTCTCTGCTTTTTCTTCCTTCACTCTCGATTTCGGCGCCACCAACCACAGATTCTTTCTTCTTCTCCTGCTTTTGATTACCTCCAAAACAAAGATGGTTCCTACCAAGAGACATTCATTAGCCAAAGCCAAATCTTCCAGTCTTTCTGGAAAGGATAAGGTTTTACAATCAATCGCTTCAATCTTTGTCACTCTGCTTTGAATTACTGAATTCACTTGGTTCTTATATTCTAGTTTGCTCTGAATTGTTGATTTTTGACTAGGTTTCTACTGTTCAAGAATATGGTCAAGGCCTAGTTGGTTCAAGGATTAGAGTTTGGTGGCCACTTGACCGCAAGTGAGTAGTAATTCATCAATCTTCGATTTTTTTTTTAGATGAATTTCAGTACTTGTGATGATGATGATTCTTACTGATCTCTTGGTTTGTGTAGATTCTATGAGGGTGTGGTGGAATCATATTCCTCTTCCCGGAGGAAACATCGGGTAATTCATATCATGATTGTTGTTTCTTGTTTCTGTAGATCTGCTTGGATAAAGATTTTTTTTGTTTTCTTCTGGATTCTGAATTGTATCTTCATTAATTAAAGGCATATTGATGAATTAGGTTATCACTTTGAGTTTTAGATCTTTGATATCTATCCGAATTGAATAACTTGGGTCGATGATTTACTTTCTCACGGGGAATTGAATTATTTTGGATAATGTGTCATTCAATGTTTAACTCTACATTTTTATTGTTCTATTACAATAGGTCTTTTATGATGATGGTGATGTAGAAATCTTAGATATGAGGAAACAACAATGGGAATTAATCGAAGAGGATGAAGAAACTGTGGCTGAAGAGGTAGAGAGTGTTTTGTTGTTGATTTGTCCTTCTGGATTACTAGCTTATAATAGGTTAACATATCTTTTTTTCAGATTTCTGTGGAGGAAGCTGCTACAGATGAGAGCTCAGCAGACGGCACACCTCAACCGTAAGATTGCCCTTATATTTGTGCCTGTTTTAGAAATCGAAAGTAGAATTTTAAATAGGTTTTGATTCAGATCGTGTGTTGTATTGGGTAGTATTGATATTTTATAATCCCTAATAGTCAAGGGGATTACGAATATGAGTCTGTATGATGTACATATGCTCATGTTTTTGTGTTTGTGTCTCTTAAACCTTAAAACCAGTGGTAAATTGTTTTGAATGATCTTTGTTATATCTTACTAAACTCTTTACATGGTTGACAGAAAGAAAACAAGAGCTGGCAAAGGAAAGGTGGTTGCTACTATGCCGATCAAGAAACAGAAGACAGATTCCTCAACTAAAAGGTTGGTTATGTTTACAAATACATACTTAAATAATATTATATATATGCAAAGGTATACACACACGTGCGTACAACCACATTCACACTTTAAAGTTCCTTGTCTCTGCTTCACACGTTATGGAGTTGAATTCATAACATAGAGGTAATTGTAGAAATTATTGTATTATTCTCATGCTTTGATTCTAAAAATTTAAAGAGTGTATTTGTGTTTACAGCAAGTTGGGGAATGTTGGTGGGAAGGTTTTGGCTGCTGCCTCACGCATGAGTGTGAGGTTCCAGAGGAAGGACAATGGCCAACCAAAGGCCTTGAGTTCAAGGAAGAACACTGCTGCTTCAGGGAACCCAAAACGGAAGAGGGCTTCATCTTCCTCAGAGGCTGCCTCTGAGAATCTGAAGAAACGGAGGGCGTCCTCGAGGAAAATGAAGAGCAACAACCCTGACGATGAAGATACATCTGATGACGATGATTCAAAGCCTCTGGTAAGTTTTTTGAATAAACGGAAAGGGAGGAGGGTGAAAGAGGTAGGACAAAGAAGTTCCAAAAATGTGGTAGAAGAAGAGAGTTCGGGAAGTGAAGCAGGGGAGGACAGCTTAGATAATGAGACAGGGGAGAGTAGTTCAGAAAACGAGGAAGGGAAAGGAAGGGGAGGAAGGGAAAGGAAGGGGAGGAAGGGAAGGAGAAGAAGGAATTGATGGAAGCGAAGGAAGGGAAGGAAGTGAAGGAGGAAAAGTAAGTGAAGGATGGGAAGAAGAAGGAGAAAGCACCGGAAATGAAACAGATGAATCGTAGGGCATAGTCTCGTCAGGAAAACAAATCCCTTAAGAAAAGATATGAAAATAAGATACAGGCGGTCTCTCTCCATGTGTAGTATGTAGGTACCGTAGTAGACAGTTATAGTTGTAGCCTGTAGGAAGCCATTGTTAAAGGGTGTGGCTTGTTTTTTATTTATCCATTGAATTCTTATTTCCAAAATTTTGGTTTTTTCTAGGCTTTGTTGTTTAGAAAATGTGCAGCCATAGGGGTTGAGATTGAAAATCTCTTAAAGTTTTCCATTTTATCTCATTTCCTCTCTGATATGATTTATGTTTTTCACTTTTTAGGCAAAGCAGTTTTTAATAGTCCACATAATAAGATGTTATATACTACAAAAAAATTGTGTTATTTGTTTAAGCAAGAGAGTTGAGGTTTCTTATTGATACCACATGTTTACACAAACACATCAAGTTAAACACTAAAGTTTTGTTGTTGACTATGTCAATATTAAGGCACACCGATTTCGAGAAAATGAGAAAAACAAATGGTTAAAAATAAAATTCCTCAAAAGTTTCAAAACCTAATCAGATAAAAATTATAAATATTTATTTTTGAAACCTTGCAGTACATTAGTAGCTACAATTTATAGTATTTACAAGTATAAATAGTACATGTACTCAAACAAACAACATATTTTTACAGCATATGTTTCTTTAACAGTAGAGTTTATTCTAAAAGAAATGTAAACAAAAAATCGACAGCTATAAATGGACTATCGCAGAACAGACTTATGGTTTCATTTTATACCGCATCGGCACAACAGTCACGTATCCATTTTCACTAAAATTACTAAATAATTGAAATATTTTAGTTTATTGTAGCGGACATGGAAACATATCCTGTAAGGGATACAAGTATCCAAATCACATGTTTGGCTAGTGTAATTTTTTTTTCTGAAAATTATTCAAAATATGTCAATTATTTTAAATTCTCCCAATTTTCTCAAAGTTGCCTGAATTTTTTCGAAACACATATTTTAAATTGGACCGATGCGTAGTAGTTGGGATTCAAATTTGAGGTATTTGAACGATTGAATCCGGTTATCAGAATTTATGATTTTTGAATGGATAGAGATAAAAACGTGTCTGTTAATTAGTGAGCTGCGTCACTTATCCATTCAAAGCTACCTCAGTAAATTAATCATATTTACACGGCATTAATTACATCAACTCAACATTATAACTACTCTAATCATTTCCGGTTTAATCTTAAAACAAATCCGAGTGTGACAAAGAACCACGACTTAGGAATAAATCCAATAAAAAGAGGGAAGATAAGAGAAGGATGATGCGTGTGAGTGTCTCTAATGACGCACTCAACTCAACTAAAAAAAGACAGTAGCAGATAAGACGGCAAAGAGACGGAACTGATTAAAAGACACATCCAACGGCTCATTACGTCTCTCAAATCAAATCTTGGCCTCGGATTGAGACAAGTTTCTTTCTCCGACAAACCATAACCAAGTACTCTCTCCGTTTTATATTAGTTGTCGTTTTGGATTTTAAAACTCGTTTTATATTAGTTATCGTTTTATATTTTCAACGCATATATTTGATAAGATTTCCAACTTTGTCTATTTTGTTTTAATGTCTTAACCAATGAAATAAAATCAAATAAACATTAATTAGAGGTAAAACAAAAAAATTAAATATTTTTTTAATATGTGTGAAACATCTTTAAATGATAACTAATTTGAAATGGAGGGACTAATTTCCTCTCTCCTTCCCCTCTGTTTCACCTTTTCCTTTTCTTCTTCTTCTATTCTTCCATTAAAATCTAATTACTGGAATCATTCTAGGGTTTTAAATTTCTCTATTTAATCATCTTTTTCTTTCGAGAGAGAGGACGCAGCCGACACATGTATGCTTTGCATGAAAGAGAGAGAGAACTTAAGACTAAAAAAAATCTTTGTTTTTATGAATTCCAGCTGCAATTATCTGAGTTTATCTTCTTTACCTTTGTTTCTAGATTCACTTCCTTTTCAGAAAAAAAATTAATCTGGGACTTAGAAAAGAAACCCTAATTTGTACTGTACGTACTTAGATTTATACTTTCCTATTATGGATCCATCGATCAAGTCTTGGTAGTTGTTGTTTATTCCCAGATTTGATCTCAAGTACCTTCGATCTGTACTTGTGTCTTTCTTTTTTCCTAATTTATCTTATGTTTCATCGGTTTCTGAACTGAATTTTCTCGCTACAAACACATATCCTTGCTTCTTTGTCCCAACATATTATATATAATAATCATACATGGTCATAATCAAATAATATGTGCGTATTTATGTGTTGATGGGGGAAAAGAAGTTGACAGAAGAGAGTGAGTACACAAAGGGGAAGTTGTATAATTTTTTTTGTATATGGTTGCTTTTGCGTGCTCACTTTCTTTCTGTCATAACTTCTCCTTCATGAATCTTTCCTTGTTCGATTCTTCTTAATTATGATTTTGTGTTCGTATGATCTGTTTTGTGCATAACAAATTATGCATCTATCTGTCTTTATAATCTCGATTTGATTGGCATATGATGTAGTTTCAAAACTTTGTACATTAATTCATGATGATGAATCATAGATTTGGTCTGATAATATCTCTACACATACATGTGAATGTGTGTATTATGAATAAAATAGTTAATTTTCTCATAGAGTTTAATGTCTATTCCCACTTGGGTTATGTTTCGTTGACCCATTAGGATGTATGCATTCTAAGCAAAGTATATTATATTATCATTGGAATAAATCCATAAACACAATTTTTGCATACTACACAGTTATATTGAATGGCCCTAACTCCCAACTTCAACAGGTAAGTCAAAGTTATGCAGATTGCAGTTGAATTCATGGAATAATATTGGGTTTTATGATTGGAGTTGATGAGCTCAAAACCTTGGGCATTGTAGTCTCTATGTAAGTTATGTGAATATCTATATATGGTTCTAATTGTCTTTTATAGCTGTGTGCAATCAAGAGAAATAACCTGCCAAAGATGAGTTGAAACTTATATATGTGGTTTGATATGGCTGGATTACTTTATCTCCGATTGCTGTGGTGAAGAAAATGAATATCGTGTATCAATGGAAAACTACTATATATGAGCGTTTAACTATTCTACAACTAAATTCTAGACCTGTATGGTAAATGAATAGTTGACTAATGAAACATTATAATAGTGTATTGTTAGCTAGAGTTTCCGTAAAATAATCACTAAACGTTCACAAACTTGCTGTAGTAAATTAATGATGTCCCATTTTTTTTTCCTAGGTATATTATTAGTTTGTTCATCGCAGAATCTAATCTCAAACACACGAACACCATAGAAAATTGGTATATACCATGTCACTTTGGTAAACTTGGTGGAATAAGATTATATGTGTGTGCTTTATGGGGATATATAGTCGATGACTTTTTTTAGTAGTATATAGCTGACGACTTGATATCACACACGTCTTTTATGTCCAAGTGTGAACATTTGTGACACACAAAATTAAAAATATCATAAGCCCCTTAAATTTTCATCCTCTTCGTCGATTCATTTTACTCTTTTATGTGTCAGCTTGTTGCAAACTCCCTACTAGACTAGTAGTAGTAAATAGTCAATGTCAAGATCAGAGTTGGTATTAGAAATTGCAAGTTTTGGAGTGTTTGATTGTAGGATTTATTTGTATATTGTTATGGCATCACGTCTTGTCACTTAAGCTTGTTCGTTTTTTTTTCCTGGGTCAAATAGCTTGTTCGTTATTCCAACTTTTAACGATCATTAATTAGTACTAGTAATTTTTGTATCTTCAAATAAATTATAATGAAAATCATCTTCGCAAAGCAAAACGTACGGCATATATATATATAATATATATATTAATAAATCATAACAAAAAAAAGACTAAACATCTTCTCGTGCGCTGCCGACTTATATATATATAACTAGAGGCATGAAAATGGACCCGATTGGTCCACGGTGTTGTAAAGAAGAAGAAACAATTAACCATGTTCTGTTTCCGATGTTCCCATTTCGGATGATATCGAAGAAAATATAGCGAAGATACAGTTGGAAATAGGAAATGAAATGTCAAAATAGCATGACAATTTATTTAATCTTTCAGCTGTTGCTGTGATTTGATTTGATTCTATGTAAGTAGCAGTGATGAGATTAATATATGATCAAGATTAAGACAAAACGAGGTATATATATATATTTGCGACAGTGACTGGTAAATTTGTTCTCGACTTATTATCTATATCTTTCTTAATTATCTTTCTGTGGATTTATTTAATTTTTAGACAGAAATCAGTATTGAGAATTCTATTCCTATTATGTGATTTGATCAAAAGCGCATTGAGTAAAACATATGCATATAATAAACAGAATGGGGGTAAAGAAGCTAAAGATCAATTTAATCTTAAAACAAGTAACTTAACAGTCATAAATCTCATTTATTTACAAGTAATATAATCAGCTAATCACACACACACACACACACCTGAGGGAGGTCAAAACAAGTCCTTTCAAAGTAAGAAAATGTACATAAGTTTAGCTAGTAGTAATTGATTCATTTAGATCAAAATTTAATCAAACAGTCAAAACTTACAGATACTTGCTTGATTTGCTCAGTCGATTTGATGAGATGTGTAATGCGCAGAGAAAGCAAAAACTATCGATCATAGAAATCAAACTCTACTCATTTCTCAACCTTTTTCTTATAAGAAGAATGGAAGACAAAAAGTACATTCCCATGATTTCACTGCAAAGAAGAAGTGTACATTCCAAGTCATTCACCAAAACTTATAATAGCATTCAAAACAAATAGAGAAAGGGACAGAGTCAGACCTATGTTGCACTATCCTGGGCAACCAATAGACTCGTAAGATAATTTGACAACCATATAAGCATTTTTCAAGATACAAGTTATCAAAATAACCAAAGTCAAGCAAACCTGTGAGAGCAATGCAGCATCTCCTCCTATGTCAAAGAACTGCAAGAATATACTGATCATCATCGTGACAGGATCTTTTGTGCCCGCCTGTAAATAAGCTGATTACTAATCCATGTCGGAAATAAGCAAACAAATGATGATAACGGATGCAAGCATGAGAATACCTCCTTGAAAACGACACTTGGTAGAGACTGCAGATAAAACAAAGGAAATGTTAGAAACACTGATTCACAGTTACAACTGCGAAAACATTTAATTGACGACAACTTTTTCATCTAATGGAACCATTACTGTCCTGAGAACAGTTACAAACTTCACATCCCAGAACCACACAATGTAATGAGATCCACAAATATTAAATCTATCCATCCACTGAGATCTTTGAAAATATTGTAAGAAACTCTGCATCAAATCTCTATTAAATAAACTAACACTAACCACAAGAATCTGTTGTTACATGCTTGTGGAAGAGTTTAAAATAGTCTTGCAATACTAGGATACATAGAGATAAAAGTACTCAAGGCTAGCACCTCACACAAAACACAAACAAAAAATACCTTTAACATCTTATACACACAGTAAATGGAACACGCATAGCCAAGTAAGTTCTGCACATGACCCTTCCAAGTTGGAGAAAAAGCAGCAGCATCCTGCAAATGAAATGAAGTTTAGATAAGTGCTTGCTTATAAAATGTTTACATTACAACGTAACAAGACGACCAAGTAATAAACCTAAGTAATAGATAATTTAGTCGAAGATGTCACTGCCATGCCAATGAGTAGAATTCGGTAGATAAATTAAAAACTAATGGCACAGTGCTAAAGGGGAACCTTTGCTTGACCGCACAACAAATCTTCTAAAGAAAGACCTATCTATTGATGCTGGAAGTCAAAAGCACCAGATGATTAATTCCTAATTTCATTTCAGAATTAGCATAAAGAGAGAAGCATAATTCTGAAATATCTCTTATCAGCAAAACTAATATGGGGAAGTTGTCTTTATGGTCTTTCGACTGATGCATAGAAAAAGAAGTGTTATGATAACAAAAATCATTTCAGAGTCTGAAGAGCATTTTAACAGTAGAGAAATACACAGATCTGATAAGAATCCTAACCCAATACAGAATGTTAAAGAATATGTAACTTTGAATTACAATCACGTATGGGATGTGCTAAAATAGAAGAAGGAAATACACCTCTTCTGATACTTGACTTCGTTCCACCTCCACTTGACATAAAATAATTTCCTTCTTTTTAGCTATGCAAGTCTCAATTGCCTTTCCAAGGATTTTATTTCTGATTCTTCAATCTCCCTACATGTTTCCAGAGAGAAAGAGAGACAGGAAAAGGTGCTGTTAGATCACAAACTTTCCAATCCAGCTGCTCTTCTATCAATGTAGATCCATTTACATCAAACAATATGAAACACTTGATTCAGAGCTCAGCTACTTCAAATCAAAATCCACAAAACCATTTGCCTCATCAAAGAATAAGTGTTTAAGTAACATATTTTCTGTCCACATCAGCCCAGTATCTTTTTCTTTCTTAGTTTTTGCTCTCCGTTCCAAAAAAAAGTGGCAATTGACGCATGAAGAGCTAATTCTGTCTATCTAGTTTTTTCAGAGGAAAATACTCTATAGATAGCTGAGATAAAACTAAACAGCAAAACCAATAAAGACTAAAGCACAAGGTAGAAGAAAATATAAGAGCAAGTATATAGGGAAATAACTAATGAAGAGCGATATATAACTGTAAGGCAAATTTACAGCTCCAAAACCCGATAAGACGGCCATGAGGGTCCCACCAATGACCCCGATTCTGCTGAGCAGTTGAGGCATTGAAAAAAAAAACCTTAGTCCAAGAAGCGGTGACAAGATCTTAAGCATCCAAAACAAAAAGAACCGAGAGCCTTTATATATATAAAAAAGCTACTGTTGGAGCATAAACAGAAGGCAGGATGATTGATTCTTCTGAAGCTATTTTCGACAGCTCAGAGACTCCTTTCAAGTTAAAACAACATACCCCTAGTTCACACATTCAGAAGTACACTTTGTTCTATAATAATGTTAATATGATGTAACTGAAACTTTAGATCAAGTTGCTTATTTCTTATACAGTTTTGAAGGGCAAAGAGGTACATTTGTCTCAAGGCATAGGAAAATGAAATCCCATGCGCCAGAAAGCATAAAGGAATGGTGTCAATTAAAAAGTTGCTTATTCATATTCATCCATATCAATCCAAAATATAATGCAGTGTCAATCATACCAATTCTAAAAGACAAACTGATGTAATTTTCAAAGCTCAATGCATACATTCACAGCCCTTTCATATTATGACAAACGATAAAATTTCATATATGATTATTGAAGCATTAACAATTTTCCACATGAATAGAGGAAGAGTCAATGCTGTGTTTCTCATTCATCTGAGAGTAAGCCAACATTCAGCTGCGGAACAATAAAAAACCCAGAAGAAAACAAACTTAATACTCGAATTTAAAAGCTTACTCTGTAGATAAAACAGGAATGATTTCGAAAAAAATCCAGAGAGATCTCAATCATCATTCATCAGTAATGTCCCTGTGACAAGTATCAGGCAGAAATGTAAAGTTGCATCTAATCCGAATCAATTCTTTCGCACTCTGCTCCAAGTAAATTTGATTTGTTTTTCAGGGAATTGAGAGACTGTTGTTTCCGTGACCCGACAAAATCTTTCTTTGGTCAGCGGGCTTACGTGGCGTAATATCATTGGAGAGAAAACATCTTTAGACCACAATACTAAACGGCAAAAAAACTAAGAACAAATTTTTAGTTTAAAATGGTCAAAGTCTCAACGGCCCATAATGCCCATCAAATATTTAACCGAATCTGT
The DNA here is from genome assembly GCA_028015245.1 of Cardamine occulta. Taxonomy (NCBI): domain Eukaryota; kingdom Viridiplantae; phylum Streptophyta; class Magnoliopsida; order Brassicales; family Brassicaceae; genus Cardamine; species Cardamine occulta. The sequence continues at coordinate 18,337,258 of CM051384.1, forward strand.
TGTCTTCTTCCTGATCGAACCAGTAGTAATAAGGAGGAGGTGAAGTCAAGTGGTTATGTTTTGGCTAGAGTCCCAATTCCCCATTCTCCTATTGCTGAGGGTGGGAGCCTCGTGGCGGTTGGTTCTGATATCTATAACATTGGCGTAGTCCAATCCTTCGACAAAGCGTCGTCGTCTAATGTCTCGATTCTGGATTGCCGGTCTCACACGTGGCACCAGGCTCCAAGCTTGCCGGTGGAGCTATTTACAGTTACTGCTAGCCTCCTAGATCAAAAGATATATGTAGCAGGATTATACCAAGAAGATGTTTCGGATTCCTTGAAGAACTCGCTCATGGTGTTGGACATAAAAACACATGTGTGTGAATCGGTGCCTATCCCTTGCAGCTTGGCACAAGGCAAGCATTTCGCCCGAAGCAGCACATGTGTTGGCGGAAAGGTCAACCTAGTGGCTGGGAAGCGGGTGGTTGATTACAATCCAGTGGAAGGTAGCTGGGAGGAGGTTGGAGATACCTTGTGTCAAAATATGCTTTCAGATTCTTTTTGCCAGATAGATGATGTTTTGTACTCGTGTGGTGGTTCTGAGCGAGTGTTCAGATGGTATCACACTGAGGTAAGAACGTGGAGAAAGTTGAATGGTTTGGTAGGACTACCCAAGTTACCTCGGGATGCTTTTGTTAGACTGGCTGATTATGCGGGAAAACTAACTGTTTTGTGAAACGATGGTTATGGCCGTTGGAAGATGCTTTGGTGTGCCCAGATTGCGCTTGAAAGACGCAATACTTGTGAAATTTGGGGGAAACTTGAGTGGTTTGATCATGCGCTTGAGAAGGCTCTTTCCGCTATTCTCTGATGAACCGTGTTTCTTTTGGTCTACTTGTTTATTCTATGATTTCTATGATTTAATTGCTTGCTGTTTTGGTTAGTTAATTTAACATCAATTTCTCTTGTGCCTTTTGTAAAGAGGATTGGAAAGGAAACATTTTCTTACCAGAATCGATCAATGTATTATTTGTTTTCTCCTCCAAGAGAACAGTTATTGAATACATACTTACATTAACGACTTTTGCCGGCAAAGTCCACGATGCAAGAGATTATGAGAGATATCATCACAATAAAATGAAACTGTGTCGTTTTGGGTTAAGAGTCCGCGGTGACTTGGGGTGGGAGTGAACCATGCCTTTTGTCAGCTCCAATCGTCACGTTGAAAGTTGACATACCCATATCATCAGTTTTATAATTTTACAGTAGTCAACAATTTTTGGTCTTCATTGAGCACCTGCCCTTGTTGAAATAAAAATAACTAATCCCCATTTACTTCAGGTTTGGGCTTAAATGATAGTAGAAAGGTTCGATTATACGAGCACAGATAAATCGACAAACAAATTTCTTATAGCTCTTTTAATTTAGAAGAAAATCAAGGGTAATAGTTCATTAACAGATAGATGTGATGGACCAGAGAGACCTAGTTATGCAATCATCTCATAACTCATATATAAATGTAGACCGTTCTATTGTATACCAAATAACACCTTCTATTGAATCTCTAATTTGTTAAAATCATGGTTATTCCCTGCACACAACAAAAAAAACACATACACATTTAAAATCAGGCATTTAACAATTTAGTTTTCTTCTTGATCGTTGATCTAGAAAACTCTTCGCCAAAACCCTCAAATCCCTGTAATAGAAAAAAAGTTTTGTACAAATAAAGACCAGTAATTTGTTTTGAAGCATTATAAAACTAATTCATTCATACCTCAAGTGCTTTATCCAAAGCATCTAGCTCATTCATCCAGAGTGTTTCTGGCGAGGATGTCATATACTTACTCAGTCTTTCATTCACGTCATCTATTTCTTCTTTTAACTCATCTACTTTTATAGGATGTCTAATCATCAACATCAGATCCTCTGCTACGTAGTCATAGCTTTTTACTTCATCGTCACTTGTCTTGTCCTGTTTTTGAAAACCTTTCTTATCCAAAGTGCATGCGCATCAAGATCGAGACCGATGTGTATTTCTCCATTGAGGACTCTTCCGACAATTGCTAATTTGCTCTCTAACTTATCTCATTAAAAAGACAGAGTTTTCACCATATAATCTTTAACTAAGTGGTGTGATTGTAGATCTTAGTTTCTATCGTTTTTTTCTCCTAACATCTCTTTCAGTGGTTATGAAAGATTTTCATATTCCATAGGTTCGTTCAAAGTTAAGAATGGCTATTTTTTTTTTGAAATTTCGGCTTATGTATTTGTTCAGATTATAATGCGAGTGTTTCGTTATATAATGTTACATGGTACTCATATGACATGGAAGTGAATAAGAAGCATGAAGACCAAGTAAACGTGACAGAACCGGTATAGATCTTGGTCATAGTTGTGTTAATTGTAAATATATACAATATTTTTTGCGTTTATTTATATACAGTATCATCATTTGTAAAGAAACAACTGTAATTCGCTGAACAAATATGTTTTTTTTTGTTTTTGTGATAAAAGGGTTAACAAATATGTTTTTAATATCAGAAAAGCTCAATATTCAACAAGGTGTAACATTTCTTATCGACTGCAACCCAAAAACGCTGAACAACAGCGACGAATGATTAACTTAATTTGTAAGAGTTACAAATATCTCTTTAAACGACAACGACAAGACTATAAATTATGAGTCAGCTGTGCCAATTCTGCAAGTTCATCAAAACAATTGTTAATAAGTGTTTGATACAAAATCACAATTCACTAATATAAGAAAGAAAGGGCCAAAGAAGCAACACTAACACACATGCATCGCCGAAAATATAAAAGCCTCTCCTTCCGAATCTTTCACCGACTCCACCAAATTCACATACTTCAGAATTCCTGGACCAAAATTACATATTTATACGTCACATTTGCCTCTTCAAACTACAAAACCGCATTAAAATTCCATTACTAAACCTGAAAAGCTCGTCCGTGACCGTAATGAGAATCAAATAGTCTCTAATCAATAAACAACATATGACATGAAATTTTGTCCAAAAAATGTCACCAATATCCCATACCAATTTTGTCCAAATACATACGTATTAACCTTCAATATGAAAATCTCTCATCATGCCACCATGTAACAAATTTTTTACCGTATTTTAAAAAAAAAATCGCACTTGAATGTGATAGATAACGCAGATGTGTAATTAAATTAAAAAAAACGAACGGCTGAGATGAGTTAAGAGTACATAGATACCCAACGCAGAGGATCTCACCGTAGAATGTAGAAGCAAATGCGTCAGATTATTACAAAGAGCCAAAGAGCCAAAGAGCCAAAGAGCCAAAGAGTCAAAGAGCAAAGGGCTTTTTCTTCCCTTTCTTCTTCTAATTTCGTGTCTTGTTCGGTGCCGATCGCTTTCTCCATGGATAATCTCAGCTACCACGATGGCAACATCTTCAATCTCATCCACTCAAGGTCCAAGGACCCAACTCATGTACGTTACCTCCCCCATCTTTCTGATTTCCCTCTGTGTCCCATTGGAGAATTCGGATTTTTCTATCTCATTTGCTAGGGTTTTAGCTTCAGTGCTCTACTTTGATTCATGGAGGTGTTAACATATAAGTTGAATCCTTCAATTCAACTTTTTGTTCAATTTTTGCTTCAACCTGAAAATTTTGTCTGACTGTTGTTCTGTGTAGGACGTTGATCAAAGAATGCAAATACACTCTTCCTTGGTTCGGAGACTTGATCAGGAACATGAATTTGAGGTTCTGTTTTCATTTTACTTCTATGTTCTTATTGATGTCTTAACTGATATTTGGTTAGATGAATGTATTTTTCTGCAATTACTCAAAAGCCTTGACTAATGTGTGGCAGGGACATCAAGGCTGTGTTAATGCCCTGGCTTGGAACTCTAATGGTTCACTGTTGATATCTGGATCAGATGATTTAAGGGTACCAGCTTAACACTCTGCAATCTTTCTTTTGTGCTTGTGTAATTCAGATTAATTGAAAATTTGGTTGATCAAGTCTTTTTGTCAGTTAGTTGAGCTTGTTTGGTTTGCTTAAGATGTAGAAAGGAACTAAAGTGTAACACTTATTGACACAAACTCTGTTGTCTACGCAGTGAACTGTTGTTACAGCTAATTTGCATGAGAGTGTTAGAGATATCCATTTGAGCATCTAATTTCTCTCTTGACAGGTGCTATATACATTACTTGCCTTGTTTTGAAAGTTATATCTTCTTTTAATTTGCAGGTTAATATTTGGAATTACTCCAGCCAGAAGCTTTTGCATTCTGTAGACACAGGGCATACTGCAAACATATTCTGTACAAAGTTTGTCCCTGAAACCTCTGACGAGCTTGTGGTATCTGGTGCTGGAGATGCTGAGGTATATAAAGTTACTCCTTTCGGTTGTGCTTTCGTTTTATTGTGTATGGTATTTGTATAACTTTTTGGTGATTTTGTTTTTGTTTTGGGGTGTTTGTCCTATCTTTTAGGTTAGGCTATTCAATCTATCCCGGTTAAGCAGTAGAGCAGATGATGACAATGCTATTGCACCATCGGCATTGTACCAATGTCACACGCGAAGAGTGAAAAAACTAGCTGTAAGACCCTCTTAATTGGTATTTGCCTGTTCCATTTTTAGCTGTTTGTTCATTAGATGTTTTTACCATCATGTAGGTCGAACCTGGTAACCCCAATGTTGTATGGAGTGCTAGTGAAGATGGAACTTTACGGCAGCATGATTTCCGAGAATCTACTACTTGTCCTCCTGCTGGATCCGCTCACCAAGAATGCCGCAGTGTTCTTGTAATCTCCAAACTCTGCTTAAATTTACAAAGAGTGTCATCTTTTTGTATATGTCCCTTGTATATATATTAGACATGTTGTGTGGATGTTTGAATGTCATATGAGCCCTAAGGTATCTGGATACTTTGTAGACACATATAATAGATGGTGTGACTAATATGAAAATTTTCTTCTGCATATTGAACCCTTGTTGATAGCTCTGAATTTTGCAGCTTGACCTGCGCAGTGGTGCTAAAAGAGCGCTAGCTGATCCTCCTAAGCAAACTCTCTCCCTGAAGTCTTGTGATATAAGTGCCACAAGACCACACCTACTTCTTGTTGGTGGAAGGTATTTGCCTCCATGTTTTTGGATCAGGGTTCTCTCCTTTTTGCTTGATTAACTTGTTGCTATTTTCTTTCCTCTTTGGCAGTGATGCATTTGCTCGTTTGTACGATAGAAGGATGCTCCCACCGTTGACATCATCTCGGAAAAGGATGCCTCCACCTCCATGTGTCAATTATTTCTGTCCCATGCATCTTTCTGAACGTGTTAGTTTAATTTGGTTGATATTGAGATACTCTATTAGTTCTGCGTTGCTGTGATAATGTTCTGTTCTTTGTCAAAGTTTTTTCCAATCTCACTGTTGGCTACATCTTAAACTATTTCAGGGGCGAACAAATTTGCATCTAACTCATGTTACTTTCAGTCCTAATGGCGAAGAAGTTTTGCTCAGTTACAGCGGGGAGCATGCCTACCTGATGAATGTAAATAATGGTATTTGCAGTTGAGATGCTTGCTGCTTTAAGATTAAATTCCGTTAATAGTTAAGCATGCGACATGAATTTGTATTTTTTTCAGAAAAAGAATTGACTGTTCATATTAGAATGAAAGTTTGTTTTGATTTATTTCGCTTTATTTTCCTTTCTTGTCCTACTTCCAGTTCTGCTGAAGACATTGTTTTCCCGCATGAAAATCCTCCATGGATCATTTGGATAGTTGTTGATATTTGTTGAGAATTCAAATGGTTTTGCGATTATGTGAACCTCTTTGAAAAATAGATTAAGAATGAAGAATATGTTACCCACCAGATTTTTGCTTACATTTTGTTATGCGCATTTCTCTCCTCGAATTGCCAATCTTCACTTCACCACTTTAGTCTAGAAATATATTTCTGTTCTAGTTATCTTGTTGAAGGCTCTTTTTCGCATTACAAATATCAGTTTTTCAAACGTTTTGGTTACTTTGTTTTAAGCTCAATATCTGTTTGATTCTTTCCTTTGTTTTACTTGTAGGCAGTGGAACAATGCAATACACACCAGGAGATGTAGCTAACTTGTTTTCCTTCAGTAACATCCTCCATGATGTAGAATCTCCACCTCAGGTTTCCATCACTCCTCAAAATGGCTTTCACAGAAACACCAATGCTGCAACGGTTTGCACCCCTCTTTGTAATTGTTCCATAAAGTGACCTTGTCATTCCATTTTCTTAGTGTATTTGACTCCAGTTCTTTCTCCATTCTTTCCAGGTAAAGAAGTGCACCGAATTGGTAGAAATTGCTAAAAGGTCTTTAGAAGAGGGTTCAGATGTTTTCTATGCAATCGAGGCAGCTAATGAAGTTCTGGATGCTCATTCTAATGATATTGAGTCCGCACTAAGGCATGAATGCCTTTGTACTCGTGCTGCATTGTTGCTCAAGGTCCTTTAGAACTGGTGTCTGTGACTACCTTGAATCCCTACATTACTCGTCTCTGTTATCCTCAATCAGCTGATTCCTTTATTTTCCAGAGAAAATGGAAGAATGATGTTCATATGGCCATAAGAGATTGCCAAAATGCTAGGAGAATTGATACTTCATCTTTTAAAGCTCATTACTACATATCTGAAGCGTTGCAGCAGGTAAATTCATAGCTCTGATCACAATTTGACATAGAGACGGTCCTGGAATAAGCATTTATTTTAGTGATCCTTCCATTTCATATACATATGTGCTTTCACGCAGTTGGGAAAATGTAAAGAAGCTCTAGATTTTGCGACTGCTGCACAACATTTAAACCCATCAGATGCCGATATAGTGGCAAAGATGGAGAGCATTAAAAGGGATCTTCAAGCAGGTTCGTGACCACTGATGTATGTCTTTTCCTGCAGATGAACTGCTTGGTTGTTATTTTTTTTCTCTGCTGTTTCTGTTTTCTACTTCGAGCTAGAATAGAGGTTTAAGATACTTCTGCTTAGATTTTTTTTCCGCTTTCGATGAATTATAATCATTGGTTTCTTGTAGTGTGATAGGCTTTACTTTCTTCCTCTGATTGTATGTTCAGCGAGTATATTGTTGTATGGTGTTCTAATGTTTGTTCTTTTGATACAGATGTGTATCAAAGTAACAGATCTAGAGCTTTTCTTTTACATATGGGTTATTCTTTCATTCTGTAGGAGTATTTCTGTTTTTAATAGCTTTCATGATTCCACAGGCAAGGAAGTTTCTTTTTTACTTTTTGAGTTTCTTGTACTTGTCTTTTGATTGACAAATCAGCTGGAGCTGAAAAGAATGAAGAGACAGAAGCTGGAACTGCGAGAGTACTTTCTTTGAGTGACATACTATATAGATCAGAGGCCAACAGTGACAGTTCACATGATATGTCGAGATCCGAAAGAGATGAATCTGATTATGACGAGGAGTTGGAGTTGGATATTCAAACTTCCTTGTCTGATGATGAAGGACGAGCTCCAGACTCGAATTCTATGCGTGGCAGTCTTAACCTACGAATTCATAGAGTAGGTGATGATAAACCCATGGAAAATGCAGTTGATAATACCTCCTCAGGAACTGCATCATCATCTCAAAATGATAGAACCTCTTATCAGGTTGGTTTTCAGATTATGCTATTGTTTTATTCTTTCAAAATAAAACAATTCAGAACATTGAATGCGTTTTGAGTTAGGACTTGGCTTCTTTTTTGCTTTGTTTCATACTCTTCCTTAATTTGGAGAATACTGCGTTCACCATTGGTTTCATGGTGACTACAGCCTGAGGGAGCCATTGATATGAAGCGTAGATATGTTGGCCACTGTAATGTCGGAACTGATATTAAGCAGGCCAGTTTTCTCGGTCAGAGAGGTAAGGTTTTTCAGGTTGCAACTATTATGTTATCTGAATGCAATTCCAGTGTGGTAGAAAGAAGCTGTTTACAAAAATTGAAAAATCAATATGGCATTGACTCTCTGTGAACGTTTTATTACCAAATTTCAGGTGAATATATTGCTAGTGGAAGTGATGATGGTAAGTGGTTTATATGGGAGAAACAGACGGGAAGGCTTATGAAAGTGCTTACTGGCGATGAAGCAGGTTATTTTGTTTGTTTTTCTCTTTGTCCATTACATAAGTCTTTCTCTATATTCAATGAATTTCATTAGTTGGCTAAAAGAATAATACTTTGTTTCTAGTTGTAAACTGCATTCAGTGCCATCCGTTTGATAGTGTTGTAGCAACGAGTGGAATTGATAACACAATAAAGGTAAGCAAGTGCACAAAAGCTATCATTGAATTTTTTATGTAAGATCTCTTAAATTAACCTTTGCAAGTAAAAATTTTGTGTGGAGATATGGAGCCCAATTGCTGCAGTCCCATCGAATGTAGCTGGTGGATCAGCTGGACCTGCACCCGCCAATGTAGTGGAACTAATGGAGATTAATCAACAGAAGCTAAGCCGAAATCGAGAGAACCCTCTGTAAGTTTTATGTGATGGGTTAGGGTTATAATATGAAAACTCCATGGCGGTTACAGAGAGTTCACAAAGTTGATTTGGTGATTTTGTTGCTGTGCATTGATTATTCATGTACAGGTCTGTGGAGCTTCTGCAAAGGTTTAGGATGCAAGAGTTTGCAGAAGGAAACTTTCACCCATTTGAATGTACTCAGAGCTAAAGCAGGAGAGAAATCTGTATAGGTCAAAAAAGCTTGTCTGTGAAGGTGATGGTAGAATAGCAATGGCTATGAATATTAATAAGAACGAATAAGAAAGTTTGATTAGGGTTCACATGTAGCAAAAGCTTCTGTCTGTAAAACTCATGCACAGCTTCATTTTAGGCTGCTCCTTTTTTTCTTTTTCTTTTGGTGTTGTACAGTTCGATATTGGCTTCTTTTGACTGTAAGAAATCAACATTTTTCTTTGAATTTACAAAAAAAAATTCCTTTACTTTTGTATAAATTTACATTTTCCCCCATTTTTCTTTGAATTTACACGTGTCCAATCTCGTTATTTCAATATAGATTTTGGTATAAATTTGGATCAGCTTTATTTCAATTTTGACTAATCCCACCTACGTGCTTCTTTTGTATATGATTTTTTTTATAACAAAAAAGTTGGGTGAGAACCACCTGAGGGTGGAGAGCCTTAACCGGATGTCTCTGTCAGAGGAGATGCCAACCATCTCTCCTTTCTACGAACACAATCTTTGTATATGATTTTTATTGTAATTATAACACGTCTGAAGCTTCATGTATATGATTTTACAAATTATAATGCTGTTATTAACGATTTATTTAGTACGAACTCTTGATCAATGAATCCAAAATATTCTCCTGTGACCACGATTTATATTTCCGTATCTCCTTCCTTTGGAGTTCGGAGAGTGACATCCCAAAATAAACATAAGCTGTCATTTATAATCCTTGTTCGGCTGATCATATAGAGTTACTTACTATTTCAAATACTTAAACAAGAGTTTATTTTTCTTAAAAACTCTCAAACTACACGTCAACCAATTTTTATATATATATATATATATTTGGGAAGAAATAAACCAAAAAATTATATGTTTGTAAACACCAAAAATATTTGTTGAGATCAGTAAAACTTTTTATTGAGCCTCTCAAAATAAGGAACATGTCTACTTCTAATTTCTAAAGTTCCTTTGGGTTGAAACTTTATAAAGTTTCTTATCTGTATATTGTAAATCATATCTTTCTTTCCTTTGTTGCTTAGAATATTTGAAGCGATGTCAACTTTTATTTCCGATACGAAGGCATGTGATAAAGTATTATGCATGAACAAGTAGCACACAACAATGAAATATAATTTATAGCGGATTAAATTTACTAACTTTAGTAGAAGAATGATTACTAAAAATGCTTTGCCTATTGGATTGAACTTCCTTTTTTTTTTTATCACTTTTCAAAACAATTATCATTGATATTTTTCTAATCATTATTTGAAACCTTGACATTATTGAACTTACTATTTATAATTTTCTATTATTATCAAAGATAAAATTGGAATTGAGCTACAGTGAAACCTCTATAGATTCATACTCTATAATTAATATTTTGATAAATCAATAATTTGCTCCGTTCCTAAATTGATATTTTGGGTTAAAATATCACCTCTATAAATTAATAAATATGATAAATTAATAAAATATTATAATTCGAACGTTATTAATTTATAGAGGTTTTATTGTATATGATTTAAGAAACAAAAGATACAAATCATATTGAGATATTAAAAAAATGAATATTCAGTTTACATTTTAAGTATCTTAGAATATCCATAGTACTCACCAGAAACATAATTTTTATGCTAGTTTATGAAATGATTTTAAACTAAGTTTTTAAAATTTTAGTTTTATATTCGAAAGGTTGGGTGGAACCACCCCAGAAGATAAGGAGACAAAAGGCATTAGACCGTTGGAGAGAATTATTGACATTATTTTAAGGAAGTTTTGTCAATAATTGATACAACCCTTGAGACCTATATCTTTTTCTTGGACAATATTATTCATCAAATTTATTCTTTAATAAGAATTATAGAAATGGTAGCATTCTATCGATTAAAACAATATATGAAACGGCCTAACTTTTCTTCTATTTTTTTTTTGAATAATAAGACAGAATTGAAACGTTTAGGCTTTACACGTACGGAAAGAAATAGGTCTCAAGAAAGATAGTACATATCATGTAAAATTAGCTATTTATTGATAGGATATTCCTTTGACGTTGATTGTTGTACTTGTAAGCTAAAAAATACCCGTAAATGTAATTGTCAGTTTATAGCAAAAGATATAACAAATAAGGTAAAAGGGTATATTAAGTAATTTTAAATACATGACCACAGTCTTGTTATGATTTTTTTTTAAGTCTTGTTATGTTAAGCCTTTTGGCCAATTAATTAAGGGAAAAAAAAAACTCGAACGACATTGTTATGATTCCTTTTCATCTAGCAAAATATCTGCCATCTGTTGAAATATAGAATACAAAAAATATGTATCAACATTCAACAGTACTACAGCTAAAAAATAATTTCTCTACCATCTACCACCAATATAAGTTTTAAACTGCAAAAATGTTTTAAAAATTGTTTGACAGTCATTTTTAACTGTAGATTTTTTTTAAAAATATAATCGACAAGAAATCATTAACGTTTGAAAATAGTTTGACAACAATATTAGTTTTGTTAATTTATAGTGTGTTTTTAGAGAAAATAAAAAATTGCGTTGTGACTTGTGTGAGTGGCTTATGACCTAGTTTATAATTGAAAGAGTGAGTATATAAGAAGAGGACAGCACGTAACTGCGTTGTGTTCATTTTTCCACTCTATCGCCATTTATCTTAATTCTTAGCTCTCCCAAATTCCATGGAATTACTCTACTTGACCTCTGAGATTACTATATTCTCATGGATTCCAAATACTTACCAAACCTCATGGATCAACTACAACACTTTTTCTTAATCCTCTTCTTTAACTCTTCCTTTTTTACATATTGTATTCAATGGAGGAAGAACGGCACCGAGTTCTATTCGAAAAGTACGAGATGGGAAGACTATTAGGCAAAGGAACCTTCGCCAAGGTCTATTACGGCAAAGAGATCACCGGCGGCGAGAGCGAGAGCGTCGCCATTAAAGTCATCAACAAGGAACAAGTATTAAAAAGACCAGGAATGATGGAACAAATCAAACGCGAGATTTCAATCATGAAGCTCGTTCGTCATCCAAACATCGTTGAATTGAAAGAAGTCATGGCTACAAAGACGAAGATCTTCTTCGTTATGGAGTTCGTTAGAGGCGGCGAGCTTTTCTGTAAAGTCTCTAAAGGTAAGCTTCAAGAAGACGCGGCTCGTAGATATTTCCAGCAGTTAATCTCGGCCGTTGATTTCTGTCATAGCAGAGGCGTTTCTCATCGCGATCTCAAACCTGAGAACCTTCTTCTAGATGAGAACGGGAATCTGAAAATATCTGATTTCGGATTATCTGCGTTGCCGGAACAGATTCTTCAAGACGGATTGCTTCATACGCAGTGTGGAACACCAGCTTACGTGGCGCCGGAGGTTCTCCGGAAGAAAGGATACAACGGTGCTAAAGCGGATATATGGTCGTGCGGCGTCGTTTTGTATGTGCTTCTCGCCGGATGTTTACCGTTTCAAGACGAGAATCTGATGAACATGTACAGGAAAATTTTCAAAGCACAATTCCAATTCCCGCCATGGTTTTCACCTGAATCGAAGAGATTAATTTCGAAACTCCTCGTCGTCAATCCCGATCGTCGGATCTCGATTCCGGCCATTATGCGAACGCCTTGGCTCCGGAAAAACTTCACGCCGCCGTTAACGTTGAAAATCGAAGAACCTATTTGTTCTCAGAGCAACAATAACGAAGAAGACGTCGATTGGGAAGAAACAGAGACGCCGCCGATTTCGCCGAAATTCTTCAACGCTTTCCAATTCATCTCATCGATGTCGTCTGGATTCGATCTGTCGAGCTTGTTCGAGAGCAAGAGGAAGCTCCAATCGGTATTTACGTCACGGTCGTCGGCGACGGAGGTAATGGAGAAGATCGAAACGGTTACGAAGGAGATGAACATGAAAGTAAAGAGAACGAAGGATTTCAAGGTGAAGATGGAAGGGAAAACGGAAGGGAGAAAAGGACGGCTGTCAATGACGGCGGAAGTGTTTGAAGTAGCGCCGGAGATCTCGGTGGTTGAGTTCTGCAAATCGGCGGGAGACACTCTGGAGTATAATAGGTTATACGAAGAAGAAGTTAGGCCGGCGTTAAACGACATCGTTTGGCCATGGCACGGCGATAATAATACTATTAATCAGAATTCCGATGAAAACAACAGAGATTGTTGAATCAGGAGTTTTTGGTTCTGAGTTAACCGGGTTTCGGTTATTGTAGTATAAGAACTATTACATTGAACCTATATTTTCTTTGGTTTGATATAATTTTGGTTTTTAGTTCAAATTCAGTTAAAGTTACCTTCAATTCGACGATTCGGGTCGAAAACGGAATTGCTATATGAGTTGGGATTAGTTTAGAACACCGCCACGTGCAGTATCTAATGGACCTTGAAAAGATTCACCTTCGTTAGAATACAAAATCAAATCATTCAAGAATACTATTAGAGAAAGTGGAGAGGGCAAACTCGCAACAAATTAATTAATTTATCCCAAGACTTTTCACTAAATTTTGACACGTCTATTTCAATTGTTAGGCATAATTGCAAGTTAGGGATACAATTATGCGAAGCGATTAATGGGTATGGGATGAAGATAATGCTAATGTGGCAACAAAATTCCTCTGTTATGTTGTATCATTTGTATTTTGTTAAAGAGAGACAATAGAAATTATAAAAAAAGACAATAATAACAAAATGTAATAACCTAAAGAAAACAATATCGTTCTCCACCATTCTACAGAATTCGAAGAAACTGCATGGGACCACGGGGAGGAATTAATAGCGTAGAAGTTATCCTAAGTGAAAGAAAATTTCGCTAAAAAGTTAAGAAAAATAATAAAAACAAAAACAAGGATAAAAGAAAAATAAAAAGGAAAAATGAGGTTCACTAGTAAACTCAATCCACTGAATGTCAGAATAAAATAAATGGAGCTATCACAATAAGTTAATATCCGAACAATAATCCAATATAAACATCAATCAGTGGATGACATGGGATTTTAGGATAAGGTTTGTGTCACAGTCAGAAAGTGACTTTACCATCGAATGGATATTATTATATGTAGAAGAAATGAGTGTTTGTGTTTGATTAGATTTAACTATTTTTGGAAACGAGAAACACCAATGAGATTATTACTGGTGCATATTTGTGTCAATGTGTGTGTGGTCACTGAAATGGAGAATGACATTTTGGAATATAAAAGGATAATATTAAGTTATATTATGAGGTATTAAGTTATATAACATATAACAGATGTTACACCTCCTAAGGAAAAGATGGGGTTTCATGTCATGTGGGGGTCCTCCATGTTCAGAAAATCACATCCAAATTCATTTCACTAAGTCACTAGTTTTTGATGTTGGGTATTTGAACAATTGTTGGTTTTGAAAAAAAAAACCTTAAATCCTAATGAAAAATACAAGTCTTGATTGATCAAGTAATCTTCAAACTTAAAGATAACAGATATTTTAATATTTTTTTGCACCAAGTTCAAATCACAACCTAACTCCAACACACTCCGTTGTCCCTTGATCCACTTCAAGCTTTGCGCAAATGTCCGCAATTTTGAAGGTATTTGTTTTTCAGCTCGATTTTAACTGTCCATTGAGAACATGTATATATATTTGTACTTTGTAGCGTCGAGTATTCACTTGTAACACTTATACAATATCACAACAAAAATGGATATTAGAAAACTCCATGAAAGGTTGCTTTTTATTGAGTTTTGCAAGAGAAGTCACCAATGTATTTGTCTTTCGCAAACCACTGCAACAAATTACTTGAAAGCTTTCTTGTATTGACGACAAAAATCCTCAACATAAATGAAAATTAGACATATCTCATCAAGTCTTTTGCTAATGGTTTGGTCCGGCTCATGTGGTAGTAATGTTCAGCTTCTGGACCCAGTACCCGAGTTGCTCGGCTACACAGTTCGATCCAGTGGATCCATAGGAACTGAACTTATTGACTGAATTTTCGACGCCCAAAAATCCAAACACATCTTCTTCAAACACAGGGCTCAGCTTTTTCATCTCTTCAAGACTTAAGTTCTGAAGTTCACATCCTCTTGAAACACAAACTCCAACTAGTTTTCCAACTATGTCATGAGATGACCTAAAAGGCATTCCCTGGGTATCAAAAAACAAAACTGTATTATATCCTTCTGAATTGAGTAATAAAAACTGCAAGACTTTGATAAATAAAAACAGCATTACCTTCTTCACAAGGTAATCAGCAAGAGTAGTAGCATCAAGGTGTCCGGCTGGGAGACTTTTCTTGATTCTGTCTTTGTTGAATGTGACATTCTGGGCAAATTCAGCAGAAACATCGATCATTCCCATGATTGTCTTGGTACTATCGAACATCGGCTCTTTATCTTCTTGAAAATCTCGGTTGTAAGCAAGGGGAAGTCCCTTGCAAAGTGTCAGGACAGTGACCAGATCGCCTATGACTCTAGCAGATTTTCCTCTGACAAGTTCCATTGGGTCTGGATTCTTCTTCTGTGGCATTATACTGCTTCCAGTTGAGACGGAATCGCTTGGAGTCATGAAACCAAACTCCTCAGACGCCCAGAGTACCCACTCTTCTCCAAGTCGTGATAGATGAATGGCTGTGTTGGAATTTGCATATAAAAACTCCAACACAAAATCTCGGTCTGAAACTGCATCGATGCTAGTTGAAAGAAACAAAAACTTAATAAATGAGAAACCACAATACCAAAGAAGCACGACATAGAAATGTTAAGTCCAGATACTTGTGTAACCAAATTTTCACATTGCAGAGGAAACCTGAACTAGGAACATACCTGTTTCTCATAGGTTCGGTAAATCCTAAAGCATTAGCGGTCATAAACCTATCGATAGGTAGACCAGTTCCAGCCAAAGCACATGCTCCTAGGGGACAGAAATTTAGTCTCTTTCGACAGTCAATATACCGACCAGCATCACGTTCGAGCTGCCATACATGAACCGAACACCAGTCAATAAAATTGAATTCTAAGTGAAAACAGACACATATAACATGATAATGTCGGAGAGATCTCAGTAAATGTAAGAACCTATGACGTTTTAAAGCAAATTACAGTTATAAGCTAGTGCTGCTAAATTTTACTAACATAGACACACCAAAAAACTAAAATTTGAGCAAAGGAGAAATTCCAAACCTGCTCTACATAAGTTAAGAGGACATGTGGGAGCAAAACAGGCTGAGCTCTTTGAAGATGAGTATAACCAGGAACAATCAAAGCTTCATTCTTCAAAGCCAGATGAACAAGTGCTGTCTGAAGATGCTTGATTTTGATAATGATTGAGTCGATAGCATCGCGACACCAAAGCTTGAAATCAGTAGCAACTTGGTCATTTCTGCTCCGTGCTGTGTGAAGTTTCTTAGCAGGTTCACCAATCAAATCAGTAAGAGCTGCTTCAATGTTCATATGCACATCTTCTCGATCAGTCCTCCATTCAAATTTATCAGCTTCAATCTGTTTCTCAATGTCATCAAGACCTTTTAAAATGCTATCTTTGTCGCTATCAGTAATAAGCTCCTGTATGAAAAAAAACACACCAAAATTGTCCTGACTTTAGAAATTGGCATTACTTAGAAGATATCAAATCAAACATAAAGCAGCCATTAGTATCTAAAACAAGTTACGATCTAAATTGAACCGCAAAGAAAAAAGCTTCCATACAAACTGGCGAAGAAATGAACCAAAATCTTAAAATTCGAATAAAATTTTACAGATGAAAGTAAAAGCAAAAGTAAAACCTGGTGAGCTAGCATTGTAGCATGAGCTTTGCTACCCATGATGTCTTGCTTGTAGAGAAGCTTATCGAACGAGATTGACTCAGTGAACTTCTCAACTTTCTCAGTCACACTCTCTTCGAACCTTCCTCCCCATAGCTTCGCCTCCTTTGAGGCTGTCTCGTCATCTTCGTGGCTCATTGAACGCAAAGGCGGCAGACACCGTGACTTGTTTCCCGGCGGCAAAAAAGAGACGGAGCGGTGAGTGGAGGAGGAAGGATTGGAACGCGACGGAGAGAAGAGAAGACTCTGTGAGAAAGAGAGATCAATTGCTCCCATTGAGTAGGCAGCTGGAGAAGGAGAAGAAGAAAAAGAAGAAGAAGGGTTCCAGAGGTACAAATGGGTTTTTGCGGCTACATACTTATGTGGTGGTATGGTCAAATAAATTATGCATATTAACCGGGTTTGGTTCAATGTTTATTTTCTTTCCAAAACATCATCAAAATTCAAAAACATATTTTATTTTTAAATTAAATGGGATCAACCCTCAATTACTGTAGTTATGTTTCTAGTCAAAGCCTGTGCTAATGAGTGAAATATTATAACTTTGAAGTTTTGAATTTTGATAGTCTACTAAACCAAATTTGAAGAAATCTATCAATTTCACGACATTAGTACTAGTATTAGCTAGGTAATCTTAGCACCGTAAATTCTAAAAGCAATCTCGAGCCCGCCTTGGAAAATGGCAACAAGACTCATACATAGCTGAAATATATAAAATAGACGAACAAAGAAAGAATGGAAAATTTCATAGAGTAGTCAACTCACAACTTCTGAATCACCCTTAACTTAGCACTCCTTGCTCTGCGATTTTGTCTCTCCTCTTCCTCTGAAGGCGTTATTGGTCTCTTTGTCAGTATTACTCCTTTCGACCCAATTACTGTCTGCTTGATCCACCCTTCTTTCTCTTTTAACTCCTTCTCTACTCTTTCTTCCATTTGCCTTTCTGGTTTTAGACTTACCTCTCCATTTACCTCTTCCCTTTGAAACCCCAAAATGTCGAGGAACGTTTGTTTTACAACCCGATCCTCCAGACTGTGAAAGGAGATGACTGCTAGTCTCCCACCTGGGGACAGAACATCGAATGATGAGTAGAGAGAGTTTTGTAGCGTCTTGAGTTCGTCGTTCACTGCAATCCTTAGGCCTTGAAACACACGTGTTGCTGTCTTTATCCAACCTTGTCTGCCTCCTACCGCAGTTCAAACGGAAATCGAAATCAGAATAAAAAGGATTAATCTTCTTTCTTCATCTTTGTCTACTGTGAAAACTCTACAATCTTTAATGTTTTCATCATCTAATTTTCGACCACTCATGGATAGTTGCTTACTCTTCTGTTTTCTGCACTTGGCAATCAAATCTTTAACTAGCCGCACTAATTGGAACTCGCATTGAGATGCAAATGCAAACCAAGAAATCCCAAGATAACTTACTAGACATAGAAGTCAGAAACAGAAAAGGAGTAATAAAATGATATATATACCTCTGCTTGCTGGTGACATACCCCGAATGAGATCCACCAGTTCACCAGTAGAATGTAACCCACCATTAAGTCGAGCCTTAACAATTCTAGTTTGAAGTAAATGCCAATTGCTTTCTTCCCCATAATCCCGTAGAACTCTCCCCAGTTCAGATTCTGGCCAAGAATTCACTATATCTTCTGCAGTTAGACTCCCCTGTCACATGTTAGCGGATAGGTTAGGACAAACTTCATCAGAAACTCCAAGAGATTCAAAAGCAGGAAGCTCTGTTCTACTGCAAGAAGATTTGAGTACTCTCACCTGAGGATCCATTCGCATGTCAAGAGGCCCCTCTTGAAGCACGCTAAACCCTCTTTCGGGATTGTTCACCTGTCAGATAAAAAGCTTGTACAAGCGTGAGTAAGTGACGTCAACAATACAAGGAAACAAAAAACAGTTGCTTGTGAAATCACAAAGTTACCTGCATAGATGACATTCCCAGGTCCATAAGAATGCCATCAACACCTAAATCTAACATTTCCGGATGCGTATCAGCGATCGCAGATTTGATGTATTTGAAGTTCTTCAATACAATAGAAGCCTTCAAAGTTGGATGCATGAGAGAATCAATATGAAAATGAGCCAGTTTTCTTGCCACAGGATCAACATCCATTCCAACAAAATGCTTCAATTCAGAGTGGCTTTGAATAATCTGAAACACATATTACAAAAATTTACAATCTATTTAGTATTTACATACCCAACAACAGCAAAGAAACATAAGAATTTGTTCATCATACTTAATAATCTAATTCAATCGGTAAGCTCAAGATCCTAAGTAATTAGCTTGTTCGATTTTAGCTAATTAATCAACAAGTTCAAATTTAGAAGAAGGAACTCACAGAAGAGGAATGACCAGCTGCGCCAACGGTACAATCCACGAAACTGCGCAAATGAACGGAAGAGAAAATGTCGTCAACTTCTCCGACCATCACCGGCACATGTGAAGACGGAACCTCGCCACCGTCGCCGATTTCATACTCTCTGCTGGACCGTGTTCTCCTCTTTTCTTTATTCACCACTGCTTCCGCCGTCTCTCTTGCGACTTCAATCTCTTTCCTCCTCTTCCTCTTCTCTTTCTCCTTCTTCTTCGTCTCGCTCGAACTGAGATTTCCCGCAATTACATGGATACTACGCCGAGGAAGGCGTACTATAACCTTGTTGTTGTTACTCGCGAGAATCGACGAGCATAAAAATAGCTGCTTCGCCCTAATCACTCCCGCCATTTCCCTTTCTTCTTCTCATACCTTCTCTTCCGCCATTGTTGTGGGATTATCAGAAGAACACAATTTTACTGGTTTAAATCAAATCTCTCGAGAAGACTGCATTTGTTTTCTCATTTTGGGCCTTTCAAATATGGGCCGGCCCATTTGTACTGAAAACAACATCCTTTTCGCTTTCGAAGCAGCGAAATGCGCGTGGTTTCTTTGCCCTAGAACCGGCAAGAAGTTAACACGAAAACGCTCGTTCCTCGGTGGTGAAGCGGCGGTTGTCATCAACATCGACGCCGGAGCGGTGCCGACGACCTCGTCGAACTGTGGTTTTTCTCATTCTCTGTCATTCTCACCGGGAAAATTTCAAATCTTTCAATATGCCGCCTCCAGGTAATCGTTTCTTCGCTGGAGATTATTTTCAGTCAATTTGATTTGTACCATCCCCATGAAAATTTCTCTGTTTCCGAGCAAAAACCAGTAATGTCTACGGAGTAGTAACATTTTCTGGTGTTTTTTCTGTAGAAATTTCGAAAAGGGTTTTAGACGCAAAGCTTGAAGCTTGCAAATTCGCATTCTTGAAGCTAAGTGCAGTTAAAACGACGAGAATGAAGAACTATAAGCAACTGCGTACTTTGCTTTTGTTGAAAGAAATATCTCGACGTGGTGCTGATCGAGACTGTCTTAAAGTAACGTTGAAACTATATTCTGTCTACATGTTAGTCTGAGCTTATTAGTATGTCATTCTCTCTGTTGGCTTTTCACCCTTAACGCCAAAGTTACTTTCTTTTGCTTTAGGATCCGGAGAATAGTGTAACTCGAATTCTGTGTTCGGTTTTAAAGCAAGTGGTAAGTACACATCTTTATGATTTTAGAGTAAATTGTGGAGCAGTAAATGCGATAATCGACTTGAGATTTTGTGCAGGTGAGTAACTCAGACCGTTCTTTAAAGTCTCTTCGTGGGTTTCACTATGAGACATTGGATGATCAAGAGAAGCAACAGGTGAATAGGATGATAGCAAGTGTACAAGGAATGGGTAGTAGAAAATACGAACCAGAAACTGTTGATCATCTAGATGATATGACTGAACCAATGGAAATGGAGATTTATTTGGGAAACGGAGATGATTCTGGTGGCGGGGATTTTGGTGACATTGTTTTGGAGCCAATCTCATGGCCTTTGGAGTCACAGCTAACTCTTGAATGGGTTGAGACTTTGATGGGTTTATTAAACCAGTTCACATGGAAGAACTCGGTTTCTGAGTTCCCTTTGACCCTGCCACATTCTGTGGCTGTTTCTCTGGTGGATTGTGCTTCGCAGATTTTAGAGAAAGAAGCCAATTGCGTTAAACTCAATTGCTGTAGTGAGAATTCTAGAGTGATTGTGGTTGGAGATCTTCACGGTCAATTACATGATCTCCTCAAAATCTTTGATCTATCAGGAAGGCCTTCACAGAACCAATGCTTTGTGTTCAACGGTAATTACATTGGTCGAGGTTCTTGGAGCCTGGAAGTGTTCTTGGTTCTCTTAGCTTGGAAGGTACATATATAGTTTTATTAGATTGATTGTGATGGGACGTTAATTTGAAGTGTTAGCCCTCTCCCATGTTGTCTTTTAAATTGTAAAGAAACTTTATCGTGCTGAAGTATTTGTCTTAAACCTTACTCTGGATTGCTAATATTGAAGGTATAGAGTTTCTTTTCGGTAAATCACAAATAGAATATTCAACATGAATTTGCTTAATATTAACATGAAAGAATTAGATTTAAGGCCTTTTTTTGTTCTTTCTTCGTTACCGTCTTAATTCATGATACAATGTCCCATCTGATTGGTACTTGTTGTTTCTAACTACAGATTCTGATGCCTGAGAGTGTATTTTTACTTCGAGGAAGCTCGGAAACAAAAGTTTCTACAGAAGAGCTTGATTTCCTGAAAGAAATATGTGACAGATATGCTGAGCACGGTCCAATGCTATACTCAAAATGTATTGATTGCTTCAAAATGTTACCTTTGGCATCAGTGATATCAGATAGCGTCTACACAACTCATGGAGGTCTCTTTCAAAGTTCTCGGGTCCAAGGAGATAGCGAGAATCCGTCTTTGTTGTTGGGTTCTTTAGAGGAACTTGACAAGATTGAGAGGAAACAAGTTGGTGAGAACGATGACGAGAATGTAACTCTTAACCATGTGTTATGGTCATGTCCATGGATGGCTGATGGTCTGAGCGAAAGCAATTACAAGGGCCTCCTTTGGGGAGCTGATTGCACCGAGACTTTTCTAAAACAGTCTAACTTAAAGGTAAGTGTATAACTT